>CAJQUN010000335.1:0-638058 GCA_907163345.1 Haberlea rhodopensis
TGCCCCTGACCTTCTTGTAGACACCAATCTACGTTCTTGATGAAACCAAACTCTTTTATTGCATCATCAAACGAAGATTCCAACTCCGAGAAGCTTGCTTTAATCCATAAATGGATCAGTGTAGCTTGCATATCTTTCCAGCATCCTTTGGATCGACAAAAACCCTCGGGTTGTGTCATGTACACATCCTCAAGTAAATTCCATTAAGGAAAGCTGTTTTGCACATCCATCTGCCAGATTTCATAATCATGAAATGCAGCTATAAGCAAGTAAGATCCTAATGCATTTAACCATGGCAAACTGTCGAAAACGTTTGATCATAGTCAAGTACCATGAATTTGTTTGAAACCTTTAGCAACCAGTTGTCCTTTAAAGGTTTGTACATTACCATCCATGTCAGTCTTTTTCTAGAAAATCCATTTGCACCCTATGGGTCTTACCCCTTCAAGTGGGTCAACCAACTCCATACTTGGTTTACATACATGGATTTCATCTCAGATTTCATGGCCTCTTGCCATTGCTCAGAATCAGGGCCCATTATAGCATCTTGATAGGATGACGGTTCATCCTCATCAATGAGTAGTAAGTCACATCGTTGAGTCCACAAGAAATCCATATATGGCTCCCGGTGCACTCTTACAGACCTACGCTGGGCTTGTGTCTCTTGAGCAGCCATTTCATCTACAACAACTTGTGGTGACTGCTCTGTTTCCATCTCAATATCATGTTCAGTGTTTTCTTGTGGTTGTATTTTATTAAGTTCTATTTGTCTCCCACTGGTTCTTCTAGAAATAAATTCTCTTTCAAGAAAGACACCTGTCCGAGCAACAACCACTTTGTTCTCGGTGGGATAATAGAAATAGTATCCTTTCGTTTCCTTAGGATACCCCACAAATAAACACTTATCAGATTTGGGTCCAAGTTTATTGGAGGCGTGACGTCTCACGTAAGCCTCACAACCCCAAATCTTCATAAAAGACATACTAGGACGCTTCTTAATCCATATCTCATATGGTGTCTTTTCAACTGATTTAGATGGAACACGGTTCAGTATAAATATTGTTGTTTCTAAAGCATGTCCCCAAAAGGAAATCGGAAGATCTGCATGACTTATCATAGATCGAACAATGTCCAACAAAGTTCGATTCCTCCTTTCAGATACAACATTCCATTGTGGAGTATATGAAGGTGTGAGTTGTGGACTATCCCACACTCCTTTAGATAGTCATGAAACTCTTGGTTTAAGTATTCACCTCCTCGATCTGATCAAAGGATTTTGATACTTTTGCCAAGCTGGTTTTGTACTTCATTCTTGAAATCCTTGAACTTTTCAAAGGTTTCATGTTTGTGTTTCATTAGATACACATACCCATATCTACTGAACTCATCAGTAAATGTAACGAAGTATTGAAAACCACCTCTAGCTTGTGTGCTTATCGGGCCACATACATCACTATGTATGAGACTCAATAAATCACTTGCCCTTTCAACATGTCCCTTGAAAGGGGCTTTAGTCATCTTGCCCATTAAACAAGATTCACATGTTTTCATATGATTCAAAATCAAATGAATCTAAAGCTCCATCCTTATGAAGTTTTGATATGCGATTCTCGTTTATATGGCCCAAGCGACAATGCCAGAGATAAGTTGGATTAGAATCATTATTCTTAATCCTTTTAGTATTTATGTTATAGACAGGCATATCAAGATTTAAAACATAAAGACCATTAATCAATTGTGCACTAGCATAAAACATCTCATTCAAATAAATGGAGCAACATTTGTCCTTTATAATAAATGAAAAACCAATCTTGTCCAAACAAGAAATTGAAATAATGTTTCTAGTAATCGACGGCACAAAATAACAGTCTTTTAAATCTAATATTAAACCAGAAGGCAAAGTTAATGAATAATCTCTAATAGCTAATGCAGCAACTCTTGCTCCATTTCCCACTCGGAGGTCAACTTCGTCTTTAGCAAAAACTCTACTCCTTTTGAGATCCTGCACATTAACACAAATGTGAGAACCACATCCAGTATCTAATACCCATGATGAAGAAGTATATAAATTGACTTCTATAACAAAAATACCTGAAGTAGAAGTCACACTTCCCTTCGTCTTCTTAAGATCTTCCAGGTATAACTTGCAGTTTCTCTTCCAATGACCGGCTCACCGCAATGGAAGCAGTTTCCTTCCTTAGCCACTCCTCCCTTTGGCTTAAGTGCAGTAGCATGAGGCTTAGGTTTGACAAAGACTTTCTTGTTCCTTTTAATGCCTTTTGCTTTAGCCTTTCCCTTGCCCTTATTCACAATAAGTACGTTTGTGGGCTTAGACTTCTTTGAGTTTGCTTCGTAAGTTCTCAACATACCAAGCAACTGTGGTAGAGTCTTATCAATTTCAATATTCAGAATAAATTGACTATAGCTATCAGGCAACGATTGCAAGATCACGTCAGTGGCAAACTCTTGGTCCAACGAAAAACCTAGTTTCTCAAGATTCTCTATGTATCCAATCATCTTGAGTACATGAGATCCAACAAGGGTTCCTTCTACCATTCTGCACTGAAATAACGCTTTAGAGACGTCATACCTCTCTTTTCTAGCTTGTTGTTGGTAAAGTTGCTTCAGATGTTCAATCATATTAAACGCATCCATTTCCTCATGTTGCTTCTGAAGCTCAGAGTTCATGGTTGCTAGCATTAAACAACCAACAGCAAGTGCGTCATTTTGATACTTCTTGTAAGCATCCTTATCGGCCCTCGCGGGCGTAACGGGAGGTTCCTCAGCAGGTAAGGGTTCCTCAAGGACATATTGTTTTTTCTCTTGTTTGAGGACAACCCTCAGATTCCTATACCAGTCTAGGAAATTTGTCCCATTTAATTTGTCCTTCTCAAGGACCGATCGCAATGAAAGTGTACTAGTAACGTTGTTTGATGCCATGGATATCTACAATATAAATATGCAAAATAAGTTTATGATTTTAATCATTTAATAAGATCTTATATTAAATGATACTCCAACTATTTAGTTAACAAACATCAACCCTCAAAAACTATTAGTGGGCCAAGATCCATATTTCACCTAACCTTGAGTTAGCTTTGGCTAATCACCCAAGACTCGGTTATTTAGGTAGACAACGCTTTGTCAATTACATCACATGTACTCTTGGATGGTTGGTGAACAACACTTTGTTCTAATTCATCTAATGAATTATTTCCCAACCCCATGCCTCTAGGTTCCCAATCCTATTGAGATAACGCTAGTTAAGTCGAACCCAGTTTTAAAATAACACGGATATCGCTTTTATCCTTGCGCACCTTACTAAGATTGTCACGGTGCTTTGCTTTGGCAAACCCACACATGTTCAATCGAAGTCTTGACGAGTATTTTTAATTGGAAGGCATCTTGATTGACTTAATATTATTAGAGGGATTTAAAGATCTCATGATTTTATTAATATTGAAAATATGTCTGGTACATATACAAATATATACATATCTACATATATGTATATCAAGCATCAATATTAAATAAAACGATAAACATGCATCACATACATCAACATAAAATAAATGTGACATGGTTATAGCCCCAACTAATGATTTTCTCAAGCCAATGAGAAAATCTAAAAGGTCAACTTAAGGGTAACTTCTCCAAGCACCTCTTTGGTCCTTTTGTGAATGGCCTCCTCGTCCCGGCACCATGGCCCATCTTCATTGATCTCCATCAATACAATTCTAACTATACTATATAACAATTACATTATATAGAGAAGTCCTTGAGTTACATTCGAGGGGGGGCATAGGGGAGGGAATACATTCATAAAAATAGAGAAGGAACGACTCGCAGGCCGTATTTAAAATTACAATCATTCACAAAATTCCTATCTAATAGGTTATAGGGCTATAACCATGCACCATGCTCAAACAACACATAAAACATGCTTGCACATAAATGAATTAAATTATAAACAATTTAAAATTTAATTCTAAGATTATAAAACTGTAAAATAAAATTTCGGAAATTATCGCACGGACATCAAATGTCTCGGACCCAGCGGACATCAAATGTCTCGGACCCGCGCACGAGAGAGCGACGCGCCCGCCCCTCCATGTGGGCGGTCGCCCACATAGGGGCGGTTGCCCACCCTTGCTTGTGGGCGGTCGCCCACCCACCTAGGGCGGTCGCCCGCCCTTTTTGGGCACGGTCGCCCTCCTTGCGAACCCTGCTCACTAGACTTTTGAGATACGGTCGCATGCCTCGCGTGCTACGTTTGCCCGACTATCGAGCTACGTTCGCCCACCTTGCTAACCCAGTCGTGTGCATACATGTATCCAATACATAAAATTTATCAATATATCATATATATATTTTTACGATGATTTCCACAATATTATTCTAACATATCATATATGTTTTACAGTTTATAAAAAGCACGAAAAATAATAACTCATAATCTGATAAAATAATTTATCAAGCAACCCCGATATGAGCTTCGTACACGGCTCTGATGGCACTTTGAAGCGTGTTTGATGCAGTGTATCCTCCGAGAAACACGTCCAACACGTTCTCGAGTCAGGAGCAAAACTTTTCTAGTTTTGCCTCTTCGGTTCCACGATCAAATCGAAAAAAGGATGTTGAAGAACAAGTTGCTAGACTTTATCTTCAACCAGAAGAGACGCGCCACCAAGATTGATGGCAGCTGCTCTTTTTCGATAATCTCCTAGGTTTTAGTTAATCAGTATTAACTTGTCTCCTTCGGCCAGAACAAATATGTATATATATATATACTGAAGAAAGCGCTTTTAATTCTCAGGCCTTTTAAAACCCTTCAGCCCAAAATTCTTTTGTCTATATCAAGCCCTATTTTATATATATCTTTATATATATAATTGGCTCGATATAATATATATATATATATATATATATATATATATATATTATGATTAAGACTCTTCATAATCAAATTAATTCATCCAATGAATTTTAACTTCCCTTTATCGATTTAATCTTTTGTGTGACCCGTTAGGATCTTGCAACGTTGGCAGTGACATAAAATCTAATTTTATGTTACATGCAATGAGCGGTATCTAGCAACACATCAAGGCTACCCAAGTTACAAGAATGTCATTGACTCGACATATCTTATGGACTGTGATAATATTAAACATGTAACTTAATCCCTTTGTCCTATGTGTTTAGATTAAACACGAGTCATGGAATAGTCATACTCGTATAGTTCAATCTTTTATTCTTGATCCCCAAGTTGACTAGAATAAACGAATAAGCTCGATATCACATATCGTCTCATTCGAGCATGGCCATGCATTTTAGTCTCACTTGATCAAGGGCCCAAACACTTCTCCTGTTATATAGGAGGGACAAATCCTTTCTTGATCACTCAACATTCCTCTACATAATTCGTGGTGTATCCAATGATTGTCTTTATAGTTAACCCTGTTACAGGTAACGTTTGACAATATCAAGATACACGACTCCTTATGTTGGGATCTCTGGTGATCTCAAGTCGTAAGGATTACATACATTATTATCACTATGAGAATTGCTTATGACGTTCATATAACTATCCATGTAGCATTCTCATGGTGGGTCTGTCCAGTACATCGTTCTCTAACATGCACCCACGTGTTGATTTGATATCTCATATCCATGAACAATTCATCAATCAATACATAATAGTCTCAATGCATTATCATTATCCGTATTCATGATAATACTTGGCTAGGGACAATCTTTAAGAAGAATACAATATTATTCTAAGGATATTAACATATATATATTCATATTACACAGATACTAGAATAATATATAATAATGAATTGCCTTTATTAAAATCATATTACATTGTATGCCAAAATCAATCATCTAATGAGTTGTCTTATGGCATATCCCAACAATACACAGAATCGGTCCATGATTAATAACGAATTAAATTCAACACCATATGAAGTATGGACAAATAACAGACCGACTATTTCATACTTTCATATCTTCGGCTACAAATGTTATGTCCAGAACAACTGTAAGAATCATCTAACCGCTTTCGAATCTAAATCAGATGATGGAATATTTTTAGGATATTCATCTGTTAGCAAAGCATTTTGTGTCTTCAATAATCAAACTCTAACTGTGGAAGAGTCAATTCATGTAGTTTTTGATGAATCACTTAATATTGAGAACCACAAGGAACTAATTCAAAATCAGATGAAAAATATCCATCTCGAAGCTAACAGTGATGATGAGAATGCAGTTAACAGGTCAAGAGACAATTCTCCAGAACCTGAGTACCAGACAGACTGGTAGAAGCCACTGAAGATCTACCAGATCGAGCTGATGTCGCTGATCCGGTAGTAACGAATACCAACGTGAAGACCAATACTGACGATATCAGCATTCTTCCTCCATCAGGACCAAATGTTCTCGAACCAAACTACCGCTGGACTAAGAGGCATCCACCTGATCTGGTGATTGGAAGTCCATCTGCACCCATAAGAATCAGAGGGCAGATGATGGATGAATTCACCTACGCTGCATTCATATCCAACCTAGAACCAAAACAGTCTGATGAAGCTTTAGCTGACTATAACTGGATAGAGGCTATGCAAGAATAGCTCAACCCATTTGAACAGAATCAGGTGTGGAGTTTAACTCCCAGACCAAGTGATCAGCTTGTTATTGGAACCAGATGGGTTTTCAGAAATAAGCTAGATGTAAATGGTGTGGTAGTTAGGAACAAGGCCAGACTGGTTGCACTAGGCTTCAGACAAGAAGAAGGGATCGACTTTGATGAATCCTTTGCACCAGTTTCCAGACTTGAAGCCATTCGAATCTTCCTTGCATATGCTGCTTTTAAAGATTTCAAAGTATATCAAATGGACGTGAAGAGTGCATTTCTTAATGGTAAACTTCAGGAGGAAGTCTACATCGAGCAACCTCTTGGATTTCTTAATCACTCATTTCCGGATCACGTATACTTACTAAATAAAGCAGTCTATGGACTTAAACAAGCCCCCAGAGCCTGGTATGACACCCTGTCTCAATTTCTTCTGAATCATGATTTCCAGATCGGCTCAGTAGATAAAACTTTATTTAAGTTTGTCAAGGGGGAACATGCTTTGTTAATTCAAATATATGTTGATGATATCATTTTTGGGTCAACTAACCCTAAGTTATGCGAGAAATTTTCTAAGTTAATGCAGAGCCAATTTGAGATGAGTATGATGGGGGAATTGTCATTCTTCCTGGGTCTACAAGTCAAACAGCTCGATAATGGAATCTTCGTTAATCAAACCAAGTACACCAAGGAGCTACTCAAACGGTTTGGTATGGAGACTTGCTCAACTACTTCAACTTTGATGATTCCATCAATCAAGTTAGATAAAGACGAAAGGAAACGTCAGTTGAGGTAACAATGTATCAAGGTCTTATGTAGTACTATGGTATTAGTACAGAGCATTGTTAGAATGAGTATACGTTGCGTATGCGGATTTCGTTTTGATAATAGTGGCGTGGATGCACTATTCTGGACCAGTTGTGTAATTTATGGGTTCTGGGATATGTTTTGGTATAAATATATCCAGGTTTTCCGAACGGCGGTTCGAGGTTGGAGGGTCATGAGTTCATGACATTTTCCTTGTGAGGAAGGCGGTATTGATATACCTACCGATTGGGAATCTTTGGGTGATTCAGTGAGTCCGTTTGTGTGGTGTTGATGTTGGAATCACACCATCAATCGTTGGTCTGTCAATCATTATTCTCTGCGAGGTGAGAATAGCTGGGGATTGACAGTTGGTTTTGGGACTTTGGGTATGATTGGAGATACTCGAGTTTATTGCATTTAGTATGCTTGGATGAATGAATCTCCGATGAGAGACTGTATCACCTTGATATTGGTAATCTCGATGGCACGATTTATTCTGAAGAATGATCGTGAGGTTTGGTTGACTTCCTCCGAGGAGGAATTGTAGTACCTTGGGGTCATGGGAATTTTTTTTTTTTTGGATAATTCGAAAGCCTCCCTGTTATAGGATTGTTGAATCCCAGGATAACGAGGGATGGCCAGGATTCGAATTTGTTAAGTGTCGTGGTTGACACGTGTAGCGGGAATGCAATTGATTGTTCTTGCATGTCCTTTCGATAACTTGAGATCTTGTGGAGTATTGATGGTGTGTTTGGACCAAGATGTGATTTCTTGGAACACCCAGATGTAAACATCTTTAGAGATGTGTTTTGTGTTGGTCGGTAGCAATGAGTTGCCCGATCCGTGGTGCAATGTGGTGTAACTACTCCTTTGATGGAGATGGATTTGGAAAGAGGAAGCCGGTGTGGTATAAGTACATTGTAGTGTAATGGTGGTCTCCTTGGTAACGATGTATGGTTAACATCGTAGGCTAAATCATAAAGATATTATCGGGGCGATATCTATTTTGGAATCACGAATGATTCGTTTGATTTGCAGTTAGGTTTGGGCTGACTGCTTTTAAGACGGTTAGCATTGGGGGTATGCTGACGTTCTGTCGCGGTTGTAATGGTTTGGGAGGGTATTGGTAATGGAGTTATGGCCCGGAATACTTTGTGCTGGGGCTGGCAATGGAATTTGAGTTGGAGAGATGATTTTTGAAAACATATGATTTTTAATGAATCATGATGTAGTTGTGGGGGTATTGGTAATTTGGAGCCTTGGTGCTATATATATCAAATGGACTCGGTATTCTGTCATTATACGGAATCTCTCCCCCTCTCCTCTCCCTCACGCCTCTCTCGCTCACTCCAAACCCTTCCCTCTTCTTCTCTTGCAAGCAAATCGATGGGGGCTCGTCTTGGGAGCCGATTTCTTGAAGAAAAGCTGTTAATCTTCTTCTCCTCACCATTAGCTTCGATTTGATTATGGTTTTGTGCTTGTTGGTCGAGTATTGGGTTGGATTTGAGTTTTGGGGGTTTTGGTTAAAAATCTAAAATGTTGTTTTTAGAGTTTTTATTGAGTTTATTTGGTGTATTGGAGGTGTTGGGGAAGTTAGGGGTGTTGGTTTTGAGTTTGGGTGTCAAAAACACCATGGAAGCTCGAATTTTTAGGAAAATCGCAGGTCGCTATCGATCGCCGAGGAGGGCCGATCGATCGCGACGAGCAGCTGTAAAATCGGTGAAGATGAACAGTGCGGGCGATCGATCGCGAGTTCTCGGCGATCGATCGGAGCGAGTTGGCGATCAATCGCGGAAACTCGCGATCGATCGCGATAAGGCGCTGTTGCCCACTGGACAGTCGATCGCCGCCCGTAAGATTTTGTTTTTTTGGAAAATTTTGGAAACTGTCGGGATTTTGGAAAGGAGTTTAATTAACCGACTTCCGGGGCAATGTTTACATTCCAATGGGAATGCCATACTTTTAAAATGGGTTGGTTGGAGCCAAAGTTTAATAAAACGGAATTCTCGGTTGAGTTATTGGCTATCTTTTAAACTTATAAAATGAAATATTTTGGGTATTATGCATGCTTAGCCGGGGGGCTTTTATTTTGGCAATCGTCATGGATGGACGATGGGTTTGGAAGTTGTGAACGTGCTTGGGCACGTGATTGCATGCCTATGTTTAATTGAGAGTTATTTGCATGTTAGCACTTAACTCATCGGGTGGTGGGACTCAGGCAAGGTTGGACTCGAACTACGGAATTATAAGGTACATATAACGTACGAGCATAGCTTGTTATAATATTGCAATTGTGAAATGCATGGTATGTGGTAATTGCAATAAATGGATGTTAAAATGCATGGTATGTGGTACTTGTAATAAATGGATTGTGAAATGTATAGTATATGGTAATTGAAATAAATGGAAATACGTTGGGAATTATATGGTGCAGCTTTGAGCGAGCAACGATTGGATGTTGTCGCCGTTGAGCGACCATCGGTTATGCCGCCGCTGTTGTTGAGCGTGCGTGGGGTTAAAATGCCGCTATTGTGGAGCGAGCTATGAAATAGAACTATAGAGTCATTGGATAGATACATGTAATGTTTGTGGTACTCTATTTGATGATTTAGTCATATTTGATTATGGAACTAGTATAGGAGGAATGGTTTTAGTTGATCAATGAGATGATCAACTGGCTTGTGAGAATTTAATGGTTTGGTTATTTTGAGAACATGGAGAATACAGGGGATACCGGATGAGGATGATACCATCCAGGGAGTATCATTTAAATTCATGGCATTTACATTTTGTAAATTATGAACTGTAATATTATGATTATTGGATTGGTGGTATTGGTATGCTCACCCCGTGTGGGGGCTCTCTGTTGGGGCAGGTGATACAGGTGTAGCAGCAGCTTTGGAGTTGAGCTCGGGCTGTTGATTTGAGGTACTTCCAAGATCGAGGTACCAGAGCCGGTTGAATAAGAATAACGGTAGATCCGGAGTGGAGATCGAGATATGGACGGGAGGTGCTTCCAGGATCGAAGCACCAGTAACGGTATTTGGTAGAGTATCTTATACATTAGATACACGTTTATTCATTGGGTGCTCTCATCTGAGCACGTTCTTACGTGTATATGGAATGTATAAATGGATATGGCTTTCCTCTCTTCATTTATTGTCTGCATGCAATTAAATATGGAATTGCTAAATGAAATGAGAGTATGTTAGTGTATTATGAGGGTGCATACTATGAAAGTGGTTTTGGTTGGGGAAGTTAAATATTATGGGGTTCAAATGCAAGAAATTTTATAGATGGTATATGATGTTATACTTGCACACGGCTTCCTTCCCATGATAATATGATTATATGCACTAATGTCATGTATTAATACACTAATAACGGGTTAAGGGCATGGGGGTCCTTACAACTATATTTACGATATTCCACATTCCTTGCGGAATCATTTGTATATAAAAATTTAGAATGATGCACCCTCATCAACATCAAATAATTAATCTCGTACCTGTGTAGTCGAATTAATCTGCAATATACTTCAGCATCATAGTATTATACTCATCAATATTCTCCACATATCATCACACAGCTATCATCTGGCGTAAAATAAGTACTAGAAAACAACATCAGTAGTACTTCCAATCTACACATATCATAAATACACACCTTATCAGTTACTCATTTATTAATATTCATAATTTCTCATTCATCGATGTGAATATCTCTACATTATTATGTTCATATAGTATTGTATACATCAGTACATTGCATACTATCACATACCAATGTGATTACACTCAATCATAAGAATCAATTTTTTGTATCTTAATATCATAGTAACCTTTTAGTCATAAATTCAACAATATCCAATGTTGATGTATCACTACATACTGAGACATTGTTTTATCGTTTATCATGTCATGTCTAAATCATCATAAATCATAAATGATTACTCCTTATCACTTTCGTTACATATATATCAAGGAACAAAATCAAAATCTCATATTACTCGTGACATTCTATGTCATCCCGTGACATACTCAATAACTGTAAGAAATTTTATTATTGGTATGTTATGCTATGGTAGCATGGTTTCTTTTCCCTTGATTTCATGATTGTATGCACTAAATACATGGGTTAATACACTAATAGAGGGTTAAGGGCACGAGGGTCCTTACAATAACCTCCTGCCCGCACAATTGTATCTAACTCAGCATAATAAGTGATTAGTTAATCATTAATTTTGCGATATTCAACCCATCATACTTCTAGAGAATAAATATAACCACACTCAATATCATCTTTCTACTATTATCTTGCCAATGCAACTATAACAAATAAACACGATAACAAGATTTCACATATCGATTCCATCATCAATTAGTTCCAATTCTCTACCGATTACCATAAACAAGTCTAAATCATAATTGAAACTAGCATGTACTTGTATATAAAAAAATTTGCAACGGTTACCTCAACTCCTTGTTTTCCCGGAACATTCTAATATTCTCTTGGGCCTAAATCTCACGTACCCAAGAAACAACAGTATAGATGTTTTATAACACGATGTTCACTACCATCTGCAATCAATACATCATCAATACTCATCACCCATAAATTGGTGGTATAGCATAACTACACATGTCGGTTCGTGATAAGTCTACCATACATATAATCTCATCGCTATGTATGCAGTAGCATAAACAATACCCCTCGCTTCAACATATCAGCGGCATTATACACATTGCTTCGACATATCAGCGGCATTATACACATCGTCATATTATACTTTCATCGCTAAGATATGACAGCGGCAAGTATCTACTTCGCTTCGATAAGACAGCGATAAGTATCTTCATAAGTCACAATAACAAGACAAATATCAATGTATGATTATCAATCAACATATATTTGCATAGTCATGTCCTTAATATAATCACCGATCATCACATATTTCATTGTCATATATCAACAGTATTGTACCGTCCACCATTTCTTGAAACCAGATTCGCATCTCATTTCTTAATTTCTGATTTCCCTACAAAATCATTCTTCCCAGTACTGTATTAATATATAACCTGTGTACAAGTTCAATTAATATTTATTTATCCTTTTACAAGGAACAATATCAATTTACCATTAATACAGATAGTGCATGGCATATCCTTCATCATTCAACTAACAATATTTTATTAATATCACAGGAGTCACATCATTGATATATTGTAAAATGAGTTACCGACTTATTATATTTCTTAATCGATACCACCATTGGCACAAGTGTCACGTATTCATTGACGTCAACGATTTCTCTTTGCTATTATACTCCTCATATTCCACTCACAACTCTGCAAGATTTCTCTTTGCTATTATACTTCTCATATTCCACTCACAACTCTGCAACCACAATGATTAGTGATAACACAATTTTCCACCACCTCATATACTGTCATGCAAATAATCATATAACTGTTGCATCACATAAACACCAAATACCATTCATGTATAATTCATGTACTATCTCATTCTCTTGACACACTATCGGCCCCTAAACAGCCCAGACAACTAATCACTTCTCTGATACCACTAATGGAAGACCCCAACCCATTATTACGACATTTAGGCATGAATGACATCACCTAATTATATAACCTCTTATAATTTTCTCAACTACAACATAAAGAGTTAAACACATACCAAATGCACAGTAACAGAATATGCAACACATGGTATATTCGTTTTGTTAACTCTAAGTCTCAAAATTTTACCAACTTATCCATAATCGCAACATAGATTTTATAAAGATTCCAGCAGAGTCTCCCCATAAATTGAACATGCAGGGGAACGAACCAATCATAAATCAACTACTCAAATCATAAATTATATTCTCCTCAAGATATCATGCATCTTCAACACTTAAACACAAGAAGAACTTCAAGACATCATACAAATCATATACAGGGATCATGGTGCTCACATATGAGCAGCAACAAGTAAATGAATGCCAATTTAAATGCATGAATAATGTATGCCTTCAACCCATACACGAACTACGCTCCTGGAAGCAACATCATTCAACGAGCACAAGCTTACAATCCCAAAACACCATAGTACATGTTGTACCTGTAATACTTATTTCAATAGAAACAACCCCTATTACGGGGTGAGCATACCAACAACACATTCACAATATCAACACATAAACAATTAATAATTTACAGAATATAATACTGTAAAAAAACGAAATACTCCCCGAATACACCATAACCATATGAGCTTTCTCAAGCTGTTCTTGTTCTCAAAATATATATAATCATAAATTCCAAAATCAAGTAAATTATCACAACAATGATTTTACTGTAATCTCATACGTTTTAATTATCAATTCACTAATTAAATTTCATTATATCACACAAGAACAAATCATATCACCTCGCTCGCTTAATAGCGGCGACACTATATCCCATTGCACGCTCAATAACGGGGGCACCATAACAATCGCACGCTCAATACCGGCATCACCATAACAATCGCATGCTTAATAGCGACATCATCATAATCCATATCACCATTCCTTGGTGATCTCAAAAACTTGTCATCACTTTACTCAACAAAATATCAATACATATATCTTTATATATATATATATATACGCCCTTACATATCAATTTAAACACAACAAGAATATATTATTCATTTAAGCACACAATAATATATTTACATATGCTCATACGTCACATGTACATTAAAGTCATCAATATGATTTAGGCATTCTTGACAACCTGAGGCTTGGGCAGTATTTAGATTGAATATCAATTGAATATCAACATCTCATCAATAATTTAAAACACAAATTTGTCATGTCTTATATTATAAGCAGTCACCATTTAACACACTTCGTATATAATTATCTCATTTTATCTTTTATTAATTTGGTTTATCAATTAACTCGATCAAATAATACATATATTTCTAAGGTTCAATTCATGCAACATTATTTAATTGTTAAAGCTTTCCCAAAATATCTTAATCATTATCAAAACCGACTATAACGATCATATCTCAAAATCCCGAAATAATAAATTTTTCAATATTTCCTTCTATGGATCGATCATTCCCTACCTACCGATTGATCGGTAGCCACCAAAAATCGCACTATCGTCATGCACTTCGACCAATCGATCGGTTGGAACGACCGATCAATTGCTCGCCACCATTGATCGGTCGGTCCTCCCGATCGATCAGTAATCGCCAGAAATTTCACCCTTCTCTACGACCTCTCACCGATCGCTACCTTGCTAGCGATCGATCGGTCACTGCATAAAATCGAAAATCACCATTTTTGTTTACCTCAAAACTTCACCCAAACACAACACCAACATCAATCTTAAATCAAAACCTCATAGCATGCAACATATAACATATCAACATACTTACAAACCAAAAACCTCCATTAATAAACAACACTACAATTTCATCCTTGAAAATTTAAATACCAACAATTTAATAAATCTAACATCAAGAATGAGAAATACAAGTCTAAATTCAACCAAAAACACTTCTAAAGCATAGAAGTAAACTTACGCCAAGTCTTCTTCAACCAAAACAAGTTTAAATGCAAGAAGGAATTTCTTGATTGTGAAGGGGAAAGGGATGGCGTGAAGGGGAGGTTGGGGAAAAAATGAATAGTGCTAACTCTCTTGCACCCACTTAACAAGACCACCTGTCCATATTGCACTTAAGTCCTTAGACAACAACTCAATTACGATTTTCCCCTACTATATTTTAGTACACCAAAATCCTTCTCAAAAGGTTAAATAACACTACCACATAATTCATTACTTCATGCTTTTAGATCATCATCAATAATAAGAATTAATTTTGGCCTCCAAATAAACTCTAAGCATCACATTAATCTTTTCAACAATTTATTCATTCATAATTACTCCTTAATAATCATATTCAACTCTAATTAATCAAGATAATTAAGGTCCAAACATCACATACACCATAGTTTTATCTTAAAACCGATTTCAAAAGCAACACATTAATAAATTATAAATATCCCTTAACCATCACAATAATCTTAATTTAATTATGGTAATTAAATTTCAGGCATCACAAAACGCTACCCATAAAACATTTCTATAAATATCTTCTTCTTATTTTTTGGTGGTGTCCTCAATTTTTACCATCAATTCCACTTCAATCCATCATTAATAAAATAAAAAAATCATGTCAAAGGTTGGAATATTAAATCGTATCATATAAGCTTGTTCACTAGTAATAAATTAGTAATTCTAAAAAAAGGTACCTAGATTATATTCCCAGTTCTTTTCCTTTCCTATTTTTTTAAAAAATATCTTGTAGGATCATGTGTTTGTCGCTTTACCAAAATCTATAATTGGTGGTAACTGTGCAACTCTAATAATTATAGAGCAGTCTAAGCACAACGTTTCGATAACGCTCTAATATAATTGAAGCTTGACATTGACTCTTATACCAACTGTAGGATCAAGTGCTTGCCATTTTACCAAAAGCTATAGCTGGTGGTAGATGCAACTCTAATTTTAAAGCATGGATTAGTGCAAGTGTCATGCTTCGTTCGCTTTCCAAGAAGGGATAATTGTTGCACTCTAACATATTTTTTATTGATAACTCGATGAATACGTGGTCGTGACATAATCAGTTCCGCAGACCACTGGCTCCCGCACGAACTCACCCTTGGAGTTACAGTCAAGTTTCGACCTCGGCTTCACTGATCCTACATGCACCCATGCATGTAAA
This sequence comes from Haberlea rhodopensis, assembly GCA_907163345.1. NCBI lineage: Eukaryota > Viridiplantae > Streptophyta > Magnoliopsida > Lamiales > Gesneriaceae > Haberlea > Haberlea rhodopensis. The sequence continues at coordinate 16,229 of CAJQUN010000335.1, forward strand.
TCGTGCTCGGCAACATGATTTGAACAAAATCATTTAAGCTAATATGATATATAATCGTATCTTGATCAGACCGAACACCAATTGATTTTTGCAAATTTAAGAAGTTATTGACTTATTTCTCTTTAAATAATAAAAAAAAAAGTACAAAAAAAATTTATATTGAGATATTTCACTATTGCAACATTATCGCTAGTGTTTTTGAACAAACAGATCTTACAATATGAAGCCACTAATTGGACTTTTTGGGCCAAGAGCAGCCCAATTTCCTTGTACGCTGAATGACAATTTGGATGGCCAATAGAGTATAATGGGCTTTACTCACTATAATTACGTGCCAATAATTCACGCACGGCAGTTTTTTGGTTTAGCCCAATTGGAAAGACCTCATATTCACTTTAAATAGATTCGAGTTCGAGTCTCACTGTGGAAAATATTTAGCCTATCCACCTTTAAAAAAAATAAAAATTCAGGCACTATTAATTAAGAGGCTTCATCTTTAAAAAAAAAAAAAAAAGAAACAGAAGAAGAAATGGGTTCATTTATCCTCTAAGTTACATAATTAGTAAATTAAATCATATTCATGATATGACTTGGTGCGTCTAATCTACGATCAATCAAACTGTAAGAATGATTTATCTTCGTTAATATAACAGTGTTACAAATATAGAGAAGGATTTAGAATTTAGTTTGAGAGGGGGCGAAAAAACATTAAAAATAACGAAAAATATTTTAGGGCATCAAAATATAATTTCAAAGGGGACAATCTGTACTTTGGAGGGGTAAAGTTTCACAGATAATTTTTACAATTATAATTCAAATAAAATTTTATTCGGAATTTCAGAGTTCGTCCCAATCCATTCCTTCTAGCTTACTCTACGTCCTTAGTTTATGTGTTATCATGTTACATTCTCCCGATATGCGACAAATAGCACTTTTTTTAACCCCTTTTTGGAATCGAAGACACAAAGTTATGCTTGGTTTGTTTTTTGACAAAATTTTTTTGAGGAAATAATTGGAAAGTCCATGTAATGTAATGTTTTTTTTATTTATTTAGGGAGAAATATCTATATACCTCCTCTAATTTGAACAATAACGAATTTCATATCTCTAACGTAGAGATGACAATAGTCAAGGTTAGCCACCGGCCCGTAACCAGTTTGACCGGGTCCCGAAGTGGGTTGGGGCTAGTCCTGGGTTTGGTCGGATACGCCCCGTACCCGTGATAAGTGTGATTTTTACACTTATATTTCTAGGACTTTTAATACTGTTTATGTTGATTCCTGGATGATATTATGAGATTTTCTGTTGTTTTGTGTATTTCAGGAATCAATGTCGAATAATATAAAAGTGAGGAACTAAGCTTGAAATGATGAAAAAGATCTCAAATGAGCGAACCGATCGAATAAACGGCGAAAACTTGACTTTTAGAGGAAAAGGTTCACCGATCGATCGGTCATGACGTAGGTTGAATTAAAAACATGAAGATCGGTAGATATGTTTGGTACGACTGATAGCATGACATAGCTAAAGAGATTTAATTCAAGGAATTACCGATCGATCGGTACATCTTCACGATCGATCGGTAGCCGAGAAAATAAAAAATCTTTATAGTTTGTGTTCTACATGGAACCTGCCTAAAACTCATCCACTATTAATATAACATGATGGACGACGAATCAGTTTATGCACCAACCCAGAATTCAGCATCCTTCTCATCTTCCAAGCCGCCAAGCAAGATTCAACCAAGAGATGGAAGACGAACAACGCCTGGAGTCAAATCCTTGCGTCTATTAGTATTTCTTAACTTTTTGCTTATTTAATTCATAGTTTTTGATGTTGTTTTTCTTAGAACAAATCTATAATCATCTTTCAATGAAGATGATTATATGCTATTTATTTTATCAAGACTAGGGGATCATATGCTTGAACTTATGGTTTGATTATTAGTTTTTTATTGATTCCATATTATCTTTGTGTATAATTTATGATTTTAATGCTTTCATGGATTGATCACCTGTCACGCCCCGAGACCGGGGTCAATAACACCGGCATTGATTTCCACTACAACTAGGAAACCAATAAGCCTCGTAATATCATAACAACTGAAAAGCCAGTCTTTTTCCATAAAAATAAAAACCATTGTCTTTACGATGAATAAAGAAATACGAAATTAAAAACTTAACAACTGAATAATTAAAATTGTCTTAAAACTGGAAAACTTGAAAACATAAAAGATCTTGATCTACGCAGCGGACTTGATTTCACCAACCCCAAAATTGGTGCTCTTCTTCTTGCTCTAATTCTTCTTCGGCTTTATCTGGGGATGTAGAGTAAGGGGTTCAGTGCTTTGAAAAACACTCAGCAAGTGGGGAACAATCGATACGATAATATAATACTTAATTTTCATAAACTTGGATCATAAAACTTGCATAAATCGATATGAATGTATCTTAACATACTTGATTTGCCCTTACGAGCCATGACATAACATATCGTTTCATAATTTTCATATACTTAAGCACAGTAAAGCATTCTACTCTCTTCTTGGTACTGATATCAATCTCTAGACTTAACCCTCCTAGAGATGAGGTCATAACATCGGCTAACCCACGAATAAAGGGTCTGGATAATCCAGAAACAACGGATTACCACCGTATAAGGTTCTTTTAGCGGTTACACCCCACTGCATCAGGGTCATGGGGATCCAAATCCAATTAGATTTCGAGTTTAACGTGTTTACAAAATATACTTTCATAATTTCAACATAATACATATCGATTGGGAATTTAAAAACATACATAGTATTTTTGAAAACGAAACGAATACTTAACAAAAGCCCACTTACAGTGCTTGGTATCGTGCTTGATTGATCAAAGGTATGAACCAATTAAATTCTTATCTCCTTGGCTTTCGATCACCACGAGAAGGACGCCCAAAGCTTGAATCAAATTCTGAAAATTCGAACAGATTGCTTAAACGTATTCCAACAGAATCTTGGTTGGCTTTGGACTGATTTTTTCGAAGGCTTAAGGACTGATTTTCTAAGGCTGTTTGCTTGCTGAAAAACTGATGAGTTGACAGATTATATGCTTGAAAAATTTCGAGAGTTGCTCGCTGGAAAAAGGAAGGAGTTTTGGACAGAATTTCGAAGGCTTGACAGCAACTAGATTCTCGAAACAGATGCTGGAATTTTTGATGAAAGCTTCGGCTTTTGGTGCTGATTTTCGAAGGAATTTGTTGGAAAAGTTCTGGGCAGAAAGGGCAGGAAACTCTCGGTTATTGCTTCTGATTTTTGAAGGAAGATTTGTGTATGAAAGTGATGCTGAAACCTTGCTTTTATAGGTGCATAAACTTGATACCCAAGGATGGAAGGACTCTTGGATAGGTAGGTGTTGGAGTAGGACTCTTGATCGAAATTATAGGAGATAGATTTGTGCAGATTCTGAGGTGGAGTCAGCTTCTGTTTCGATCTTTAAGTTGTTGTAATTCGATGGTTTAAGGGATGAGTTTGAGATGGATAAGGACTCCTTGATGTATTGAAACTCTAGATGTAATTCGATCCGGGTCTTCACATCACCATTGAATTGAACATATATATTATAATTGAGATCGAGAGAATATATTATAATATGAAGAGTAAATTATTATGTGGATTTCAGATTGAGATCCAGAGATGAGATTAAATACACATGTGATAGCCATACTTAACTAGTAATTGTTGTGGAACTGAGATGAAGTGAACTCTAATTTTAAAGCACGAATCAGTCCAAGTGTCATGCTTCGATCGTTTTTCAAGAGGGATAATTGTTGCACTCTAACATATCTTTTTATTGATAACTCGATGGATACGTGGTCGTGACATAATCAATTCCGCGGACCACCGGCTCCCGCACGAACTCACCCTTGGAGTTGCAGTCAAGTTTCGACCTCGGCTTCACTGATCCTACATGCACCCATGCATGTAAATCGTGCTCGGCAACATGATTTGAACAAAATCATTTAAGCTAACATGTCGACATCATACCTAATATGATATATAATCGACTCCGAGTCTCACATTATGTGGAAAATATTTAGCCTATCTACCTTTAAAAAAAAAATTAATTCAGGCACTATTAATTAAAAAGGTTCATCTTTAAAAAAAAGAAGAAGAAAGAAACAGAAGAAGAAAAGGGTTCATTTATCCTCTAAGTTACATAATTAGTAAATTAAATCATATTCATGATATGACTTGGTGCGTCTAATCTACGATCAATTAAGCTGTAAGAATGATTTATCTTCGTTAATATAACAGCGTTACCAATATGGAGAAAGATTTAGAATTTAGTTTGAGAGGGGGCAAAAAACATTAAAAATAACGGAAAATATTTTAGGGCATCAAAATATAATTTTAAAAGGGACAATCTGTAATTTGGATGAGGTACCGTTTTACAGATAATTTTTTACAATTATAATTCAAAATAAATTTTATTCGGAATTTCGGAGTTCGTCCCAATCCATTCCTTCTAGCTTACTCTACGTCCTTAGTTTATGCGTTATCATGTTACATTCTTCCGATATGTGACAAATAGCACTTTTTTTAACCCCTTTTTGGAATCGAAGACACAAAGTTATGCTTGGTTGGTTTTTTGACAAAAGTTTTTTGAGGAAATAATTGGAAGTCCATGTAATGTAATGTTTTTTTATTTAGGGTGAAATATTTATATACCCACTCTAATTTGAACAATAACGAATTTCATATCTCTAATTTAGAGATGACAATAGTCCGGTTAGACACCGACACGTAACCATTTTGACAGGGTCCCGAAGTGGGTTGGGGCTAGTCCTGGGTTTGGTCGGATATGCCCCGGACCCATGATAAGTGTGATTTTACACTTACATTTCTAGTATTTTTAATACTGTTTATGTTGATTCCTGGACGATTTTATGAGATTTTCTGTTGTTTTTGTGTATTTCAGGAATCAATGTCGAATTATATAAAAGTGGAGGAACTAAGCTTAAAAGAACTCAAATGAGTGAACCGATAAACGGCTTAAACTTGACTTTTGGAGAAAAAGGTTCACCGGTTGATGTGTCATGACATAGATTGAGTTAAAAATCTGAAAAATCGGTAGATATGTTCGGAACGATCGATAGGATGACGTAGCTAAAGGAATTTAATTCAAGGAATTACCGATCAATCGGTACATCTTGGCGATCGATCGGTAGCCGAGAAATTCTGAAAAAAATATCTTTTAAAGTTTGTGTTCTACATGGAACCTGCCTAAAAATCATCCATTATAAATAGAACATGATGGACGACCAAATCAGTTTATGCACCAAATTCTACCCTAGAATTCAGCCTCCTTCTCATCTTCCAAGCCGCCAAACAAGATTCAACCAAGAGACGGAAGACGAACAATGCCCGGAGTCAAATCCTTGCGTCTATTAGTATTTCTTAACTTTTTGCTTATTTAATTCATAGTTTTTTATGTTGTTTTTCTTAGAACAAATCTATAATCATCTTTCAATGAAGATGATTATATACTAAGTTTATTTTATCAAGACTAGGGGATCATATGCTTGAACTTATGGTTTGATTATTAGTTTTTGATTGATTCCATATTATCTATGTGTATAATTTATGATTTTAATGCTTTCATGGATTGATCACCATTGAATTGAACATATATATTATAATTGAGATCGAGAGAATATATTATAATATGAAGAGTAAATTATGATGTGGATTTCAGATTGAGATCGAGAGATGAGATTAAATACACGTGTGATAGTCATACATATCTAGTAATCGAAAGCTAGAAGTTCTTACAAAGCCTTTTGCAATATTGAATTGATAAATAAGTGTATGACAACCTAATGCAATTGAATATTAGGTTTAATAGAGCTCAAGAGAGAATATTAGATAATTTAGGAGAACTCGTCACCTTAGAGTCATATAGATGAACAATCAATACTAACAAGATAATTATAGGGGACTACATAGGTGAACCAAAGTCTTCATAATTCATCTCTATTGAATTCTTCGTTTAAAAAGTGTTTGTTGAATTGGGAGTTGATTTCTTATTCTACTTTTACTATTACTATATTTTCAACAACTATTTATCGGCTAAATATAATTAAACTGGTTAAGTTTGGTACTTACTACTAGTCCCTGTGGGTACAACATCCCTACTTTTAAAACTATATTAAAACTTGACAACCATGCACTTGCGGATTAATCGATCACTACTGGTATTTTATTGTTTAAAAAAGTAACGATCAAGTTTTTGGCGCTGTTGTCGGGGACTAATCTAAGTATATAATACAAGATTAGTTGATTGTAATTAGCCATTCACTTTCTTTTTATTTTGTTTATTTATTACTACTCTTCACCACTACTGTTATTTGATCCACCTTGTAGAAACTATCCTTGTGTATGCTAAGGAATGAACGACCTACACTTGAGCCTTTCGTCCCTGAAATCGATCAAATTTGTCGTACAATGCTAAGGCAAGCTAGATCACTCATGGCTGACAACGAAACAAACGAGGAGATACTTGTGGTAAGATCACTTATAGACTACACACAACCATTTTTTCAAGGATCGTTGTCTAGCATCACTAGGCCGAGCATCCAGGCTAACAACTTCGAAATCAAGCATGCTATCATCCAAATGATCCATGACAAGTTTCATAAGGCATGCAACCCAATTTTTGCCTATAAATGCACTCTACTTTTAATGAAATTCAGCAGAAAATGCTTGGAAATAAAGGCTAGAAAAAAAGTGAGTAGAAAATAGGTACAAATAGGAGAGAACTCAGAAAGTTACCTAAACCACCTCCATAAAATCCAAAAATTTTAAACAATCACCATCACCAACCCAGAAAACATCTAGTGTAGGTGGTGTGCCAAATATCAAAAGGAAACTCACGCAGAAAAAATCAGAACCCTAGAAGAACAGTGCTAACAGAAAGCTCATTTGGAGGTAGCATGTTCAAGCCTTTACTTATTGCATTTAGAAACTGTTTTGGTATTAGATATAAAATAAATATTCCTCATTAAGTGTTTTAGTTTATCTACATGTCGGCCAATCGCCCTATTAACCGCTGATAGTTGCCTTTTCTGGCCATGCAAAACCCTTAGTCGATCATTTAAAACTTCCGAAATCTGGGGAAAATCGACTCTGAATATCAAAATATTTTCTGAACGAAATTGTAGACCTCGACAAGTAGATCATACTGGAAAAATCTAGGCCGCGCGTGGTACGGCAACACCAGCCATGAGCCGACAAGGCGGCGCTTGAATCTCACACGTCGTACTGATTCTTGATTTTCAGGTTACCGACGCTTTCTGCACCTACTTTTTTGGCATTTTTGGAAAGTTACATAATTTTTTGAATTACGGTTGATTTATCATGAATTTTTAAATTTTTGAACAAATTGATATTTGATAGATTTTGAGTCAAAAATGGTTTTTAAATTCTCAAAAACCTCAATACTGGTCCTAACCCATGAAATATTGCTTGTGTTATCATTGTAGGAGCTATTATTGTCTTGGACATAGCAACCAAGAAAATATCATAAGCTTATCAAGGTAAGGTGTACTACCGATTTCTTGTTATATAGCCCTTTTGACATTTGGCATGGAACTGACATTATATGTTTATTCATTACCCTATCTTTCATATATGTTGTCATATTGTGCATTACAACAGTTCATTGATCATATTGTCTACATGCCTTGTTATTGTGTTTATCGCTTTTTTGTTCCTTTGAATGTTTGAATGACTATTGGAGCCCTGGACAACAGACGTATGTCTGGATATCGAGTCCACTGGACAACGCGACTTCGGCCCGAAAAGTGAGTCAAATGAACAACATATGACAGTCCGGGTATATGGTTCATCTAAACAACATGCACCATTTTGCGGTCCAGAGAATGGTTCACATTGGCTCATAAATGAATGAATGTACATATCATATATGAATATGTGGGGAAAAATGCTACACATAACTGTCGGGTGGGAGCCACCTCTTTAGCCCACAATATTCACCCTAATGTCCAAAATCGTCATTATACATAGATAAATTCCTTAAATGGAGTGCTATTTTTTTATTACATTACATGTCATATTGTTACATTGCATCATTTGATAAATACAAAATATAAGCCATTGTTATTCCCTCACTAAGTCCTTAAAGACTTAACCTCTGTTTTCCTTGTTATTTATTGTGAGTTCCAGATACCGGAGAACCGGAGTCAGAACTAGAGGGAAATTAGGCTTACCAAACTGTTATTATATTCCATCTTTAATTAAATATCTTATTGGCCGTAAGGAGTTTACCTCGGATTTTAATTTGTTAGTTTATCTTGGATTGCATCTTGCTATTTAGGTTTTGAACCCATCCGCTAATGTAATATAATAAACCACTATGTGTAGTTCTTTATGAAAGTGACCCTATAAATATGTATCTGTATTTATGATAGAGTTGTGGTATCAGATAAGGGATAAAATAAAATATCCCACAGTTACGACAGAGGTGGTATCAGAGCGCCATGTTCATATAGTTCTAGGCATTAATAGTACTTTATAATTTTTTTTCTCTTTTCGAGAACTAATGAAATTTCTCGCATTTTGTTTGTTTAACTTGTTTAACAGATGACTGCACCATATCACCCTTCCCAAGTAGATTATGAAATTGAGATAGCCAGGTTACAGGCTGAAGTGGTTGATTTAAGAAGAGAAGTAGGGCCCCTTATTGAGAGGACTAGGGCTGAAGAGCTAGAGTTAGGTAGACTCATGTTTGAGAGAGAACATCTGAGATTTTTTCGGATAGATATCCCTGAGTTTTATGATAGCCGATTAAGGAGTTTATTGTGAGGGTTACCCGAGACTCTGATACTGTATCCTTAGGTCGGGACATGATAGATAGCGCATTACAGGATATCCCACAATTTGAACCCGCCAGTGTGTTTGAGGTTGGCAAACCAAGTGCCCCAGCCTATCGCACCACTGCACGTATGTCCATTCCGCCGATCAACGATGTTGAGATACTCCCAAGCTAGATCCAATTGTCTGACTCCATATTCCCTGAGTCGATGGACCCATTCGACTCATTTTTTATTCTCTCGATGATAAGACTATTGTTACATCCGAGCATGCCCCGGGTATGATTTATATGTTGTATATGTAAATCCTAGATGTGAAAATAGGCGAAATTCGTCTATGAAATGAAAACGTATAAAAAACGAAAGGCATAGTATCCCCAGTGACTCTATGCCACTTCCACCGCCACACCACCAAAGGCATTGAGGGATGGAACCGTACTAAGTGAAGATACAGACCCGTCAGAGCATACCCAATCGGAGTCGGAGAGAGAGTTTGCAATCATTGCACCACCAAGAGCTCGTTAGCATTGCCATGTTATTATTAATTATTAGAATTTCCATTTTATACTAGGATCTAGTATTATAATTAATTCCATTTACACCCAAAAGTGTCCTTTCTGTGTCGGACATGCCGATGGGTCATGTTCGACACGGGTGTCCGATTTTGAGGGGAGTATCCAACACTGGTGTCTGATTTTATTTTTATAATAAAATAAAGGACACACCACGTGGCATGTCCGACACGTGTCCGAGAAGTGACGGTGTCTGAGAAGTGTCCGATACTGCACCGAGTAATTTTGAGGATTGTCTGTGCATCATAGGTGAAAATCAATGATTGAATGCATAATTCCAAGATAGAGTTAACTGAAAACCAAGAATCGCTTTTCTCATAAGTTACTTCAACTAGTTTAAATTTGCAAATTAGTTTAAAATTCTTAAATTTTTCATAGTAGTAATTTAATTAATTCCAAACCCCCCACCCCCCCCCCCCCCCCCCCCCCCCTTTATATTTGTTTGCATAATTAACACAAAAAAATACATCATTCCTCGTGGGATCGATCCCTACTCACGCTACTATATTCTTTATTGTTATTAACTTGAGAGGGTTAATTTGAGAGTACATGATAAGCGCTACAACTATCGCATTGGCTAAGGAACCCAGATCTCACCAGCGATCCAAACACATACTTCGACGTTTTCATTTCATACGAAAAATCGTTGAGGAGGGGGTGTCAAAATATGCAAAGTACCAACTGATGATAATATCTCCGATCTTATGAAGAAACCACTTGCACAGCAGAAGCATGATCGACATACTAGATCTTTATGCATTAAATAAATGTTTGATTAATTTTAGTGCAAGTGGGAGATTTGTTGAAATATGCCCTAAAGACCATTCATTAGATATTTGATTTTGGCATACATTATATTATGATATTTCACTAATGACAATTCATTATTATACTTTATTTCATTGTTTGTATAATATGGATTTATATATATTAATGTCCTTAGAATAATCAGATATTATTCTTAAATAGTTTTTAATCAAGTATTATCATGAATGGGGACAATGATAATACATAGATATTAGTATATATTGATTGATGACTTTAGTCGTGGATATGCGATATCTCAACATATGGGTACATGTTAGAGAACTATGTATTGGACCGACCCACCATGAGAATGCTACATGTGTTATATGAAAGTCATAAGTGATTCTCATAGTGATGATTATGTATGTGATCCTTACGATTTGAGATCACCAGATATCACAATATACAGAGTTATATATCTTGATATTGTCAAATGCAACCTATAAACGTGTGAGTTATAAAACAATCATTGGATATACTACGAATTATGCAAAGGGATGTTGAGTGATAAGATTTGTCTCTTCCATATGACGGAAGTGGTGTTTTGGGCCCTTGATCGAGTGAGACTAAATATGCATGGCCATGCTCGAACGAGTCGATATATGATATCGAGCTCATTTGTTTAATCTAGTCTACTCGAGGATAAAGAAATAAGAGATTGAAATAGATGAGTGTTACATATTACATGACTCGTGTTCAGTCTAAACACCAGGTCAAAGGGACTAAATTACATGATAAATATTATCACAGACAATAGTTAATGTCGAGTCTAAGAATTTTTGTAACTTGGGTAGCCTTGATGTGTTGCTAGATACCACTCATTGTCTGTGACATAAAATAAGATTTTATGTCATTGTCAATGTTACAAGATCCTAACGGGTCGCACAAAAGGTTAAATTGATAAAGGAATACCAACCGTCAGGAACCCTATGAGTTGAACCATCATTCTCATCTATATATATATAGAAGTGGCGTAGGGATTCGTTAGAGATATCAATCGTCACTCTAGCAGCCAAAATCCTTTTCAGTTTAGATTCAAGTCTAGCACCTTGGAATTCAGCAACCCTTTAGACGATTTGATCGTGTGGATACCGTAGAGGCGGAACGTGGACGTTTTGCTCGTGACTCATAGACACAACGCACCCGCAAGTCTGCTTTAAACACGCTTCAAAGGTATAACCTCTTAACACAGAATGGCTTCACTTCGTATAGATCACTGGTGTAATATGAAAGTGTTTTGTATTTCCGTTGTGTGCTTGTATCGGATTCCTTACAGTATCTTCATCATTTTCGTTGCCCATCGATTGTGAATCTGAATAACCAGGAATCGGACGGGTGATGAGATATTTCTCCCTTGGTATATATTGCCTGCATGATATGGTAAGTTGAATTAAGCAATTCAGTAAAATTCACAACATGCATGGAATAAGGTGTTTGAAAATCATGGTCCATAAGTGCACTAGAAGGCCTAGACATGTCAAATGCACCAGAAGGTCCAGTTGTGCCAAATAAACCTGAAACACCGGTGGCGTGAAAGTCATGTGCAACATATGTGGTATCAACACTTGTAGTGTCAAATCCACAAGACAACTCATCAATATCATGCATACCAGAAGACCCACGGTAACAACTCCTCCCGCAAATCTATCAGTATCATGCATATTGGATGGGCCAGGAGTGTCAAACCTTGTTGGCGATTGAGTTTAACCCAGAGAATGTATACTAAAGTTTACTTCATCCAGAATTGTATCTGGATATTGGTGAAAACCAACACCAAATACAAACGGCGATAAAATGGGTATAGTGATCCTCTTGTACCAATTATTGTAAGCAACATCTGTTGTCCTTGACCCCGTGATGTTGCTGACCTGTCGCAATAAAGTCAAACCTTCTACTCCACTTAAAATTGCATCTGTGTGATATGTGACATAACATAAATTCCGATGACCTATTTGTGTGATATTATATAGGTCGTCGCCATCAACTATATGTGATGGAATAGATTGTCGTATGTCGTATTTTGAATTGCCGCATCACACGATTTAGATGATGCATCTCCAAGATTTCAAAGCAAATAAAAGGGCAAACACTCCGCCAAATATCAATATTATATGTACTTAATATTGAATGTATCAACATCTTTTGGATTGTAGAAGCAATGACGAATTTATAAACAGCAACAATATAAATTATAAATAATTCTTTTTCAAATACCTCGTTATGTTTCATATGATCGAGAGAATGGCTTATGATTCTAACTGAATGTGCACTCATAGAATACGACTTTCCACCTAATTCACAAAAACATAATATGACGTATTTTCCTTTTTTTTTTGTACTTCTATATCATATAACGAAGTTAGTTTCGTTATTACATTGCACCATAGGGAGGAACATTAAAACCTTCAGGCGCCACCAGACATTGTCCGCCTTGTTCTTGATTAACACATTAAATCATGTTCCACGCCCATATCCGACAATAAAATAAATAGAGTAAATAAATGTTGTTCAAAATAAAATATTTAAATTAATGCGTTATATATACCTGTGGTATATACAAAGGCCCTGCTAATAATTTTTTTCATATACGCTTTGTATTGCACAACTCGGGGTATAAGAATACTAAGCTGCACTTCCCGAGCTATATGATTTAACTTCATCAATATCATGGAGTAGCTATAAATACATCAATTTAACGGAGCCTCCTTGATAGTTTGGAAACAAAATTCCTCCAATGACCATCAAAGCTATACAATGAGTGTATTTTACCACGTTCGTCTCTGAACTCATATGATCAATAGGCATAGATCGGCAATGATTATTTAGAGATGTAATAGATAGATGACCGCCTTTAAACTGTGATACCAAATGCTGAAATCCCAATAATTGAACACATATTTGTTGCCATTGTGCCACCGTATGTGAATAATCTACTCCAGTTACTTTCATACCCCAAATAATAGAAATATAATGTAAGGTGATAGTAGTCTCGCCGGATCTGAAGTGCAATGTATGTGTCTCATGTCTCCAACGTTCAACAACAAATGATGATCAATAACACGGAAGTCACATTACGAAACGCCATAGAAACCCATAAAATCTAAATAGCGTAAAACTCGTTTGTGTATGATTCCCTTCATGTATAACCTACATACTAGGTTATATGTACGTTTCACTCTTAATACATCATCAACATTTTCATCTGTAATAATATTTGATACGTGTGTAGACTGTAAATATAGAATAGTAAGATATTCAGGAACTCGGTTTCCTGCCATTTTAGATCGATAAAAGAAATTTGTGGGAGAAACAACTTTGAATTGAAATGTTGGAATGAGAGCAAGCTTCGGCAATTCTTTGATGGAATGAAACATGAAGGATACAAGCCTTTATATACAAAATTCGGCCTTTTTTTATATATATATATAAAAAAAAAAAAAAAGAGTATCCGCTCCTGCAAAGGGCGCACACTCCTTTTGGTAACGTCACAGCTTTTGGTGCGGACCACGTAAGGTCCGCCAACTAGAGTGGTGGATTGCATTATTTTTGCAATCCGCCCAAATCACTTTAATTCTATCAATTTTTTTTTAAAAAAAACCTCAATTTCATGCATGTTCAACTTTTCTGACACTTTTCTCTACGCTTTAGACATTGATGCTTTAGCACAATAATTATGAAAGTTTCAAAATGTGAAACAATATCGACCTAGAATAGCTTTCCTTTTGCTGTCTTTACAAGGAAAAAAAAAACATTAATTATTAACATGTCCCTTATTTATATTTACAAAATTGGTGGTGACATTATTAAATAGCACACAATGATAGTGAATATTATTGGTGACACAAATATTTATTAAAGAGGAGCATAGCACAGTGCTAAAGGGCTGTAAAGTGCAGCCAGTTGCTTTCATTGCAATACAGCTTTCTATTTTTCATGTTACGCTGATTGGGGATATTTTTTATTTTACATATTTATCGAATAATTGAATTAATTATTTTATAAATTTTGATAAAATTAAATTACACAAAATATATTCTGTTCATGAAATGACTATACCATCCAAATTTATTTTTTTCTAATAATACACCATAATTTTAAAACTAACAAAACTTACCTGATTAAATTAATTATTTTTTATTATTATTAGTTTAAGATTCTTGCTATCTATATAATATCTAGTTTTTCACAAAAAGAATTACTTAACTCCAAGAATAGTATAATTTTTGGTACTCATACAATTTATTTACATGAGTACTACTTGATGTTAAAAAACCTTATCAAATAAAGTATTAGATATCGAGATTTAGGTTTCATGATTTAAGGAAACCTGATTTAGCTCTGACGTCATTATACTTTTCCGGTAAAGCATTAGGGCTTTGATTTGAAGCAACTTCCCTTTAGACCTTTGTGTATGCTTACTAATCGGTGTCTTTTTATTTTTACCAATAGATGTGTCTGTTGTATCTGTTTGTTATTTTAATATAATTCATGTTTTTTTGTTAAAAAAATAAATAAATAAATACAAGTATTAGATATTAAAAAATACAAGTTAGTAAAAAAATTATATAATAGTCTGATTTGAAAAATAAAAATTTATTCTGGGGCAAAGAGATGACAAGTGGCATGATTTTGCATGAAATTTATGACAATATAATAAAATAAAATTAATTTTTTTTAGATAATTACACATAAATCTCTGAGAATTTTGTTGCCAATTTTCCTTTTTTGTGGGGATGTATTTTGTTGAACCACTTTTTGACCTTTGACAATATTCTGCCAGATTTTGCTAATAGCTCACGAAGTTCTCACCACTATTTAATGTCTACCTCTCATCATTTAGGTATTTTTATGTCTAATCTTTGGAGATACAATTATCAGTTTTTTTATATTTATTACAAATTAAAATATTGATATTATAATGCAGTTATTTTATAGGGGACTTGATACCCCTGTTAAGACTTCAGTACGAACTCGACCCAAAATGTGTATTATTTCAGCCGACCCGATCTTCAAACTGTGCATTCAGCTCTATGATTCTCCGGATCGGATCGATGGTGGGCCGAGCCAGGGCCTCGGCCCCAAGCGCTTCCCATGCAATAGCATTGAGGTAGTGCATGCCAGCCCAGGTTGATGCTCTGCAAAGCTCAAACATTCCGACTTGATACCAGTACATCAGTTCGGGACTAGTGCTCACCCCGAACCCCAATGTTCTCGAGATCAGATGTGACGTGCTAATTCGCCACATATAGGCGATTGGGAACATCAGCATGAGCGGGATTGTAGCCGAGCTGAGCTGCTTATGAAGTCGGAAAGCGCGATCCCTTGCGACCAGCCCAGAGACCCTTAGGGTGGTCCCCGAGATATGTTCAACCAAGGTAAAGCCCGATCCATGGCAGATGTGGACCACATTAGCGGATTAGTCAATTAAGGGGTGACCTAGTGTAAAAGCATGGTAATAATATCCTCCACTACGAATAAGATCCCAAAAGCTGCGCGTCGTACAAATTGTACAGTATCTGTCGGTGGTCCCTATCTCTGAGACCCTGATCATCAGTGGCAATTCACAGTGGTCCCCTGTTGACCCTACATGTCATACCAATGTACTTTTCTGGTAGGCATGATAAGTATATATAGACCAGGTTTGTATTATGTAGGAGATTTTTTCAGATATTTTTGCTATTTTTCTCTCTTAAGTTCTGATTTAATTTCCTCCCCATTGACTTCATCATCAAAGGGGCTCCACCGGAGAACCTTCTCGGGCCCCTTCTAACCAATTTTCTTCTCAGGATATCTCATCACAGTGGGGGGAATCATTACTCACTTGGAAAGACACTACCAAAATTCTAGGTGACAGAACTACTTCGTAATTATTGAATATAAATGTCAAAAATTATAAGCATATGGAGGCAACTATAATTTTTTTCTATATTTAATAACAACTGCCAATATATCATGAAACCAGTAATAAATTCGTGGGAAGTTTACTGCTCGAATTAAATATTTTGGATTCAATTAGATTATTTTACTGAGATGTCAGAATTTCTAAAAAAATTATTATTTTGGGAATGAAATTTTATTCTTCTTATTATTTTTTAATGATGCATCCCCATGTGGCTTACGTCAGTTATATGCATTTCGATCTCACTTCTATATACCCAGTGTTATAAACATCAATACACATACAAATATATATACATATTTATATATCCTAGTATTTACAAACACTCAATTTGTATAAGTATTTTCCTATGCATTCCGGCCGACAGGAATATTTCACATATTTCCAAATTACCATTGATGTACACATATATTTATATTTTATTAAAAGAACTTTTAGAGTTACTAAAATGATAAATAGAATTTAATTGGAAAAAATAGAGATATAATACTTTTATATAACTAATTCTAATAATTCAATCTTCTAACATGTAAGATAAAATTATACGAATTTCTCATTTGATAAATAGTCCACACCACACCTAAGTTAATACATTTAATATATTTGTCAAAGAGCTTCATTTGTATAGATAAATATATTTTTTTCAAAAAATTTATTTTTAATTTTTCAAAATATTTTTGAAAACATCAATTTCATACATCAAAACATATACACTAAATTCTTAAATTTAAAAATACTACTTAATAAAATACATGCTTAGCGGATGAATACCAATACATACAATCAACTTAGACAATATCCAAGTAAAATGTACTTATTATTATTATATTTATATTTTGAAGACCCAAATCACCCGGATCATCAACTCAATAGATTGGGATAAGCTCAAGCAATCCATCAGCTTAACTGGACAAGCTGGAACCCCTCAGCTCAACTCATCAGTCAATTTCATCTCAGATCAGCCAATCAGTTCAGAGACTTGGTCAAATCCACTAGGTGTCAGGTACAAAGAATGATAATTGATGCTATGGTACGAGAATTTGAAGTGAATGACAATCAAGTGAAATAATGAAAAGTTAATGGAGATAATGAGTTGTAACTCCTGTTTTTCACACTATAAATACCAGATCCTCATTGTCACAAAGTTACAGAAACTCCGCTGCAACATTTACTCGAAAATCCGTACACACACATCTATTCAGTCTGCTCCGGTGAGGAAGAAAAATATTAGTTCGTATTCCTTTTTCAACCTAAACCAATTCAAACAAATTATGGAAATTTTGGTAAGTGGGTTTTCGCTATTAATTATTTTTGTAGTGAAAATCATATGTATGTTTTAACTTACAATAGAACATGTACAACATTTTGAAATTATGAGAAAACATGTGATAAAAGTATATTTTGAAGCACTGTAAATTTCAAAATCCTATTGATAGGGATTCCAAAACTCTGACACTGATGCTGTGAGATTACAATCATTTTCCTGACCTGATAAGGTGGTTAACCGTTGTTCTGGTGCGCCAGATACTTTATTCGTGGGGAACCGATGCTATGACCTTATTCTAGGAGGGTTAAGTTTAGCCGGTACCAAGAGAAAATTAGATAATTTATTGTGCTTATTAATTATGAAATCTGTTCTGATGAGGAATCTGTACCGATTTAATATCGTTTTTGTTCTGGTTTTAGTTGAGCATATCGGTTTAGGATCTAATGAGAGCAATATAATCTTACAGTCCTATTTTGATAGTTGTTATATATCAATTTTGTATCAGTTTTACACTTGTTTTGCATAAGACCTGTTTTGAAAATATATATGTATATATGTTCTGTACGTTTGATTGGCACCTGCTTGCTGAATGTTTACATCACTCCCCATATAAAAGCGAATCTGAGGTTGAAAATGGTGAACAATACCAGATTTTGGGTTGGTAGAGCTGGTGTTGTCAACGAAATCAAGTTGATGTCTTTCTATCAGTTTCATCTGTTCAATATATTAAACGTCGACTGTATTTTTACTTTTAAGATCAGGTTGTAAATCAGTCTTACTTAATTATCAGTTTATTTGTAAATACATTTCATTTTTTATGGAATGAAAGATTGATTTAATTGAGATTTGTATTTGAGTTTGTTGTTTTCGAATGTTAAATTTGGAAGCAACGTGATTCGGGCTTAGGGCGTGACTGGTATAATTTAGATATATCAGAGCGACCTTCTCGAGAACAGATCAAAAGTTGGGGAGAGAATGGAAGATCCAATGGATTTTGTGGAGCAAAATTTATAGTTTTAAAAAAAAAAACTGTGTTTTTCTAAAAAAAAGTTGGTTATAGTACGATGTTTAATATAGTAATCATAGATTAACATGAATACTAAAAACTGTGATTCGTCAATATGAAGGAATCTTTACTGTTTTGGTTTCCCTTTTTCGGGTTTTATATATATATATATATATTTCAAGATTGGCAGCCATTTTCAAATTTCTTCTATTGGATTCCGTTTTTTTTACTCCAATAACTAACGCAGGCTGTCATAGACTCACAGTGCTTTATCATGTGACCATCGTTTTCTTTACAATTTTACAGGTAAAGTCGAAAATGAGAACTCATCGCTTTGGATATGGTCTTCTGTTGGAATAAATACAATCTGTTACTAATATATCATAGTGATTCTAGTCCTCTGCTTTTTTATTTTTGTTTGCTATTTTCATTTCTCACCCGTAAAATTTGCCTCCAATCTTGAACTTCACTTGTCCTTACCCTTCAAAAGAGCTGATTCCTAGCATTTTAAATTCAATAGCCAGTTCTGTTTTTTTTTTTTTAAAATGGCACTTTTACCTATGAGATTTGATAATGAAGCTGATTGGGACAGGGGTTCTTCATTTAAGCTTCCATTGATTCATTTTGGCAAGTTTTTCATTATACTTTTCGATCTATCCAGTTAATCTAGCTCAGAATCGAAAGGGTGGTTAAAGATCAGATTTTTGCCGACAAATCTTGGATTTTCTTGAATGTACTGAAGATGAGGGATTTCCCGTCTTGCTTTGGGGAAAATGGAGTTCAAGTTGCTGATGCTTCTTGTTCAAGTGTGGGCGCGAGTAAAATCTCCCAGAATTCTGTTACCTCTATTTATAAGTGTAAATTGTTTGCTAAAAGTTGTTTAATCAGAATTGTGTGGAGCAAAAGTTTGATGGGTCAATGTCTTAGTGTTGAAATAGGTGATGTATCCAATAATTTCATATGTAAAGTAGATGTGAAATCTTCTCTGTTCTCCAAAAGAAAGGGTCCAAATTTTTTGAAGTGAGTTCAAGTAAGATTGAAGTGTCTTGGGATCTTTCTTTGGCAAAATTTGGATCTGGGCTCGAGCCATTAGAGGGATATTATATTGCAGTTGTGTGTAAAGGAGAGATGGTTCTGGTTATTGGGGATCTGAAGAAGGAGGCGTTCCAGAAAACTCGGGCAAAATTTTCCCTCTCTAGTGCAATTTTCATTTCTAAGAGAGAACACATTTATGGGAAGAGGGTTTTTGGTAGTAAGGCACAATTTTGTGATAATGGGCAGATTCATGACCTGAGAATTGAATGTGACACGAATTTGAGCGATGATCCATGTCTTCTGGTTCGTGTTGATGCGAAAACTGTGATGCAGATCAAGCATCTTAAGTGGAAATTCCGAGGGAATTACACGATCTTGGTTGATGGGCTTCCGGTTGAAGTCTATTGGGATGTTCATAATTGGTTTTTTGGCAAGAGTTTAGAGAATGCTGTGTTCATGTTTCAAACTAGTTCATCGGCTGCGAAATTTTCGACTAGCCCCTCGATTTCGGATTCATCTATGTTTTCTTGGAGCTGCTCGGAGAGTTTCAGGGAATCTAAATCATCAGGTCTTGGTTTTTCTTTGTTTTTGTATGCTTGGAAGAATGAATAGAGATTGATTTTTGATTCCTTGATAACTAAAAATATGTCTCGCTAGACGTTACTATTCTTGAAAGATTTGGTTGAGTTTTGTTATTGGAGATGGTGTACTTCTCATATAGAACCGCCTTCTTGAGATATAGGGCGCCGATATTTGCTCTGTTAAAAATACTATTCGCCATTTGAATGCACTCCATTTCCTTGCGTAATATGCATAGAGAAATAGAGCATGAGACCAACTTTTGAATTGAAATCTATCCTTTGGTTTTGGTCAAGATTTAGGGTGTTTTTTCAATTGCTTATTCAAATCATTTTTTTTGTTTAAAGTTGGAAAAAGTTATTTTTAAGCAAAAGCATTAAGTGATTGATATTAAAATAAAAAAAAACAGCTTAGTGAACTTCATTTTATTACAAAATTGGCACACAAGATAAGTTAAAAGTAGCAAAAAAGCATTTGCAAACATACACTTAATCTTGGTTCTCTAGTACTTTTTGTTGACTGATTTGATAAATCATTTCTTATAAATAGTGATTATGTGATTGTGTTGCTAAAGAAAGTACTTTCTTCATTACAATAGAAATGTGGAAGAGCGATTATATCTGGATATATTTGCTCACTTAACGCTTATAACATAGAAATTTGCTCACAAAAGCCATTTAATTTCAGTTAAGAACTATCTGTTCTCCATTTTACTGATTTTGAACATTTTTCTTGCTGTGAAATCTGAATTTTGGTAGCATGGGATCATGTATTTCTCCATTTTCGAGTGCCAACTCCCTTAAACGCATAAAATTACTTATTTGGCATTGGATGCAAGTTGTTTAAATGCTTTGTTATAGGCTGGAATTAGTTTTGCTGAGTGGCTAACACAATAGATGTTACCAGAACATTGCCTGCATTCATTCAAATGGGAAAAATTAAAGTTCACAAATGATTTGGTAAAACTTTAAAGTACTTAGGCTTTTCCATTCGAACATATTTTATGTTCACCTCGTTGCATCTCCGACTATATTAGCATGTCATACCTTGTTTTGATGTAGTAGTTCGCAAACTTTAGGACAAAAAGTTAATAACTGTATTAATGGTATAGTTCAACTATTACATCATGCATGCTGTCTGTATTAACTATTATGAATCTAACCAAGCTTGACTCGCACTCGAGCCTTGCGAATTCGATTGCAAAATGCAACAAATTTGTTGTGCAATAAAGGAACACAATACATTTCAAAGTAGTTATCATACTTGCTTTATGGTCATTTTCTTTTAACAGAAGATTGTATAGTAAGAGTGGGACAAGTTCTTTCATGGGGAAAAAGTGTCTAATTGTGTCCCAAATGTCCAAATGTTGATACCATTGTGCCAAAAGTTGAAATAATTATGTTTTTTTTTATCTTAACATATTTTACAAATAAATTTGACACTATTTAACAGACACACATATACACAATAGACATACATGAAAACATTTTGTATATTCTGTTTTTTTTGTAAACTTCGTTCCCTTTGATTTGTCCAAAATAATTTTTACTATTTCGGTTCGATCGATAACCAAATTGATTTATTAATCCTATTACTACCTGTAGCCTGTGGGCAGTGGGTTGTATAGGAAAATATTGCATTTGAGAAAGCTTGTCAAAATCTAGAGTTTTTAAGAACAAAAGTTTGATTTTTCCCATAATTAAACATATTACAGTCCAAATTTACACATAATCCGACACTGATAAAATCCAAAACCCAAATATTTTCCCCATTTTCCTCAATTTTCTAAATCTAATAGTCAACACAACTTCAAATAGAGACACTATTAGGAATCCCCTTAACCCCAAGTCCACCCTTCTTACTTTCATCCGATGTATTCGGATACAACAATGTATAAGGCAACTCAACAGGGCCCCATCGATTCCTTAATCTCCTCCCATTATTCCTCTCCAAGATTCTCTTCTCAATCTCCATTAATGCACAACTGAACTCTCGAAAAGCATCTCTTGCTCGATCATCATCTGTCCACTCTGGATCATCCCTCTGCCCGAGATAGATCTCATCTGTCCAATGCCTCGACAAGATTTCTATCAAAGAAACACCAAGAAGAGTTTGGAACTGAGGCGTGATTGTTTTCAAGAATAACGAGTCTGGATTTGATTCGAGTTCTGTGAACTCTAGTGTTCCCGGTTCTGGCATGAGGCGACGACTCAAGGTGGGGCGATTCGGGAGGTATCCTGCGTAAGGATATTGTCCGAAGTTGACTGCTGCATGAAGGGCTGAAGCTATCCAAATTAGGGTCGTGCATGCTTTGATGAGTTCTTGTTGTGTGTGCAGTTTCGTCCACCACGGCTCATTTTTTAAGTCTCCATGGCCAACTTCACGTATCTCGGTCCACCAGGATTGTAGCTCGGAGTCTTCTTGAACCGTTTCGTTTGTGGGATAGTATAAACGGCAGTATTTCTCGACCCAGGCTTTGATTGCTGACCAGATGTCTAGGCCATCAACAGCATAAGGGTAGTCATCTATTAGGAGGCGAAGGCCGTGGGGTTGCGTTGGATCTTTTATCGTCATTCCTCTGCAGTGAAATCGAGATCAATGGTGGTATAGTAGTAAGATCTAATCAACGCAAACACAAATTTTTGCTTATTTCTAATGAAGAGACGATGTGACTTTGTGCTAATGAATATATGTTCCTTGGTTTTTTAGGCTAATTTAAACCTGAATTTTTTTTGTATTTGGAAACTACGAGCTTTAATTTATTTATTAATAGTTCATAAACATAATTTTTTTAGCCAACTCAACCCCGAAATAGGTCATTTTGCTAATAGGATAAAAATTCCAGCTCAAGTTTGAATATGAAAAATGAGAAGTATTCAACTCTATTCGGTTTGTTTAGGCTCTTCCTTGCATAACTGCTACCGGTTCTCGTCCCTACATATGACTAACCTTTTGAGAAGATCTTCAGGAAGCGCCTGCTCGGTGAAGTTCCAATTCTTGTAAACAGCAGAAGACATTTCCATGGCATATCTTGCTGGAAAAACAGTTGCCTCAACCACACCACCAGCATTAATCAAGATTTGCCGTGCCAACGCGTTTATATGCATAGTATCACGAAAATGTGGTTTCAAAATCTTGTGTATCGGGTGAAGCACGCTCAGCTGTCGATTTGTTGCAATTATAAACGGCTCGATCACTGCATGTGTATTCAACCTGCAGTTTGAAACCAAATGGTACTGACCTCAATTCGAGTAAAACATTGATACCTTCTCGTTCATTTTCTAGGATTTTCTCTAGTTTTCAAGCTTACCAGTGGCTTATCAACTGATGGTATCCAGAATCATTCACTGCTGCGTAAGCTTTAGCGAGTTGCCAAATCGAGCCTTGAACTCCAGACTGACAAGGAGTAAATACTTGGCTTACTGCACCATGTTTGTCCCCGTTTTCATGTGGCGAGCTTAATTCAATTGCTATTGGCTTCAACGTCCCGTTTTCTTCGAGTAGGAGGAGAGTTCGAGTGGCGTAAATTTTCGTGGCTGTTGTATTAATCCGCCTGATATACGTCATCATTGCATCGTGATGATCTAATATGAACAATCTGTTGCTTGCTATTGCCTGTTTAAAATCAACTAACTGGAATCAGCTAATCGTTGAGCTAAAAGTTATACGGATCGAGAAATTAAAATCTACTAGGAATTTACATGGTCCACTGTAAGCCCTTTCATGTGTTTTTCTATGAGCTCTCTTGTCATGGTACTGTTCTGGTTTCCATACACTTCGGGATCTAGATTGCTTGTAGGTGGAAACTCCTGCATGGTAAAAAGGGCATAAAAGTTTTGATTGTAACTGGACGCATTGTTATGCATGTAAACAACCAGTTTGTATACAAATTCGAATACGAAAACGCCCTTTAACCTCGAGACGTCGAATGATCATGGGATTAACTCCAGCTAGCATTTCTCGTCCGAACTCTTCATCCGTTCTCCAAGCCGTTCTATCCTCTGCATTAAAATCAAGAAATCAGCTCCTGTTTTTTTATTTTTTATTTCCATTTTGAGATTCTTGAAAATAGGATTGTAAGTGTTAAATAATACCAATACACCTTTGATTACATCCGGCATAGGGAACTTAAGGAACCGCTCCCCATCAGAACGGAGAAGCTCTTTTAGCAGCTCCCAAGGGATGCATTTCCTGATTTTGTGCAGTGAAACTCCATCAGGGAGTTTGATCCCGCCTTCGTATAGGTTTAACACGTCTTGGAAAGTGTCAAACTCGTTAACAGTTTTGTCGAATAAGGACTTGATCTCCGGGATCAGCACTTGACCAAGCGATTTCAATGCATAGGCAATGAAATCCGAGAGCTTCACTTGACTAAAGTTTTCGTCTTTTGGGACGTAAATGTTTAAACTCAGGAGAGGCAATCTGGTTTCTGTGTTGGGATCTGCCATGCAAGTCAGATAAACTTATAAGTATTTGTTGAACTCTGGAGGGATTCAAGAGGAAGATGGGCAAGCAGCGAAAAATAGTCCGAAAACATGGAAAAGAATGGCTCTTTAGACCTTTTTCATTTGGGGGACGACCAGTTCTTCCTCTACGAGGATAAGGGTATTCCTTCGATCCACCAAGGGCTGGGCGAGCATAATCTATCCCTTTTTCGGGATGTCCTAAGTCATTGTAGTATGCATAATCATATACTCGGTCCCATGGCTTCAACATGCCCGAACCAGTCCCACGAAGGTGGATCAGTTCTTCTTCTCTATATAAACGAAGAGGTTCCGGTGTGTCACTTGGCAAATATGTCTGACCATACAAGAAAAACAGATGAGTTTTAATATATGAAATGAAATTATTGTTTTCAATCCAATCTCAATAAATGTCTAATCATTAAATCTTAGAAACTCAAATCTTATTCAAAAGTTTAAATTCTTATGAAGTACACAAGTAAATAAATACCTTATTCGTGAAGAACACACGATCATATTCGTACCGATGCGTTGGATAAACCCAAGATTTGCACAGAAAATGGAGTGTACCATGTTGAGGAACATCATGTAAGGTGACAGTCTTGAGGTAAAACTGACTGTAATGATGATTTTTAACAATGAAAGCACCTGGAATTCCCAATTTCTCAATATCCCAATGAAATGTAATGTCGAATTCTGCTGAAAGTGAAGTTATTTCTGACACCCATTTCTCCAAATATGCTGCTTTTCCTTTCTTGCCTCTTCCTCCATTTGCTACAAGATTTAACCCAAAGTTTTATAAGAACAATCTTCTATGATAGAATGTATATGAACACAATTTGTATTATTTTGAAAATTAGTAAGAATATTTGATGATTTCTACTCCATAATATATGTCCACTCCACTTCTTAAATGTAACCAACAAAACCATATTATGCAAAACAAGTAATTTCACACTTCTGTCACATAACCAGGAATCCTGAATATATAGCTAACCCTTGTTCATATTCACACATGTAAAAATATATATGCAAGGCAAAGTTTTATTAAAAACTTACCAGGGTCACCATGAGCACTACTAATGAGCTGAAATGACACACCTTTACCAAACATCTCATAAAACCTATCAAGAACTGAAGCACAATCATCTTTGCAGTCCATCACATTCTTTTTCATCAACGCAACTGTGCCTTTGATTTTCTTCGTCTTCTTCTTCTCAATCTTTGAATGGCCTCGCGACGTGCCGCATACTGTTTCGAGTATTTTCTCCATCATTTGTGAGATAGAAGCACTAATATTATAAACAAGAAAATGGTTCAGATTGCTATGTGTTTAGTTGAAATGAAATGAAATGAAATTGAGGAATATATAATAAGTTATATATGGTCTAAAGCTTCATTTATAGAAATGTTTTCTTGATAAAACTTGATTTCGTGGACATTCTATAAATAGTGGTATTTAGTAACATAATTGTCATAAAGTAAAAAAAAATAAAAAAATTGATTTTCTGTATAAATTGCAAAAAATAATCAAAGGAAATTTTGGATGTAAACTAATTAATGCCTCGAACATGCTAATAGCACTAGATTTAAGGCATATATACGATCGAGGGGTATAATGAATTTTGATTAATAATATTAAAGGTTAAAGGCAAAAGTTTAGCATGTGAATATAAGTTATACCAGTGAGAAGCTGATGAAAACACTAAAAAAATTAAAAGAAACAATTAAATGATTTAAATCCTAGCTCTTTTTTTTTTTTTGGCAAGTTTAGTTATCAAATATAGAAATTGGATGTTAGGGATGGGTAAACATGATTATTTCTGTGCCCACTGCCTTCCACGTAGCCAGCCAACGTAAAACATGGACTAATTTACTTCTTTTATTTTTATTTTAAACATATTATTAATGAACTCCATCTCCATACTTGCCTCCCTCACCAGCTGCCTATAACCCCATATCATAACTAATGAACAGTTATGTCATTGTCAAGTAATTATTAATAGATTTTAATTTTATCCTTTCACCAAACAAAGTTAAAGAATGAGTGTTGTGTTACATAGTCCTCCAGCGTAAAGCATTGATGGATTGAGATGACCCATATAGCAGATATCATTTAGTGAGATAAAAATTTGATTGATTGATCGATTGATTTTCGTATTAAGTAGATCTCTGATATATTGATGAAATATTAGCTTTTAAATATAGGTGGTTATGCATCACAAATAGTACATGCGTATTATAATTATTTTTAGTCTGGATTATTGTTCTTTTATCATATTAATCAAAAGATAAAAAGAAATTGGAAATAATTTTCGATGATCACAATTTATTTTGTTTTAAATTGAAATAATTATGTGCTAATAAGAATTAGATTTATGACATAAAGTATCGTTTTGGTTTGATAATTTTGAAATGGTGACATTCCAAACAAAAAGTCTAAGAGTTACTTAATAAATTTAAGAAATTATCAGCTCCACGCTTTTAATATGAAATTGTAACTTAAAAGCAATTGAAATTGTCATCTTGAAGCATAAAAAAAATACCTTCCAAGGGACAATAAAAAGAAAAATAAGAAAGTGATGGCTGCTAAAGTAAGGAATATGAATGATATGTTTCCAAAGATAACTTCATATTCCTCACCACTACTATTATTACCTTTTCTACTTCTTCTTCTCCCTATATTTCCTACTTTACGTTTTTCCCACATGGACAAGAACAAATCTAGTATTTTTATTATATGGGACTAAAGTTAATAACATAAAAGATGAAGGGATGCCCTGCATATAGAGCGACGATTATGCACAATAATTCTAAGTTTGTAGCACTCCATTATCTACCACATTGAACTCAAATGAATGCAATTTATAATTTTTTCTGGTTTCTAAAACTTAGTTTTTTTAGTAATTTTTTTAGTGATATAAGCATGATAATTCGATGTAGACCTGCTATCAAAGCGTCTACAAGTCCTAGAAATCAAGCTATATCCATCACTCCGTAGAACATCAATATACTTTTCTTGTTGGCAATGGAAAGAATAAGAGTGGATGATTATAATGAGATTAGTTTTGAACTTAAAATGGTAAATTAATGGATAAATGAGGAAAAAGGGGGCTAAAGTGATATTTAAAAAATATACAAGTGATGGGTATAAAGTAAGAAGACAAAAGAAAGGGAGAGAGACACCCCCAACATGGGAATGAGGTTGAAAAGATTTGACAGGTAAAAAGCGGTTAATTATATTCTTTACTTTAAACATGGTATTACCGATATTTTTTATATGGGAAAAACTTATTAAAACAAGTAAAATACAAGAATACTCTACAATAAGAGTACAAACTATCATCTAACGGTTTACATCAACAATTTAAGTAACACATCTCGCATTTTGAGATTCAACAAAGACTCATCTTTTTATAAGTTTTTCTTAGTCGGAATACGATCTGGAAGCAATTTCTAAGAAAAAGCTAGGAATGCTATTAATTAAGACTTTTCCAAGAAAGCTTCTATTAAGATATCAACATGATATGGGAAAAACTTATTAAAACAAGTAAAAGTACAAATAAGAATACGAACTATCATCTAACGGTTTCCATCAACTATTTAAGTAATATAGGTAAGGATAACAAAACCGATCACTCAAGGTTAATGAAAACGTCATTATACTATGAGTAGTAGCCACTGCCAAGAAGTAATTTTTGAACATTTGATCTACACTTCCATTACTTTCTTTAAAAAATATACTATTCCTTGTTTTCCAAATAATCCAGCAAAATCAGGTTCCAAGAAGCCTTCCTTTTTCCATTGATTTTTAAACCAGTTTTTTTATGACCAACCATATTTAAAACCAAACCAATAATAGATACTCATCCAAACATTGTACGCAAATTCACATGACTTGAACTTTCTTCCAAACAATCACCAAAAAAAACACATCACGTATTTTGAGATTCAACAAAGACTCCTCTTTTTGTAAGTTATTCTTAGTCGGAATATGATCTTGAAGCAATTTCTAAGAAAAAGCTAGGAATGCTATTAATTTAGACTTTTCCAAGAAAGCTTTTGTTAAGATACATGGGATTACCAAATTAATTGTGATTTGCCTATTAATCATGATTTCTCTTTTTGTTCGCTTTACCGAGATTAACATTATCCACATCAATCAATCGAGTCTCTTCAAATAAAAATCTAGATTTTTATGTGTAATGTTTAATAATATTGTCTCCTTAAAACTCGCGTATCAACTATGAGGGTGATATTGTCATTTCAACTTTAGCAAAGAGAACTATATATATATATATATATATATTAAAGAAAATCTTTTTAAACATATCAATTTTTATTATTTACCAAATTAATTTTGAAGGAATTACACATAGGTACCACTTTTCAAAACATGTTTCAATTAAATCTAGCAAAATATTTTCTTTTCAATTAAATACATCTTCTAATAATTTTCTTTCAACTAAGTCCATTTTTATGAAACCCTAATCTAATTAGTCATTTGTTGTTCCTAAAATACCCTTGTTCTAAAAGCCAATTTATAACAGTTGAATTATCTCATTCTCGTCGTGAGAGTTGGTGATGATCGCCTGTTTTGGAAATCAACAATGGTGGTTAGGCGAGGAGTATGGAGCAGTGGCGGTGTTGTGGTGGAGGCAGCGACGACTCCTTTTCGTTTTGCCAAATGTCATTCTTCTCAAACCACAGAAAATCGACGTTGTGTTTCAATTTTATTTGTTGTTTTATGGTATTTTTGGATTTTAATTAACATTGAACTTTTATTTCAATTTTGGTGCACATTATGTGTTTGCTAAAAGATCTCTTTAGGTAAACAATTTTTTTATAGCAAATTTGGAAAAGATAAACAACTTATAATCTAATTCCAAAGGTTTTGATTTATTTTTTTTTTCCACTTTCATTTGTTTATGTATAACATACCAAGTATAAAATAGACTCTAAAATTCCATTTTCATTTATTTATATACTGCTTTTATTTCTAAACTTTCAGACATCATGGTACTACATCATTGGAAGGATCTATAATAACATAAAAGATGCATATATCAAATTCCTGACAATATATCAGTGATGTAGCACTATCTTATTTTCACAAATAAAAATTGAAGAACTAACAATCTTAAACAAGCAAGCAACACAAAGCGGTGCATGTAAATTACATGCACCACTAGTCTATCGGTGCATGTAATTTATATGCACCGCTATTACATGCACCGATAGTCTACCGGTGCATGTAAATTACATGTACCGATAGACTCAACATTGTATCATGCTATAACATTGATTATAGATTCCATAATCATGTACATATTGCCTCAAAAACATGAAAAAGAAGGAAAACACCACCACCACGCCAACAACTTTGAAACAAGAATGATGCATACTGGTTTTTCATTCACAGGGATGTAATTTAGCAGCTTATGAGTGTATAAAGATTAAAACTATAGCACGATATGCTTTCCTACTTACAATGCAACAAATGACAACATCAAGTATATATACAAATACAAAAAGATCGAATTTTGTGTGTGTGTGTGTCAATTAAGTATTCACGAGGTTTAAAAGTAACCAAAACCAAGAAAGAAAAGCGCACCAAGATCTTCTCCAAGAAAGACTCCTCTTTTTGAAAGTTTTTCTTAGTCGGAATATGATCTTGAAGCAATTTCTAAGAAAAAAGCTAGGAATGCTATTAATTTAGACTTTTCCAAGAAAGCTTTTGTTAAGATACATGGGATTACCAAATTAATTGTGATTTGCCTATTAATCATGATTTCTCTTTTTGTTCGCTTTACCGAGATTAACATTATCCACATCAATCAATCGCCTCTCTTCAAATAAAAATCTAGATTTTTATGTGTAATGTTTAATAATATTGTCTCCTTAAAACTCACGTATCAACTATGAGGGTGATATTGTCATTTCAACTTTAGCAAAGAGAACTATAGAAATATATATATATTAAAGAAAATCTTTTTAAACATATCAATTTTTATTATTTACCAAATTAATTTTGAGGGAATTACACATAGGTACCACTTTTCAAAACATGTTTCAATTAAATCTAGCAAAATATTTTCTTTTCAATTAAATACATCTTCTAATAATTTTCTTTCAACTAAGTCCAATTTTATGAAACCCTAATTTAATTAGTCATTTGTTGTTCCTAAAATACCCTTGTTCTAAAAGCCAATTTATAACAGTTGAATTATCTCTTCCTCGTCGTGAGAGTTGGTGATGATCGCGTGTTTTGGAAATCAGTAATGGTGGTTAGGCGAGGAGTATGGAGCAGTGGCGGTGTTGTGGTGGAGGCAGCGACGACTCCTTTTCGTTTTGCCAAATGTCATTCTTCTCAAACCACAGAAAACCGACGTTTTGTTTCAATTTTATTTGTTGTTTTATTGTATTTTTGGAATTTAATTAACATTAAACTTTTATTTCAATTTTGGTGCACATTATGTGTTTGCTAAAAGGTCTCTTTTGGTAAACAATTTTTTTTATAGCAAATTTGGAAAAGATAAACAACTTATCATCTCATTCCAAAGGTTTTGATTTATTTTTTTTTCACTTTCATTTGTTTATTTATAACATACCAAGTATAAAATAGACTCTAAAATTCCATTTTCATTTATTTATATACTGCTTTTATTTCTAAACTTTCAGACATCATGGTACTACATCATTGGAAGGATCTATAATAACATAAAAGATGCATATATCAAATTCCTGACAATATATCAATGAGGTAGCACTATCTTATTTTCACAAATCGAAATTGAAGAACTAACAATCTTAAACAAGCAAGCAACACAAAGCGGTGCATGTAAATTACATGCACCACTAGTCTATCGGTGCATGTAATTTACATGCACCGCTATTACATGCACTGATAGTCTACCGGTGCATGTAAATTACATGTACCGGTAGACTCAACATTGTATCATGCTATACCATTGGTTATAGATTCCATAATCATGTACATATTGCCTCAAAAACATGAAAAAGAAGGAAAACACCACCACCACGCCAACAACTTTGAAACAAGAATGATGCATACTGATTTTTCATTCACAGGGAGGGAATTTAGCAGCTTATGAGTGTATAAAGATTAAAACTATAGCACGATATAATTTCCTACTTACAATGCAACAAATGACAACATCAAGTATATATACATATACGAAAAGATCGATTTTTTTTTGTGTGTGTCAATTAAGTATTCACGAGGTTTAAAAGTAACCAAAACCAAGAAAGAAAAGCGCACCAAGATCTTCTCCAAGAAAGACTCATCTTTTTGTAAGTTTTTCTTAGTCGGAATATGATCTTGAAGCAATTTCTAAGAAAAAGCTAAGAATGCTATTAATTAAGACTTTTCCAAGAAAGCTTTTGTTAAGATACATGGGATTACCAAATTAATTGTGATTTGCCTATTAATCATGATTTCTCTTTTTGTTCGCTTTACCGAGATTAACATTATCCACATCAATCAATCGCCTCTCTTCAAATAAAAATCGAGATTTTTATGTGTAATGTTTAATAATATTGTCTCCTTAAAACTCACGTATCAACTATGAGGGTGATATTGTCATTTCAACTTTAGCAAAGAGAACTATAGAAATATATATATATATATATATATATATTAAAGAAAATCTTTTTAAACATATCAATTTTTATTATTTACAAAATTAATTTTGAGGGAATTACACATAGGTACCACTTTTCAAAATATGTTTCAATTAAATCTAGCAAAATATTTTCTTTTCAATTAAATACATCTTCTAATAATTTTCTTTCAACTAAGTCCATTTTTATGAAACCCTAATCTAATTAGTCATTTGTTGTTCCTAAAATACCCTTGTTCTAAAAGCCAATTTATAATAGTTGAATTATCTATTCCTCGTCGTGAGAGTTGGTGATGATCGCGTGTTTTGGAAATCAGCAATGGTGGTTAGGCGAGGAGTATGAAGCAGTGGCGGTGTTGTGGTGGAGACATCGACGACTCCTTTTCGTTTTGCCAAATGTCATTCTTCTCAAACCACAGAAAACCGACGTTTTGTTTCAATTTTATTTGTTGCTTTATGGTATTTTTGGATTTTAATTAACATTGAACTTGTATTTCAATTTTGGTGCACATTATGTGTTTGCTAAAAGGTCTCTTTAGGTAAACAATTTTTTTATAGCAAATTTGGAAAAGATAAACAACTTATCATCTCATTCCAAAGGTTTTGATTTTTTTTTTCCACTTTCATTTGTTTATGTATAATATACCAAGTATAAAATAGACTCTAAAATTCCATTTTCATTTATTTATATACTGCTTTTATTTCTAAACTTTCAGACATCATGGTACTACATCATTGGAAGGATCTATAATAACATAAGGCTGTGTTCTGCTGGCCTGATAAGGGTGGGATTAATGACTTATCATGCAACATCATTTGTTCTTCTCAGGTATTGAAAAGCCCAATAAAAAACTCAAGCCCGTGATAAATTTGAATTTCATGGGATGAAGCATCACACTCTGCCCTTGTGATGTCTACTCATATATTGCACAGTAATATGGATAGAAAGACACTTTTACATATATACCCTCCCTTATATATGAAACCCTACACATATTGCAGATTGAGGGTGGGTGCCATGAAGAAGATGAAATAAGTGAGAGAAGCTTCGGCAAATGTACAAATATTTTAATTTTATCAAAAAAACTTTTAAATCAATTTTTTTGTAAAAAGTTTTTTAAAATGGAAGTATATGTTTCGGACACGAGCTGTGAATAGTAATTTTTGTTTCCTTGTTCATGTAAAAGTTCGGTGCAAAACCTATTCGAAGGTATTTTGATTAATAATAATTAATTATAATATTTTATTAATAATTAAATAACATGAATAAATTTATTTTGATTAATTTAAATTTAATTGAAATAAAATAATAAAAATAAGTGTAAACTATTCGAGGGTATTTTTGTCATTTTACGAATAAAATTAATTTATACCACTTGATTATCAAGTACACCAAACACAATATTACTTATCATACTTTATTAATCATATGAACCAAACGCAATATAATTTATCCATTAGTTACTTATCGGTGCATGCAATTTACATGCACCGTTATTACATGCACCGATAGTCTACCGGTGCATGTAAATTACATGTACCGGTAGACTCAACATTGTATCATGCTATACCATTGATTATAGATTCCATAATCATGTACATATTGCCTCAAAAACATGAAAAAGAAGGAAAACACCACCACCACGCCAACAGCTTTGAAACAAGAATGATGCATACTGGTTTTTCATTCACAGGGATGGAATTTAGCAGCTTATGAGTGTATAAAGATTAAAACTATAGCACGATATGCTTCCTACTTACAATGCAACAAATGACAACATCAAGTATATATACATATATGAAAAGATCGATTTTTTTTGTGTGTGTGTCAATTAAGTATTCACGAGGTTTAAAAGTAACCAAAACCAAGAAAGAAAAGCGCACCAAGATCTTCGCTGAATATAGAGTATCTCAGTCATCTTATATTCGTTTTGTTATGTTTAGATGATAAAATTTCGAATCTTATGCCTTGCATGTAAATCAAAATTGAAGATAACAATCTTAAACAAGCAAGCAACATATAGCGGTGCATGTAAATTACATGTATCGGTAGACTCAACATTTGCATTTGTTCTCAAATTACATAATAAATAAGTATCATACAATAAGTGTTAAAGACGATCACAAATAACACTTAAAAATTAAGAACATATGTACAATATATTATCATTTGAAAAATAATATACTTTTGTTATGAGATTATTTAATAATTTATCATAAATTATATACTCATCGATAATAAAAATTGAATTTCTAAAATAATATATTGTGTCTTTAATTTGTTTTAAGATCAAT
This sequence comes from Haberlea rhodopensis, assembly GCA_907163345.1. NCBI lineage: Eukaryota > Viridiplantae > Streptophyta > Magnoliopsida > Lamiales > Gesneriaceae > Haberlea > Haberlea rhodopensis. The sequence continues at coordinate 50,666 of CAJQUN010000335.1, forward strand.
TGTAAAAATTATAGAATGAAAAAATAATTCACATTTTTATGATTTGATCATTGTTATTTAGTAATTAGATAAAAAAGTATATTAGTACATCACCGCCTATCGGTGCATATAAATTACATGCGTCGATAGATTTTAGTAAGTCGGTGTATGTGAATTACATGTACTGATAGACTTATACTACATTTAACCAAAAACATAGTCTTTCTATATATATTTTTGAATATGGAACACTTTTTCCTAATGCGGTGCATGTAAATAACTTGATTCCGCCAACATTTTTTATCTACAAAACTGCATCCATCAATTCCTAATTCCCTTTGTAAAGAGATTTCATCATCATTATGAATTTTCAGAAACTAATCTTAGTTAAAAATAGAAAAATCTTAACATTTTTCATTATTATTATCATTTTCACTTTCTTGTGTCTCGTGGGGTGCATATCTCATTAGGTGCATGCATATAACTTGATTCTGCCAACAGTTTTTATCTATAAGACTGCATCACTCAGTTCCTAGTTCCCTTCGTAAATGGATTTCATCATCATTATTAATTTTCAGAAACTAATCTCAGTTAAAAATCGAAAAATCTTCACATTATTCATTATTATCACCATTTTCATTTTCTTGTTTGTAGCAGTGCATGTAAATAACTTGATTTCAGCAACAGTTTTTATCTACAAGACTGCAATAATCAATTCCTACTTCCCTTTGTAAATGGATTCCATCATCATTATGAATTTTCAGAAACAAATCTCAGTTAAAAATAGAAAAATCTCACATTATTCATTATTATCATCATTTTCACTTTCTTGTGTCTAGAGATGCATGTAAATAACTTGATTCCACCAACTGTTTTTATCTACAAGACTGCAACAAGTATTGTCTTGCAAGTAAACCAATCCATTCTAATGGAAAAAAATATATGGCAAAAGTTCTAAATTTTACTTGATACGATTATGAATCTCGAGAACCTGGACGCAGTTCCATGTAATAACAAGATGGAGCCAAGAAAGAAAATAGTGACAAGCAATAGCAACAAACGTAGAACATTACTTACAAAACTAAATACAATTCCAGCACAACTACATACACTGTCCACCGACCATATATATATTTGGTATTACAATCCTCTTTAAGAGAAGATTAGTCAACATTTGGACAATATTTACTCCACCATTGAACTTATGATTTGCAAGGCATGACGAATAATTTCAAATGGGGATGGCATTAGTAACTGGGGGATAAACGACGGCGACGAGAGGGCCATTATACGGCGGCCCTTCATGTGTCGGAAGCAGTAGGCAAACGCCGTTGAAGGGCAATGTTCGGAGCCGTGGCCAGCGGTGGAAGAGAGTCGGTGGAGATTTTGTCGGTGATATTGTTGTTGAAGGAGATCATAAAACGCTTGGAGAGTTATTTGGGGAAGGAGGAAGAACTATGTACGTTTTGGTCATTTCAGTCGAGATTGGACCTAGTTGAAAGAAATTTTTTTTGGTGAATTAGGCTGAAAAATATTTTTCCTATTGATATCGACCCAAAATTTTCCCATTAGTTTTCCAGTAATTTTTGTCTGTGAGATCTCTTTACCCAAAGTTCTTTTTGTCAATCTTATCCTTATCTTATTTGTGATGGTAAAAGGACTTGGTTTCAGTATTTGTACTAGACTTTCCAATTGGGCCCAAAATTGAAATAACAGCTCTAACCCACAGTAATGCTATTTAAAACGAGGTGTTTTGATGGATAGGCAATTTTTTTTTAAAAAGATGCCGATTCTCGAATTTCAGAAGTTATAAGTTTTGATGTTAAGGTTCTGCTTCTTTTTAAACTTAAACTTTGCAAATGATTCTTTGCTTTCAAGTCATTCAAGAATTGCTAGAATGTTAATTTTTATTATTTACACAGCCATCAATAGCTACTTAAGATGTGATTCCTAGCTCCATTAATGAAAAGAACTATAATAATTTCATTTTACATTATTTAAGGGCATATAGTCTCCATATATTTTCTTACATCATTATATTTTAAAACCGACAAAGAAATAATATTCATAACTAGTTGCAGGGTTTTTTTAAAATTAAATTAAAAAAAAAATTTAAAAATACGCCATTGTTAAAATTTTTGCAAAACTACTATAAAATGCCAAAGGAAATGGCGGCTAAAGGTTTGTGAGTGGCCGCATTGAGGGGCTGCCATCACTATTGACGGCCCCTCACTTTAAAAAAAATATTTTTTTAGTCAGTTGTTTTAATTTAATTTATTTTATTATATTAATTTTATTTTAGATGATTTTTATGTTTAAAAAAATAATGAATGTTGTTGAAATTGATTAGTACAAGTATGTTGAAATTAATGGGATTAGATTCAAAGACCAAAACGATGATCAATAAGAGTTTAATGTTGGGATCCCTAATCTTGGGGAGTAAATCTGACCAGTGGATGAGATTTATATGAAATTAAATCTTGTTTTAATTTATAATGTTTATACATTTTATATTTTGTATAAAAAATGTGTTTCAATTTAATATATTTGGGGAGTTATAATTTTTTTAAGAATACTTTGAGTATTAATATTTCCACTATTTTATAAACGTTATATATAAAATAAAATAAAACTTAATTTTATATAAATCTCATCCGCTGGTTATATCTACTCCCCAAGTGCAGGGATCCAAGTATTAATATAATATTATTATTATTATAGTTATTATAATAGTATATATGTTGGGTTTTGGAAACCCGAATAATCTTGGTTTCGATGTTAACAAAACTTGTTATTGTGTTGCTAACATATTTCATCAAGTGTGCAGTTCATAGATGATATCTTACAGCTTGATGATTAGAAAAGAAATAGGTTGAAGAAACTGGACCAGTAGATACTACCAGCAGACCTTGAGCACTGCTGACTAAATTGATCATGTACCGGATCATCTATCGGACTAGCAGTAGACCTTGAGCAGTGCTGACTAAATTGATCATCTACCGGACTACCAGCAGGGGAGCAGTGTACCTTGGACCAGCAGACCTCGAAGCTCCAACCAGTAGATGTCGACCAGTAGACACTACAAGTAACTCAACCTACTGCTGTACCCAAGACCCAGTAGACCTTGGACCAGCAGACCTCGAAGCTCCAACCAGTAGATGTTGACCAGTAGACATTACAAGTAACTCAACCTACTGCTGCACCCAAGACCCAGTAGACCTTGGACCAGCAGACCTCGAAGCTACAACCAGTAGACGTCGACCAGTAGACCTTGAGCATTAGACGTCGACAAGCGGACTTCGAGCAGTAGAGTTCGACCAGTAGACGTTGAGCAGTAGACTCAACCAGTAGAGGCCAGCGGACTTCGAACCAGTAGAGGTCAACAACTCGACCAGTAGACTTGCAAGTAGACCTGCTCTACTGGAACAAAGTAGCAGCATTCCAGAAATAGCCCAGATGCAGAATATGACCGTTGCAATGTTTGAAAGCTTACCAAAACTTTTACAACGGCTATATTCGTGTATCTAACGTATATCATTACTTGGGGTTATATATACATGAGTTGAAAACTCAAAAACAGCTGATTGAAGATCAATCCAAGCCTTCCAAAGCAAACCCACTTGGGATTCAATTGGGGAACTTCAAAGACAAAAGCTGCTAAATGAAGTGCACTCCCCAAACCTTTGGCACCTCTTACCTTGCTGTATCAGATTCATTATGGAATCATTTGTGCCTTCGTATTCACTCTATTCATTGTATTTGTGAGCTAAAATAGAAGAGTGAATACCATTGTAACAATTTATGATTTATCACAACTAGATGAGATGTCTTTGTATGTGAGACGTTAAAGAACATACATAGTTGAGTTGCTAGGAGTCTAGTTGGATGTGGAATGCCCAACTGGATCGGGTTTGTACAAAGAGTTGTATAAATCAAAGTATTCTAGTGTATCCTTCCATGAGATGGAAGAATGGGAGACGTAGAAGCGTTGTGCTTCGAACTTTCAGAAACAAATGCTTGTGTTTTTTAGTTTACTACATTTATTTACCTAACTATTTTTACATACTTTCTTTGCATATCTTTAAAATGTCTTTCAAATGGTTAATTGGTTTTAGAGCGGGCTATGTCGAGTGTTTTTCGCTCGATTTTGTAACCGAACTCGATATAATCTCTCGGTGCAATCATTTCAAGAACACGAGCTATTGAAGCTCAAGTTGGTTGAACTCGCGTATGGAATGACAGCCCACCCCCAGAATCGATCCTAACAAGTGGTATCAGAGCCATGTTGTTCTTGGAAAGCATTTTAACCGATTTTAGACGGAAATCTTTTAAAGAAATTTTTCATGAGCATGAAATTGTTCTCATAGCATAATTTTCAAAAACTTGGTTTTGTAAATTTTTAGCATAAAAATCAATTTAATTGCATTCATTTTGCACGAAAATAATTTAAAATATATTTTAATTGTTTAAATTATTGTTCAATCTATTCTAACTCTTTTTAAGTTTAAAATTATTAATTTGAAATCTTTTCTAACAATTTTTGAAGCATTCAGTTATTCTGGCAGCTTGGAGCGACTTTGGAGGCATAACTTCTTGCTCGGATGTCCAAATGATGAATCGTTTTTTTTTTTGCATTGCAAACTAGACTCATAGTGATCGTAACGGTATAGGTCTTGCAGCCTAATTCTTCACAAGGAAAAGCAGTTTATTCTGCAAAGTTGGACTAAGTGTGCTGCCACCGAAAAGATGAAATGGACATTGTTGAGTTTTGTCAAGAAATTTAAATTTGTTGCCAAGTATGCTTCATCCACCATCAAAGGTTATTTTTGTTCAAAAATTAATGTGCTCAAAAATTAATGTGCATTGCAATTTTTATAAAATTTATTTTAGCCTATCTCATTTGCCCCTCACTTGCTCTAATTTTCAAACTTTTTAAAATTAAAGGGGGGTGTTTAATCTCAATCCTTGAGGGGGAGTAAATTTATTTATCTTCCTTTTTGATTCACACAAAAGGAGGAGAAATATGTTGTTTAAAAAATATGATTTTTTTTGTTTTGCAATGATTTTTTGTTATGCAACATTGTGCTTTAATGTTCAGATTTTTTTCAAGTTTTGTGATCATCAAAAAGGGGGAGATTGTTGGGTTTTGGAAACCTGAATAATCTTGGTTTTGATGTTAACAAAACTTGTTATTGTGTTGCTAACATATTTCATCAAGTGTGCAGTTCATAGATGATATCTTACAGCTTGATGATTAGAAAAGAAATAGGTTGAAGAAACTGGACCAATAGATACTACCAGCAGACCTTGAGCGCTGCTGACTAAATTGACCATGTACCGGATCATCTATCGGACTACCAGTAGACCTTGAGCGGTGCTGACTAAATTGATCATCTACCGGACTACCAGCAGGGGAGCAGTAGACCTTGGACCAGCAGACCTCGAAGCTCCAACTAGTAGATGTCGACCAGTAGACACTACAAGTAACTCAACCTACTGCTGCACCCAAGACCCAGTAGACCTTGGACCAGCAGACCTCGAAGCTCCAACCAGTAGATGTCGACCAGTTGACACTACAAGTAACTCAACCTACTGCTGCACCCAAGAACCAGTAGACCTTGGACCAGGAGACCTCGAAGCTACAACCAATAGACGTCGACCAGTAGACCTTGAGCATTAGACGTCCACAAGCGGACTTCGAGCAGTAGAGTTCGACCAACCAGTAGATGTCGACCAATAGACGTTGAGCAGTAGACTCAACCAGTAGAGGCCAGCGGACTTCGATCCAGCAGAGGTCAACAACTCAACCAGTAGACTTGCAAGTAGACCTGCTCTACTGGAACAATGCAGCAGCCTTCCAGAAATATCCCAAAAGCAGAATATGACCGTTTGCAATGTTTGAAAGCTTACCAAACCTGTCACAACGGCTATATTCGTGTATCTAACATATATATCATTACTTGGGGTTATATATACATGAGTTGGAAACTCAATAACAGATGATTGAAGATCAATCCAAGCATTTCAAAGCAAACCCACTTGTGATTCAATTGGGGAACTTCAAAGACGAAAGCTGCTAAATGAAGAGCACTCCCCAAACCTTTGACACCTCTTACCTTGCTGTATCAGATTCATTATAGAATCATTTGTGCCTTTGTATTCACTCTATTCATTGTATTTTTGAGCTAAAATAGAAGAGTGAATACCATTGTAACAGTTTGTGATTCATCACAACTGGATGAGAGGTCCTTGTATGTGAGACGTTAAAGAGCATACATAGTTGAGTTGCTAGGAGTTCTAGTTGGATGGGGAATGCCCAACTGGACCGGGTTTGTATAAAGAGTTGCATAAATCAAATTCTTCTAGTGTATCCTTGCATGAGATGGAAGAATGGGAGACGTAGAAGCGTTGTGCTTCGAACTTCCAGAAACAAATGCTTGTATTTTTAGTTTACTGCATTTATTTACCTAACTGTTTTTACATACTTTCTTGCATATCTTTAAAATGCCTTTCAAATGGTTAATCGGTTTTAGAGAGGACTATGTCGAGTGTCTTCCACTCGGTTTTGTAACCGAACTCGATATAATCTCTCGGTGCAATTATTTCAAGAACACGAGCTATTGAAGCTCAAGTTGGTTGAACTCGGGTGTGAAATGACAGTCCACCCCCGGAATCGATCCTAACAGTATAATACACATAAAATTTAACTTAAATATAATTATATTATAATAGTATATATTTTGGATGGATCTAAAAATTATATATTATGTATAATAAATAACTTAATATATTTGAGTAATCAATTTCAACAACATTCATCATTTTTAAAACATAAAAATCATCCAAAATAAATTTAATAAAAAAATTAAATTAAAAAAAAATAAAAAATGAGGGCCTCTAATTGTATTGGCAGCCCCTCAATGAATGAGTGGCTGCCTAATTGTGCAGACGGCCACTCATTATATTATTAATTATTATTAACTTTTTAGTTATATAATAAATAATATTATTTATTATTAAAAATTCTTAATTAATATATATGATTAATAAATAATAAGTAAAGACTTATTTATTATTATTATTATTATTCTTAGTAATTATATACTATTATTAATTATATGTATTATTACTGTATAAATATGTATATTGAAATAAAAATAAGTTTAAAATTTTTTTAATAAAATTTAAAAAAATTAAGAGGGTAACATCACCCCTCAATTTTTTTTAGAAACAGTTAAAAAGGCAATGGCCTCTAACAAGGCGTGAGGGTGGCCACTTGTAAAGTAGGGCTCACGAAGTTATAGTCGTCACCTCAAATGATGTTTTGTGGTATATTTGTAACAACTTTATTTTCGAAGTATTTTGAAAATATATATTTTTTTAATTATTTATTTAAAAAAAAACCCTAGTTGCAGGACTCTCGCAATACAAAATCATTATTTGTATGAAAATAAGAAATATGTGATCAATTTCTTAACATAAACTTAATCATGAAAGGTGAACTGATAGTGTTTGCATGGAAAAAATCTTGTATTTACTGGGGTTGAGCCCACGTATAGATCAATATAAAAACAATAAGTGTATCATTGTTTGATTAATCTTGGTTTGACATGTCTGGTTTAGTTCATTTTCTTTGTATTTATGCATATGTCAGATCCAGACCTACTGCATATAAGAATTTCACGATTGCATGCGGCTCAATTTGTTTTAAATTAGAATATTTTGGCACCATCTTTTCAATTTTTGCTTTAAAATACTCTTGCAAACCACTACTTCAAATGCGCCACATATGTGGAAAAATGATCTTAGCATATTTTTCAGTCTCAATATACATACTAACAACCGGTAAAGGATTCCATTTCGAAAATATGTAAATTTGGAAAGCTAATTGCGCAGCTACAAAGAATTATAAGATGTGTTTCCACTTAAATATTTTTTTTTTAATGATTTAACATGAATTATTAAGACTATTTTGTATTTTCATGTATGATTATATCTGAAATAACCTTCACATTTCAAATTAATGGCATGTATGATCATGTCAAATTTAAATTATTACAAAACTCACATTTAGTGGAAGTGGTGAGCCATTAATTTTCCACATAGTTTACCTCTCCACTCAACTTATTCCATCACAAATGGTAAAAAGAATTGAATATGGGAAAAGGGCTTCTTTCCTAAAGCCACTTTTTTTCTAAAAATTCGTAAAGAAGGACCCATATTGAAAGGCTCCATATCAACCTTCAAACATCCATCCCCACAAAAACTCTGTATAAAAAGAAAACCACAAAACAGAATAAAACAAAGAGTCCTTTCAGTTCTCACAAATTTCCAACTTAAATCATCTCAAAAACTTACTTTTCCAATAAATAAATAAATTCCATGGCACTAAATCTTGAGAAAAGAGCTGTGGGAATTTTGGTTTTGACCATTTTTACTTCAGTGATTCATCTGTCGACTGGGGCTGTGTATTATGTTGGAGACTCTGCAGGCTGGACTACCATTGAAAATGTGGATTATAAGCAATGGTCAGCTACAAAAAACTTTCAAGCTGGTGACGTTATAGGCATGTCTTTTAATCTTTCTATTTAATATTTGTTTCTTTTGTTATATGCTTGGATTTGTGATGTTTCGAATCATGCTATCGTTCTCGATCGATAAATACTTTGTTGATTATGTTGTTTCGAGGAAGACACACACAAAATCGAGAGTGTAATATTTCTAAATAATTACATGAAGGTGTGTGTTGACACATATTTGAGAACCTAAGAGGCCAGTTGTAAGGGCCTCAACTCATAATCTCGTCATTAGTGATTTTATCATTATCATTAGTACATACATTTATCAAATGAGAAATTCTCGTTACATGCTTTGTAATTATAGTATACCGTCTATAAAAATTTTCAACATAATCACCCATAAACTCTATTCACATCACAACGTCATACACATGTATACACTTGATAATGAACTATACATGTTCTCAATTCATTATGCAACCACACTCAAATGAAAAGAGAAACATCAAAATACTTATACAACACATATTGATATACTCATAGTCGAGCATTGACAATAAATGTATATCTACTTGTATAAGATACATTATTTTTTACCCATGATGGTACATCGCTCCCAGGAGTATCCTCATGCACCAGCCCAAACTCATTTTCTCCATATCAATATCATACCGGTCCACCTGTTTCAATAGAAATTGCCCCCACACAGGGTGAGCATACCAACAACATAATCTCAATATTGTCATACACAATTAATAATTTACAGAATATAAAGCTGTAGTTTAAAAAAATACTTCCATAGTATACCACAACCATGTGACAAGTCCCAAACTGCTCCTATTCTCACAACATCTAGAATCATCAACTCCAAATTCTGTTAAATCATCAACAACGATTTACTGTACACGCTTTCATAATCCTTAGCTCATTGTAATGAGCAATTTATCACCACAATAATTACTGAAATTACTTATATTTCAATTATCAGTTAATCACACAATCTCATCGTAACGCATTCTCCTCATATCACATCGCTCGCTCGATAGCGGCGGCATCATAATCCATAACCAACACACGCTCAATAGCGGCCTCACAATGGTTCATCATGCACCATATTATCATCTCATGGTTCTATCACAAATCATCTCGTACAATAATATTTAGAATTCTAACATGAATTCTCAATCCATTAATATTATCACGTAACCAATTTCCATAATTTTATGAATCAAAGTTCATAATTAATAATATGCATATTTGCTCGTACGTCACTACGTACCTTAAAGTTGACAGCCTGATTTAATCATCCTTGATCTCTGGATGTTCATGAAGTATCTATATTGAACGTCAATTCAATATTACTCAAGCAGTACTTCCAACAACATCATCATTTACCTATTAAATTCGTCATCAACATATCGTTACCAATCACAATTACTGAATTCTATACTACTCAATGCATCACATTTTATTCTATGTTCATTGAGTTATCAATTAACCCGATCGAGTAGTACATCTTACTAAAGTTCAACTAATGCCACTTCATTTTAATGTGTAATATTTTCATTGGAATGTAGAATTCATCATGAAAATCTACCATAAATATTACATTCCAAAATCCCAACACTTTAACAAAATTATATAAACAAATAAAACAACGAGCCGCGATCCATCGCCGGTATTCTCGCGATCGAGCGGGAGAACCTACTGTCAAAATTCACTCTTCCGCGATCTATCGCCGAGACCCCGCGATCGACCGACAGACCCTCTGCGATCAATCGGTCGCTTTGGGCTATCGACCGCCGCCACTGTTCATCGCCTTCCAAAATCAGTGCTACGTCGCGATCGATCGGCGCTATAACCGCGATCGATCGTAACCTACGATTTTTCAAAAAAAAATAAAAATTCTTCAATGGTGTATTTCGAGCCCAAGCTCAAATCTAACACCCCAACACCCACAATACTTCAAGGACTCTAATAAAACACGTAAAAACATTAAAAACATCAATTTCTTCAAAAATCCCCAAAACTCAAACTCATCTCCAAAGTTAACCAAACTCAACAAAAATACAATCAAAACTTAGTTAAAAGATGGGGGAAGGAGATTACCCAACTATATGCTCAAAAATCCAATAAGAATCGAGCCTCCATCGAATTTCCCTCTTGAAGGGAAATGGGGAAGGAAATGGGGAATGGGAGAAGGAGGGAGAGAGAAAGACGATGTGAGAGATGCAGAATAATTGAACACCGAGTAAATTGGTATATATAGTATCAAGACTCCAGAAGCCCGAGTCTCAAATACTCGTATCAAAACTCTAATATAACAAAAGCGTTCAATAAATTAACTATCATCCCTCAATTATATCTCGAGCCTCAAACCAAAGTTCACCAGACTCCAACCCTTCCAACAGCCGATAATAATCCCTAAAATCTCAATTCGATAATTATCATCATTACCACAATTAATTCTTCAATTCAACAATTATGATTTAAAAATAATAATTAGTCTCATTCGATTAACTTCAAAACTGAGTCGAATACAAAATGACATTCATTCATAATTACCTCTAAATTATCACATTTTTCTCGATTTAATAAATGTAATTAAGTTTCATGAATCAGACTAGTGGCTTCAAGAGGTTTTAGAATAATGATCAATATGGAGTGTTCTTCGGTTTCTTTGATGCTACTCTTAAGGATAACACATTGGTAGAACAACGACATATGCCGACATCCTATTAATAAATGTGTGTGTCGCCATCATATCCTTAAGGATTCTACCCTCACAAATAACATCAAATGAACCCGCTTTATCCTTGTATTGAATTATCCTTTCTGCTACATGAACATAACCTATATTTGACAAGAGCCTATTAGTACATAACACTTTAAGACACACTAGTTATTTATTAAGCACAATAATTAAAATAATTACATTTTCGTGCATTAAGATATATTTTCAAAGATGTTACACTAAAATATCAGTTTCTGTTGTCATTATATATAATAATAAGAATAAAGTAAGAATGTATATTAACACATAAAAAATATTATAATATAATTTGAGTGAGTAATTGCTTTTCTTCAACCAGAAACTTGTTTAAGCTTTAGATGACCATTTAGGTGCCTCCTTTGATTTTGCTTACGTCTCTCTCTCACACAAATTTCAATTAAAGGTACAGTTTTGAGTGTGCAAATTTTTTAAAAAATATATTATTGTTAAATATTTTTTAACTATCAAATATAATATTCGAGTTTTTATTTTATTTCGAGACCTCCTATGAATTCATCATAAACCTAGGACTTCTACAGAATATAAAAACCGTCAATCCTTGAAATATAACAGTACAAAAACATCATAATCGACACACCTTGTCATAAGTGGGCAATAGTACAATAGTTCTTAAATGCCAGTTTCAATATTCAAACCTAGAATGATTTATTCATAAGATACATAAGGACCAAATCAGGCATAAGTAAGTAAATGAGATTCAAGCTAACACGAGTAAATATTTAGCCTATCATAATTTTTATAATAAAATGAAAATAAAGATAAAAGAATACTTACAGAAATGAAGAGCAGAATAACAATAGTTGTAACCAAAAGCAAACTGTTTATTAATATGAACGAGAATATTACAAAGAGTGGATATTTTTCAGTCTCCTTCTCAAAGCAAATAAAAGCTCCTTATATAGGAGTGGAACATCGGATTTCAAATCCGAACTTCAAACACAAAATAAAAATAGTACAGACTAATAATAAAAAAGTACAAATAGGAACCACACTAATTTACAATAGTAGACGCACTAAAATAAAGTAATAAGATAATGGATGTAATATATTCCATCGTACAATACTTTATTAAAATAATATGCCTCTTTAGTCATATCCACTAAAGTTTGTCTGCCATTGAGCCGGATAATGCGGAATCAGCATCTTCTTTTTATAATGCTTTGTCTTTATCTTTTGAGGTGGATCCAGTAGACCCAGTTTCCATCATGGTGGCTTTGAATGTTTCAAACATGTCATCGAAAGGAATATTGGGATCCTGTGCACCCTGTAAATCTTCAGAAATTGATTTTTCAGACATGTTATCATCATCAAATCTGGTTAATAAATCATTCTTCATTGCTTCCAAATATTCTTCAATCATTTTCTCCTTAGTCATTACCTCGGATTTCATTCGGCATTTTCGAGCAATATGTTCGAATGGTGAAGGTTGCTCAAAAGAAATTGTCCGTTTGATAGGTACAATGGTATCCGCAATAAGTTCCAAAGTATCCATTCCAAACATTTGTTTGGTGTTCGGGTTTTCCTTTAACATTTTGTCCCAAAATTTTGAGTAAAAATTCCTTTTAAGGCAGGGGATATGAGTGTCAGTATAAGACACTTCTGGCGACCATTTCCAAATCCAAGGAATACAAAATTCAACAAAGAAATAGAAAGATGCTATTCTTGTTATACCAGAACTTTGTTGTTGTAATTGAATTAATTTGGGAGATAAATCAATCCATTCATCAAAATAGGTTTTATATTTCTGGTAAAATTTTATGAGTAGTGCCATATTTGCCCCACCAATTTATAAACCAATTTGGAATGTCATGTTTATATACCCCGGTACAAATTTTAATATACCACGAATGTCGTTTCTTATTGTTTTCATGGAAAAAGACTTTATGAAAGGCTTCAACATAGTCCCAATAATTATATTTAATCATTTGATTATTAGGAAAAACAAATTCTTTTTTCTTAAGAGGTGATATGCCCCATTCAGTCGGAGTTATTACTCTTTTAATAATAATTTTACTAAAGGTAAAGTTTTCCTTTTGATTTAAAGGAAATCGCGTAATTTCGCATGAATTATTTATGAGTAATTGCTCATAATAATTTTGTGACTTATAAGTCCCATAAGCAAATGATGCAGTGTCAATATACCTGCACATAATCTTCCACGGTTCATTGCCCCATTTCTGATCAATATCTTTAAGGAAAAATATGATTTCCTGAGAATCATTTTTGATAAAATTATTTGATTCTCCTTCATCGTTATTAACGATATTAGCATATGATGATGTTGCTTCAGTTTCAGGGATATGACCTTCTTTCTGCTGTTTAAAAGCAAGGAATTCCTAATATAAAGGATCCTGTTCTTGAGATAGATTCTTAGCTATGAGCTTATGTGGTCCATGTTGAGCTATAATTTGCTCTGGAATTTGTTATCGGCCTCCTCGGCCACCCCTTCCTCTATAAGAGGAATTTCATCTATAAGATTGACTCATACCTGAAAATATTTCAAGCATTTAAATATTCACGAGTCAAAAAGTCTGGAAGAGAATTTTCTTCACCCTTTTTATATATTATATCAAAATCAAATGGAGCTAAATGAGCTTGCCAACGAGCAAACATTTGTTTAGAGACATCATGTTTAAAATCTTTATTAAACATAAATTTAGCTGACTTACAATCTGTTTTTATTATAAATTTTTGATTATATAAATCATCTTGGAATTTTAAAATACATTTAACAATTGCAAGAATTTCTTTTGCTATAGTTGCATAATTCTTCTGACTGTCATTCCATTTACCAGAATAAAATCTAATTAAAAATTCATTTTTTGAAATAGGATCTATTTGTTTCAATATACCTCCATAACCAATATCAGAGGCATCTGTTTCAATATTCCAATTTGGATTAGCTATCATTAAACATGGTAAATATTTTACCTTTTGTTTGATAGTTTGAACTGCCTTGGTATGTTGATTAGTCCAAGGTTTAGGAACATTTTTAAGTCTATCATATAGGATAGCTGAGTCTTGAGTTAAATTCTTATAATAAGCAGAAATATAATTTAAACTTCCTAAAAATCTCTGTAATTGAGTTTTATCAATTATTTTATCTGAAAATTTAGACGCAAATTCTATACTTCGTGAAATAGGAATTATATTTACTTTATTAATATTATGACCCAAGATGATTTATATAATCAAAAATTTATAATAAAAACAGATTGTAAGTCAGCTAAATTTATGTTTAATAAAGATTTTAAACATGATGTCTCTAAACAAATGTTTGCTCGTTGGCAAGCTCATTTAGCTCCATTTGATTTTGATATAATATATAAAAAGGGTGAAGAAAATTCTCTTCCAGACTTTTTGACTCGTGAATAAATGCTTGAAATATTTTCAGGTATGAGTCAATCTTATAGAGGAAATTCCTCTTATAGAGGAAGGGGTGGCCGAGGAGGCCGAGGACAAATTCCAGAGCATATTATAGCTCAACATGGACCACGTAAGCTCATAGCTAAGAATCTATCACAAGAACATGATCCTTTATATCAGGAATTCCTTGCTTTTAAACAACAGAAAGAGGGTCATATCCCTGAAACTGAAGCAACATCATCATATGCTAATATCGTTAATAACGATGAAGGAGAATCACATAATTTTATCAAAAATGATTCTCAGGAAATCATATTTTCCCTTGAAGATATTGATCTGAAATGAGGCAATGAACCAGGGGAAAATTATGTGCAGGTATATTGACACTGCATCATTTGCTTATGGGACTTATAAGTCACGAAATTATTATGAGCAATTACTCATAAATAATTCATGCGAAATTACGCGATTTCCTTTAAATCAAAAGGAAAACTTTACCTTTAGTAAAATTATTATTAAAAGAGTAATAGCTCCGACTGAATGGGGCATATCACCTCTTAAAGAAAAATAATTTGCTTTTCCTAATAATCAAATGATTAAATATAATTATTGGGACTATGCTGAAGCCTTTCATAAAGTCTTCTTCTATGAAAACAATAAGAAACGGCATTCGTGGTTTATTAAAATTTGTACCGAGGTATATAAACATGACATTCCAAATTGGTTTATAAATTGGTGGGGCAAATATGGCACTACTCATAAAATTTTACCAGAAATTTATAAAACCTATTTTGATGAATGGATTGATTTATCTCCCAAATTAATTCACTTACAACAACAAAGTTCTGGTATAACAGGAATATCATCTTTCTATTTCTTTGTTGAATTTTGTATTCCTTGGATTTGGAAATGGCCGCCAGAAGTGTCTTATAGTGACACTCATATCCCCTGCCTTAAAAGGAATTTTTACTCAAAATTTGGGACAAAATGTTAGAGGAAAACCCAGACACCAAACAAATGTTTGGAATGGATACTTTGGAACTTATTGCGGATACCATTGCTACCTATCAAACGGACAATTTTGTAAAAAATTCGTTTGAGCAACCTTCACCATTCGAACATATTGCTCGAAAATGCCGAATGAAATCCGAGGTAATGACTAAGGAGAAAATGATTGAAGAATATTTGGAAGCAATGAAGAAGGATTTATTAACCAGATTTGATGATGATAACATGTCTAGAAAATCAATTTCTGAAGATTTATAGGATGCACAGGATCCCAATATTCCTTTCGATGACATTTTTGAAACATTCAAAGCCACCATGATGGAAACTGGGTCTACTGGATCCCCTCAAAAGATAAAGACAAAGCATTATAAAAAGAAGATGCTGATTCCGCATTATCCGGCTCAATGGCAGACAAACTTTAGTGGATATGACTAAAGAGGCATATTATTTTAATAAAGTATTGTACGATGAAATATATTCCATCAACTATCTTATTACTTTATTTTAGTGCGTCTACTGTTGTAAATTAGTGTGGTTTCTATTTGTACTTTTTTATTATTAGTCTGTACTATTTTTATTTTGTGTTTGAAGTCCGGATTTGAAATCCGATGTTCCACTCCTATATAAGGAGCTTTTATTTGCTTGAAGAAGTAGACTGAAAAATATCCACTCTTTGTAATATTTTCGTTCATATTAATAAACAGTTTGCTTTTGGTTACAACTATTGTTATTCTGCTCTTCATTTCTGTAAGTATTCTTTTATCTTTATTTTTATTTTATTATAAAAATTATGATAGGCTAAATATTTATTTGTGTTAGCTTGAATCTCATTTACTTACTTAGTATCTTATGAATAAATCATTCTAGGTTTGAATATTAAAACTGGCATTTAAGAACTATTGTACTATTGCCCACTTATGACAAGGTGTGTCGATTAGGGTGTTTTTGTACTGTTATAGTTCAAGGATTGGCGATTTTATATTCTGTAGAAGTCCTACGTTTATGATGAATTCATAGGAGGTCTCGAATGGTATCAGAGCCAATTAGGTATTAAGTTAAGTAGAAGATGATGAGAGTTAACACAAGTAGCCTTATTCAAATGAATATAAACCTTATCAAGAAACAGAATACTGTTAAGAACAGTATGGTACAAGAATATGATGTACCTCGGAATTTGGAATCATTAAATAGATGGACAATTCCTAAAATTGAACCTAAACTTATATATAAGTTAGGAGCTTTTGAAAGATCAGGAATTAAACAAATTGTTAAAACTACTGAAGAAGCAGTATCATTAAATAATGACGAAATGGTTTTAAAATTACTAAGTGAAAAGGATATTTTGCCTTATATTGAAACTCATAAATTTCTTCACATTGGGTTAGTGCAAATTGCTTTTAAACCTTTAACCTTAGAAGGATTACCTGAAAGCTTTATAACAGCTTTAAGAGATGGTAGAAATTTAAATTGGAAACAATCTTTGATTGGAATTATACAATCTAGTTTGGCTCATGGCCCTGTTTATTTTGATGTTTATCCAAATTTACAATTATCATTATCTGATATTAATATATTAGATGCTTTAACATTAAATGTTAAAACTCATGGTTATAATTATGCTCCAGGAACAGAAATAATTTGTATCTGTTATCGTATTTATTATAAACCTTTGCATACATTAAATCCTCAATGTAGGAGAATGGATAAACCAATTAATGAAACAATATTAATTGAAACTAATTTTAGTCGATTAAACATTACAACACGTAGAGCTATTAAATGGGATGAAATTGTTTTCCCTGATAACTGGACAATTGAACATGCAATTCCTGTTCAAACCAGAATTCAAAACAATTTAGTTGATGTTATACAAACAAATGATGGTTCAATTCAATTACAATTTGAACCAAATAACCAACAAAAATTATTACAATCTATACCTAGATCTTTAAGATCTAAATCTTCCAAGTCCTATTCATCTTTTTCTCATATTTCTCCAATGGAAGAAAATAACTCTCCTCATAGAGCTTCCACATCTACTGTGCCGAATCCAATTGATAATTTACATCATGAGAGGATAAGTAAATTATATATTAATCCAGACAATATAGTCAAAGGATTAAAAGAATCAGAAATAACTGAATCAGAAATGAATTTTTCTTTATGAATAATGCACCAAAAATAGATTTTAGCCCTGGATCTAGTGCCAGACAGAAAATAAAAAATGAATTTAATCAACCTAAATGGGAACAATTTAGAAAATGATTTTTTGACAATATTGTAAAAGAAAAACAAACTTTGTTACAAAATGAATTTTATAAATTCTGTTCTGATCAAAATTCTTATATACCATTTATACCATGGTTTATATCAACATATGTTGAACCTTATATTCAAGTATTAGAAAGAACATATAATCTTTCGAATGAATATATTTTGAAACATTTATATCCTCCTCAACAACCCTTTGAAATTGAAAAGGAAGGAACGATTCTTAATTTTTCAGCATTTTCAAAAATATTGGAAAATGAAACTTTGCAGATTACTTGTCAACATATTAATAAATTATTAAAACAACAAAATTATACAAATATTTTCCTTATTATATTAGGAGAACAAATTAATTTGTTACACAATCGTATTGAAATTATTAATAAAAATATAACACAGATACAACCATCAGTGTCTATAACACCACCATCAGAAATTATAGTTGCAACCCCTAGTATACAACCTCCACATGAAATCAAAGATTTTAAATTAAAATCAATGATTGAGTTGGAAACATTTTTAAATAATAAATTTAAAGATTTAAATCTTTCAGTTTCAATTCTTGACAATGATTTACAAGAACAAATGGAGACTACTCAAGATCATAAACATGTTTTTCATGATCAATTTAATAAATTAAAAAATAAATAGGCTGATCGACCCATATAAAGATTATTTTATTATAGGAGACCTTCTCCTATGGATACTCTGCATGAAGAAAAATAGTATATTGTTAATAATAGTTATAGTGGTAAACATATTTATGAATGGAATTTGGATGGTTATCTGATAAACAAATATATAACGTGGCTCATAGAATGTTAATGTATTCTACTATTTGTAAAAGCAATGGAAATAATGATAAACCAATTGCTAATATGATCATTGCTGGATTTACTGGTCAATTAAAAGGTTGGTGTGATCATTATTTGACTTTAGCTAATAAAGAGGAAATTATGAATACAGTTAAACAAGAAAATAACAACATTGTAGAAAATGCCGTCTACACTTTAGTTGTTAATATTATTGATCATTTTACGGGTCGATATTCTGACTAGAATGAAAATATTCGAACTCTTTTACAGAATTTAAGATGTAAAACAATAACTGATTTTAGATGGTATAAAGACACATTTCTCAATAGAGTTATGGAATTACAAGATTGTAATAGTTCACATTGGAAATCCAAATTTATTGATGGATTACCTCACCTCTTTGCTGAAAGAGTTAGAAAGAATATTAGAAAGGATCATATTAATATTCCTTATGATTCCTATACGTATGGAAAACTTATTGGCATATGTGTCCAAGAGGGATTAGCCCTATGCAACGAAATTAAATTAAATCAACAAATTAAAAGACAAAATTTGTCTGAAAGAAAACAATTAGGACAGTTTTTGTGAGCAATTTGGTATGGACATACCATCACAGAATAAGATTTATTCTAAAATAAAACATTCAAAAATGATAAAATTTTCAAAAACCTTATTATAAGAAAAGGAGCAAAAATTCTCAAAAAAAATTCGATCAAAAAAAGTGAAAGGAAAAAAATTAGACAATCAGCTAGAATATCTACAAAACAAAATATAACTTGTTTTAGAAGTGGTCATCAAGGTCAATATGCTAATAGATGCAAAATGAAAGAAAAAATTAATAATTTAGATATTCCTGATAATATTAAGGATGCTCTTAATACAATATTAGTACACTTTTCTGATAGTTCTGATTATACATCAGACTCATCTAATGATTCGAATGATTCAGATGAATCAAAACATATCAGGTTTTAGAAAATGAATCTAGTCATTCAGAAACAGATTGTTGTAAACCTTGTTCTATTGGACAACCCTGTATTAAGACTGTTTCAGATGAATCAAATGAGTCATATTATAAAATATTATCACAATTCGAGGATTTAAATATAAATACTTTAACTAATACCAATATATTAGAATTTCTCAAATTAGTTAAAGATCCCGAGTTAAGATATAAATTAATTGATCAAATAGAAGATATTCCTTCCACTTCAACATCCAATAATATTCCTCGGAATAATATTGTTAGTTCCAATGATCCATATTCCATGACAGAAGTTTATAAACTTCTAAGACAAAGAAAATCACATGATACTCCTACATCAATAAATGATTTGTTAATAGAGATTGATAATCTTAAACAAGAAATTAAATTTCTTCAACATGAAAATAAATTATTTGATACTCGAATTTCTAAATTAGTAGATAATCAAATTTCTAATTCTCCAATAATATCTCCAAAATTTCCTGATACAGATAATTTTCAATTACCACCAGAACATGATTTTCTGGCAACATTAGAAATTCTAGTTTCTCAGAAATGGTATACTCAGATTACTTTATTAATTGATAATCATTTTTCTAAAACATTTATAGCACTTATTGATAGTGGTGCACTTTTAAATGTTATTCAGGAAGGATTAATTCATACTAGATATTACACCAAAACAACTCATAGTTTATCCCATGCTGGTGGACAAAAATTAAAAATCCAATATAAACTTCCCCAAGTTTCTATATGCATAAATCAAACATGCATAAAAACTAGTTTTTTATTAGCTAAAGATATTACGAACCAAGTAATACTTGGATCTCCATTCATTACCCAATTATACCCAATTACATATATTGATAATTTAGGTATTCGTGGTACATTTGAAGGTAAAACAATTTTTCTTAAATTCTTAGATGCTCCTTCACCACGATATATTAATATTATACATGATCATATACAAAATAAAATTCATCAATTACAATTTTTAAAATTTGAAGTGAATACAATCACAATAAGTGATCAGTTACAAAATCCTAGATTACAGGAAAAAATAATGTTAATTGCACAATAATTTTCTTTAGAGATTTGTAGTGATCACCCCAATGCTTTTTGGAATCAAAAAAAGCATATTATCTCTTTACCTTATGAGGATGATTTTAATGAAAAATTAATCCCTACAAAAGCTCGACCATGTTAAATGAGCTCTGAATATTTAGAATTATGTAAAATGGAAATTGAATCCTTATTACAGAAAAAGTTTTAAGTCTTCTAAATCTCATTGGTCTTGTACTGCTTTTATGTTAATAAAAAGAGCGAACAAGAACGTGGAGTACCAAGATTGGTTATTAATTATAAACCATTAAATAAAGTCTTAAAATGGATAAGACATCCAATCCCTAATAAAAAGGATTTATTAGATAGATTATATGATTCTATCATATTTTCTAAATTTGATCTGAAATCAGGATATTGGCAAATACAAGTCAATAAAAGTGATACTTATAAAACTACTTTTAATGTTCCAATAGGACATTATGAGTGGAATGTGATGCCTTTTGGTTTGAAAAATGCACACTCTGAATTTCAGCAAATTATGAATGATATTTTTACTCCTTATAGTGAGTTTATAATTGTTTATATAGATGATATTTTAGTATGGTCTAAAGCAATTGATTTACATATAAAACATTTAGATATGTTTAAGAAAATTAGTATTCAAAATGGCTTAGTTATATCTAAACCTAAAATGTCTTTATTTCAAGCTGAAATAAGATTCTTAGGTCATAATATTAATAAAGGAAATATAATTCATATTTCACGAAGTATAGAATTTGCGTCTAAATTTCCAGATAAAATAATTGATAAAACTCAATTACAGAGATTTGTAGGAAGTTTAAATTATATTTCTGCTTATTATAAGAATTTAACTCAAGACTCAGCTATCCTATATGATAGACTTAAAAGGTTCCTAAACCTTGGACTGATCAACATACCAAGGCAGTTCAAACTATCAAACAAAAGGTAAAATATTTACCATGTTTAATGATAGCTAATCCAAATTGGAATAAGATTATTGAAACAGATGCCTCTGAAATTGGTTAAGGAGGTATATTGAAACAAATAGATCCTATTTCAAAAAATGAATTTTTAATTAGATTTTATTCTGGTAAATGGAACGACAGCCAGAAGAATTATGCAACTATAGCAAAAGAAATTATTGCAATTGTTAAATGTATTTTAAAATTCCAAGATGATTTATATAATCAAAAATTTATAATAAAAACAGATTGTAGTCAGCTAAATTTATGTTTAATAAAGATTTTAAACATGATGTCTCTAAACAAATGTTTGCTCGTTGGCAAGCTCATTTAGCTCCATTTGATTTTGATATAATATATAAAAAGGGTGAAGAAACTCTTCCAGACTTTTTGACTCGTGAATATTTAAATGCTTTAAATATTTTCAGGTATGAGTCAATCTTATAGAGGAAATTCCTCTTATAGAGGAAGGGGTGGCCGAGGAGGCCGAGGACAAATTCCAGAGCATATTATAGCTCAACATAGACAACGTAAGCTCATAGCTAAGAATCTATCTCAAGATCAGGATCCTTTATATCAGGAATTCCTTGCTTTTAAACAGCAGAAATAGGGTCATATCCCTGAAACTGAAGCAACATCATCATATGCTAATATCGTTAATAACGATGAAGGAGAATCACATAATTTTATCAAAAATGATTCTCAGGAAATCATATTTTTCCTTGAAGATATTGATCTGAAATGGGGCAATGAACCAAGAGAAAATTATGTGCAGGTATATTGACACTGCATCATTTGCTTATGGGACTTATAAGTCACGAAAGTATTATGAGCAATTACTCATAAATAATTCATGCGAAATTACGCGATTTCCTTTAAATCAAAAGGAAAACTTTACCTTTAGTAAAATTATTATTAAAAGAGTAATAACTCCGACTGAATGGGGCATATCACCTCTTAAGGAAAAATAATTTGCTTTTCCTAATAATCAAATGATTAAATATAATTATTGGGACTATGTTGAAGCCTTTCATAAAGTCTTCTTCTATGAAAACAATAAGAAACGACATTCGTGGTTTATTAAAATTTGTACCGAGGTATATAAACATGACATTCCAAATTGGTATATAAATTGGTGGGGCAAATATGGCACTACTCATAAAATTTTACCAGAAATTTATAAAACCTATTTTGATGAATGGATTGATTTATCTCCCAAATTAATTCAATTACTACAACAAAGTTCTCGTATAACAGGAATAACATCTTTCTATTTCTTTGTTGAATTTTGTATTCCTTGGATTTGGAAATGGCCGCCAGAAGTGTCTTATACTGACACTCATATCCCCTGCCTTAAAAGGGATTTTTACTCAAAATTTTGGGACAAAATGTTAGAGGAAAACCCAGACATCAAACAAATGTTTGGAATGGATACTTTGGAACTTATTGCGGATACCATTGCTACCTATCAAACGGACAATTTTGTAAAAAATTCGTTTGGGCAACCTTCACCATTCGAACATATTGCTCGAAAATGCCGAATGAAATCCGAGGTAATGACTAAGGAGAAAATGATTGAAGAATATTTGGAAGCAATGAAGAAGGATTTATTAACCAGATTTGATGATGATAACATGTCTGGAAAATCAATTTCTGAAGATTTACAGGATGCACAGGATCCCAATATTCCTTTCGATGACATTTTTGAAACATTCAAAGCCACCATGATGGAAACTGGGTCTACTGGATCCGCCTCAAAAGATAAAGACAAAGCATTATGAAAAGAAGATGTTGATTCCGCATTATCCGGCTCAATGGCAGACAAACTTTAGTGGATATGACTAAAGAGGCATATTATTTTAATAAAGTATTGTACGATGGAATATATTCCATCAACTATCTTATTACTTTATTTTAGTGCGTCTACTGTTGTAAATTAGTGTGGTTTCTGTTTGTACTTTTTTATTATTAGTCTGTACTATTTTTATTTTGTGTTTGAAGTCCGGATTTGAAATCCGATGTTCCACTCCTATATAAGGAGCTTTTATTTGCTTTGAGAAGTAGACTGAAAAATATCCACTCTTTGTATATTCTCGTTCATATTTTCATTTTATTATAAAACTTATGATAGGCTAAATATTTACTTGTGTTAGCTTGAATCTCATTTACTTACTTAGTATCTTATGAATAAATCATTCTAGGTTTGAATATTAAAACTGGCATTTAAGAACTATTGTATTATTGCCCACTTATGACAAGGTGTGTCGATTAGGGTATTTTTGTACTGTTATAGTTCAAGGATTGACGATTTTTATATTCTGTAGAAGTACTAGGTTTATGATGAATTCATAGGAGGTCTCGAATGGTTATTTTATTATATTTTATTTCCGATCATTAAAATTCTAAAGAATTGCACGCCTTAAATGATGATGCCCAAACCACTTTTAGATGTACCCATTGTGCCTCGTTCACATGAAGTAAAGCGCATGTTTGGAGCAAAAAATGGATTAGGCGGCAATTTATCCGTGTGTTGTATCGTTAAAAGGTGTTTTACTCCATGCGGTTTATAGATATGTATTTTACCCCCTGTGATTTCGCTAATAATCAATTTACCTATGTGATTGGTAACTAGGTATTTTATCCTCATGTGATTTGCAAAACATAGCACATTGTCCCCTAAAAACAAATCATACATGATGGAGTGTTTTGCACATATTCACAAATCACATTAGGTAAACCACATTTTTTCAAACCACATAGAGGTAAAAAGTAGATTTTCAAATAACAAGGGTATAAACTACCTATTTAGAAAACTATACGTGGTTCGTTGCCAACACCCCCAAAATTTGATAAGGCATATAAATAGTACATCATAGATTTCATAGAAGCATGATTTTTTTTTAGGACAAGGGTGGGGATTGTGGGAATGGAATCCAATACATCTTCCATTTTTGGGAGAGTGGTGCTACTTCACTCATTAAGGGTGGCAATCATGATTTTCTTAAGAGGCCAATATCACAAATGCAGTTTATTTTTTGCTTTTTTAATCTAAACAAGCTTCGATATTCCAGTTTTCATGTACAACCCACGGTTCACAACGTCAAGCAAGTGACACATGCTAACTACAAGGCGTGTCTCGAATCGTACAACTGGAAATGATACAATAACAACCGATTCTCATGGCCACCACTTCTTCGTCTGTGGAGTGCCGGGACATTGTCAATCAGGACAGAAAGTCGATATCAATGTACTTCGTGCTACTTCAATCTTACCTGGACCCTCGGGATCAGGGTTTTTTAATTATTTAACCATAATTTTAAAAGTATTTAACAATATAACCCATTTTTTTTATTAGCAAACTAACCGAAGTCCCCATGTCAGATGGTGACTTCATTTGAAGTCGCCATCTGACATGGCGACTTTGCAAAAAAATCATATTTTTTTGATGTCGCCATGTCAGATGGCGACAACATTATTTTTTTAATATATGTCGACATCTCAGATGGAGACATCCTTTAAATCTGAAAATGGAAAAATAATTTTTTCACTCAGATGGCGACACCAATGAAGTTTAAAACCATAGCTTCCTCTTTTACACGCCCGCCGCTCACTCACTCACATTCCAAATTCTCCATCTGCAAGCTGCGAAAATCGAACCATTTCTTTCCAAATTATTTAAGGTAAGCTTTTTTATTTTTGTTGATTTTAGATAGATTATGATTTTGATATATATATATAATGGGAGTATATTATTTGTTGGTGTATATTTTGGTGATGTGGATGGTGAAAAGTTGGCTCAGAAGGAAGGCGGCCGTGAGTCGACTCCAGATTGAGGTGGCTGGTGCTTCGGGGTCGGCGTGGGAGGGCGGCTGCCGGTGTGGGTGGGCGGCGGTCGGCGGCGGCCGGCGTCAGTCGGAGGGCGGCGGTCGTGGACAGCCGGCGGGTAGTTTTTGTAATGTTGATAATTTTTTATATTATATTTCAGGATGGATCAAATGAGACAACCAGGCCCGGTTGACACACATCTCTTGTCATTGCAGTCTTCACATCGATCTGAGGATGTATGGGGAGGTGATATCGACAGCATACTTCGTGTGAGAAACCCAGATAGCTATTTTTGGGATATGTGTCCACTATATATACGTGTTGTTAATTTGTTGCATGTGATTGGATTTTATGGTATATATAGGTGTGATAAGATTGAACTTGGCATGCACCTGATCACAGCTTTAGTTGAGAGATGGCGCCGTGAAACACACACATTTCATCTTAAATAGGGAGAAGCGTCTTGCAAGACATTGTAGTAATATGGGCGTTGCCAGTAGATGACATCGTAGTGTCGGGGATAGATTATGATAGGACTCTACCCGAATTGCAAGAATATTGCCACACATATTTAGGATTCATACCAGATATCAAAGATTTTAAAGGTGCGAGGTTGATATTAGTTGTTTTGTAAAATCATTTGCTGCTCAATCCCTTGGAGATACATAGTACGCCAGATGATGTTGTTAAGTTTACACGGGTTTGTGCTATTGATGTTAGGGGGAATTATGTGCCCTGATTCATCAGTTAATTTTGTAAGGTTATTGTATTTACAGGAGTTGGAGGATATCGACTCTGCCCGTACATATAGTTGGGGTAGTGCTGCTGGCATAATTGTATCGTGAGTTGTACACGACATCAGAGAGAGGGAAAAAAGTTATAGGTGGTGCATTGCAACTCTTACAGGTAAACAATATGTTTGTTTGTTTTAATAATTAAAATATGTTTCTTGTCAAACTTGTATTATTGATGTAATTACAATAAATGAGATGTGGGCATGGTCACGAATCCCATGTTTGACTCCGCAATGGGTAGCCCAAGATCTCATATTGGGCAAATAATGATCGGCCCAGACAATGTGTTACCTTCTGCTCCATATGGTGTAACGTAATACGGATATGCATTGTTTTATAATAATTGATTTTATGTGCTAATGCATTTAATCATTTATTTGAATATATACAGGTGGTCATGTCATTTAAACTTTACAGAAACTGGGAGTCATTCCGTACGCATAATGATGGACATCCTCGATGAGCAGCCAATAACTCAAGTAAACTTAGTTTGTACAAAAATACATTCTTTTGATAGTATGTAAAGCAATGTTGTTTTGCAGTTTAATTGGCAGCCGTACCCTGATGAGTACACGGAGAGCTAGGGACATATAAGGGTCCGTTGAGTTTCTTCGACATAGTTGAAATGCAACGGTCTGATAGAGTACTTCAACAATTTGGGATGCTACAAGACATCCAAGAAGATCTACAATCGGAGGATGAGGCATTGAATAATGTTGGTCAAAGGGGAAATGTCAACAAAGACTGGAGCACTCGGCATAGAGCATACATACTTTGCTGGGAGAGGGCAAATGATCTATGTGTAGACAGACCACGATTTACTGATGGTTGTTACTACGTTGTTGGCGGATACAGTTAGTGGTATGAACAAGTCACAGGTAGATACATTGGACTTCAATAATATTTTGTACATACAAAATATCAACATGGTGATCGCCCGGCATGGCAGCATGTGGTACGTTAATTATGTGAAATTTTGTATTTATAATTGTGTTTAGATGTATAAATTTTATATGGACTTTTGGACTTTGTAGATGGAGCAGTTAACTACACGCTATGACCGACATCTGGCTGATGGAGTGCCTATTACGATAGAATCGATGAGGCAAAACAAGAGTATGTACGACAATGTGGTGCGAATGGCTCATGAACGACGAGACAGAAACATCCCGGCATACAATGAAGTCCAGTCTGTTGATACACATCGGTTCCACACAGGCACTTCATCTACACATATGCTGACAGATATCCAGACAGATATTGCAGGTCCATCTGCACATATCCAGACAGATATTGCAGGTCCATCAACGTGGACAGAGCTAGATATGTCTACAGACTATTATATTCCTGTGTCTGTACCATCATATGATCTATCTCCATTCACGCCAAGTAATCAAAAGCCCTTGGTTCTATAAGTTTTATCTCTTCCATTGTGCGATCAAATTTTCTGAGCTGGTTTTCTGATCCCGCTCTCCAGCATAAGTCTTTCAAATGAACAGATTTGAAGCGACTATTAAAGTTTGAACAAACATGTCTCAAACAAAATCGATGTACTCCACGGGGATGATTTGAAGTCAAGAATACAATCGGCTGCTGTAATGAGGCCAGGATGACGATCAGAAATCAAACATACACCACCCTCAGATCTTCTCACAATATGCTTGCTAATCATCTCCAAAAACCATCTCCATGACACAAAGTTTTCTTCGTCAACAATTCCAAATGCCAAAGGTAAGACTTGATTATTAGAGTCCATTGCCACGACAATCAACATCTTATGTTGATATTTCATATACAGATGTGTTCCATCCACACTTATTACACAGCGGCAATGTTGAAATCCTTCTACACATGATAGAAGGCCCAGAACACGTAATTCAAAGTCTTTTCTCTTGGTCTGGCATTTTCAAGGTGAACCCACTCAACGACTGTGCCGGGATTCCATTTTTGTAAAGCTCCCATATATTAAGGCAATTTCTTCACGGAACTCTCCCATGTTCCGTACACATTCTCAACAGCACGTCACAAACTAAACTATCCTTTTGCATAGGAGATCTCAAATCCATATTTATCTTTAACTGTTTGAATTACATACTTTATTTCGTAAGCTGGATCACGCCGAACAATTCCCACTAACAAGATAGCAATCATGTTTTTGTCCAAATTTGCATGATCGATCGACAGTTCACTCAAAAGGCAAATGTGAGAACCTCCATACTTGTTTATTTTAAATAATCCAACTTTTTCTTCAACGAGGCCCCCAGGTACCATCTACAAGGCATATCTTCTGTACTGTATTTGAACACCACCTTCCACAATGTTTTTGTACTCTTGACAACGCGGTACTCCCGTTTTGCAACACATACAGAGTAATCATTTAAAGCTGCCTGCAGATGAGCTTTATTTTTGAAGACCATATTGTTGGAATCGAAGAGGGGGGGGGGGGGGGGGGTGAATGAGGTTCATTGACTACTTTAGCGATTTAAAGTGATTTTGCAAAAGTCAAGTTTGCGCTGCGGAAGACTTCAAGTCAATCAATCAATGAACAATAAGAAATAATAAAGTAAATGCGTAATGTAAATAAAGCAATAAAGAACACAAGTATTTGTTATAGAAGTTCGGCGATAAATCGCCTACATCTCCTCTTCCCGGTTAGAAAACGTCCAACCGAGGTTCCACTAGAACACTTTGATCTTGGCCTTGAGGGCTCCAGGTTAGCCACAAACAAACTCTTCCCAAGTCACACACTCTTCATGAGTCTTCTTGGCCTTAAGGGCTCCAAGGATAGCCACAAACAAACTCTTCCCGAGACTCTTCACGAGTCTTCTTGGCCTTAAGGGCTCCAAGGATAGCCACAAACATGCACCAACTTCACTTGTTGATGACTTATACAAGTTCCAACTTGCGTCGGTGTTGGAGGACCTTACAACGATTCAAATAACACCTTCACGGTGTAACCAAATGAAGAATAAAAGCTCTCACATCAGAAATGAATTACAAACTCTCAATACAACACAAATGTATGAAGTTTGCAATGCTAGATTGAATTTAATTGAACAAAGTTTTCTTGTATTGTATCCTCTTGTTTATTGTCTTCAACTTGAGCCAAACATCCATATTTATAGTGTAGGAGACACCCAATAGTCATACTAGCCGTTAGCAACATTTAAGGCCAAAAATCGCTCATGCATCGCCTGAAACTATCTTGGATCGCCTCAGCCCAACGGTCAAAATATTTTAAAAATTCACAAAGATCACCTCAGGCGATCCTAGATCGCCTCAAGCGATCACACCATAAATCCAAGGCCGTGGGAAATTCTGGATTGCCTTTGGGGCGATCGTTCTTGAAAAACATTGTCGTAGGAAAGTTTCTGGATCGCCTAGGGCGACCATGCCATCGCCTGGGGTGATCTAGATCACCAGTGCGTGCACCGTGCCATCACTTCAGTCGATGGTGCACGCCCGTGACATGGATCGCCTGAGATTATTTCCCAGATCACCTGAAACTAGCTGCCAGATTTCAACACTCTCAAACTTTGCACTTTTCGACCATCTTAAGCTCGTTTCTGAGAAAAGTGGTAAACATAAAACTTGTAACCCTTCCTCTTGGATACGTGTGGACAAAACATCATTGCATTTCATTTAGGTATGAAGAAGTTACGCCCAAAATTCTACAGCCGCTCAAACCTTGCTACAATCTGCACTTGCTATGACTTCCATGCCATTTTGCTACATGATGCAATCCGAATTGGACTGAGATGTTTGAATATGAAATCTAGCATATTGAGTTGGATTTCCAACCTATTTAGATTCACATCATTCGGAGCATCGAACCAAGAGATATAATCAAAACACTGCACTGCGCTCCAATTGGCTTCTTTACGAATTTGTCCACCAATGGACCTTTGGTTTGTGGGTCTTCATCCCAACATAAATTATTGTTCCAACATCATTCCATGCATGTTGAACACTTATTTTGATTGTTTATAAATGTATTTCCTCTCGTCCAAGTTCAATATCTTCCTTGATAAAATTCATCGCTTGTCCTATGAACTCGCAAACGACATTGTGTAACTTGGGTCATCTTCCATTGGTCTTCCCAACCAATTTATCCATATAATCATGTACACTAAGTAGACAAATTAGTACAACAAAAATAAGTTTTGCTGATCATCAAAACCCATAAATAATTTGGAGATTAATTAAGCATTAAACTCGACAATGCGTTTAAGGCTCAACAATCTCCCCCTTTTTGATGATCACAAAACTTGGTAAACTTGTAAATGAAATATACATGAAATAAGAATAAACAAGGCTCCCCCTTAACAAATGCATAACACATACAAGTTGTAAGGACCCCCGTGCCCTTAACCCGCTATTAGTGTATTAATCCATGTATTTAGTGCATACAATCATATAATCAGGGGGGGGAAGAACCACATGCTAACATAGCATAACATACCAATAATAAAATTTCTTACATTAACCCATGTAATGCCCAATATCCACATTCCAGTCCACTTACATAGCATGCACCCTTATAATACACTAACATGTTCTCAATTCATTTAGCAAATCCTCACATTAATTGCATGCGACATATGAATGAAAAGAGTTATACAAATCATATACACATGTTATAATGCTCACATGCGAGCATCCAATGAGAGAATGTGTATTTAATGTATAAAGTACTGTACACGATACCGGTATCGGTACTTCAGTCCTGGAAATACCTCCAATCCATAGCTTGATCTCTACGCCGGAGCTACCGTTGTACCTGTTCCACCTGCCCCAACAGAGACAGCCCCCACACGGGGTGGGCATACCAATACCATCGATCCAATAAACACAATATTACAGTCCATAATTTACAGAATGTGAATGCCATGAATTTTAAAAGATACTCCGTGGATTGTATCATCCTCATCCGGATCCTATGTGCTGTTCATGTTCTCAAAATAACCGAAACCATCAAATTCCCAAAAGCCAGTTAATCGTCTCATTGATTAACTAAATCCATTTCTGCCATGCCAGTTTCATAATCATCATTAAACAAATGGTCATAGATATCACATATATTTAACCAATGATTTCATAGTTCTATTTCATCGCTCGCTCCACAATAGCGGCATTGTAACCCCACGCACGCTCAACATCAGCGGCGTCATAACCGATGTTCGCTCAACGGCGACAACATCCCAATCATTGCTCGCTCAAAAGCGGCACCATATAATTCCCAATGTATATCAATTTATTGCAAATACAATATACCATGCATTTAACAATTGCAATAATATAAAAGGTTGTGCTCGTATGTTATACGTACCTTATAATTCCGTAGTTCGAGTCCAACATTGCCTTAGTCCCGTGACCCGGTGAATTATGTGCTAACACATAAATAATTCACAATCAAATATAAGCATGCAACCACGTGCCCAAGCACGTTCACAAC
This sequence comes from Haberlea rhodopensis, assembly GCA_907163345.1. Taxonomy (NCBI): domain Eukaryota; kingdom Viridiplantae; phylum Streptophyta; class Magnoliopsida; order Lamiales; family Gesneriaceae; genus Haberlea; species Haberlea rhodopensis. The sequence continues at coordinate 82,525 of CAJQUN010000335.1, forward strand.
CTCCAAATATATCGTCAATCCATGACGATTTACCATTTTAATAGACCTGGGTGAAGCATGCATACTACTCAAAATATTCCATATTATAAGTTTAGTGATAGCCAATTATACAATTGAGTAGCCCATTTTAAATAAAGTTCGCCTCCAACCATTCCATTTTAAAAGTGTAGCTTTCCCATTGGAATGTAGACATTGTCCCGAAAATCGGCTAATTAAACCCCGTTACCAAAATCCTAACTTTTGCCAAAATTTCGAAAAAACCAAAGAAACAGGGCCACGATCGATCGCCGTTCCGCCCGATCGATCGTGCAAACCCACTGCCCGAAAAAAAGAATATCCGCGATCTATCGCCACAATTGCCGATCGATCGCCAACTCTTTCTGATTCCTCGCGATCGATCGGCAACATCGTGCAAACCCACTACCCGAAAAAAAGAATATCCGCGATCGATCGCCAACTCTTTCTGATTCCTCGCGATCGATCGGCAACATCTCGCGATCGATCGCGAGTACTTTTCATCATCACCCATTTTCAGACTCTCGTCGTGATAGATCGGCGCCATGCCGCGATCGATCGCGGCCTGCGATTTTCCGAAAAACTCGAGCTTTAATGGTGTTTTTCACACCCAAACTCAAAACCAACACCCCTTACACCATCAACACCTCAAATACTCCGTTTAAAGCCAATAAAAACACCAACAACAAAATTTAAGATTTTTACCAAAAATTTCCCAAACCCAAATCCAACCCAAATCCTAACCAAAGTCCACAATACTACTATCAAATCGAAGATAAAGATGAGGGGAAGAAGATTACCAACTTTTCTTCGAGAAATCCGGCTTCGGAGCCAAGCTACCAGCGATTTCTCCTCCGTGGGGGGAAAAGAGGGGAAAGGGGGGAGGGTTTAGGCGAGAGAGAGAGAGATGAGAGAATGCTTGAACACCGAGTCCACTTGGTATATATAGTACCAAGGCTCAAAAATCCCGAGTCCTCCACAAATACATCATGACTCATTAAAAATCATATGTGTTCAATAATTATCTCTCGATCTCAATTTCCATTACCAGCCTCAATTCAAAGCACCCCAGACCCCAAATACCACCAAAAACCAAATTTCAAGATTATCACCACGATGAAAATGCAATCTCAACCCTTGGATCCAACAACCCTAATAAGGATTTAAAATCCTCAGGAGTCCCAACACCGCAATTAATTCATAATTGCCACAATCAAAATTCATTAAGGATTATTACCACTCCGGGATTAACATCATTAATTTTTGGACATCACAATTATCCCCCCTAATAAAATTCTGTCCTTGAAATTTGCACGGGCGTACTCCACCTTTCGCCGATACCACACAATCCAATCGGGTCCACATCATCGAATCATGAACATATCATGAACGACACATCAACTGCGAGGACACCGACCTCACACCAATTCCTGGAATGGAGTAAACCTCCAAAACCATCACAATCTCAAAAAGGACGTCAGCATGCCTCGATGCTAACCACCCAAAAGAAGTCAGTCAACCCAAACTGCTAACCAAACGAATCATTTGTGATTTCAACATAGATATCGTCTCAATTATATCTCTACGACTTAGCCCACGATGTTAAACATACATCGTTACCAAGGAAACCACCAGTATACTACAGTATACACATACCGAACCCGGTTTCCGCTCTCCAATCCATCTCCATTGAGGGAGTAGTTGCACCGTTTGCAACTCGGATCGGGCAACCCACGACCACGATCAATACAACCACATCTCCAAAGATGCCTACATCCATGTGTTCCAAGAAATCATATCTCGGTCTGAACACACCATCGAGACTCCACAAGGTCTCAAGTTCTCATAGAGAACATGCAAGAAAATCAATCGCATTCTCACCATACGCGTCAACAACGACACCCTACAGATAGAATCCCGGCCATCCCTCGATTACCCTAGGATTCAACAATCCTAACACAGGGATGCTATCAAATTACCCAGTAATGAATTAGCATGACCTCAATACCCGACAATTCCTCTTCAAGGGAGTCAATCTAGACCTCACGATTATTCTTCAGAATACATCGTGTCGTTGAGATTACCAATCTCAAGGTTGCCCCAATCTCTCACCAGAGATTCATCCATCCAATCATACTAATCCGATGCTCAACAAGTACCAAAATGCTGTCATTTGCATACACACACCGGTATACATACCTAAGCACCAACACACCTGCATAAACAATGCACTCGGCTCGGGTATCTCCAATCATACCCATAAGCCCCAAATACAACTGTCAATCCTCAGTTATTCTCACCCAATGAAGAATGATGATCGACGAACCAACAACCAAGGGTGTGATTCCAACATCAACACCACACCACCGACTCATCGAATCTTCCAAAGATTCCAAATAGGTAAAAGAATACCGCCTTCCTCGCAAGGAAAGTGTCATGAACCCATGACCCTCCAACCTCGAACCATCATTCGGAAAACCTAGATAAATTCATACCAAAATATATCCCAGAACCAATAAATATACAACCGGTTCAGAATAGTGCATCCTTGATACTATTGCCAAATTGAAATCCGTATACACAACGTATATCCATTCTAACGATGCTATGTACTAATACCATAGTACTCCACAACCTCGAGCATCTCCCCAAAGACGTCTCCTCGTACGTCTCACCGAAAATATAAGGCCATTACTCAGTCCGATACCAATAATGCCTACCATGGTTGATTCACAATCAACCCTCGACCAATACCAGTTGTCTCCATGACAGTACAATCCAAATCTCCAAGAGATACAATCAATATAGTAGTGTCGCCCCACTAACTATATCCCACAATTCCAATTGTGTCCCCCATTGCATTCCATATGCAAGGATGCTTAACCAGCCCCAACAACGACTTGTTGACACTCATAATGGTACTCCCAACAAAATTGAGCTGTCCAGGTACAAGTCCGTCAAAACATTTGACGGTATTCCCTACCTCAATCCTCATGCCACATAGTGACTACAAGAGTTCACTATAAACCCTCATCGTATCATCATACGATTTACCAAACTCGGTTCCAACGAGCAGTATAATGGCTACAACAAGCTCACTATAACACGACAACAATACTTGGCTAGCAGATCGCCGTCTCTTTAGGTTTATACCAACCTACCAACGTATCATACGTTCTACCCCGGTATACCATACCACACAATCAATTAGAGTATTGGGTCATCACCCAATATTTCTCTAACACCAATACACAATGGACATTCCAGTGTCCTTACTCAATCACAATACAAACCTACTCCATTATGATTTATTCCACACCTTCGTGTGTGGGTGTGACCATGACCACCATATGTCACATCGGTAAATGCAAATAGTTTCCTCAATAACTACTCCTACCACCAGTCACTTGGCTATAGCCATCCCAACGAGTATACCCGAAGGTACCACTACTCGTAAAATATTTACCTCAAATTTGCTACATTACACTTCCTGCATGGCGCATCCATTCATCCATCGAGCAAACCTGCTCGGTATAATGGTCTCGTCAACCGGTGATGCAGACACCACCTTGTGCTACCATCGGCACTCAAGCCATATGACTAATACATATACCTAACTGTATTTTTCATCGTAACGACGGCGTCCGTCTACATAGAACATCCACGATGTCATCGTCATCCTGTGACGGTACATGTCAACACATGACATACACAACAACATCGTCAAGCCGTGATGGTATATGTCAACACATGACATCTACAATAACATCGTCAACTCGTGACGGTACATGTCAACACATGACATCCACAATAATATCGTCAAGCCGTGACGGTATATGTCAACACATGACATCTACAATAACATCGTCAACTCGTGATGGTACATGTCAACACATGACATCCACAATAACAATAACAAATAGTAATATACCATAGCTCATCGGTAATAAGATAGCGGCATACATGTATCCATTGCCCAGCAGTGGTACGCAATCAGCACCCATCGCTCAAAGGCGGTGCAATCCTGTGCTACATACATAGTGGCATAACCCATCGCTATAAAATTAGCAGCATGATCCCTCGCTATAAAACCAGCGGCATAAAACATCGCTATACTATCAGCGGCATGAAACATCGCTATTTAGTCAGCGGCATAGACCATCGCTATACAATCAGCAGAATAGGTCATCGCTATAGAGTTAGTGGAATAAATCATCGCTATAGGTATCCGGTGGTATGAACCATCGCCATAGAATCAACAGAATGTACCATCGCTACATATACCTGGCGGCATGAACCATCGCCATAGAATTAACGGAATGTACCATCGCTACATATACCCGGTGGCATGAACCATTGCCATAGATTTAGCGGAATGAACCATCACTATATATATACCGGCGGCATGAGCCATCGCCAAAAGACTAGCGGAATGAACCATCACTATTTAGATACCCGGCGGCATGAACCATCATCAAAAGACTAGCGGAATGAACCATTGCTATATATATACTCGTCGGCATGAACCATCGTCAAAAGACTAGCCAATCCCTAGCCTTGTTATAGCAGTGTATTTTAATGCACCTCGCTTGTCATGACCGCGGCACTAATACCCCTCGCTTCGACATATCAACGGCATCGAATAACCTCGCTTCAAATGCGACATGCGGAATTTACCATCGCTTCAACATTTAGCGGCAAATATTCTTTCCTCGCAACGATATGACAGCGGCAAGTATTCTATCATCACTTCAAATGACAGCGGCAAAGCATTAAAATCATCACTCGTATATAACAACGACTCATGGGGGTATGCACCAAGCATCCAATCTGTACATGTAACCACAATGCATAATCCAATATGTATACAAAGTATATGTTAATCACCAATGATAATCTTGTTATAACAGTGTATTTTAATGCACATCGCTAGTCATGACCGCGGTACTAATACCCCTTGCTTCGACATATCAGCGGCATCGAATAACCTCGCTTCAAACGTGACATGCGGAATTTACCATCGCTTCAACATTTAGAGGAAAATATTCTTTCCTCGCAACGATATGACAGCGGCAGGTATTCTATCATCGCTTCAAATGACGGCGGTAAAACATTAAAATCATCACTCGAGTATAACAACGAATATACATGCCATGCACCAAACATCCAATACGTATATGCAACCACAATGCATAATCCAATATGTATATAAAATACATGTTACCGTTTGGGGCCCGTCAACCCTGGCCTTAGCGCTCCATGCCAAAACGTAACTACGGGAACATCCTCAAACCATGAGCATATAATAATCCATATTCACCACAATATGATTATAATGAGTAAATGCATAATCCATAAATACAAAGTACTTCCTGTATTCCAATGCATTTTAAAAAAATGCTCCATTTGGTTGTCCCTGTGCCATAACTCATGTTGAGCCTTAAACACATGATTGAGTTTAATGCTTAATTTATCCCCGGATTATGTTTGAGTTTTGATGATCAACAAAACTTGTGTTTGTTATACTAATGTGTCTACTTAGTGTGCAGATTTATTGGTTGAAAAATGGATTGAATGAAGAAAATCACATGTGCATAATCTGGGCTGGATCGCCCCAGGCGATGGTGATCATCGCCCCAGGCGATGGCAGCCAGGCGGGGCATTGCCATGCACATTGACAAAGGCGACGCCGAGGCTCGTGCGCAGGGGAAGTTCGTCCGAGGCGATGGCCTGGTCGCCTGAGGCGATGCGTTGAACGCCTGAGGCGATGTGTGCATCGTTTGAGGCGATGAAAGATTTTGAGCAGCTGGGGCTACGGCATTAATTTATGGAACTGATCGCCTGAGGCGATCCATACATCGCCTGAGGCGATGCGTGCATTATGGTGACCGTTGAGGCGATCGTGGAGTGATTTCAGCCTTATGTATAGCAACGGCTAGTAGGAGCCTTGGGGGCCTCCTACACTATAAATAGGGATGTTTTGGAGCATTTTGAAGATAAGAAACAAGCCTACAAACTTCAACAAAGCTTTGCTTATTCAAATTTCATATAGCATTGCAATCTCCATACATTTGTGTTGTATTGGAGTTTGTGATTCATTTCTTTTGATAGAGTCTTGTGTTTTTCGTGTTGTTACACCGTGAAGGTGTTGTTGATTTATTTGTAAGGTCCTCCAACACCGACGCAAGTTGAAAATTGTAAAGTCATCAACAAGTAAAGTTGGTGCATGTGTTGTTGCTATCTTTGGAGCCCTTAAGGCCAAGAAGACTCGTGAAGAGTGTTGGTAACTCGGGAAGAGTTGTGTGTGGCTATCCTTGGAGCCCTTAAGGCCAAGAAGACTCGTGAAGAGCTTTGTGTACTCGGGAAGAGTTATATTGTGGCTAACTTGGAGCCCTCAAGGCCAGATCATTTGTTCTAGTGGAACCTCGGTTGGAAGTTATCTAGCCGGGAAGAGGAGACGTAGGCGATTCATCGCCGAACTTCTATAACAAATATTCGTGTCATTTACCGCTTTATTATTTACGCAATTATTTACTTATTCATTTCATTTATTTATCGATTGACTTAAGTCTTCTGCAGCGCAAACTCATTAATTTTGCAAACTCATTTTAAAAAGCTAAAGTAGCCAAGGAACCTCATTCACCCCCCTTCGGCTCCAACAACTCATAATCATAATCAACGGATTATATTACGGTTCTATAAATGTCATGACATATAATTATCCTATCAACATGTTCCTAGGCCCTCAACAGCCCCAAAGAGCAAGTCACTGCTCTGATACCACTAATGTAAGGACTCCCGTGCCCTTAACTCGCTATTAGTGTATTAATCCATGTGTTTAGTGCATACAATCATATAATCAAGAGGGAAAGAACCACATGCTACCATAACATAACATACCAATAATAAAATTTCTTACATTAACCTATGTAATGTCCAATTTCCCCATTCCAGTCCACTTACATAGCATGCACCCTTATAATACATTAACATGTTCTCAATTCATTTAGCAATTCCTTACATTAATTGCATGCAACATATGAATGAAAAGAGAAAGGCCCTTGCCTTTTTATTCAAACCATATACACATGTTATAGTGCTCATATGCGAGCATCCAATGAGAGAATGTGTATTTAATGTATAAAGTACTCTACACGATACCGGTATCGGTACTTCAGTCCTGGAAATACCTCCAATCCATAGCTTGATCTCTACGCCGGAGCTACCGTTGTACCTGTTCCACCTACCCCAACAGAGACAGCCCCCACACGGGGTGGGCATACAAATACCACCGATCCAATAAACACAATATTACAGTCCATAATTTACAGAATGTAAATGCCGTGATTTTAAAAGATACTCCCTGGATGGTATCATCCTCATTCGGGATCCCCTGTGCTGTTCCTGTTCTCAAAATAACCGAAATCATCAAATTCACAAAAGCCAGTTAATCATCTCATTGATTAACTAAATCCATTCTTGCCATGCCAGTTTCATAATGAAATATGATTAAATCATTAAACAAATGGCCATAGATATCGCATATATCTAACCAATGATTTCATAGTTCTATTTCATCGCTCGCGCCACAATAGCGGCATTTTAACCCCACAAACGCTCAACAGCAGCGACGTCAACCGATGTTGGCTCAACGGCGACAACATCTCAATCATTGCTCGCTCAAAAGCGGCACCATATAATTCTCAATGTATATCCATTTATTGCAAATACAATATACCATGCATTTAACAATTGCAATAATATAAAAGGCTATGCTCGTACGTTATACGTACCTTATAATTCCGTAGTTCGAGTCCAACATTGCCTTAGTCGCGTGACCCGATGAATTATGTGCTAACACATAAAATAATTCACAATCAAATATAAGCATGCAACCACGTGCCCAAGCACATTCATGACGATTTACTATTTTAATAGACCTCGGGCGAAGCATGCATACTACTCAAAATATTCCATGTTATAAGTTTAGTGATAGCCAATTATACAATTGAGTAGCCCATTTTAAATAAAGTTCGCCTCCAACCATTCCGTTTTAAAAGTGTAGCATTCCCATTGGAATGTAGACATTGTCTCGAAAATCGGCTAATTAAACCCCGTTACCAAAATCCCAACTTTTGCCAAAATTTCAAAAAAACCAAAGAAACAGGGCCGCGATCGATCGTCGTTTCCGCACGATCGATCGCGCAAACCCACTGCCCGAAAAAAAGAATATCTGTGATCGATCGCCACAATTGCCGATCGATCGCCAACTCTTTTTGATTCCTCGCGATCGATCGGCAACATCTCGCGATCGATCGCGAGTACTGTTCATCATCACCCATTTCCAGACTCTTGTCGCGATCGATCGTGACCTGCGATTTTTCAAAAAACTCGAGCTTTAATGGTATTTTTCACACCCAAACTCAAAACCAACACCCCTTACACCATCAACACCTCAAATACCCCGTTTAAAGCCAATAAAAACACCAACAACAAACTTAAGATTTTATCAAAAATTTCCAAAATCCAAATCCAACCCAAATCCTAACCAAAGTCCACAATACTACTATCAAACCGAAGATAAAGACGAGGGGAAGAAGATTACCAACTTTTCTTCGAGAAATCCGGCTTCGGAGCCAAGCTACCAGCGATTTCTCCTCCGTGGGGGGAAAAGAGGGGAAAGGGCCGAGGGTTTAGGCGAGAGAGAGAGAGAGAGAGAGAGAGAGAGAGAGAGAGAGAGAGAGAGAGAGAGAGAGAGAGAGAGAGAGAGAGAGAATGCTTGAACACCGAGTCCACTTGGTCTATATAGTACCAAGGCTCAAAAATCTCGAGTCCTTCACAAATACATCATGACTCATTAAAAATCATATGTGTTCAATAATTATCTCTCGATCTCAATTTCCATTACCAGCCTCATTCAAAGCACCCCAGACCCCAGATCCCACCAAAAACCAAATTCCAAGGTTATCACCACGATGTGAATACAATCTCAACCCTTGGATCCAACAACCCCAAATACAGGATTTAAAATCCTCAGGAGTCCCAACACCATAATTAATTCATAATTGCCACAATTAAAATCCATTAAGGATTATTACCACTCCGGGATTAACATCATTAATTTTTGGACATCACACAAGTGAAGCATATAAAGCATATTACAAAAAATCTCCCCCTCAAAACATGCATCTATTAAGCTTCAATAGATGATCACAAAACTTGGTAAACTTGTAAATGAAATATGCATGAAATAAGAATAAACAAGGCTCCCCGTTAACAACTGCATAACACATACAAGTGAACCATATAAAGCATATTACAAAAACTCTCCCCCTCAAAACATGCATCTATTAAGCTTCAAGTTTACCACAAAATTCTCCCCCTTTTTGTGATAATCAAAAAGCATAAAATTCAAATAAACAAATCAAGTAAGCATGTTCCTTTAATTCCATAAATCATAGCAACAAATATATCTTGACACATAGCCATAGTCTAAAAATAAACATGTGTTCCTCATCAAGCATGTAATAGCCATAACAATCATGAGATTAAACATTGAGAGGAAGAAAAATATGCATTTAAGGCAATTAACAACATGTCAATGTATTCGTAATGTGCAAAGTGTGCATATGTTCCATCAAAAAATCATGCATTCATGATCAATAAACATTAAATTGCTCAATGCATCATTGTTTATTGATAAGTTAATAAGACACATGTGATCAGAGCAAAATCATTTAGGCCATAGAAACAACAAAGATATATGAGATTCTTAAGCCATAATCCAATGCTCCAAGATTGAGCATCTAAACAATTGAAACATCCTTAATTACCTTGAATTAAATTGCACATTGGATATTCAAAGTGAAGTCAAGGCACATAATGGATTTAGAATCATGAAATGAATTTTAAGTTGGTTAATGCATACCAACATAAAGTAGGCAAATTTTAAGCATGCAACATATGAAGCATCATGTAAAGCTCATGCCAAAATCTCAAACAATTTATAACATGGTATCGCAAGACTAAGCCTACAAATTAGCATGCTCAAGAAGAAGTTATCAACTCATCAATGTATAGAGATATCAACTAAATTAAAGCATATATGATGAGATCAAGATCATTTAAGTTATAGGAGAGTGATGATAGGCAAAGTTCTAAACCAACTCCTATAACCACAACTATTTGAGCAATTGCATTTCAACTCACATATTATAACACATGCATTAAACAAATTTAAACATGCAAGCACATAATCATATGAATTTAATATGTAAGTAAGAGAGCATCATCATGTGAAGTTGTGATGACCAGGGATTATAGATGTTAATCCCGCAGTGTTAATAATCCATAAAGTGGTTTTACGTGGCGATTTGGAGTTTAATCGAGGTGTTGGGCCTTCTGGGCTCGTTTATTTGGGTAGTTGGGATCGTTGGATCCAGAGGTTGAGATTGTATTCTCATTTGGGTGAAAAACCTAAGAGTTGGGTTTTTAGTGTGACTCGGGATCTCGGGTGCTGTGTGAGCACCGGTAGGGGGTTTTGGAGTTAGAGAGAGAATTTTTGAAAACAGATGATTTTTAATGAATCATGATGTATTTGTGGGGATATTAGTTTTTCGGGGTATTTTTGCTATAAATACCAGTTGAACCCGAGATTTTAGAATTAATTTCATTTCAGCCCACTTTCCCTTCTCTCTCTCCCGCGCGCCAGCCCATTCCCGTCGCCCCCAGCCCCCGCGGCTTCAGGCCGTGCGCCCGCCGCCGTCCGGCCGCCGTTCGGCGCGTGCGACCTATCACCGGCTTCGTCTCGTCGAGGCGCAGCTATCCCCTCCGTCAATTCGAAGTTTCATCGCGATTTGAAGTCGGATTTTTTGCAGGAAAGCGTCGATCCCCAAATTCTAGGGTTCTTCGATTTCGGTCGATTTTCTTCCGATCTTCGTATGGGTAACCCTCCTTACCCCTTTTCCATGCTTGTGATGTTTTTTCCCTGCCTATTGTGAATTATTGTTTCGAATTTCCCCAAAATTCGTAGGGTTTATGTTCGATTTATTTGGGGGGTTTTTGGCAAGGGTGTTGATTCTTGCTTTGATAGCTTAATTCACATTTTAGATGAATTATGGTGCTTAATTGGGAACGAATTGAGATGTTATGGTTCGAATTTTGCCCTAATTTGGTGAGGGTTTGATTTCGAATTTTGGGGGTTTTGGCTATGGGTTGATGATTCATGTTAGGGATCGTTTATTACATGTTTTAGATTATTTATGATGCTTGATTGGGTTCGATTTTGTGAGATAAGGGTTCGAAAATTTGTAGGGTGTTCTTGAACAATTTTCGATATTGTCTCATTTATTTCCCCCCTGCATGTACCCTGCCCCGGGTCTTTTAAAAGGTTAATTGTCGTGTGTTGACAATATTTTGAGGGATATGGGTGCGCTTGAGCATGGGTTGCATGTTCGTAAATAATTGTGAACTATTTATCGTGTTAGCACATCATTCCTCGGGGCATGGAACTCGAGCAAGGTTTGGCTCGGACTTCGGAGATTTAAGGTACGTGCGACGTACGAGCATTACTATATATATAGAGCATTGTGAAATGCATAAGGTATTTTTGATTGCATTGAATATTGTGCGTATGGTTATATATATATGTTGATATAGCCAAGGAACGACCAAACCTTGATATCGCCGCTTGTAGCGTGCGTGACACTAGAGTAGGATAACTCTTACAAGATATAAGGGGTACTGGGTTTATATGACTATTATAAGACATTTGAGATGTCTAGGTTCGTAGAATCATGTATTCATTATGAGACATTTGAGATGTCTAGGTTCGTAGAATCATGTATTCATTATAAGACATTTGAGATGTCTAGGTATAATGAAGGATTGGTAAAATAAATGCTAGGCATTTGAGCTATCTGTGATTGATAGCGAGGTTGTGAAATCAGTATTAGATATTGAGATATCTATAATTGCATGTTTAATGAATTTACAATCACTATCTGTTGATATTCGAGGATTAGGCATGCGATGAGTTAATTAATGTGTTGATTTACTGATTTTTGAGATTTGATGAGTTTGATGATTGTGAGAACAGGGACAGTACACGGAATCCCGGATGAGGTTGCCATCCAGGGAGTATCATTTAAATTCATTAGTATTTACCTTTGTTGTAAATTATGAATTTCATTATTGTGATTATGGGATTTTGTGTATTGGTATGCTCACCCCGTTGGGGGCTGTCTCTGTTGGGACAGGTGAACAGGTACATCGATGGCTGTGGAGCTGAGCTCGAGCTGTTGATTGGAGGTACTCCCAGGATCGTGGTACCAGGGCTTGATCGTATAGAGTACTTATATACACCTGAGGATTATATACATATTCATGATGCTCGCATGTGAGCACGATTATACTTGTATATGGATTGTATATAAAGGCATGAGCCTTTCTCTCTTTCATTTGAGGTTGCATGCAATTAGAGGTAGAATTGCTAAATGATATGAGAGTCATTGGTGTATTATGTGGGTGTTGAAACCCACTTTTGTCGTCATATGTGTGGTGTCTTCCCTGGCTGGGAATTTACTTGTATTACTGCATTATGATGTGTATTATGTGTTCCCTGGCCGGGAATTATGTTATGTGTTGTGCCTTTTTTTTTGGGATAGCTCTATTTATGGGGAGACTCTGCCCAAATTTTTATAAAAGTCCACAATGTGAAAAGTGGCACCAAGGGAATGGTAAAGGGCAAACCTATGAGTCTTTTATTGTTAGGATGATGATCTTATAACATTGAGTATTAAAGGAAAATTGGTAATTGACATTCAATGGTAAAGTATCATCTGAGCTTCCCGATTGACTTTTTATTGAAAGCATGTGCCACACATAGTGGTTAATACACTAATCAGGGGTTAAGTCTAAGGGGTCCTTACATTAGTGGTATCAGAGCAGTGGTTGCTCATTGGGGCTGTTACGGGCCTAGGAAGTTATTGATAGCACATATTTATGCATGATGACATTAATGTTGTATGACATAACAAATTGTTTATGTGCTATTATGATATGAAAAGTGGTATTGCTAACCATTGTGGTTGTAGGAATCGTGTGGAACACGATAGGATGACATTAATAGTGATGTCTGGCACTCCGTGTGTTATGTGCCAAGGAAGATGGTTTTTAAGAAAATCAGGTAAAGGGATATTTCCGAGGTAACATGTCTTGGTATACGTAATGACATGCAAGTGGTTGCATATATGTATTGAATGTTGATGCATAGCGTATATGGCTATTGCTGTTAACCCTGATGGTCGCAGGTTACAGGAAATATGGAGTACGAAAAGGAATGATGATTATACATATGTACGGGCATCCCAAGGGCAACATGTATTTTGTGTTTAGTCATTTAACACAAGGTAAATCAAGGTATGCATAAGATAGTGCATTATGATATGATACATGTTGATACGCATCGTTTTGCATATGTATATTGTGAAATATAAAGTGAGGATTTCAATGCTTACACTAAGGTCCATATGAAGCGAGGAAGAATTCCGCTTATATGGAGTAGTAAGAAGCATTGAAATGCACTATTGATATTTCACGAGTCCAGGTTATCCTAGTGAGGATTTCAATGCTTACGCTAAGGTCCATATGAAGCGAGGAAAAATTCCGCTTATGTGGAGTAGTAAGAAGCATTGAAATGCACTACTGATAAGTGACTCAATTCCATAAGAAGCACGAATTCCGCTGACATGGATTCCATAGGAAGCGAGGAAAAATTCCGCTTACGTGGATTTCCATAAGGAGCAAGAATTCTGCTTACGTGGATTCCATAGGAAGCGAGGAAAAATTCCGCTTACGTGGAAAAGGAAGGAGGAACCATAATTTCATGTGTCGATTTATATTCATTTCTCTATGAGGACACGGTTTATAGCGATGGTTCATTCCGCTATATTGATAGGCGATGGTTCATTCCGCCAGGTGTATTTATAGCGATGGTTCATTCCGCTATATTGATAGGCGATGGTTCATTCCGCCAGGTGTATTTATAGCGATGGTTCATTCCGCTATATTGATTGGCGATGGTTCATTCCGCCAGGTGTATTTATAGCGATGGTTCATTCCGCTATATTGATTGGCGATGGTTCATTCCGCCAGGTGTATTGATAGCGATGCCTCTTTCCGCTACTATGTGGACGATGATTCATGCTCAGGTGTATAGCGAGGTTTCATGCCACTTATTATATGACGAGGCGTCATGCCGTCGATTCTATAGCGAGGGATTGTGCCGCTATGTACTCAGCACAGGATTTTGCCGCCTTCGAGCGATGGGTGCTGATTACGCACTATTATTGAGCGACGGAGACAGCTATGCCGCTATATTGTTAGCAATGAGGTATGAGACATTGCTATTCTTTTAGCTTTATTGTAGCTGGCATGCGTTGATATACATGTTTTATTATGCCTATTTTACTAGCATGATAGTGGATGATGTACATGTGTCGTCACTAGTTGACAATGCCTTAGATTCCATGAGTTGGCATGTATCGTCACGGGATGACGATGACGATGGTGTAGGAGATGTCTTATTAGACATGCATCATCGTTACGATGAACGATGCGTTAAGTATACGTATTCAGTGGTATGCCTTGGGTGCCGGTACCGAGCACAAGGCGGTGTGTGCGGCACCGATTGACGTTACCCTTATACCGAGCGGGTTGCTCGAGGAATGGATGGATGCGTTGTACATGTGATTGTACCGCAGCTTACGTTTGGGGTGATCATATTACGAGTGGTGATACCCTTGAGGTATGTTCGTTGGAATGGCTTTTGGCCATGTGATTTGACGACAGGAGTAATCATGGAGGAAATTACTCGCTTTCTGTCGATGTGACATGTGGTAGACATGGTCACACCACCCATGAGGGTGTAGGATGAGTCCTAAGGGAGTAGGATCAGGTTATGTTAAGTACATAGGGACATTGTAGTGTCCAGGGTGTATAGGCATTAGAGGAGTGTTGGGTAAAGACCCACTACTCTATTGATTTTCTTCCCACAGCATGGTATGCCGTGCGGAAACGTCCGTCTTATTGGTAGGTTTGAGGTGAACCTAGAGAGGCAGCGACTAGTTTGTCTGCCGTGTGTGTGCAGCACCATGAGGGGCTTGCTAGAGCCGTTATACTGCTCGTTGGAACCAAGTTTGGCAAATCGTAAGGTGATACGATGTGGATCGTGGTGGACTCTAGTAGTCACCATGTCATTTGAGGTTGAGGTTGTGCATGCCTCACTGAAACGTGTATACGTTATGTTTAATCTTGGTGAGACTTGTCTAGGACAGCTCATGATGTTGGAGTACCAACAAGAGAGTCATCAGGTCGTTTTGACTCGATCTCAGGGAATCCGTGTATTTGGGATACAATGGGTGTTATTGTATCCAGTTTTCTGAACGGTGGTTCGAGACTTGTGGATCTCGAGTTCGATGGCACTTCCCTTGTGAGGAAGGAGGTAGTGTTATACCAATAAGGAATCTTTGAAAGATTCGGTAAGTTATTGCATGTAGTGTTGATTTTGGGAATCACACCGCTTGTTGTTGATCGTCGATTATCGTTCTCCACTGGGTAGGGAATGACTCAGAATTGACGGTTGTGTTTGGGGCTTAGGGGTATGTTGCAGATACCCGAGCATAGTGCATTGAGTATGCATGAGGTGTTCGTGCTTAGGCAGGTATACCGATGAGTATACGGATACCAGTTGTTGATTTCCTTTTGTCAAGCATAGAGTTATGCTATTTTTGGATGGTTAAATCTCTGATGAGAGATATGAAACACCTTGAGATTGGGAATCTCCATGGCACGATGATTATGAGGAATAATCGTGAAGTTAGTTGACTTCCCTTGAGGAGGGATTATCTTGTGTGGGTTAAGGTATTTTCCTTGTTGGGCGTTTTCTTTCGAGTTTCGATAGCCTTCCCAAGTTTGGATTGTTAAATCCTAGGATTATCAAGGGATGGCTGGAATTTCGGATTTGTTGGGTGTCGCTGACGACCCAAGCATTGAGGATGCAATGGGTTTATTGCATGTCCTTTCAAATTGAAACTCTGTGGCGTCTCGATTGTTGATTTATGACCAGGATGTGGTTCTTGGAATATCCGGAGGTGGACATCTTGTGAGATGTCTTTTGTGTGGATCGGTGGCCATGAGTTGCCCGATCCGAGTTGCAGAGGGTGCAACTGCTCCTTGGGTGGAGGTGGTCTATAGCGGGAACCAGGTTTGGTATGTGTACACCGTGGTATACGGATGTTTCCCTCGTAACGATGTATGTTAGACATCGTGAGTCATGATAGAGATGTCATTGAATGATATCTACGATGGAATCGGGAGCGGTTCGAATCCTTGCAGTTTCAGTTGGCTAACTGCTTTTGGATTGTTAGCGTTGAGTTGTGCTGACGCTCTTTGACGTTATGATGGATTTGGAAGCCTATTCCACTCCAGAGTTTGACACGAGGTCAACGTTCTCACGGTTGAGGTGTCATTCAGGATGCGTTCTTACTAGTTGTATTAGAACTAAGGATGATTGTCCGATCTACAGTCGTAAGTATCGGTTGTTTCGCAGTCATGAGGGACTGACTTTTGGGATGACCCGCATCGAGGTACATTTTGCCTCTTGGGTGATATGTTGGTTTTGGTATGTCGCTCTGTTTCAGAGTTTGATGAGAGGTAAGTATCCTCGCGTTTATTAATACGATTCTGTTATGGTCAAGAATCGAGGTTCTGGCTTCATGTTGTTGTGTAGCCTGGTGTTATGTGATACACCGGTGTTAATTTCGAGGACGAAATTCTTTTAGTGGGGGATATTGTGATGACCAGGGATTATAGATGTTAATCATGTAGTGTTAATAATCCCTAAAGTGGTTTTACGTGGCGATTTGGAGTTTAATCGAGGTGTTGGGCCTTCTGGGCTCGTTTATTTGGGTAGTTGGGATCGTTGGATCCAGAGGTTGAGATTGTATTCTCATTTGGGTGAAAAACCTAAGAGTTGGGTTTTTAGTGTGACTCGGGATCTCGGGTGCTGTGTGAGCACCGGTAGGGGGTTTTGGAGTTAGAGAGAGAATTTTTGAAAACAGATGATTTTTAATGAATCATGATGCATTTGTGGGGCTATTAGTTTTTCGGGGTATTTTTGCTATAAATACCAGTTGAACCCGAGATTTTAGAATTAATTTCATTTCAGCCCACTTTCCCTTCTCTCTCTCCCGCGCGCCAGCCCATTCCCGTCGCCCCCAGCCCCCGCGGCTTCAGGCCGTGCGCCCGCCGCCGTCCGGCCGCCGTTCGGCGCGTGCGACCTATCACCGGCTTCGTCTCGTCGAGGCGCAGCTATCCCCTCCGTCAATTCGAAGTTTCATCGCGATTTGAAGTCGATTTTTGCAGGAAAGCGTCGATCCCCAAATTCTAGGGTTCTTCGATTTCGGTCGATTTTCTTCCGATCTTCGTATGGGTAACCCTCCTTACCCCTTTTCCATGCTTGTGATGTTTTTTCCCTGCCTATTGTGAATTATTGTTTCGAATTCCCCAAAATTCGTAGGGTTTATGTTCGATTATTTGGGGGTTTTTGGCAAGGGTGTTGATTCTTGCTTTGATAGCTTAATTCACATTTTAGATGAATTATGGTGCTTAATTGGGAACGAATTGAGATGTTATGGTTCGAATTTTGCCCTAACTTGGTGAGGGTTTGATTTCGAATTTTGGGGGTTTTGGCTATGGGTTGATGATTCATGTTAGGGATCGTTTATTACATGTTTTAGATGATTTATGATGCTTGATTGGGTTCGATTTTGTGAGATAAGGGTTCGAAAATTTGTAGGGTGTTCTTGAACAATTTTCGATATTGTCTCATTTATTTCCCCCCTGCATGTACCCTGCCCCGGGTCTTTTAAAAGGTTAATTGTCGTGTGTTGACAATATTTTTTGAGGGATATGGGTGCGCTTGAGCATGGGTTGCATGTTCGTAAATAATTGTGAACTATTTATCGTGTTAGCACATCATTCCTCGGGGCATGGAACTCGAGCAAGGTTTGGCTCGGACTTCGGAGATTTAAGGTACGTGCGACGTACGAGCATTACTATATATATAGAGCATTGTGAAATGCATAAGGTATTTTTGATTGCATTGAATATTGTGCGTATGGTTATATATATATGTTGATATAGCCAAAGAACGACCAAACCTTGATATCGCCGCTTGTAGCGTGCGTGACACTAGAGTAGGATAACTCTTACAAGATATAAGGGGTACTGGGTTTATATGACTATTATAAGACATTTGAGATGTCTAGGTTCGTAGAATCATGTATTCATTATGAGACATTTGAGATGTCTAGGTTCGTAGAATCATGTATTCATTATAAGACATTTGAGATGTCTAGGTATAATGAAGGATTGGTAAAATAAATGCTAGGCATTTGAGCTATCTGTGATTGATAGCGAGGTTGTGAAATCAGTATTAGATATTGAGATATCTATAATTGCATGTTTAATGAATTTACAATCACTATCTGTTGATATTCGAGGATTAGGCATGCGATGAGTTAATCAATATGTTGATTTACTGATTTTTGAGATTTGATGAGTTTGATGATTGTGAGAACAGGGACAGTACACGGAATCCCGGATGAGGTTGCCATCCAGGGAGTATCATTTAAATTCATTCGTATTTACCTTTGTTGTAAATTATGAATTTCATTATTGTGATTATGGGATTTTGTGTATTGGTATGCTCACCCCGTTGGGGGCTGTCTCTGTTGGGACAGGTGAACAGGTACATCGATGGCTGTGGAGCTGAGCTCGAGCTGTTGATTGGAGGTACTCCCAGGATCGTGGTACCAGGGCTTGATGGAGCACGGTATCGTATAGAGTACTTATATACACCTGAGGATTATATACATATTCATGATGCTCGCATGTGAGCACGATTATACTTGTACATGGATTGTATATAAAGGCATGAGCCTTTCTCTCTTTCATTTGAGGTTGCATGCAATTAGAGGTAGAATTGCTAAATGATATGAGAGTCATTGGTGTATTATGTGGGTGTTGAAACCCACTTTTGTCGTCATATGTGTGGTGTCTTCCCTGGCTGGGAATTTACTTGTATTACTGCATTATGATGTGTATTATGTGTTCCCTGGCCGGGAATTATGTTATGTGTTGTGCCTTTTTTTTGGGATAGCTCTATTTATGGGGAGACTCTGCCCAAATTTTTATAAAAGTCCACAATGTGAAAAGTGGCACCAAGGGGATGGTAAAGGGCAAACCTATGAGTCTTTTATTGTTAGGATGATGATCTTATAACATTGAGTATTAAAGGAAAATTTGTAATTGACATTCAATGGTAAAGTATCATCTGAGCTTCCCGATTGACTTTTTATTGAAAGCATGTGCCACACATAGTGGTTAATACACTAATCAGGGGTTAAGGGCTAAGGGGGTCCTTAGAGAAGTCAACACGTAATAAACATTTAAGCATTAACTTGGGCAATAACTATATTGAGCATGTAATCTAGTTATACCATGTTAACCATCCAATAATGGCTCAATTTAAAAAATTCAATCGTATAGACACATAAGTATGGTTATACAAGTTCTTACTCATTTAAGAATCATACAAATATGCATATGCTAAGGGGAAATGCAATGCAGTACAAATGAATATTGAGCCCCACAATTTATTGGTCACAATTAATTTGTGACAATGAAATTTTGTAATTGCTCTATTAAATGCACAAAAAAATATAATTAGCTCCCGCTAAATTTGATATCATATTAATGTACTCAAAACTCAATTTCTCAAAGATCACCTTCAAAGTAATTGAATTTCATCACATAATCATGATATGCAATTTAAGGAATATTAACCAAGCAAAAGATCTAATTATGCTACTATGATGCTTAAAATAAATTTATCTTGGATGACAAGAGTAAGTTCTTATCATCGGTCATATACCTCGTGCTTCCTCTATTGTGGTGCATTTGATAGTTTCCTCCCTTGAGGTGCTATTGGCTTCATCCTCGATCCCTTTGTTGTTCCTACAAAATAAGTTTATAATTGGGGGATCTTTGGTACCCATTTTATTTTTGGGTCCTTGTGCGTTAACTTTCAACGATTCCTTTGGAATCCATTTCCACCTCTTATTTGGTTGATACTGATTTTTAACAAATCTACATTTGTTTCTTATATGTCAAACCTTACAACAATAAGTGCAAGTAGTGGAATTATGCTTAGATTTAGCCAACAAGCTTGAAAATATTTTTGATTTGCTTGAAAAGCCTAGTCCGGCTCTATCGAAGCTATATTGTTGCAAGCCAAACAGTTCTTCCAACTTTAAACTACTATCACTAAACTTGGCAAAGGATGTCTTTAAATCATGTACTTGATTTTTTAAAATGATATTTTCTTCTTCCTTCTTAGCCAAGTCTAGTTTGAGAAATTTGTTGCTCTTCTTACTTCTACTAAGACAATCAATAAGTCCATATATGAATCAAGTAATTCATCATAAGAAAGTACCTCGTCATCATCATCTTCTTCTTCATTGCCAAGAGCCATTAGACAAAGATTAGCTACATCTTCATCATCGGAGTCACTATCACTCCATGTAGCCATTAGAGCCTTCTTCTTCCCCTTGTCCACATTCTTCTTCCTAGGACATTCATTAGCATAATGGCCTTTATATTGACAATTGAAACATGTTACCTCTTGTTTGGGATCATAGTCGGTGGCACCGGAGGTCTTTGGCTTGTTGTATTTATTAAGAACTTCTTGAACCTTCTTGTGAACAATGTCATTTCCTCATCATCTTCATCATCGGATTGTGCTTTCTTTCCGACAAAGGCAATCCCCTTGCTTATAGATTTATCTTCCTCCTTCTTTATTTCCTTTTGGGTTGACACTTCAAGCTCATGAGTTACCAAGGTTCCATGGAGTTCATCAAGATCATATGATGCATTATCTCCTTTGTTGGACTCAATGATTGCCTTCCTCTTGGCATCACATTCCTTTGGCAAGACTCTTAGTGCTCTTCTCCATATTTGCTTGGAAGGATATTTTTCACCAAGTTGGGCAAGTTCATTGATGATTTGAGTGAGCCTTCTAAACATTGAATCAACATTTTCTCCGGACTCCATCTCAAATATTTCGTACTTGAGTTGCAAGAGATCAATCTTTGTCTCCTTCACTTGGTTTGTGCCTTCATGACAAATTTGTAGTTTTCCCATATTTCCTTTGCGGTTGAGCACATTGAGATGCGGTTGTATTCTTTCATATCTAGAGCACAATGCAAAATATTAATTGCTTTAGCATTTTGAGATATTAAGATCATATCCACCTTTGTAAAATCGTCCATTTCTTTGGGAACATTCTTTCCCTCAACTTCCTTTAAAGGAATATATGGACCTTTCACAATTATCTTCCATAGGTCATAATCTACGGATTGAATATATAGAGAAATTCTATTCTTCCAATATCCGTAGTTATCTCCCGTGAAGAGAATTGGTCGATTGACCTTGAGCAAACTTGTGATGCCCGAGATGGTGTTAATCCCAGAGTGGTAATGATCCATAATGGATTTTAATTGTGGCGATTATGAATTAATTGCGATATTGGGACACCCGGAGATTTTAAATCCAGTATTTGGAGTCGTTGGATCCAAGGGATGAGATTGTATTCTCATCGTGGTGATAACCTTGAAATTTGGTCTTTGGTGGGATTTGGGGCCCGGAGTACTTTGTACTGGGGCTGGTAATGAAAATAGAGATTGGGAGGTAATCATTGAAAATAAATGATTTTTAATGAGTCATGATGTATTTGTGGAAGGATTGGTATTTTAGAGTTTTGGTACTATATATACCAGGTAGACTCGGTATTCTGTCATTTAGCATGGATTCCTTCCCTCTCTCTCCTCTCTCTATGCCTAACCCTTTCCCCCCATTTCCCCACTTTTTCCCTTGGAGGAAAAATCCTTGGTAGCTTGGCTCGGGAGCCGATTTTCTCGAAGATAATCATGTATTAATCTCCCCTCATCATTGCCTTCAATTTGGTAGTGGTATTGTAGAGTTTGGTTGGTTTTGGATTTAGGGATTTTTGGTTAAAATCCAAAGTTGAGTTTTTAGAGTTTTTATTGGCTTTAAATGGTGTATTTGAGGTGTTGATGGTGTATGGGGTGTTGGTTTTGAGTTTGGGTGTGAAAAACACCATGGAAGCTCGAGTTTTCGGAAAATCACAGGCCACGATTGATCACCGAGGGGTGCCGATTGATCGCGACGAGCAGCTGGAATTTTGGTGAAGATGCACAGTGCTGGCGATCGATCGTGAGGTCTCGGCGATCGATCGTGAGTGGGTTGGCGATCGATCGCGGAGACTCACGATCGATCGCGATGAAGCACTGGTTGGCCACTGATCAGTGGCGATCGATCGCGATAAAATCGGCGATCGATCACCGTTCGAAGATTGATGTTTTTTCAAAAATTTTGGAAAATGTCGGGATTTTGGAGTTGAGGTTTAAGTGGCCCATTTCCGGGACAATGTCTACATTCCAATGGGAATGCTATACTTTTAAATGGATTGGTTGGAGCCAAAGTTTAATAAAACGGAATTCTCGGTTGAGTTTTTGGCTATCATTTAAACTTATAAAATGGAATATTTTGGGTATTATGCATGCTTAACCCGGGGTCTTTTGAAATGGTAATTTGTCAAGATTGACGATAAGTTTGGGGGTTATGAACGTGCTTGGGCACGTGGTTGCATGCTTGTGTTTGATATTGAGTTATTTATGTGTTTAGCACTTAATGCATCGGGTCGTGGGACTCAAGCAAGGTTTGATTCGGTCTACGGAATTATAAGGTACGTATAATGTACGAGCATAGCCTGTTATAATGTTGCAACTGTGAAATGCATGGTATGTGGTATTTGCTATAAATGGATAGTGAAATGCATGGTATATGGTAATTGCGATAAATGGACATACATTGGGAATTATATGGTGCCGCTTTTGAGCGAGCAATGATTGGATGTTGTCGTCGTTGAGAGACCATCGGTTATGACGCCACTGTTTTTGAGCGTGCGTGGGGTTAAATGCCGCTATTGTGGAGCGAGCTATGAAATAGAACTATGGAATCATTGGCTAGATACATGTGATATCTATGGTACTCTATTTGATGATTTAATCATATTTAATTATGGAACTGGTATAGTATGAATGGTTTTAGTTGATCAATGAGATGATCAACTGCCTTTTGAGAATTTAATGGTTTGGTTATTTTGAGAACATGACAATACAGGGGATCCTTGATGAGGATGATACCATCCAGGGAGTATCGTTTAAATTCATGGCATTTACATTCTGTAAATTATGAACTGTAATATTATGATTATTGGATTGGTGGTATTGGTATGCTCACCCCGTGTGGGGGCTGTCTCTGTTGGGGCAGGTGATACAGGTGCAGCAGTAGCTTTGGAGTTGAGCTCGGACTGTTGATTTGAGGTACTTCCAGGATTGAAATAACAGAGCTGGTTGAATAAGCACGTAGATCCAGAGTTGAGATCAAGCTGTGCATGGGAGGTGCTTCCAGGATTGGAGTACCAGTAACGGTATTTGGTAGAGTAACTTATCCATTATTGTCTACATGCAATTAAATACGGAATTGTGCATACTATGAAAGTGGTTTTGGTTGGGGAAGTTGAATATTATGGGGTTCTAATGCAAGAAATTTTATAGATGGTATATGATGCTATGCTTGCATGTGGTTTCCTTCCCATGATAATATGATTGTATGCACTAATGGCATGGATTAATACACTAATAACGGGTTATGGGCACGGGGGTCCTTACATTAGTGGTATCAGAGCAAGGTTTGCTCTTTGGTCTGTTGAGGGCCTAGGATCATATTGATGGAAATGAGTAGCACATAATTATGCATGATGGTAGTTAGTGTTGCGTGACACAATTATTTCGCTTATGTGCGTTTATGATATGTGATCATAGTGGAACAATTATATGTCATGACATCTATGGAATCATAATATAATCTGTTGATTATGATTGTGAGTTATGGCACAGGGACAACCAAAGGGAGCATTGTGGAATGCATTGGGATACAGGAAGTACTTTGTACTCATGGTTTATGCATTTACTCATTATAATCATATTGTGGTGAATATGGATTATTATATGCTCATGGTTTGGGATTGTTCCTGTAGGGACGCTATGTCATGAAGGGCTAAGGCCAGGGTTGAAAGACAAGAAACGATCTGCATTTTATATACATCATGGATTATGCATTGTGGTTGCACGTATATTGGAGTGATGATTTTAATGCTTTGCCTCTAAATGTTGAAGCGAGGGTACTGCCGCATGTCACATTTGAAGCGAGGTGCATTAAAATACACTCATTGTGGTTGTGTATATTGGAGTGATGATATTAATGCTTCGCCACTAAATGTTGAAGCGAGGGTATTGCCGCATGTCACATTTGAAGCGAGGTGCATTAAAATACACTCATGGTGATGTATATTGGGATATGGAATATGCATTGTGTTACAGGTATAGATGAAATGCTTGGTGAATATCCCATGAGTCGTTGTTATGGATGAGTGATGATTTTAAATGCTTTGCCGCTGCCACTTGACACGATGATAGAATACTTGCCGCTGTCATATCGTAGCGAGGAAAGAATATTTGCCGCCAAATGTTGAAGCGAGGGTATTGCCGCATGTCGCATTTGAGCGAGGTTATTTGATGCCGCTGATATGTCGAAGCGAGGGGTATTAATGCCGCGGTCATGATAAGCGAGGTGCATTAAAATACACTACTATAACAAGACTAGGGATCGGTTATTTTTGGCGATGGTTTATGCCGCCGGGTATTCATAGTGATGGTTCATTCCGCTATTCTATTGGCGATGGTTTATGCCGCCGGGTATTCATAGCGATGGTTCATTCCGCTATTCTATTGGCGATGGTTTATGCCACCAGGTATTATATAGCGATGGTTCATTCCGCTATTCTATTGGCGATGGTTTATGTCACCGGGTATTCATAGCGATGGTTTATTCCGCTATTCTATTGGCGATGGTTTATGCCACCGAGTATTCATAGCGATGGTTCATTCCGTTATTCTATTGGCGATTGTTTATGCCGCCAGGTATTATATAGCGATGGGTCATTCCGCTACATCTATTGGCGATGGTTCATACCGCCGGATATCTATAGCGATATTTCATGCCGCTGATTCTATAGCGATGGGTTATACCGCTATGTACGTAGCACTGGATTACGCCACCTACGAGCGATGGGTGCTGATTGCGTACAACTATTGGACGACGGAGAAAGGTATGCCGCTATCTTGTTAGCGATGAGGTATGGTATATTACTGTTTTATTAGCATTATTGTGGATGACATGCGTTGATATACATATACCGTCATGTGTTTGACGATGAGATTATACATGTCGTGTGTCGACATGTACCGTCATGAGTTGACGATGTTATTTTGGGTGTCATGTGTTGATAGGTACCGTCACAGGTTGACGATGACATTGTGGATGTTCTATGTAGACGCGCAGCGTCGTTTCGATGAAGAATACATTTATGTATGTATTTAGTCGTATGGTTTGAGTGCCAATTGTGAGCACATGGTAGTGTCTGGGTCACTAGTTGACGAGACCATTATGCGAGCAGGTTGCTCGAAGAATTATTGGGTGCGTCGTACATGAAGTGTACCGCAGCACATATTGAGGTAAATATTTTACGAGTAGTGGTACCTTTGGGTATACTCGTTGGGATGGCTATGACCAAGTGACTAGTAGTAGGAGTAGTTAGCAAAGAAACTACTTGCTTATACTGAGGTGACATGTGGTAGACATGATCACATCCACCCATGAGGGTGTGGAGTAAATCCTACGGGATTAGGATTGCTTTGTGGTTGAGTGAGGACAACGGAATGTCCGTTGTGCCTTATTGATTAGAGAAATGTCAGGTGATGACCCACTACTCTAATGGTTTGTACGATATGGTATACCCGGTTGGAACGTGTGATACGTTGGTAGGCTTGGTATAAACCTAAGGAGGCAGCGATTTGCTAGACATGTATTGTTGCAGTGATATAGTGTGCTTGTTGTAGCCATTATACTGCTCGTTGGAACCAAGTTGATAAATCGTATGATGATACGATGAGGGTTTTAGTGGACTCTTGTAGTCACTTTGTGGCTTAAGGTTTGAGGTAGGAAATACCTCACAAGGACGTTTATACGTCAAATGTTTTGAGGAACTTGTACTGGGACAACTCAATTTTGTTGGGAATACCAACGTGAGTGTCGACAAGTCGTTGTTAGCTCTGGTTGAGCAACTTTGCATATGAAATGCAATGGAAGTCACAATTGGATTGTGAGATATAGTTAGTGAGGTGACACTACTATATTGATTTTATCTTTTGGAGAGATGTGAATTGTACTGTCATGGAGACATCTATTATTGGTTGAGGGTTGATTGTGAATCAACTAGGTTAAGCACTACTAGTGTTGGACTGGGTGATGACTTTATATTGCTGGCGGGACGTGTTGGGATATGCCCTAAGACAACTCATTAGATGATTGTTTATGACATACAGTGTATTATGAGTTTGTTAATGGCAATTCATTATTATATATTATTCGTGTATCTGTGTAATATGAATTAATATATAAGTTAATGTCCTTAGAATAATATTGTATTGTTCTTAGAGATTGTCCATAGTCAAGTATTATCATGAATCGGGATAATGATAATGCATTGAGACTAGTTTGTTTTGATTGATGAATTGTTCATAGATATGAGATATCAAATCAACACATGGGTACATGTTAGAGAACGATGTACTGGATAGACCCACCATGAGAATGCTACATGGATAGTTATATGAACGTCATAAGCAATTCTCATAGTGATAATAATGTATATAATCCTTACGACTTGAGATCACCAGAGATCCCAACATAAGGAGTCATGTATCTTTATATTGTCAAACGTTACCTGTAACAGGGTAAACTATAAAGACAATCATTGGATACACCACGAATTATGTAGAGGGATGTTGAGTGATCAAGAAAGGATTTGTCCCTCCAATATAACAGGAGAAGTGTTTGGGCCCTTGATCAAGTAAGACTAAAATGCATGGACATGCTCGAATGAGTCGATATGTGATATCGAGCTTATTCGTTTATTCTAGTTCTACTTGGGGATCAAGAAATAAAAGATTGAATATATGAGTATGACTATTTCATGACTCATGTTCAATCTAAACACATTGGACAAAGGGATTAAGTTACATGGTTAATATTACACAGTCCGTAAGTTATGTCGAGTCAATGACATTCTTGTAATTTGGGTAGCCTTGATGTGTTGCTAGATACCGCTCATTGCTTGTGACATAAAATTAGATTTTATGTCGCTGCCAACATTGCAAGATCCTATCGGGTCACACAAAAGATTAAATCGATAAAGGGAGATATAATTCATTGGATTGATTAATTAATTAAGAAGAGTCTTAATTATAAGTATTAAATATATGGATTTAATTAATAGATTGGGTATGGGCCAATGAGGCTTTGAGAAAGCCTTTAATTAAATCTAACATATATTATTTGATAACAAGGTTAATTAGGAATTAATTATTCATCATAAAACCTAATAGCTCCACAAGTGCTCTCGGCCGCCGCCTTGTTCTTGAACCTCACGGCCACCGCCGCAGTGAATAGTGTTTAAGATCGGCCGCCGTTGATCGGTTTTGAACCGTGATTCTTGTTTTGGTTTAAGAACGAGTCTAGCAACTTGTTCTTGAACACCCTTTTGATTTGATCGTGTGGATACCGTAGAGACGAAGGTGCAAATCTTTGTTCGTGACTCGTGGACTTGCAACGAGGACTCTGCTACAAACACGCTACAAGGGTACGATTCTTAATCAATCTCGATATGATCACTTTGTATAGGTCCTTTGGTAGGAATCCAATTTTAAATTCCACTGCATATTGTATGATGGATTCCTAACAGTGGTATCAGAGTCGTGTACAAAGCTCATATAAGATTTATGTGATTAATTGTTTAATCATGTTTTGAATCTTTCGCATGCTTTAAAACTGGTTAATTCATATATGATATGTATTAATGGATTTTGAGGGAATTATCGCAATAATTATATGTGATATAATTGACGGATCGAAGTATATGATAATTCGTAATTAAAACCGAGCCATTGGCTCACAATGAAGCTCACGGTCGCCGGTTGGAACAAGGGTCTCGGACCCTTGGCTCGATCAAGGGCCAAGCTGCCGCCGCATGTGGGCTAGGGTTTCGAACCCTAAGCCCTATCGGCTCGAAGGTGCAGCCGCATGTGGGCTAGGGTTTCGAACCCTAAGCCCCCATCGGGTCCAAGCCGCCGCCACACGTGGATGGCTAGGGTTTTGAACCCTAGTCACATGCGTGGTTGGTTGGCCGTGGGTTTGGGCTGAGGATCCGTGACATGTGATGTCCCGAGCGTACGATAATTTCATAAAATTTATTTTACAGTTTTATTGGAATTAAATTTTAAAATGTTTAGAATTTAATTCATTAATTGTTATAGCATGTTTTATGTGTTTGTTTGAGCATGGTGCATGGTTATAGCCCTATGACCTATTAGATAGGATTTTGTGAATGTTTGTAATTTAATAAGGCCTGCGAGTCGTGCCTTCTCTATTTTTCTAAATGTTATCCCTCCCCTACGTTCCCCTCGAATGTAACTCGAGGAATTCTCTATATCATGTAATTGTTATATAGTATAGTTTAATTTGGTTGATGGAGATCAATGAAGATGAACCAAGGTGCCGGGATGAGGAGGCCATTCACAAAAGGGAGCCAAAGAGGTGCTTGGAGAAGTTACCTTAGGTTGACCTTCTAGTATTTTCTCATTGGCTTGAGAAAATCATTAGTTGGGGCTATAACCATGTCACGTTTATTTTATGTTGATGTATGAGATGCATTTTTATCGTTTTATTTAATATTGATGCTTGATATACATATATGTAGATATGTATATATTCATATATGTACCAGACATATTTTCAATATTAATAAAATCATGAGATCAATAAATTCCTCTTATAATATTAAGTCAAATCAAGATGCCTTCCAATTAAAAATACTCGTCAAGACTTCGATTGAACATGTGTGGGTTTGCCAAAGCAAAGCACCGTGACAATCTTAGTAAGGCGCGAAAGGATAAAAGTGATATCCGTGTTATTTTAAAATTGGGTTCGACTTAACTAGCGTTATCTAAATAGGATTGGGAACCTAGAGGCATGGGGTTGGATAATAATTCATTAGATGAATTTGAACAAAGTGTTGTTCGTCCAACCATCCAAGAATTACATGTGATGTAATTGACAAAGTGTTGTCTACCTAAATAACCGAGTCTTGGGTGATTAGCCAAAGCTAACTCAGGATTAGGTGAAATATGGATCTTGGCCCACTAAGTTTACGAGGATTGATATTTTAAACAAAATAGTGGGAGTATCATTTAATATAAGACCTTATTAAAAGATTAAAATCATAAACTTATTTTGCATATTTATATTGTAGATATCCATGGCATCAAACAACGTAACTAGCACCCTATCATTGCGATCGGTCATTGAGAAGGACAAACTGAATGGGACTAATTTCTTGGACTGGTATAGGAATTTGAGGATTATCCTCAAACAAGAGAAAAAGCAATATGTCCTAGAGAAACCCTTACCTGCTGAGGAACCTCCCGTAACAGCTGCTAAAACCGATAAGGATGCTTACAAGAAGCATCAGAATGACGCGCTTGATGTTGGTTGCCTTATGCTTGCCACCATGAACTCTGAGCTTCAGAAGCAACATGAGGAAATGGAGGCGTTTGATATGATCGAACACTTAAAGAAACTCTACCAACAACAAGCTAGACAAGAGAGGTATGACGTCTCTAGAGCGTTATTCCAGTGCAGAATGGTAGAAGGAAGCCTTGTTGGAACTCATGTACTAAAGATGATAGGGTACATTGAGAATCTTGAAAAGCTGGGTTTTCTATTGGACCAAGAGTTGGCCACAGACATGATCTTGCAATCGTTGCCTGATAGCTACAGTCAATTTGTCTTGAATTACAATATGATTGAAATCGAAAAGACGCTACCGCAATTGCTTGGTATGTTGAGAACATATGAGGCAAATTCAAAGAAGTCTAAGCCTACTAATGTTCTTATTGTGAATAAGAGGAAGGAAAGACTAAAGCAAAAGGCTACAAGAAGAACAAAAAGGTCTTTGTTAAGTCTAACCTCATGCTTCTGCACTCAAGCCAAAGGGAGGAGTGGCTAAGGAAGTGTCATGCCTCGGTTTGTTGTATATACGTATGATATGATTATGGTGTAATTATATCAAATAGTGGTATGTTAATGGAGGTACGGGTGGAACCAATAATGAAGAAATACATGTATATAATGATATATGGCAAGGAATGAAACATGATGTACAAAATGTAGTGCAAAGAAATGATATGAATTATAGTATGCATTTGATATGAATTTCATATGCCTTTACCTTTCATTAAGGTTGCATTAGCATGTGAATTTGAATTTGGATTATATTTACATGTACATGTTAATTAACATGTAATTATCCCTAAATGGTATGATAGCAAGTGAATTAGGGAACTAAGGATCTATATCAAGTGGATTAGGGAGGTGGAATCACATAATACACCATTTTACACCTACAAATCTCTACCAAGCTCCTCTCCATCTCTTTCAACTTTCTTGTGGTTTAAGCTTGGGATTCACTTGTAAATTGAGCTAGGAAGGTGTGTGAAGTGCTTTCTTACTATCTTGGTAAGAATTTCATGGTTTTACACTTGAATTATGTAATTGGTATTGATTTATGTGAAGGGGAATATCAATTATTGATGCTTAGAATCATAACTTGTTTCTTTGCCAAGAATTGGATTCTAGGATGCTAGGAACATGTTTACATGATACTAGGGAGTGCATGAATCATGGTTACATGATACGAAATGAGTTGTGCAAGAAGTACCATGAAGATAAGCTCAAAATCGCCATTGTCTCATTTTTTCTTATCGCGCCGATCGATCGGCATGTGATCTCGATCGATCGCCGCGAACAGTAAAGTTGTAAGGCGGTTTGAGCATGAGGCGATCGATCGGTGAATTGAGGCGATCGATCGGTGAGCATGTGGCGATCGATCGGTGATTTTGTTCGATCGATCGGTGAAGAGAGAACAGTTCAACGATCGATCGAGAATTCGGGGCGATCGATCGGTGATGGCAGAATGTTGAAAAATTTTATATTTTTGTAGAATTTGATTTTAATGCCTATGATAACATAATATATTGTTGGCATTGTTGTAGCATCATCTCAGGGGACAGGACAACGAGGCACTTAGCCAGTGACGCCTAATTTATCTCGTTTGTGTCGCCGTACAGGTACGTGTTGACGTACGGAGTATAGATATGATGTGATGATGATGTTATGGTTTTGATATCATATGATTTATGTTATCTTGTATCATATGATTGGTAGTTCATATGCATGTTCATACATGGATTTCATATGATTGGGAAGGATGCCTTGATAGATATGTGTATATGCTTTGGTGAGATCAATGCCTCGATAGATATGCCTGGTGTGGTATATGCTTTGGCTGGGATCGTTGCCACGAGAGATATACTACATATGCTTTGGCTTGAGAGATATACACCTGGTGTGGGTATATGCTCTGGTTATTGTCACAAATGAGCATGGTACTATGATATGTGCTGCTAATATGAAGATGTGATGTGGTTCCACTGACATATTGAGCTGAATAGGCATATCATATGGGGCTCGTGATAATAGGGTAATTGTTGAGACATGTCATGACATAGTGCATTTGTGGATGCATGATACAGAACATTCACGTTAGATGATTTCTTGTGCTTTATCATTGATATTGATATTGTGTTTTGATATTGCACTGAGATAGTTGTTCTCTATACTCATTGTGTGAATCTTTTCTGTAGGGACTCATAGACGTGGGGAGCGTGAGTCATGATTTCCGCTGCGAGGGGAACCACTGCATAGGGGTTATCTTAGAGTAGGTTGTTACTTGTACATTTGATGTATAGTTGGTTAGGGTTTTGTACACCTTGTAACAACTTAACTAGTAAGATAATCTAAATTAGTGCATGTTATTACTTAATTCAGACTCACATATGTATGTTTAATTGAATACATAATGGATTAAGTAACGAGGACCCCACATTAGTGGTATCAGAGCAGTGGTTCGAGAACGGGGTGAACATGGGTAGAGGAAGTGTATTAGGGAGTTACCTAAACACTTTGAGAATGGTAATAGCATGTTAGGAGTTGGAATATGATGTTATTCTAACATGTTATATACTTGTAAATGTTATTGTTAACCCTTGTTATACAGCTATGACAGACAGAGGGTATCATGAGGATGTTGGGGATGCCCTGAGTGGCAATGCTAGTGTGAGGATGGTGCATGTGCCACCACCACCGATTGAGCAAGGACCAGTGGAACAGGTACTGTTGCCTGGGGAATTGACTTTGACGCAGTTTCTGAGTTATCAGCCACCCAGGTTTGAGGGGACTGAATCAGGAGAATTAGCAGAGGAGTGGCTGGAACGTGTGGAACAGATCTTTGTGTCAGCACCGTGTGCCAAGACTGCTTGGTTACGTTTAGCTGAATTCCAGTTAGCTAAGAAAGCTATGATGTGGTGGAAGTCCACAGTACTTGAGTTGAGGGCTCAAGGACATACAGTGAACTGGGATGTGTTTAGAACAAAGTTTCTGGAGCATTATTTCTCTGTTGCTGCAAGGCAGAGGAAAGAAGATGAATTTACAAATTTGAGACAGGGAGCAATGACAGTATCTGATTATGCTGTGCATTATTCTTCTTTGCTCCGGTATGTGCCACATATTGCTGTGAACACCAAAGCTAAGATCAGACAGTTTGTGAAAGGGTTGAGGCCTGAATTGTTTGATAGGGTAATGTCCAATAACCCTACATCATATGAAGAAGCGTTGACTAGAGCGGAGATGGCTGAGATTGCTGTAGGGGTATATACAGATGTTATACAAGCCCAACCACCTATATCTGATAGTATGAGACCTAGAGGGGAATCATTTAAATCACCACGAGGTGGTGTATCTTCATCTAGGTTTAGTGGGAAACGTTTTGGAGCACAGAAAGGGGATGACCGAAAATCTAAGGGACAATCCCAAGGAAGTAGTAGTAGTAGTGGACGAGGATTACACTGTTTTAAATGTGGAGGGCCACATTATCAACGAAATTGTCCACAGTTTGATACGGTAGTTTGTTTCCGTTGTGGGAAACCAGGACATGTGATCCGTGATTGTCCTCAAGTGGGTGGACAACAGAGGATAGGACCCATGTCAGAGAATACAGTGCAGCAGAGACTACAGGGTGTACCACAGTCTGGTGGAGGACAGAGGGCAGGAACACCTCAGGCTCAGGTGTATGCACTGAACAGGGAGGAAGCAGAGGCAGCTCCTGATACTGTGATAGCGGGTAAGTGTACTTTATTTACTTATCCTGCTTTTCTGTTGATTGATACTGGTGCATCACATTCTTTTATTGCACAAGCTTTTATTGATCAGTATCATATATGCTCGTCTCCACTGTTGATGCCTCTTTATGTCTCGACACCCATGGGAACTACTGTGAGGACTTGTCAGAGTGTGTCTGATTGTGCTATTCAGTTTGAGTCTGACTATGGCCTACAAGCTGATTTGATTGTGTTAGACATGTCAGATTTTGATTGCATCCTTGGAATTGATGTATTGAGTAAATATCAATCTATTGTGGATTGTTGTCAGAAGGTAGTAAGATTTCAATCTGATACTGGAAATCAATGGTTATTCTATGGCCAGGGATCGAGGGCAAGGATTCCTTTGATATCAGCAATCCGAATGTCGCGTTTGTTAGAGCGTGGACATACGGGTTATTTGATTTATGCCCTTGATATCACGGAACAGAAACTAGAAAGGAAAGTGGAGGAGATACCAGTGGTTGCAGAATATGCGGATGTGTTTCCAGATGAGATACCTGGATTCCCACCGAGTCGAGAAGTGGAATTTGGTATTGATTTGATACCTGGTACTTCTGCAATTTCACGGGCTCCTTATCGGATGGCACCAACTGAATTGAAAGAGTTGAAAACTCAATTGCAAGATTTATTGGACAAGGGGTACATACGTCCTAGTGTATCGCTTTGGGGTGCTCCGGTTTTATTTGTGAAGAAGAAGGATGGGACAATGAGATTGTGTATTGATTATAGACAGTTGAACAAGGTAACCATAAAGAATAAATATCCTCTTCCTCGTATTGATGATTTGTTTGATCAGTTGCAGGGATCAAGGATTTATTCTAAGATTGATTTGAGGTCAGGATATCATCAAATACGTGTGAGGGAAGGAGATATACAGAAGACAGCATTCAGAACTCGTTATGGACATTATGAGTTTCTGGTAATGCCATTTGGAGTGACAAATGCTCCTGCTGTCTTTATGAGTTTAATGAATCGTGTGTTTCAGGAATACCTTGATCGATTTGTCATTGTCTTTATCGATGATATACTGA
Source organism: Haberlea rhodopensis (assembly GCA_907163345.1). Classification (NCBI taxonomy): domain Eukaryota; kingdom Viridiplantae; phylum Streptophyta; class Magnoliopsida; order Lamiales; family Gesneriaceae; genus Haberlea; species Haberlea rhodopensis. The sequence continues at coordinate 117,233 of CAJQUN010000335.1, forward strand.
TCTATTCACGGAGTGATACAGAACATGTTCAACATTTGCATATGGTATTGCAATTGTTGAGGACACATCAATTGTATGCCAAACTCAGTAAGTGTGAGTTTTGGTTGACTAGTGTCGGCTTTTTAGGATATGTTATTTCAGAAGAAGGTATATCAGTTGATCCAAAGAAAGTGGAAGCAGTGTTGAATTGGTCAGCACCTACTTCTGTGCCAGAGATTCGTAGTTTCTTGGATTTGGCTGGATATTATCGACGGTTCGTTGAAGGATTTTCAGCGATTGCCAAACCATTGACACATTTGACACAGAAGGGAGTATCATTTCAATGGTCAGAGGCTTGTGAGCGTAGTTTTCAAGAATTAAAACATCGATTGACTACAGTTCCAGTCTTGATCATTCCATCTGAGCATGACAGGTTTGCAGTATATACTGATGCATCATTACTTGGTTTGGGTTGTGTATTGATGCAGGACAAACATGTAGTGGCTTATGCATCACGACGGTTGAAGCCACATGAAATGCGATATCCAGTACTGATAAGTGTCATTTTTACACTTATATTTCGGCCTTTACTAGTAGTATTTTACAGTGTTTATTGAATGATATTACATTTATTGGTAATAATTTGCATGTTTCAGGATTTTAGGTGAAAGTATGTGGAAATGAAGAAAATGAACCAAATGACGTTGAAAATGACTCAACCGGGCCAATACGTCAAAGGAAGGAAAGAAAGACGGTGCATGGAAACTAAAGATAAAATTGGTGGGATATAGTACAATGAAGTATATATTAGGCGATAGTGCAGCAGAAGGAATTCATGCACACAAAAAGTATACAACAGCTTTGGACAGCTACATATTGGAGGATATTTTATTGGAACCATATCTGGTGGAGGAGATTGAGGAATACACGTAAGATATCGTCACACGATCACACAAGAAGGAAATAAGATATGTTATCATAGTAGATTCAAGAGGGACAAAGAAGGAATTTGGAGCAGATGACTTTGCAATTCAGCAGCGCATATTTACGAAAATACAGCAGATCACACGTGTAGCAGAAAGAATTTCGCATGCACAGTAAGGAGCATTCACGTAACAGGAGAGATGCGAGCAATACACGATGCATGCCATAATTAGTGGTCGAGAGTTTGGAAGGCAACAGATGAATTGAGATTTTGGAAGATACGGAATTCACGGAGAGAATATAATCTGACGTATGGAGATTGGCCAATAAAAAGTGGAGGTTGCCATGTTGGTAGGAAAGAAATCTATCTAATATTTTTTATTAGAATAAGATGAAAGGTATTAAAGATTAAAAAGGAATAGAAGGGGGATATATAATACACGCCCCACTTCTTCCGGGGGGGAATCACACGATCTTCTATCCTCACGTCTTACCATAACCTCACGCCACCTCCTTCACTCCCATCGGACGTCCATCACCTCCACACACCATCATCATCTATCATCCTTCTAACCATATGACTTTGGAACAACTCCAACAAGGCGATTAAAGTGACGATCGAGAAGGAAGCAAGAGAAGGAGCGAGGATCTACAACCGGAGTCGACGCTGGGAGTTTATTCTTACCTTCAAACTTTAGTTTAGTTTTATTTTGATTATATCATGCTTGGATTGTTGCAAGACATGTTTGAGTATTGGTATTTATTTATGAGTATGAACTAGGTTTATTTATCGAGGCTAGGCGAACCTTTGTTATGAACCTTTGATTTGATGATTTAATGATTGAATTCTTATAGTTCTTTGCGTATGTTTTATGTTCTTCATGCTTTTAGAGGTTTGATCACCTTTGAATGATGTTAGTATCGTAATTGAGATCGAGAGATGATTTTATGATATAACTCATACCATGGATTTCAGACCGAGATCGAGAGATGACGTCAAATACATGCGTGATAGCCATAGATATCTAGTAATTGAAAGCTAGGAGTTTTCATGGATCTTATGCAATATTGAGTTGTTAAATAAGTACACGAGAGTGACTTACTGCAATTTGATATTAGGTTTAATATAGCTCGAGAGAGTATATTAGATAAATTCGGAGAACTCGTCACCTTAGGAATATTTGAATTTTCAATCGAGAATTGTAGGGAATTACATTGGTGAGCCGACGCCTTGATAATCGTTTCTTGTGGATTTTTCTCGTTTCTTTTGATTGACTTGGTTGGATTAGTAGTTAATTTTAATTAATTAGTAGTTTAATTATTTAATTAATTTTCGTAGGTTAAATATAGGTAAAAGTTTCTTATTTGGTACTTACTTGTTAGTCCCTGTGGGTTCGACAATCCGTATCTTCCTATCTATACTAAAACTTGACACCGTGCACTTGCGGTCTAAAATCGCTAGATTGGAATTAATTGTTTAAAATAAAAGCGATCAAGTACATGATCTGGAATTAGCTGCCATTGTCTTTGCATTGAAGATATGGCGACATTATTTATATGGTACGTCGTTTACCATATACACAGATCATAAGAGTTTAAAATTTCTATTCACTCAAGCGGAGTTAAATATGAGACAAAGGAGATGGATGGATCTGTTGAAAGATTATGATTGTGAGATTGAATATCATCCAGGAAAAGCTAATCTTACAGCAGATGCCTTGAGTCGAAAGGTACATCACACGGCTGATGAGGTGATTCATTTATCCGCATTGATGACTTCTTGTTGTACTTTGGGTTATGATTTTGATATGGAACTAGTGCCAGTAAGGGTATCAACATTGTTGGTTGAACCCGACATTTTTGAGAAAATCAGAACGGCACAAATGACTGATGATGAAGTACAACAATGGAAGGAAAGGATAAGTCAAGGACAATTATCTCACTTTGTACTTACAAGTGATGGAACGTTGAAATATAGAAATTGTTGGGTAGTACCTGCTTCATTAGGACTACGCCAAGAACTACTACAACGTGCTCATTGTAGTAGATACAGTATACATCCTGGAGGAAAGAAAATGTATCATGATCTACGTACACAATTTTGGTGGAAACGTATGAAACAGGATGTGTTGAACTTTGTGAAACGGCGTTTGATCTGTCAACAAGTAAAAGCGGAAAGACAGAGACCAGGAGGTGAATTACATAGTTTGGAAATTCCTCAGTGGAAATGGGAACATATCACGATGGATTTTGTGACTCATTTACCACGGACGTCTTCTGGTTGCGATGCTATTTGGGTGATTGTTGACCGACTCACCAAAGTATCTCATTTTGTGCCATATTGTATGACGTTTACTTATCTGAGAATGGCACAGTTGTATATTCAACATGTAGTGAGACTACATGGTATTCCAGTTTCCATTGTATCGGATAGGGATCCGAGATTTACTTCTCATTTTTGGGAAGGATTACAGACAGCGTTGGGAACTGAAGTACGGTTAAGTACAGCATATCATCCTCAGACAGATGGACAAACAGAGCGTACGATACAGACGCTTGAGGATATGTTGCGTGCCTGTGTATTAGAGTTTGATACTTCTTGGCAAGAGTCGTTGCCATTAGTGGAATTTTCATATAACAACAGTTATCAATCTAGTATACAGATGGCACCATTTGAGGCTTTGTATGGGCGACGATGTAGATCGCCATTGTATTGGGATGATGTGGATCAGTCTACTTTACATGGACCAGATATGATTCATGAAATGGAAGAGAAAGTAAAGGTCATTCGATTGAAATTTAAAGCTGCTCAGGATAGACAGGCTGCGTATGCCAATAAGCGACGTAGACCACTTGAATTTCAAGTTGGTGATCGTGTGTTCTTGAAAATCTCACCTTTTAAAGGTGTAGTGCGGTTTGGTAAGCGTGGAAAATTGTCTCCACGGTATGTTGGTCCGTATGAGATCTTGCAACGTATTGGTACGTTGGCATATCGCTTGGCATTACCACCGGCATTGAGTAGTATTCATGATGTTTTTCATGTTTCATTGTTGAGGAAGTATGAACCAGATCCGAGTCATGTATTACAGCTACCTGATGTACAGTTGGATACAGATGTGTCGTATGAGGAACGACCGGTTATGATCTTGGATCGAGCTGAACGCAGGTTGCGTAATAAGGTGATTCCTATGGTTAAAGTACAGTGGGACAGAAGGGGTGTCGAAGAGGCAACGTGGGACACGGAGCAGCATATGATGCAACGGTATCCGGATTTGTTTTCTGGTATGATTTTACAGTTTTATGGTACTGTTGCATACATGATCATGTTTCCTATTTTCATATCGTAGGATTGTTGAGTTGTATATCTCATATGCATGTATTCTGTCTGTATATGCAATTTCGGAGACGAAATTCAATGAGTGGGGGAGAATTGTCATGCCTCGGTTTGTTGTATATACGTATGATATTATTATGGTGTAATTATATCAAATAGTGGTATGTTAATGGAGGTTCGGGGGGAACCAATAATGAAGAAATACATGTATATAATTGTTGGAATCGAAGAGGGGGGGGTGAATGAGATTCCTTGGCTACTTTAGCGTTTTAAAATGAGTTTGTAAAATTAAAATATTTTGCGCTTTGCGGAAGCCTTGAGTCAATCGATAAATAAAAGAACGAAATAAATAAATGCGTAAAGGAAATAATGCGGTAAATAACAAAAGGATTTGTTATAGAAGTTCGGCGATGAATCGCCTACGTCTCCTCTTCCCGGTTAGATAACCTCCAACCGAGGTTCCACTAGAACAATAGATCTTGGCCTTGAGGGCTCCAAGTTAGCCACACAACAACTCTTCCCGAGTTTACAACGCTCTTCCCGAGCACACTACTCTTCACGAGTATACAAAGCTCTTCCCGAGCTACCAACACTCTTCACGAGTCTTCTTGGCCTTAAGGGCTCCAAGGATAGCCACACAATTGCACCAACAAGACTTGTTGATGTCTTTACAATATTCCAACTTGCTTTGGTGTTGGAGGACCTTTACAATGAATTGTACCAACAAAAACACCTTCACGGTGTACTCACACGAAGACAACAAGACTCAACAAATGAAAACAATCACAAGCTCCAATACAACAACAATGTATGGAGAGTATGATATAATTTGAACCAACAATTGATCAACACTTTGTATGAGTTGTAGACTTGTTCCTTAGCTTCAAAATGCTCCAAAGCATCCATATTTATAGTGTAGAAGGCCTCCAAGGCTCCTACTAGCCGTTGCACTTCAAAAGGCTGAAATCACTCCTGGATCGCCTCAGCCATCGCCTCAGGCGATCACCCATCGCCGCGTTCCAACGGTCAAAAATGCACAGATCGCCTCGGGCGATCGCTGGATCGCCTCAGGCGATCAGTGGCTAAAATCAAGGCCGTAGCTTCAGCATGTCCAAAATTTGCATCGCCTCGGGCGAAGTCCACATCGCCTCAGGCGTTCCAGCCCATCGCCTCAGGCGTTCATGCCATCGCCTCGGGCGAACTCCCCGCGCGCGTGCCCGCGCATTGCCTCGGCGTCGCTTCAGTCGATGTGCGGGGGCGAAGTCCCTGTGGCTGCCATCGCCTCAGGCGATGGTCACCATCGCCTGGGGCGATCTGCCCCGCATGCTCGCCTAGCCATCGCCTCTGTCGATGGGCGTGGCGATCCTCGCCTGGCACCCATCGCCTGGGGCGATGGCACCCATCGCCTGGGGCGATCCGTGTCTTCCAAAAGACAATTTCTTTGGCATTTTATAATCTTCAACTTTGATCATAATTTATGCTGCATACTCAATAAAAACCATTAGTACAAAATGTATAGGTTTTGTAATCATCAAAACAAAAACGATAATTTTATTTAAAATAGAGGAATGAGAGTTGTAGCGTTTTAAGGCGCAACAATCTCCCCCTTTTTGATGATCACAAAACCCGGTAAACTTGAAAGAAAATATAACTTATAACAATGCAATGCATAGAGAGTTTAAACTCCCCCTTAATGAATGCAATGATAAACAATGTTTCAATGTGCATTTTTATCACCTTTACACAATGTGTCACAAGTTGTAAAAACAATTAGGTTGCAAATAGTATTTCATCAATCAAGTTTGCACCAAGTTTACACATACATTCTCCCCCTTTTTGTGAGAATAAAAAAGGGTAAAGGATTTTTAAGAAAAATTGGACATAGTTCCCTTTAAAAATTGAATAAACCATAAATTAATCCAAGTAATACACAATCAACTCAAAATCCATTCAACAACTAAAAATCCATCAACATACACAATAAATTCATTCCAACATCATTTAACCATTTAATCCTTACAAATAATTACAAAAGGATAAAATCTAAAACAAAAATTAAAACAAAGACAACTCAATCCAAGCCACCATCACCATCACCATCATTCCCGTGAGTAGTATCCTCGTCCATGTGAGCACTGGAAAACTGAGAACGAAGAGCGTCCACTTCATGTCGTAAATACGACAAATCTTCTCTCGAGGAGTCTTGGTAAGCTCGAAGAGACGCAACATCATCTCGAAGGGAATGGAATTGAGAATTCATGTCGACTCTCAAGGATTGAAATTGTGAGTTCATATCCTCACGAAGGCTTTGGAATTGAGAAGTAAAGAAGGCAAAAGCGTCTTGATTGAATTCAAAAGACGAAGAAGGTTGATGACTATCAGGAGCTGGAATATCCGCCCCAATATTCATCATGTCATCAAATGTAGATGGGGATTGATGCTGAATGGGTGGCTCATCAATATTTGGTTCAATCAAGAAAGGAAAATGAACCCTTTGGGCACTAGTCATCCTATCAATGGGTAATGAGGGGTGATCTTTAGGATTGAAGGCAGAAAGTAGGTTCCCCGGATCATTAACCCAACAGGAAGTGAAAGGATTCCAAGATATTTTGTTAAACAAAAAACACCTTAGATTGAAGGTGTCCTTGGACTTGATAGGGAGTTTCTCATTGTCATCAAAAGGAAGGTTGAAATGAAGAAAAATCTTTGTTAGGACACGGCCGAATGGGAGAATAACCTTTTTAGGATTATGGGCGGTGTTCCTAAAGATTTGGATAATGAATCTAGGTAGGTTGAAGGGGGTCATTGTAATGATGTAATACATCAAGTATACATCAGAGAATTTCAACCTAAGACGATCACCATCCCGAGGGATCATCGAGGTGATCACAATCTTGTGAAGGATTTGGTAGTTTGTAGGGATGGAATTCACAAGAAAGGATTGGTTTGGACATTGAGGGGTTCCGCCAAATATGAGATACAAAGCTTGGGCAGGATCACATACCCCATCATTAGGCCAAGTAGCTAGAGCAAATTTAGCCGGACCCTCCGAAGGAATGCGAAGAATATTTCCTAAATCAGTGCTATTGAATTCAATTGGGCGATTACAAACAATGGTTTTGATAGTTAACTCACCATCACCCTCAAACAGTTCAAGATTAGCATAGAAAGAATGAATCATGGATGGATACAAAAAATCGTTCTTTCTAGGGGGTTTGAAAAAATTTTCCCATTGTTGGAATTGAATCCAATCAAGAATCGGGAGCTGGGAAGTCCTAAGGAAATCGAAATCAAAGATATAACCCGGAATTAATTTGCGAGTAAGATAGTCTTCCGGAATTGGCTTACCATCAAGTGGAGGACCCGTATAATTCCTATTGGAGCGATTAGAGCGTCTCCTCCGGCTTGATTCTCCTTCTTCTCGGTTGCTTCGAGACATATTGCAAGAAATTTAAGGGAATTGAGGTAAAGTTTCGATTTTGAGAAATGGGGTTAGGGTTTGCAAAAATTTCGAATTGGAAGATTTGGTGTTTGGAAAGTGAAATTGATGGTTTGGAAAGGCTTAGGATGATCGATTATAACAATGATGAAGAAGTCTCGAATTATGGGTGAAAAACACGAATTGTTACTGAAAAAATGAGCAAAAGCCGTAGCCTTCAGACTTTAAAAAACGAGATCGCCTGAGGCGATCTGGAGAACGCCTGAGGCGATCGAGAACGCCTGAGGCGATGCTTGCGATCGCTTGAGGCGATGCGAGCCACGCCCGAGGCGATGCTTGCGATCGTTTGAGGCGATGCGAGCCACGGACGAGACACTGCGCACAGAATGCTGAGGCGATGGTTTGGCAACATTTTGAGCTAATTTTTGGACCAAAAAATTATTTTTGATAATTCTAACTAACATTAAACCATCTAACAACAAAAATTAAACACATAATCTCAAAAACATAATAATTCACAATTTGTGACTTTTAAAAGGTGATTTCAAAATGCATTTTTGAAATTAAATGTGAGTAAACTTGATTCCCCCTTAACAATTGTATAGCACATACAAAATAATCAAGTAAAGCATAAAGTAAACAACTCTCCCCCTCAAACCATGCATACACAAGCTCTCCCCCTTAAACTATGCATGAAGTAAACTCCAAGATTATCACACAATTATCCCCCTTTTTGTGATAATCAAAAAATACAAAAATTAAATAGACAAATCACAAATATATGTTGACACATAGCCATATTTTATACATGTTCCTCATAAAGCATATACTAGCCCAAAATAAGCATAAGATTAATTCATTTTGAGGAATACAAACATGCGTTTTAAGGCGATCAACAATGAATTCAAAATGTGCAAAATGTGCATATGTTCTACCAAAATTTCATGCATTTGTGCCCAATAAACATTAGAATTCTTAAATCATCATTTGATAAATTTATTAAGATCATGATAGCATTATTTCAAAGATAGAGCATCTAAACAAATATAGCATGCTTAATCACATAATATCATATAACATATTCAAATTAGAATTCATTGCACTTACTATAAAAGGATAGGCATACATCATGCAATAAAACAATTTATATGTGCACATGCTAAGGGGTTATGCATTTTACTCCAATCAATATTGAGCTTCATTATTTATTGGTCACAATTAATTTGTGCCAATTAAATTTTGAATTGCTCTTTTAATATGTAAAAAAAATGTTACCCTCGACGACAAGAGTTCGTTCTTGTCATTGGTCCAACGCCTCGAGCCTCTTCTATAGTTGTGAATAATACAAACTCCTCTTTTGAGTTGCTTGGCCCTTCATCCTCCATTCCATTTTTGTTCCTACAAGACAAATTAATAATAGGAGAAACTTTGGTACCCATTGGATTTTTGGGTCCTAGATGGTTAGCTTCCTTTGGCACCTTTGGAATCCATTTCCACCTTTTATTAGGTTGGTATTGGATTCTAGCAAACCTACACTTATTTTTGGTATGACCACTTTTACAACAATAGTTACAAGTAGGAGAGTTGTGCTTTGCTTTGGCCAACAAGCTTGAAAAAGATTTTGATTTGTTTGAAAAGCCTAACCCGGCTTTGTCAAAGCTACATCGTTGTAATCCAAGCAATTCACTCATCTTTTGACTACTTTCACTATATTTGCAAAAGGATATCTTTAAAGAATCTAATTCATTTTTCAATGAATTATTTTCTTCATCTTTCTTAGCAATCTCAAGTTTGAGTAGTTTATTACTCATCTTGGTTTTGCCAAGAGCATCAATAAGATCATTATAAGATTCTAAAAGTTCATCAAAAGAAGGTACCTCATCATCGCTTTCATCTCCTTCATCTCCAAGAGCCATTAAACAAAGATTGGTGGCTTCTTCTTCATCGGAGTCGCTATCACTCCATGTAGCTAAAAAAGCCTTCTTCTTGCCTTTGTCCTCATTCTTCTTCCTAGGACATTTGTTAGCATAGTGGCCTTTTTCTTGACAATTATAGCAAGTTACCTCATTTTTGGATTCATGTTTGGTTGCACTTGAGGTCTTTGACTTGCCATGTTTGTTGAAGAACTTCTTGAACTTTCTTGTGAACAATGTCATCTCCTCATCATCATCATCTTCATCATCATCGGAGTGGTCTTTCCTTCCAACCAAGGCAATCCCATTTCTCTTGGATCTATCCTCCTCCTTTACTTCTCTCCTTGTGGCAACTTCAAGCTCATGAGTCACCAATGTGCCATGGAGCTCATCAAGATCATAGGAAGCACTTTCTCCTTTGTTTGACTCGATGATGGCCGTCCTCTTTGCATCCCATTCTTTAGGTAAGGCCCTTAGTGCTCTCCTCCATATTTGCTTTGGAGGGTACTTCTCTCCAAGTTGGGCAAGCTCATTTATGATAAGTGTGAGCCTCCTAAACATGGAATCCACCTCTTCTCCGGGCTCCATCTCAAACGTTTCATATTTGAGTTGTAGAAGGTCAATTTTGGTCTCCTTCACTTGATTGGTTCCTTCATGACAAATTTGCAATTTGTCCCATATCTCCTTAGCGGTTGAGCACATTGAGATCCGGTTGTACTCCTTCATATCTAAGGCACAATGCAAAATATTAATAGCTTTAGCATTTTGTGAAATTAATATCATATCCGCTCTAGTGAAATCGTCCATATCTTTGGGAACACTAATTCCCCCAACTTCCTTTAAAGGAGTATGTGGACCTTTCACAATGATTTTCCATAGATCATAATCCACGGATTGGATGTATAGAGAAATTCTATTTTTCCAATAGCCGTAATTATCACCCGTGAAAAGCGGAGGGCGATTTGTCGATTGACCTTGAGCAAACTCATTTGCTAGATTAGCCATAAAAAGATTTTGATTTAAAAACAAAAATCAAATGGCTCTGATACCACTTGTTGGAATCGAAGAGGGGGGTGAATGAGATTCCTTGGCTACTTTAGCGTTTTAAAATGAGTTTGTAAAATTAAAATATTTTGCGCTTTGCGGAAGCCTTGAGTCAATCGATAAATAAAAGAACGAAATAAATAAATGCGTAAAGGAAATAATGCGGTAAATAACAAAAGGATTTGTTATAGAAGTTCGGCGATGAATCGCCTACGTCTCCTCTTCCCGGTTAGATAACCTCCAACCGAGGTTCCACTAGAACAATAGATCTTGGCCTTGAGGGCTCCAAGTTAGCCACACAACAACTCTTCCCGAGTTTACAACGCTCTTCCCGAGCACACTACTCTTCACGAGTATACAAAGCTCTTCCCGAGCTACCAACACTCTTCACGAGTCTTCTTGGCCTTAAGGGCTCCAAGGATAGCCACACAATTGCACCAACAAGACTTGTTGATGTCTTTACAATATTCCAACTTGCTTTGGTGTTGGAGGACCTTTACAATGAATTGTACCAACAAAAAACACCTTCACGGTGTACTCACACGAAGACAACAAGACTCAACAAATGAAAACAATCACAAGCTCCAATACAACAACAATGTATGGAGAGTATGATATAATTTGAACCAACAATTGATCAACACTTTGTATGAGTTGTAGACTTGTTCCTTAGCTTCAAAATGCTCCAAAGCATCCATATTTATAGTGTAGAAGGCCTCCAAGGCTCCTACTAGCCGTTGCACTTCAAAAGGCTGAAATCACTCCTGGATCGCCTCAGCCATCGCCTCAGGCGATCACCCATCGCCGCGTTCCAACGGTCAAAAATGCACAGATCGCCTCGGGCGATCGCTGGATCGCCTCAGGCGATCAGTGGCTAAAATCAAGGCCGTAGCTTCAGCATGTCCAAAATTTGCATCGCCTCGGGCGATGGTCACCATCGCCTGGGGCGATCTGCCCCGCATGCTCGCCTAGCCATCGCCTCTGTCGATGGGCGTGGCGATCCTCGCCTGGCACCCATCGCCTGGGGCGATGGCACCCATCGCCTGGGGCGATCCGTGTCTTCCAAAAGACAATTTCTTTGGCATTTTATAATCTTCAACTTTGATCATAATTTATGCTGCATACTCAATAAAAACCATTAGTACAAAATGTATAGGTTTTGTAATCATCAAAACAAAAACGATAATTTTATTTAAAATAGAGGAATGAGAGTTGTAGCGTTTTAAGGCGCAACAATAATGATATATGGCAAGGAATGAAACATGATGTACAAAATGTAGTGCAAAGAAATGATATGAATTATAGTATGCATTTGATATGAATTTCATATGCCTTTACCTTTCATTGAGGTTGCATTAGCATGTGAATTTGAATTTGGATTGTATTTACATGTACATGTTAATTAACATGTAATTATCCCTAAATGGTATGATAGCAAGTGAATTAGGGAACTAAGGATCTATATCAAGTGGATTAGGGAGGTGGAATCACATAATACACCATTTTACACCTACAAATCTCTACCAAGCTCCTCTCCATCTCTTTCAACTTTCTTGTGGTTTAAGCTTGGGATTCACTTGTAAATTGAGCTAGGAAGGTGTGTGAAGTGCTTTCTTACTATCTTGGTAAGAATTTCATGGTTTTACACTTGAATTATGTAATTGGTATTGATTTATGTGAAGGGGAATATCAATTATTGATGCTTAGAATCATAACTTGTTTCTTTGCCAAGAATTGGATTCTAGGATGCTAGGAACATGTTTATATGATACTAGGGAGTGCATGAATCATGGTTACATGATAGGAAATGAGTTGTGCAAGAAGTACCATGAAGATAAGCTCAAATCGCCATTGTCTCATTTTTTCTGATCGCGCCGATCGATCGGCATGTGATCTCGATCGATCGCCGCGAACAGTAAAGTTGTAAGGCGGTTTGAGCATGAGGCGATCGATCGGTGAATTGAGGCGATCGATCGGTGAGCATGTGGCGATCGATCGGTGATTTTGTTCGATCGATCGGTGAAGAGAGAACAGTTCAACGATCGAACGAGAATTCGGGGCGATCGATCGGTGATGGCAGAATGTTGAAAAATTTTATATTTTTGTAGAATTTGATTTTAATGCCTATGATAACATAATATATTGTTGGCATTGTTGTAGCATCATCTCAGGGGACAGGACAACGAGGCACTTAGCCAGTGACACCTAATTTATCTCGTTTGTGTCGCCGTACAGGTAAGTGTTGACGTACGGAGTATAGATATGATGTGATGATGATGTTATGGTTTTGATATCATATGATTTATGTTATCTTGTATCATATGATTGGTAGTTCATATGCATGTTCATACATGGATTTCATATGATTGGGAAGGATGCCTTGATAGATATGTGTATATGCTTTGGTGAGATCAATGCCTCGATAGATATGCCTGGTGTGGTATATGCTTTGGCTGGGATCGTTGCCACGAGAGATATACTACATATGCTTTGGCTTGAGAGATATACATCTGGTGTGGATATATGCTCTGGCTATTGTCACAGATGAGCATGGTACTATGATATGTGCTGCTAATATGAAGATGTGATGTGGTTCCACTGACATATTGAGCTGAATAGGCATATCATATGGGGCTCGTGATAATAGGGTAATTGTTGAAACATGTCATGACATAGTGCATTTGTGGATGCATGATACAGAACATTCACGTTAGATGATTTCTTGTGCTTTATCATTGATATTGATATTGTGTTTTGATATTGCACTGAGATAGTTGTTCTCTATACTCATTGTGTGAATGTTTTCTGTAGGGACTCATAGACGTGGGGAGCGTGAGTCATGATTTCCGCTGCGAGGGGAACCACTGCATAGGGGTTATCTTAGAGTAGGTTGTTACTTGTACATTTGATGTATAGTTGGTTAGGGTTTTGTACACCTTGTAACAACTTAACTAGTAAGATAATCTAAATTAGTGCATGTTATTACTTAATTCAGACTCACATATGTATGTTTAATTGAATACATAATGGATTAAGTAACGAGGACCCCACAGTAAGGGAACTGCTTCCATTGCGGTGAGACCGGTCATTGGAAGAGGAACTGTAAATTATATCTGGAAGATCTTAAGAAGACAAAAGGAAGTGTGACTCTTCAGGTATTTTTGTTATAGAAGTCAATTTATCTACTTCTTCATCATGGCTATTAGATACTGGATGTGGTTCTCACATTTGTGTTAATGTGCAGGTCTCAAAAGGAGTAGGTTGTTGGGGAAAGCCGAGGTTGATCTCCGAGTGGGAAATGGAGCAAGAGTTGCTGCATTAGCTATTGGAGATTATTCATTAACTTTACCTTCTGATTTATTATTAGATTTACAAGACTGTTATTTTGCTAGAAACATTATTTCAATTTCTTGTTTGGACAAAATTGGTTTTTCATTTATTATAAAGGACAAGTGTTGCTCCATTTATTTGAATGATATGTTTTATGCTAGTGCACAATTGAGTAATGGTCTTTACGTATTAAATCTTGATATGCCTGTCTATAACATAAATACTAAAAGAATTAAGAATAATGATTCTAATCCAACTTATCTCTGGCATTGTCGCTTGGGCCATATAAACGAGGATCGCATATCAAAACTTCATAAGGATGGAGTATTAGATTCATTTGATTTTGAATCATATGAAACATGTGAATCTTGTTTAATGGGCCAGATGACTAAAGCTCCTTTCAAGGGACATGTTGAAAGGACAAATGATTTATTGAGTCTCGTACATAGTGATGTATGTGGACCAATAAGCACACATGCTAGAGGTGGTTTTCAATACTTCGTTACATTTACTGATGACTTCAGTAGATATGGGTATGTGTACCTAATGAAAGATAAACATGAAACCTTTGAAAAGTTCAAGGATTTCAAGAATGAAGTACAAAACCAGCTTGGCAAAAGTATCAAAACCCTCCGATCAGATCGAGGAGGCGAATACCTAAGCCAAGAGTTTCATGACTATCTAAAGGAGTGTGGGATAGTCCCACAACTCACTCCTGCGTATACTCCACAATGGAATGGTGTATCCGAAAGGAGGAATCGAACTTTGTTGGACATGGTTCGATCAATGATGAGTCATGCAGATCTTCCGACTTCCTTTTGGGGACATGCTTTAGAAACAACGATATTTATACTGAACCGTGTTCCATCTAAATCAGTAGAAAAGACACCATATGAGATATGGACTAAGAAACGTCCTAGTATATCTTTTATGAAGATTTGGGGTTGTGAGGCTTACGTGAGACGTCACGCCTCCAATAAACTTGGTCCCAAATCTGATAAGTGTTTATTTCTGGGGTATCCTAAGGAAACGAAAGGATACTATTTCTATTACCCCACCGAGAACAAAGTAGTTGCTGCTCGGACTGGTGTCTTCTTGAAAGAGAATTTATTTCGAGAAGAACCAATGGGAGACAAATAGAACTTAGTGAAGTTCAACCACAAGAAAACATTGAACATGATATTGAGATGGAAACAGAGCAAACACCACAAGCTGTTGTGGATGAATTGCCTGCTCAAGAGACACAAGCCCAGTGTAGGTCTGTAAGAGAACACCGTGAGCCACAGAGATATGGATTTCTTGTGACTCAACAAGGTGACTTACTACTTATTGATGAGGATGAACCGTCATCTTATCAAGAAGCTATAATGGGCACTGATTCTGAGAAATGGCAAGAAGCCATGAAATCTGAGATGGAATCCATGTATGCAAACCAAGTATGGACTTTGGTTGACCCGCCTGAAGGGGTAAGACCCATAGGGTGCAAATGGATTTTCAAGAAGAAGACCGACATGGAAGGTAATGTACAAACCTTTAAAGGTCGACTGGTTGCAAAAGGTTTCAAACAAATTCATGGTATTGACTATGATGAAACTTTTTCGCCAGTTTCCATGGTTAAATCCATTAGGATCTTACTTGCAATAGCTGGATTTCATGACTATGAAATCTGGCAGATGGATGTCAAAACAGCTTTCCTTAATGGAAATTTACTTGAGGATGTGTACATGACACAACCTGAGGGTTTTGTCGATCCAGAGGATGCTGGAAAGATATGCAAGATACAACGATCCATTTATGGATTGAAGCAAGCTTCTCGGAGTTGGAATCTTCGTTTTGATGATGCAGTCAAAGAGTTTGGTTTCATCAAAAAACGTAGATGAACCTTGTGTCTACAAGAAGGTCAGTGGGAGCATAATTATCTTCCTAATATTGTATGTAGATGACATACTTCTAATTGGGAATGATATCCCTGCCTTACAATCTGTAAAGATTTGGCTAGGGAATTGCTTTTCTATGAAAGACTTAGGTGAAGCCACCTATGTATTAGGTATCAAGATCTATAGAGATAGATCAAGAAGATTGATTGGCCTAAGTCAAAGTACATACATAGACAAAGTGCTAAAACGGTTTAGCATGCAAGAATCAAAGAAATGATTCGGGCCTATGACACATGGAATACATCTCTCGAAGGATCAGTGTCCTTCAACACCAGAAGAGAGACAACGCATGAGTAAGATTACATATGCGTCAGCTATTGGATCTATCATGTATGCCATGATATGTACTCATCCCGATGTCTCGTATGCTTTGAGCATGACGAGCAGATATCAGGTTGATCTAGGTGAATGTCACTGGATTGCAGTCAAGAGTATCCTGAAGTACTTGAGAAGAACTAAGGATACATTCTTGATTTATGGAGGTGAGGAAGAGCTCAATGTAATAGGTTACACTGATGCAAGCTTCCAAACCGACAAAGATGATTTCCGATCACAATCAGGATATGTGTTTTGCCTAAATGGAGGTGCTGTAAGCTGGAAGAGTTCAAAGCAAGAGACAGTAGCCGATTCTACAACTGAAGTTGAATACATTGCTGCCTCAGATGCAGCAAAGGAAGCTGTTTGGATCAAGAAGTTCATTTCTGAACTTGGGGTGATGCCTAGCATACTAGATCCGATTGAACTCTATTGTGACAACAATGGAGCCATCGCATTGGCTAAGGAACCTAGATCTCACCAAAGATCCAAGCACATACTTCGGCGCTTTCATTTCATTCGAGAAATCGTTAAAGTGGAGATGTAAAAATATGCAAATTACCAACTGATGATAATGTATCTGACCCACTAACTAAGCCACTATCACAGCAGAAGCATGATCGTCATACTAGATCTCTAGGCATTAAGTATATGTCTGATTGGTCTTAGTGCAAGTGGGAGATTTGTTGGGATATGCTCTAAGACAACTCATTAGATGATTGTTTATGACATACAATGTATTATGATTTTGTTAATGAAAATTCGTTATTATATATAATCGTGTATCTGTGTAATATGAATTAATATATAAGTTAATGTCCTTAGAATAATATTGTATTGTTCTTAGAGATTGTCCCTAGTCAAGTATTATCATGAATCGGGACAATGATAATGCATTGAGACTAGTATGTTTTGATTGATGAATTGTTCATAGATATAAGATATCAAATCAACACATGGGTACATGTTAGAGAACGATGTACTGGACAGACCCACCATGAGAATGCTACATGGATAGTTATATGAACGTCATAATCAATTCTCATAGTGATAATAATGTATGTAATCCTTACGACTTGAGATCACCAGAGATCCCAACATAAGGAGTCATGTATCTTGATATTGTCAAACCTTACCTGTAACAGGGTAAACTATAAAGACAATCATTGGATACACCACGAATTATGTAGCGGGATGTTGAGTGATCAAGAAAGGATTTGTCCCTCCTATATAACAGGAGAAGTGTTTGGGACCTTGATCAAGTAAGACTAAAATACATGGACGTGCTCGAATGAGTCGATATGTGATATCGAGCTTATTCGTTTATTCTAGTTCTACTTGGGGATCAAGAAATAAAAGATTGAATATATGAGTATGACTATTCCATGACTCATGTTCAATCTAAGCACATTGGACAAAGGGATTAAGTTACATGGTTAATATTATCACAGTCCGTAGGTTATGTCGAGTCAATGACATTCTTGTAATTTGGGTAGCCTTGATGTGTTGCTAGATACCGCTCATTGCTTGTGACATAAAATTAGATTTTATGTCGCTGCCAACATTGCAAAATCCTATCGGGTCACACAAAAGATTAAATCGATAAAGGGAGATATAATTCATTGGATGAATTAATTAATTAAGAAGAGTCTTAATTATAAGTATTAGATGTATGGATTTAATTAATAGATTGGGTATTGGCCAATGAGGCTTTGAGAAAGCCTTTAATTAAATCTAACATATATTATTTGATAACAAGGTTAATTAGGAATTAATCATTCATCATAAAACCTAATAGCTCCACAAGTGCTCTCGGCCGCCGCTTTGTTCTTGACACGACCACCGCCGCCGTGAATAGTGTTTAAGATCGGCCGCCATTGATCGGTTTTGAACCGTGATTCTTGTTTTGGTTTAAGAACGAGTCTAGCAACTTGTTCTTAAACACCATTTCGATTTGATCGTGTGGATACCATAGAGACGAAGGTGCAAATCTTTGTTCGTGACTCATGGACTTGCAACGAGGATTCTGCTACAAACACGCTACAAGGGTACGATTCTTAATCAATCTCGATATGATCACTTTGTATAGGTCCTTTGGTAGGAATCCAATTTTAAATTCCGCTGCATATTGTATGATGGATTCCTAACAGGACGTTCGAGGAGGCGTCTCTGAGGAGATGCTCAAGGTTTGTGGGGTACTATGGTATTAGTACAGAGCATCGTTAGATGTGTATACGTTGTGTGTACGGATTTCGATTTGGTAATAGTTGCATTGAGGCACTATTCTGAACCAGTTATGTATTTGTTGGTTCTGGGATATATTTTGGTATAAATATATTCAGTTTCCGAACGGTGGTTCGAGGTTGGAAGGTCATGGTACATGAGATTTTCCTTGAGAGGAAGGCGGTATCGATATACCTACCTTTTGGGAATTTTTGTAGACTTGATGAGTCGGTTGGTGCGGTGTTGATGTTGGAATCACACCCTTTGATTTTGGTTTGTCAATCATCATTCTCCCCGATGTGAGAATAACTGGGGATTGACAGTTGTTTTGGGGCTTTGGGTATGATTGGTGATACCCGAGTCGATCGCATTGGGTATGCATGTAGTATTGGTGCTTAGACTTGTATGCCGGTGTGTGTGTGTACGAATGCCAGCTTTTATTTAGTCCTCGTCGATCATCGGGTTGGTATGCTTGGATGAATGAATCTCCGGTGAGAGATTGTGGCACTTTGAGATTGGTAATCTCGATGGCACGATGTATTCTGAAGAATGATCGTGAGGGTTGGTTGACTTCCCCTGAGGAGGGATTGTCGTATTTTAGGCCATGGTAATTCATTTCTGAGTAATTTGATAACATCACTGTGCTAGGATCGTTGAATCCAAGGGTAAATGAGGGATGGCTATGTTTTGGATTTGTTAGGTGTCACGTTTGACACGTGTGGCGGGGATGCAATTGATTGTTCTTGCATGTCCTTTCGGGAATTTGAGACCTTGTAGAGTCTCGATGATGTGTTGGACCAAGCTGTGATTTCTTGGAACTTATGGATGTAGACATCTTTAGATATGTGTTTTGTGTTGATCGATAGCGGTGAATTGCCTGATCCGTGTTGCAAAGTGGTGCAACTGCTCCTTTGATGGAGGTGGAATTGGAGAATGGGAACCAGATTTAGCATAAGTACACTGTAGTGTACTGGTGGTTTCCTTGGTAACGATGTATGGTTAACATCGTAGGCTAAATCATAAAGATATCATCGAGGCGATGTCTATTTTGGAATCGCGAATGATTCGTTTGATTTGCAATTAGGTTTGGCTGACTGCTTTTGAGACGGTTAGCATTGGGGTATGCTGACGTTCTGTTGCGGTTGTAATGGTTTGGGAGGTTTATCCCTTTCCGGGTTTTGGTGCGAAGTCGGTATCCTCGCGGTTGGTGTGTCGTTCATGACATGTTCACGATTCGACGATGTGAATCCGTTTGGATTTTGTAATCTCGGCAATACGTGGAGTACTCCGTGCAAATTTTGAGGACGAAATTTTATTAGTGGGGGATAATTGTGATGCCCGGGAATTAATGGTGTTAATCCCAGAGTGATAATGATCCTTAATGGATTTTAATTGTGGCGATTATGAATTAATTACGGTATTGGGACTCCCGGGGATTTTAAATCCGGTATTTGGAGTCGTTGGATCCAAGGGATGAGATTGTATTCTCATCATGGTGATAACCTTGGAATTTGGTCTTTGGTGGGATTTGGGGCCCGGAGTACTTTGTACTGGGGCTGGTAATGGAAATAGAGATTGTGAGGTAATTATTGAAAACAGATGATTTTTAATGAGTCGTGATGTATTTGTGGAAGGATTGGTATTTTGGAGTTTTGGTACTATATATACCAGGTAGACTCGGTATTCCGTCATTTAGCACGGATTCCTTACCTCTCTCTCCTCTCTCTACGCCTAACCCTTTCCCCCAATTTCCCTTGGAGGAAAAATTGCTGGTAGCTTGGCCCGGGAGCCGATTTTCTCGAAGATAATCAGGTATTAATCTTCCCCTCATCATTGTCTTCGATTTGGTAGTGGTATTGTAGAGTTTGGTTGAGATTTTGGTTGGTTTTAGATTTAGGGATTTTTGGTTAAAAATCCAAAGTTGAGTTTTTAGAGTTTTTATTGGCTTTAAATGGTGTATTTGAGGTGTTGGTGGTGTATGGGGTGTTGGTTTTGAGTTTGGGTGTGAAAAACACCATGGAAGCTCGAGTTTTTGGGAAAATCGCTGGCCGCGATCGATCGCCGAGGGGTGCCGATCAATCGCAACGAGCAGCTGGAATTTTGGTGAAGCACAGTGCTGGCGATCGATCGCGAGGTCTCGGTGATCGATCGCGAGTGGGTTGGCGATCGATTGCGGAGACGGTCTCGGTGATCGATCGCGAGTGGGTTGGCGATCGATCGCGGAGACTCGTGATTGATCGCGATGAAGCACTGGTTGGCCATTGGTCAGTGGCGATCGATCGCGATAAAATCGGCGATCGATCGCCGCTCGAAAATTGATGTTTTTTCGAAAATTTTGGAAAATGTTGGGATTTTGGAGTCGAGGTTTAAGTGGCCCATTTCCGGGACAATGTCTACATTCCAATAGGAATACTATACCTTCAAATGGATTGGTTGGAGCCAAAGTTTAATAAAACGGAATTCTCGGTTGAGTTTTTGGCTATCATTTAAACTTATAAAATAGAATATTTTGGGTATTATGCATGCTTAACCCGCGGTCTTTTAAAATGGTAAATCGTCACGGATTGACGATAAGTTTGGGGGTTATGAACGTGCTTGGGCACGTGGTTGCATGCTTGTGTTTGATTATGAGTTATTTATGTGTTTAGCACTTAATGCATCGGGTCGTGGGACTCAAGCAATGTTTGATTCGGTCTACGGAATTATAAGGTACGTATAACGTACGAGCATAGCCTGTTATAATGTTGCAATTGTGAAATGCATGGTATGTGGTATTTGTTATAAATGGATAGTGAAATGCATGGTATATGGTAATTGCGATAAATGGACATACATTAGGAATTATATGGTGCCGCTTTTGAGCGAGCAATGATTGGGATGTTGTCGCCGTTGAGCGACCATCGGTTATGCCGCCGCTGTTGTTGAGCGTGCGTGGAGTTAAAATGCCGCTATTGTGGAGCGACCTATGAAATAGAACTATGAAATCATTGGCTAGATATATGTGATATCTATGATACTCTATTTGATGATTTAATCATATTTAATTATGGAACTGGTATAGTAGGAATGGTTTTAGTTGATCAATGAGATGATCAACTGGCTTTTGAGAATTTAATGGTTTGGTTATTTTGAGAACAGGGACAATACAGGGGATCCCGGATGAGGATGATACCATCTAGGGAGTATCGTTTAAATTCATGGCATTTATATTCTGTAAATTATGAACTGTAATATTATGATTATTGGATTGGTGGTATTGGTATGCTCACCCCATGTGGGGGTTGTCTCTGTTGGGGCAGGTGATACAGGTGCAGCAGTAGCTTTGGAGTTGAGCTCGGGCTGTTGATTTGAGATACTTCCAGGATTGAAGTAACAGAGCTGGTTGAATAAGCACGTAGATCCAGAGTTGAGATCGAGCTGTGCATGGGAGGTGCTTCCAGGATTGGAGTACCAGTAACGATATTTGGTAGAGTATCTTATACATTAGTTACACGTTAACTCTCCCCCTCAAACCATGCATACAAAAGCTCCAAGTTTATCACAACATTCTCCCCCTTTTGTGATAATCAAAAAGCACAAAGTTCAAATAGACATATCATAATTATTTGTTGACACATAGAAATATTTTAACAATTAGTCCATGTTCCTCATCAAGCAAGTAATAGCCATAACAAGCATAAGATTAAGTCATTTAGAGGAAGACAAACATGCGTTTAAGGCAATCAATAATGAGTTCTAAATTTTGCAAAGTGTGCATATGTTCTACCAAGAGTTCATGCACTCATGCCCAATAAACATTAAAATTCAAAAAATCATTAAGGTCATAATAGCATTATATCCATTTTACTATGATCCAAGATTGAGCATCTAAACAATTATAGCATGCTTAATCACATTTAATTGCACATTTTCACATTGCATATTCAAATTTGAACTCAATGCATATCAAGATAATTGATATAAATAAATAAGCATAACTCATGCATCAAAACAATTTATATATGCTAAGGGGAAATGCATTTTACTATCAATGAATATTGAGCTTCATTATTTATTGGTCACAATTAATATGTGTCAATGAAATTTTGAATTGCTCTTTTTAAATGCACAAAATAAATTTACCTTTGATGACAAGAGTATGTTCTTGTCATTGGTCATATACCTCGCGATTCTTCTATTGTGGTGCATAAGATAATTTCCTCCCTTGAGGTACTAGTGCCTTCATCCTCCATCCCTTTGTTGTTCCTACAAAACAAGTTAACAATTGGAGGATCTTTGGTACCCATTTGATTTTTGGGTCCTTGTGGGTTAGCTTTCATCGATGCCTTTGAAATCCATTTCCACCTCTTGTTAGGTTGGTATTGGATTTTAGCAAATTTACATTTATTCTTTGTATAACTATCTTTACAACAATAAGTGCAAGTAGGAGAATTATGCTTAGCTTTAGCCAACAAGCTTGAAAATATTTTAGATTTGCTTGAAAAGCCTAATCCGGCTTTATCAAAGCTACAACGTTGTACGCCAAGCAATTCATTCATCTTTAAACTACTATCACTAAACTTGCAAAGAGATTTCTTCAAAGAACTTAATTCATTTTTCAGTGAATTGTTTTCTTCATCTCTCTTGGCTACCTCAAGTTTGAGTAGTTTGTTACTCATCTTGGTTTTGCCAAGAACATCAATAAGCTTATGATAGGAATCTAATAATTCATCAAAAGATGGTACCTCATCGTCGCTTTCTCTTCTTCATCATTTGCGTCATCTTTGGCCATGAGTCAAAGGTTTGTTGCTTCTTCTTCATCGGAGTCACTATCACTCCGTGTAGCTATTAGAGCTTTCTTCTTCCCTTTATCCTCATTCTTTTTTCTAGGACATTCATTAGCATAATGACCTTTATATTGACAATTATAACATGTTACCTCTTGTTTGGAATCATGTTTGATAGCACCGGAGGACTTTTTGGCTTGTTGTATTTCTTGTAGAATTTTTTGAACTTTCTAGTGAACAAGATCATCTCTTCTTCATCTTCATCATCGGATTGATCTTTCCTTCCGACGAAAGCGATCCCCTTTCTTATGGATCTATCATCCTCCTTTATTCCCTTCCATGTTGACACTTCAAGCTCATGGGACACCAAGGTACCATGAAGTTCATGATGCAGTTTCTCCTTTGTTGGATTCGATGATGGCCGTCCTCTTGGCATCTCATTCTTGTGGTAAGGCTCTAAGTGCTCTTCTCCATATTTGCTTTGGAGGGTACTTCTCACCAAGTTGTGCAAGCTCATTTATGATTTGGGTGAGCCTTCTAAACATCGAGTCAACGTCTTCTCCTAATTCTATCTCAAATGTTTCATACTTGAGTTGTAGTAGATCTATCTTTGTCTCCTTCACTTGATTTGTGCCCTCATGACAAATTTGCAATTTGTCCCAAATTTCCTTTCCGGTTGAGCACATCGAGATCCGGTTGTACTCCTTTATATCTAAAGCACAATGCAAAATATTAATAGCTTTAGCATTTTGAGAAATTAAAATCATATCCGCTCTTGTAAAATCGTCCATTTCTTTGGGAATACTTATTCCCCAACTTCCTTCAAAGGAATATGTGGACCTTTCATAATAATCTTCGATAGGTCATAATCTACGGATTGGACGCATAGAGAAATTCTATTCTTTCAATATCCGTAGTTATCTCTCGTGAAGAGTGGAGGTCGATTTGTTAATTGACTTTGAGCAAACTCATTTGCTAGATTAGCCATATAAAAAATTTGATTTAAAAACAAAAATCAAATGGCTCTTATACCACTTGTTGGAACCGAAGAGGGGGGGTGATTGAGGTTCCTTGGCTACTTTAGCGTTTTAAAATGAATTTGCAAAATAGTCAAGTTTGCGCTGCGGAAGACTTGATGTCAATCGACAAATGAACAAAATGAATAAATAAATAAATGCGTAATATAAATAAAGCAATAAAGAACACGAGAACAAAATTGATCTTGGCCTTAAGGGCTCCAAGTTAGCCACAACACACTCTTCCCGAGTAAACAGCTCTTCACGAGCACCACACTCTTCACGAGTCTTCTTGGCCTTAAGGGCTCCAAGGATAGCCACACACAACTCTTCCCGAGTTACCCACACTCTTCACGAGTCTTTTTGGCCTTAAGGGCTCCAAGGATAGCCACACACTTGCACCAACTTTACTTGTTGATAACTTTTACAATTTTCCAACTTGCGTCGGTGTTGGAGGACCTTACAATAAATCAATAACATCTTCACGGTGTAACAACACGAAGAACACAAGAACTCTCACACAAGAAATGAATCACAAATTTCAATACAACACAAATGTATGAAGTTTGCAATGCTAGATAGAATTGATTGAACACAACTTTCTTGTAGTTCATACTCTTGTTTCTTAACTTCAAAATGCTCCAAAACATCCATATTTATAGTGTAGGAGGCCCCCAAGGCTCCTACTAGCTGTTGCTACACTTAAGGCTTCAATCACTCCAAGATCGCCTTGGACATCGCCTCGGGCAATCACCATCGCCGCGCCCAACGGTCACCAAAATGCATAGATCGCCTCAGGCGATGTATGGATCGCCTCAGGCAATCACCACCAAAAATCAATGCCGTAGCTTCGGTTGCTCATAAATGTTCATCGCCTCAAATGATGCACCTATCGCCTCAGGCGTTCCAGACATCGCCTCTGGCGATCAAACCATCGCCTCAGGCAAACTCGCCATGCGCGTGGGCCTCGGCGTCGGTTCAGTCGATGTGCATGGCGAAGTCCTTCCTGGCAGCCATCGCTTGGGGCGATGCTGCCCAGACTTTGCACAATCGATTTTCTTCAAGCATTCCACTTTTCAACCACTAAACATGTACACTAAGTAGACACATTAGTATAACAAACACAAGTTTTGTTGATCATCAAAACTCATAAATAATTCGGAGATACATTAAGCATTAAACTCAACAATGCGTTTAAGGCTCAACAATATGGATAGACGAAATAATTGAAAATTGTTTAGGTTTTATGAACATCAATATGTGATGATACGAAATAATTGCTCTGGCATTATCAACAGCCAGCCATAATGAAAAAAATGACAAAATGTTTTTTTTCAGAAACGGAACATTTATCAAGGCATTGGGAAAAGCACATTCATTCATTGAATTTATTTTTTTTTTTTTTTGTGTTTCTAACTTAGAACATGGGAAATATAGAGGAAAATAGCAATGGTAATCCAAGATTTAGCATAGTGTTTGAGGCATAGAGTGGACTGTGGAGCAGCAACACTTGGAGAAGGTGCGGGTACTTCAACTTGAGGAACCACAAAGGGCGATCCCGAGGGTCCAAGTAAGATTGAAGTAGCATGAAGTACATTGATATCGACTTTCTGTCCTGATTGACAATGTCTTGGTACTCCACAAACGAAGAAGTGGTGGCCATGAGAATCAATTGTTATTGTATCGTTTCCAATTGTTACAAGTCGAGACACGCCTTGTAGTTAGCATGTGTCACTTGCATGACGTTGTGAACCGTGGGTTGTACACAAAAAATAAATTGCATTTGTGATATTGGCGTCTTAAGAAAATCATGATCGCGGCCCTTTCATGGGTGATACAGCACCATCCTCCCAAAAAGAATGGAAGATGTATTGGATTCCATTCCCACAATCCCCACCCTTGTCCTCAAAAAAAAAAAAAAATCATGATTCTATGAAATCTGTGATGTACTATTTATATGCCTTATCAAATTTTGAGGTTGTTGGCAACGAACCACATATAGTTTTCTAAATAGGTAGTTTATACCCTTGTTATTTGAAAATCTATATTTCACCACTATGGGGTTTGAAAAAATGTGGTTTGTGAATAGGTGCAAAACACTCCTCATGTATGATTTGGTTTAGGGAACAATGTGCTATGTTTTGCAAACTATATGAGGATAAATACCTATTTACCAACCAAATAGGTAAAGTGACTATTAGCGAAATCGCATGGGATAAAATGCATATCTATAAACCGCATGGAGTAAAATACATTTTAGCTATACCACAGGGATAGATTGTTGCCTAATCCATTTTTTGCTCCAAACATGCACTTTACTTTCCAGAAAATGTAGATTGTTTGCCTGTAGTTGCAGAAGGACTGACTACCTCTGGTAGAGATCCAGATGACGATCCCATAGATGCTGATGTTAATGCTCATGAGCCACTAACAGGCAGTTTTGCTGAATTGGGAAATGATATTCTGTCTGAACCGGAGGATATTACATCTGAGGATGATGCTGATGACGATGAGCTTGACATTTGTGTCATGTCAGAAACAATTGCAGATCAAGATGAGGAGATACCAATCACCCAAGAAGTGTGTTACTGTACCAGAGACAACCACGACAAATACTCATGTCCTTTATCCAACAATTTCATTCTTCTCAATGACATATCCGGAAGTATTTGGAGAATCAGTAGACATTCCAACAGGTAGATGGGGGAGTTATTACGACTACTCCAAAGGGGATATCCATCTAGATATGTGTTGAGCCTTAAACACATTGTTGAGTTTAATGCTTAATTAATCTCCAAATTATTTATGGGTTTTGATGATCAACAAAACTTGCTTTTGTTGTACTAATTCATCTACTTAATGTAACACAGGGTTGGATGGATAAATTGGTTGGGAAGACCAATGGAAGAGGACCCAAGTTACACAATGTCGTTTACGAGTTCATAGGGCAAGCGGTAAATTTTATCAAGGAAGATATTGAACTTGGACGAGAGGAAAGACATTTATAACAACCAAAATAAGTGTTCAACATGCATGGAATGGTGTTGGAACAATAATTTATGTTGGGATGAAGACCCACAAACCAAAGGTCTGTTGGTGGACAAATTCGTATAGAAGCCAATTGGAGCGCAGTGCAGTGTTTTGATTATATCTCTTGGTTCGATGATCCGAATTATGTGAATCCAAAGAGGTTGGAAATCCAACTCAATATACTAGATTTCATATTCAAACATCTCAGTCCAATTAGGATTGCATCATGGAGCAAAATGGCATGGAAGTAATAGCAAGTGCAGATTGTAGCAAGGTTTGAGCGGCTGTAGAATTTTGGGCATAACTTCTTCATCCCTTAATGAAATGTGATGATTTTTTGTCCACACGTAGCCAAGAGGAAGAGCTACAATTTCATGTCTACCACTTTTCCCAGAAATGAGCTTAAGATGGTCGAAAGTACCAGTAACGATATTTGGTAGAGTATCTTATACATTTGGAGTCCTCAAGAGGTATGGAACCCTTTCTAAAGTTTTAATGGTGTTTGGTTTTGAAATGGGTTAACATTTTGGGATTTTTGTGGATTTGTTTTTGGGTATATGTTGTATGTGGTTGGGTTATGATTTTTGAGGTGTTTTATGTGGATTCTAGGGAGTTATGATGGTATTTGAGTTGTTGGAATGTTTGAGTTTGAAGTGTATGTGGTAGAACTTGGAAAATGCTCAAAATGGTGAGAAATCGCGCACACAGCAGGTGGCGATCGATCGCTACGAATGCAACGATTGATCGTCGAGGAACAGTGGCGAAAAATGATGCAGGCGATCGATCGCCATATATGGCGCGATCGATCGCCGCGAGCCAGTAAGGTCTGGCGATCGATCGCTACATTGAAGCGATCGATTGGTAAGGCTCACGATCGATCGCCTCGATGCAGCGATCGATCGCCAGCTGCTGAAAAGTGGGAAATGATGTTTTTTGTTGAATTTTTGGTATTTGGCTATTATTTGGCTTCTAATATTGGGTTGTGTGATTGTGTAGAACCATCCCAGGTGGCGACGCAACCAAGGAAGTAAAGTCATACCAAATCCTACTTTTGGAAAGGTACGTAGAAGACGTACGGGGACCCAACGGTACATGTAACTATTATACTCATTGATTATGCATTGTGGATGCGAGTATATATGGAATTGTGCATTGTGGATGCAAATACATGTTGAATTATGCATGATGATTGTATATGCATATGATGATTATTGGTGCACATCCCATGAGTCATGGTTATAATGGTGATGATTTTAATGCTTTGCCGCTGTCACTTGAAACGATGATAGAATACTTGTCGCTGTCATATGTAGCGAGGAAAGAATATTTGCCGCCAAATGTTGAAGCGAGGGTGTTGCCGCATGTCGCATTTGCTCGAGGTTATTCAATGCCGCTAATATGTCGAAGCGAGGGGTATTAATGTCGTTGTCATGACAAGCGATGTGCATTAAAATACACTATTATAACAGACTAGGGATTGGTAATTGGTGAATATGGAATGGTGTTATGTCATGACATGTGTGAACCATTAAATAATCTATTGATTATACTCATGAGTTATGGTACAGGGACAACCAAAAATGGAGCGTTTAAAATGCATGGGAAAAACAGGAAGTGTTTTATTACGGTTTATGCATTTACGCCTTATATTCATATTGTGTTGAATATGGATTATTATATGCTGATGTTTTGGGGGTTGTCCTTGTAGGTACATTTTGGCATGAAAAAGGGGCTAAGGCGGGTTGAGGCGGTGAGCTCGTGAAGAACGCTTTTGATAGGAATGACATGATTATTTTGTATAGTATCTACTCTAGGAGTAGTGTAAAGCTATAGGGAATAACATTCATTTGTTTAAGAATGTAATTAATCCATTTGATAGTCCTTAACTTGGCACGTAATTCTTAAGACTCAAAGTCTCAACCACAGAGCATATCTCAAAAATCTTTTCTGATGTGGAATATCAGTTAAGGCTGCAACCACAGAGCATACTTAGAATTTTTAAGATTTTTACAACGAGGCACTGATACCACTTGTTGGCCCCAGGTGCGACAACATGAGATGGAAATACTACAAATGAAGAATAAAAATTGATACTAGAATTTACGTGGAAAATCCCTAAAAATTATTTGGGTAAAAACCGAAGGCAAGATGAAAAGATTCAACTATAATATTTTGTGGGTTACAACATCTCACTATCTTTCAAAGATAACTACACTCTCAATATATGAGAAAAAATATCTATACACACTCAAATATAGAGATATGATAGAACACTCTGAAATGGGATGAATAAAATGATATAAGAAGAGCTTTATTTATAGGTTGAAGTTGTGCATTAAATGCACATCTTCTAACTACCACCCTCTAATCCGCCAACCACCAGCTACCCTCATTAATGAGGACAGTCCGTCAACATATGTACGGAGCAATAATAGAATAACAATAAGCTAAAACACGACTAAGTCCATTAAACTCCTACAAATGATGGTACGAGTCCTATAAAGCTGAGCCTGTTTCTTGAAGTTTAGAGCAGATACAGTTTCATGAGGCAAGATTCTTGTACAAGTATTTAGGAGCAAGGTATGCGGCAATCTAATGGGTTTAAAATGAAGTGTTATGATATTACTAGAGCAATTATTGTTGTTGCCTAAATAAAGTTGTATCGAGCTTTTGAGCCTGCAAAAGGCACTAATTTAATAAGAAGGTAACAGATATTCGATTAAGAGAGGTTACACGGAAAAGGAATATTTACAAGTTTCACATATTTCAGCACAAATGAGGTATTGATCATGTTATGAACATAACATACATGCATTAATAATGAGGGATGAAACGAAGTTTTTTGTGAAGATCAAAGCTTACATTGGATTTGTGGTTCTTTCTTAGTTCGATCCATCTTAGCCGACTGGGTTCATATCTCTGGATGCAGATTATTTTGGTAAACAAATTGAAATATAAAATATCACATTTATTTAGTTACGCAAGTGTTGGTAAAACAATGTGGCTATTGTAAACATTATTTAGAATATATTTTAGCTATTATTGAATGTTGTAGTGAAATAATTGTTCATTGTTTGGTAGCGATCGAAATATGGAGCTGGGCTAGTATACAGTTTAAATATTAGAGTTACACTGTTACCACCATCTTATTTCGAAGATGAAAACGAAGTTTTTTTTATATAATAAAAAATTAAATATTATAAAATGTATCATTAGCATACAAAATAATAAAATAACAGAGTTATTGGTGTTTCAACACGTCCAAATTGATTTCTAGTGTTGTTCATTTCTGATCAGTTTGCTGGTATTTGAATGAATTTATATATATATATATATATATATATATATGATCAAATCTATAGAGACTTAATCAATTTAGAAACATATATATATACATGATCAAACCTATAGAGAGTTAATCAATTTAGAAACATTAGTTGAGCAATTATTACAAAATATTAATGATAACATTGCTTGTTTATAAATAAAATCTCGAATAGGGATCTTACAAATAAAAAAATAACGAGAGAATTATTTTCATGATAATATTATTTAATTAAAATTTAAATTATTTAGTGAATTATAGATGTCATAATTAATTGGATTTTCATTGACCAATAATGTACGCAGAAAATCATTGAGCTTTATTTAAACCAGTGATCCAATTGCTAAAATCCACCGAGTTATTTCTATTAAAATTTAGTGAATTATTAATAAATATAATGATATTATAACTATTATTAATTATAATAAAACTCCATCATTTATGTAAGATGAAGGAGTTGAAGGCCTTGATACTTCTAAATGGTTGCATTTATGCATTTATATTCTTATTGAGCTATTGTTGTCTTTTTTTGTCGGGCAAAGAAAATTTTATTAAAAAAGTACAATGGGTACTCAACCTAGATAGAACACAACTCGAGCAAAACGAAAATGAAAACAGAAAGAAAACGACCTAAGAAACAAAAACTATCAATGCTCGAATTGCAGACGAAGATGAATTTAAGTGGATTAAGCCACCAATATGGAACAAACATTGTTATTCATGTTAAATAATTGTCAACCTATTAAACTGGATCACATAACTGGAGGAATGAGATTTTGATGGTTGAGATGAGACAGTTAAGTAAGAGTTCATGATCCAATGGCCATGGAGGGAATGAACATGACTTGTAACTTGAGCGGTCACGGCAGTTGAGGGAAAATAACTCTATAAATAGAGGAAGACTTCAACTGGAATAGGCAGACTGATCATCGAGAATCAAGGGCAACAAGCTTGATTTCCAGCAAAGAATAGAAGCAATAAATTGAGAGGGAAAAGTGAGGAAATCATTGTAATTCATAAGAGTGATTCCTTGAGAATTCTCAAAGGTGTATTGCTGTAAAACTTGGATTGTGATCAATGCGAATGATATCTTCTGTGAAAGTAGGCGTTCTTGGCCAAACCACGTAAATCTTGTTTTGTTCTTGACCGTTACTTTCGGCCTGAATTGTGTGTTCATTGCTTCAGAGTGTGCGTGCGTTTCTGGAGTTTTGTTCGGAGAAATGGGCTGGCAATTGTTGCTTTTTATGGTGCATCAAGATTCTTGAGTGATTGTTGACTGTGTTTAATTCACAATTGGAATCAGAAAATGTGAAGGTTTAATCGATTTACATAAAAGAACTCGATTAAACTTTCTAATCTATCAACGTTACATTTGGTTGGTTGATTTCTTGCTGGGTATTCCAAATTGTTTGAATTAGAATCTATCTTGATTTGATTATTGGGATTCAAGAATTCAAGAATTCACAACAATTGGCGCCGTCCGTGAAAAATGGGAATCAAAAGATTGCGGCCAAACTCAATTGAGAAGGATGACTTCCAAGATAGAAGTGGCAAGATTCGATGGAAAGGGTGATTTCGGACTGTGACGGTGAAGGATGTATGCAATTCTTGTCCAATAGAAGGTTGCAAAGTCGTTATGCGGTGAGAAATCCCTTCCAGAATCACTAACACCTGAACAGAAGAATGAGATGATGGAGCTTGTGTTTAGCATGTTGACAATCCACCTAAATGATAAGGTTCTTCGGGAAGTGTCATCCGAAGATAGGGCCAGTGGAATCTGGGCAAAGTTTGATTCCCTATACATGACAAAATCTCTACAAGATTGAGTCTATTTGAAAGGAAAACTATTTGGTTTCAAAATGATAGATACTAAAACGATTTCTGAAAATTTAGATGAGTTCAACAAGCTCATTCTTGATCTTGAAATATTAACATCAAGATTGAGGATGAGGACAAGGCTATCCTTGTATTGAACTCCCTTCCTAAATTGTATGGTGTATTTGTGGACACTATGAAGTATGCACGTGAATCTCTATCTTTTGGTGATATACGAAGGGCACTGAAAGCCAAAGAAACATAATCGAGACTTGAACATGAAACACAAATATTGGGTGGCAGCTTGTTCACCAAGGACAGGGGGAAAGGTGAGATGAATGTGGAAGAAACAAGGAAAAGTCGAAGTCAAAAAATAAGATGTTGAAGTGTTTTTATTGCCATAAGGAAGGCCATTACAAGAGGGATTGCCCTGAACGTAAAAGGGACTTAGAAAAACTAATCGAACAAGGAGAAGCATGGGATGTCCTAGATGATATTGATGAAGCCGAAGTCCTTTGTGTAACTGATAACATGGACAATCAACAATGGGTGTTGGACAGTGGCTGCTCATATTACATGACTCCTAATAAGTCTTGGTTTGAGTCTTTTAAAGCGGTGGAAGGGGAGCATGTTTCTCTTGGGAATAACACGTCTTGTGAGGTGCAAGGGAAAGGCACAATCAGACTGAAAACAAGTGGAGGAACTGAAAAAATTATTCAAGAAGTTCGATATATACCTGAGCTCAAAAGAATTTGATTTCTTTAGGAGTCTTAGATCAACATGGGTGCTCATTTAGAGCTAAAAGAGGAACCATGTCAGTATATAGAGTTCGATGGAGATCTTGAAGGGAATGAAGCACAATGGGCTGTATATTTCAGTGGAAACAAAATTATAGGACCTGCAACTGCAGCTACAAGGAATATGAAGGTTAAGGTGGAGCTACCCGAGACAAAACCAACTGGAAGTAGCCTTTATATTGAAAGAGGACAGCAGGTAACAAGACCTGGGATTATGTCAAGCATGAAGGCCAGGTCTCTGCCTCAAGACAGGGGGAGAAGATACATGAAACCACAAGGAAAACATGTACATAAAAAATATGTGAATTGTGCTCTATCTGTTCTCGATTGGCAATAATTTTGAACTTGAAAATTTGAAAGAATGATCAAAGATCAGTGAGGCTGCTGGTACTGAAGACAGAGCTGCTGACTTTGAAGGTTCAAACTTTCAAAGGTTGAAAACTCACTACCAGGAGATGGTTACAGTAACCATGGCTGGTGAAACGTAGGAGGAGGTTTTTTGGAGACACCATTTGGAGGTTGAATAGATTGACAAGGTGGAGAATTGTTAAATAATTGTTAAGCTGGATCACATAACTGGAGGAATGAGGCTTTGATGGTTGAGATGAGACAGTTAAGTACGAGTTCATGATCTGATGGCCATGGAGGGAATGAACATGACTTGTAACTGAAATAAGAGGTTCATGGCAGTTGAGGGAAATAACGCTATAAATAGAGGAAGACTTCAGCTGGAATAGGCAGACTGATCATCGAGAATCAAGGGCAACAAGTTTGATTTCCAACAAAGAATAGAAGCAATAAATTGATAGGAAAAAGTGAGGAAATTATTGTAATTCATAAGAGTGATTCCTTGAGAATTCTCAAAGGTGTTGTGACACCTCGTACACATATAACACATATATATGAGGCATATAGTATAATATTTAATGGTAGCGAAAATTTCAAACTCATAACATCATGCAATCAAGACATTTATCATAATATAATTTACAAGGCATATAGAGATATGTATGCCACAAAAATGACCAAGGTTGTACCACTCACAACCCAACCAAAAACCTATACAGTATATGCAAATGATGAGCTGGGGGAGAAGGACTAGAGTCAGCCAGCCGACCTTGGATCCATACTTCCAAAATATGTAGAAACGCCTTGTATGTTCAAACTTTATCTACAGCAACTGAAAAACAACATTTGCATTTGGGTGAGTTGCAAACTCAATGAGCATATTCAAATAACGTAGTAGAATTGTGATGCCTAAAAAAGCCATATCAGTTATAATCGATAATTATCACGTAAGCATGGGGTCCAATTGAATATTCGATGGATAATGTGCCCAGAATAATTATTTATTGTTATATGATTTAATATTTTGCCCACAACTTTTTATAATATTATAGAATAAACATGAATTATCATATCTAATTCATTCTGAGAACATAATAGCGAGCAAGAGATAAGATTGAGGGTTTCCATTTCAAAATAAAATTATTACGGTCGATCTGGTCGGGTTTTGGTGAAAGATATAATTCATATACACATAAGCACATGAATATACTCATATGGTTCATCATAATTGTTACATCAGTTCTCATGATTCATATAAAATGAAATGATGCACATGCATGTCTGCATTATTATTCTGTTATAACCCAACTAATACCAAGAACAATCCGTGATCACGATATGGCCATGGCACTCTGTAGATCCCCTTTGAGTTCTCAATTAACTCGGGATCGATATTCTTTGATTCTGTAATTCTGACCATATTCAGAAAGAAATAACACATGGTTCAAGGTCATTAGTGGCCATAACAGAGTTCTTTAATCTCTTATAAATGCACATGTCATAATCATATGCATAACATCAATACATAGGGTAAATAACATCATATAGAACGTATAACATCACGTCTCAACATGTACATTTCCGAACTCAATTTAGTTCTTGCACATCATATTGCATTCATTGCAATCCATTCACCAATTCAAGGTACTTATCTAACACAAATCACATACTCATATAAAGTTAATGCCAAGTTATAACGATATACTCACAATCGATCCTCCTATCTCGTAGGAATTGCTTAATTCGCCTTACTGGTGCCGGTATCAAAAGTAGAACCTATCAGTGCATATCAAATGCACAACCAAACTCAATATCATATATTCAATATCAATTAATTATAGTTATGCATAGCATGTTCATACCAAGTGCAATATTACTTTCTACTATTCATTATGTTGCAAATTACAATTACGTTTTCTCAATTTAATTTTAGTGTAACCGTTATATGCACATGACTTTTTATACCCATAAAATTTGTATAAATTCAAAACTACAATATAATCTCAATTTACATATTGTTTATTATTGTTTAATCTCTCACATATATGAATTTCATAATTTTTGGGCATTATTTCAAATTAAGCCATAACCTAAATATAAGAAAAAATGAAGAAAAACTACCTCAAAACGAAGGTAACGAAGCGAGGATTCCAGATATGTACTTATTTTCTCGTTTTGACGACGTTTCAAAGTCCGAAAATCAACAAAACCTAGACTTTCTTTTTCTCTTCTTCCTTATTCTTTCTCATGGCATTTCTCACACACTCTATGGTGTAAATGTGTGATAAATAGCTGATATGTGTGTAAAAACACGTTTCTCTCACCTTTTTCCCTTCCAATTACATTTTTCTAACTCAAGGTACAAGTAACACTACATAAGGTACAACTTGCTTTCAAGGTACAAGTTATACAACACAAGGTATAACTTCTTATTATTAATTAGTTACCCTTACACATATATTCACTATTTTGACATCTATTCATTATATATATTATTCTCACTAAATTTATTCAATATTTCATCAAATTTAATCAATTTCTTAAATTTATTCAATATTTTCAACTCTTATTCAATCTAATTTATTCAATATTATTCCATATATGAAATCTATTCAATATATCTATTCATTATTTTCACATATACTCAATATTTTCACTTTTATAGCTATTATCCTTCATAGTCTTATTCAATATTTTCAAAATGTAGTCAACTAAAATCAGTTACATATATGATTCTACAAATTTATTATATGCACAACCTCTATACTTACCAATGTACATATGAAATGTCAAATTATATGCCATGATGTGTATGCATGATCATTAAAGTGTCGGGTCATTACAATTCCTCCACCCTTTAGAAAATTTCGACCTCGAAATTTATACATGTATCAGGAAATAACCACGGATATTGTGTTTTCATGTGTTCCTCTGTTTCCCACTTAGCTTCCCGTTCAGAATGATTTTTCCATAAACCTTTACCATAGGAATTACGCGACTCCTTAACTGTTTGTTCTTGTATTCTAATATCTCAACCGGTTCTTCAACATACCTTAATTGTTCAAAAATGTCAATCGGTTCATTTTGCAGAATATGAGATGGATCTGATCTGTATCTCCGAAGCATACTAACATGGAACACATTATGAATTTGAGACAATTCAGGAGGCAAGGCAAGACGATAAGCTAATGGTCCAATTTTATCAAGTATCTCATAGGGACCAATGTATCGCGGACTCAATTTGCCTCTTTCCAAATCTAAGAATACCTCTCCAAGGAGAAACACGAAGAAATACCTTTTTCGCCAACTTGATAATCCATTTCTCGTCTATGCTGATCAACATAACTCTTTTGTCTATCTTGCGCTGCTTTCAATCAATCTTTCACAATTTTTGTCTTTTCAACTGTCTCTTGGATGAGATCTGGACCTTCTAATATTCGCATTCCTTTTTCATCCCAGCATACTGGACTTCTGCACTTTCTACCATATAAGGCTTCGTATGGTGCCGTACCAATACTACTATGATACTGATTATTATATGCAAATTCCATCAAAGCAATATAATCATCTCATGAACCTCTAAAATCAAGAACACATGATCGAAGCATTTCTTCTAAAGTCTGAATCATTCTTTCTGATTGTCCATCTGTTTGTGGATGAAATGCTATACTAAAATGTAATTCAGTACCCAAAGCTTCTTGTAAACTTCCCCAAAATCTTGATCTAAAACGAGGATCTCTATCTGATAAAATAGGTAAAGGCACACCATGTAATCTAACAATTTCATTCACATACCTTTTTGCTAAACTTTCAAGTATAGATCCCCATCTAAATGGTAAGAAATGAGCTGACTTTGTCAATCGATCAACAATTACCCACATTGCATCATTCTTCCTCGGTGTTACAGGTAAACCATAAACAAAATTCATTGTTATACGTTCTCATTTCCAAACGGTAGTGGATGTAATTTACCCACCGGTACTTGATGTTCGGCTTTAACTTGTTGGCACGTCAAACATTTCGATACATACTCGGCAACATCCTTCTTCATTCTAGGCCACCAATAATGGGTGTTCAATGTTTGATACATCTTTATGCTAACAGGGTGCATAGCATAAGGTGCAATATGTGCTTCCTCCATTATTTCATGCCTTACGCCATTACATTAGGAACACATAGTCGATTATTTATTGACAAACTACCATCATCATTGATAATAAATTCTGTATTATTTCCCTGTTTCACCTTTTATGCAATACTGATTAGTTTATCATCACGAAATTGAGCATTTTTAATCCTTTCAGCCATTACTGGACGGATACAAAGCGAAGCACGGATAATACCAGTCTCATCAACATTCAAGGCAATATTCATCTTTCTCAATTCTAACAAATATGGTAAAGCATGCACTGAAAGATAAGAAATAGTACCATATGATTTTCTGCTCCAAGCATCAGCAACAACATTAGCCTTTCCAAGATGATATGCAATAGTGCAATCATAATCTTTCAATAATTCAAGCCATCTTCTTTGACGCATATTCAATTCTTTCAGACTCAACAGATATTTCAGACTTTTATGATCAGTAAAGATTTGAAATATGGTACCATACAAGTAATGTCTCCATATCTTTAATGCAAAAACAACTGCGGCAAGTTCTAACATGAGTACGATAATACATCTCATATGGTTTAAGTTGTCGAGAAGCATAAGCAATAACTTTACCATGTTGCATTAAAACGCATCCCAAACCTTGATAAGGAGCATCACTATAAATAACAAAACCATCAGTACCTGAAGGAATTATCAAAACTGGAGCAGTTGTGAGTCGTTCTTTTAATTCTTCAAAGCTCTTTTGGCATTCATTTGTCCACTTAAAAAGAATAGGCTTGCACAAAAATTTTGTCAATGGAGTAGCTATAAGAGAGAAATTTTCAACAAATCTCCTATAGTACCCGGCTAAACCAAGAAAACTGCGAACTTCTACAACATTTTTCGGACACTCTCATTTAGTTACTGCTTCAATTTTTACTGGATCAACTTTAATACCATCACTACAAACAACATGTCCCAAAAAGACAACATGATGTAACCAAAATTCACATTTGCTGAGTTTTGCATACAACTGTTTCTCACGCAAGGTTTGTAGCACAATTCTCAATTGTTGTTCATGTTCCTCAGCAGATTTAGAATATATGAAAATGTCATCAATAAAGACAATCACAAATCTATCCAGGTAAGGTCTAAACACATCGTTCATCAATGCCATAAATGCAGCAGGTGCATTAGTCAAACCAAAAGGCATTACCAAAAATTCATAGTGGACATACCTTGTTCTGAAAGCTGTTTTTGACACATCAGACTCAGCAATTTTCAACTGATGATACCCTTATCTCAGATCAATCTTTGAAAAAACTGCAGTATCTTGCAACTAATCAAATAAATCATCAATTCTAGGCAGTGGATATTTATTCTTTATAGTCACTCGATTCAATTGCTGATAATCTATGCATAACCTCAAAGTATCAGCCTTCTTTTTAACAAACAATACCGGTGCTCCCCATGGTGGAACACTAGGTCTAATGAATCCTTTATCCAGTAGTTCTTGTAACTGAGTTTTCAATTATTTTAATTCAATAGGTGCCATTCTATAAGGAGAAATAGAAATTGGCGCAGTACTTAACAGTAATTCGATGATAAACTCAGTATCTCTATCTAAGGGTAATCCTGGTAAATCATCTGGAAATACATCGGGATATTCTCTGACCACTATAATATCTTCAAGTTTCAAACCACATAATCTGCTATCGATAATATGAGCTAAATATGCTTCACAACCACCCTTTACCAATCTGAATGCCGTAGATGCAGATATTACACATGTAGGTAAGATTTTTCTTTTTCCTTGAAATACTATATGGGACTGATCAGGAAGTTGCAGTACTATTTCTTTGGTAAAACAGTCCAACTTAGCATGATATTCCGTTAGCCAATCCATACCCAGAATTACATCAAAATCCTTTAACGGTATAACAAATAAAGTAGCATGCATTTCAGTATTCCCAATTAAGATTTTACAATTCGGATACACAGTATTTATCACAATCATGCTCTCTATTGGGGTTTGAACAAATAAATCATAACCCAATGATACTGGTGTTTCATGCAAGTGCATCATGAATATTTGTGATATGAATGAATGTGTTGCACCAGGATCAAATAAAACATAAGATGTTAAACCAGAAATGGATAAATTACCAGTAATCACAGCTGGTAAAGCATTTGCTTCTTCCTGTGTCATAGCAAACACTCGGGCTTGATTATTGGCTTTACTTTCCTCTGTACCGATTCCTCTGCCCATACCAAATCGTCCTCGATCTCTTCCTCTGTTAGGAGTAAAACCACTTGACCTGGTTTGCTCAACTGTAGGTTCTTCACGTGACTTTGAACAATATCTTGCTATATGACCAGGTTCTCCACATGTAAAACATTTTCTTGTAAGCAGTCTGCACTCGCCATAATGATTTCTCCCACAATGCATACAAGTCATAACTGATGATGTAGAACCAAAACTTTTACTAGCAGATGGTGTACCACTGGAACTGGCACCTTTAGAACTACTGGGGAAACTTTTCTGTGTAGGTGTGGCAAACCCTTTTCTCTTTCCAAATCCAATAACTTCTTCACTTTGTCTCTTTTTATTCAATTGGAACACTTTGTATTCAGCTTCCACCTTTTCAGCACGTACTACTGCAGCTTTCAACTTGCTAAAGGATTCCATGTCTGTAGGTGTGAGGCGATCACGAATAGTAAATCGAAGTCCTGCCTCAAATCTGCTACACTTCTTCTTTTCTGTGGCTATCATATGTGGAGCATAGTGAGATAACTGGTTAAAGAGTACCTCATATTCCGCCACTGATCGATTCCACTGTTTCAGATCAAGAAATTCTCTCTCTTTATGATCCTTATAAACTTCAGGTAGGTAAGCATCATTAAAATGCAACAGAAAATCATCCCATGTCAAAATAGATGGCTGATCAGTACTATGTGGAATAGTCTCCCACCAATCATAAGCATTATCCCGAAGAAGCGACACTGTGTAATCAAACTTCTTCTCAGGTGTACATTTCATCAAATTCAGAATCCTTTCTGTTCGCTTCAGCCAAGTCTCTGCCTCAGCTGGATCAGTAGTACCCATAAAGTCAACAGCTCCCATTTTTCTTAATTTATCATACATCCTCTCACGTGTTTCAGGAGGATAAACAGGTGGAAACTGTCGATATACCTCAGCAGGTATTCTGTGTGCATGAGGTGGAAGTGAAAATGATGAATGTGACTCAGGCTCGGCTGGTCCTTCCCCTCCATGAATACTTTGCTCATCATTAAACCTATACGACATAAATGATGACTTATGCAACCATTTACCAGATAATGACAATACACATGTGACAGTCTACAGAACCTCTAACCTTTGCTATGATACCAAATCAACTGTGACACCCCTTACATATAAAACACATATACATGAGCATATAGTATAATATTTAATGGCAGCATAAATTTCAATCTCATAACATCAGGCAATCAAGACATTTATCATATTATAATTTACAAGGCATATAGAGATATGTATGCCACAAAAATGACCAAGGTTGTAACCCTCACAACCCAACCAAAAACATATACAGTATATGCAAATGATGAGCTGAGGGAGAAGGACTAGAGTGAGCCAGCCGACCTTGGATCCATATTTCCAAAATATGTAGGAACACCTTGTATGTTCAAACTTTATCTACAGCAACTGAAAAACAACATTTGAATTTGGCTATGTTGCAAACTCAATGAGCATATTCAAATAACGTAGTATCTAAAATCACATAAGCATATAATTCATATACACGTAAGTACATGAATATACTCACATGATTCATCATAATCGTTACATCAGTTCTCATGATTCATATAAAATGAAATGATGCACATGTATGTCTGTATGTTATTCTGTTTGACCCAACTAATACCAAGAACAATCTGTGATCACGATATGGCCATGGCACTCTGTAGATTCCCTTTTGAGTTCTCAATTAACTCGGGATCGATATTCTTTGATTCTGTAATTCTGACCGTACTCAGAACGAAATAACACATGGTTCAAGGTCATTAGTGGCCATAACAGAGTTCTTTAATCTCTTATAAATGCACATGTCATAATCATATGCATAACATCAATTCATAGGGTAAATAACATCATATAGAACGTATAACATCACGTCTCAACATGTACATTTCCGAACTCAATTTAGTTCTTGCACATCATATTGCATTCATTGCAATTCATTCACCAATTCAAGGTACTTATCTAACACAAATCACATACTCATATAAAGTTAAATGCCAAGTTATAAGGATATACTCACAATCGATCCTCCTATCTCGTAGGAATTGCTTAATTCGCCTTACTGGTGCCGATATCAAAAGTAGAACCTATCAGTGCATATCAAATGCACAACCAAACTCAATATCATATATTCAATATCAATTAATTATAGTTATGCATAAGATGATCATACCAAGTGCAATATTACTTTTCTACTATTCATTATTGTTAGTTCCGGATTTTAAAGATGACAAAACAGATCAGACCGATCAAGACGTTAAACCATGCCAAAACAGATCACACTGATATGGTCTATCGCAAAATCAGAGTGGATCGATGTAAACCAGTCTAACCAGATCGAAGCACGAGAGCAGCTCAATAAAGATCAGATCAGAGCAGACAAGGTTGGATAAGTTTCGTTCTTCAGTCCGAATCATTAACGGCTATTTATTGAAGCATTTAATGATTCAATTAATGATGAAAAAGACCAAGGACTGACGATTACCTTAAAAGGTAAGAAGACAAAGAAGAGCATACCTGACAGACGCCAAAAGCACAGACCAGAATGGAAAGTGCCTAAAAGAATAAGACTGGAGTGTGTTCAGAGATTGAACAGAGTTAAGAGTTGCACATAAAAGGAAATAATGTCGTTGGTATAAGCAACTATTTAATGATGCAACCAAAGAGCTCAAAGTAACGACTGATCAATCAAGAAACTAAAAAGAAAACAAAAACAGCACAAGCTTACAAGTCCAGATATTCTTGAGCCGAATTGCTCAAAGTGTTCATAAGCACAGTATACTGTAATATTTGATCGTCATAGGATCATTGTGTGTGTAGACAAAATCAGTTTGTCTTCTGTATTTTTACTAAGATAGAGGAGTGAGATTCAATTGTAACTGTCAGACAGTCTGTGTCTGAACAGTTCGAGAGACTAGAAGTTTCAGTCTAGTAGTGGGATAAATCCAGCTGAATCGGGGTTGTACAAGTGGTTGTATTACTCAAAGTCTTCTAGTGTATCCTTCCTTAATTGGAAGAAGGGGAGACGTAGAAGGATTACACCACCTTCGAACTCCAGAAACATATCCTGTCTACTCTCATTTCGTACTAAGTTACACTCTTTAAGCCATCAAGCCGTTCTTAATAGTCAAGAACAAACCGTTCCGCACTTCTATATTCAGTGGTCTGTTCTGCTAAGAAATTGATTAAGAAATAGATTTCACTCACTAATCCGAGAGAAATCAATAAGGATTAATTTTAAAGGAGTGTTCATTCAACCCCCCCCCCCCCCCCCCCCCCCCCCCTCTAAACACTACGGACCGATCCTAACAAGTGGTATCAGAGTAGGTTGCCTTAATCATCAAAGATACTTGGACGGATGGCATCATTTAACAAGATTCCCATGTTCTCAGAAGAAGACTATGATGATTGGAGAATCAGAATGCAAGCTCATCTGGCAGCACAGGATGACGATATGTGGTTTGTCATCACTGATGGACCAATGAAGATCTTGAAAGTCAATACAACAGCTGCCATTACTGGTGGTGAACCCCAAATGGTCGAGAAGGACAGATCCCTCTGGACAAATGAAGAAAGGAAGAAAGCAAATCTAGACAACGTAGCCAAAGACATCTTGTTCAAAACGTTGGACAAGAATATGTTCAGTAAGATCAAAATGTGCTCAACTGCCAAAGAAATTTGGGGAAGATAGCACAGCTATGTGAAGGGAACGACCAGACTAAGGAAAACAAGCTGACTGTTGCTCTACAAAGATTTGAGAGCATAAAAATGAAGCTTGGAGAAACTCTAAACGAGTTTGATGAAAGAGTATTGGCATTATCAATGAACTAAATGGTCTGGGCAAGGAATACTCTAACAGAGAGATTGCTCTGAAGGTAATGAGAGCATTGCCAAAGGAATGAGATGTCAAGACAATTGCAATGAGGGAGTCTAAAGATCTGAAAAAAGTTTAACTTCATGATCTGTTCGCAGATCTTAAGGCATATGAGTTT
Organism: Haberlea rhodopensis; assembly: GCA_907163345.1. Taxonomy (NCBI): domain Eukaryota; kingdom Viridiplantae; phylum Streptophyta; class Magnoliopsida; order Lamiales; family Gesneriaceae; genus Haberlea; species Haberlea rhodopensis. The sequence goes on from CAJQUN010000335.1 coordinate 161,157, forward strand.
GAACTGATCACCAGAGGTGAAGCAGAACCATTCTTCTCTCAACCAAACAAAGCACTGGCAGCCATTTCAGACCAAACCACCCCTTCAACAGACCGATCTATCGAACAGATAAGTAATGATGCTATGTCATTATTTATCAAGAAATTTGGTAAAGTCATGTCTAAGAACAAACAGAATTTCAAACCTTCTCATCACTATAAATCGAGAAAAGACGATGTTGTTAATGATCAGGCTTGCTACAATTGTGGTAAGACCGGACACTTTATTGTAGACTGCACCAGACCGAAGAAAGATGAAAGAAAGAAAGGCATCGTGATGACAAGAAAAAGAAGCACTACAAAGATCATAAAAATCATCATGGGAAGTCCCAAAAGGTTCTGGTAGCAGAGGAAGGTAACAGCAAGTGGGCTCAGACTGACTCAGAATCAGAAAGCTCAGAATGTTCATCCAGCGAAAGCGAAGAGGAAATCCAATGTCTAATGGCAGACGAAGAAATAAGCCAAATGGACGAGGTATTCGATCTTGACTCAAATGAATTCACACGAGAAGAGCTCATGTCTGCACTGCAAGACATGGCTAATGATTATAGAATATTAGCTGAATCACTTGAGAAAACTAAACCTAAAGCCAATGATCAAATAGATGAGCATATCAAACCAAGCTGCTCTGAGCTAGGTGAATGCAATGATCTAAAGATCGAGCTGAATAAGCTGAAAATCTCTTACGAACAGCTTCATGAAGAAAACAAGAGAATTAGCACACAAAATGCTAAACTTTCTCATATTTTCAAAACATGGACAAAATCAAGAGCCTCACTGGAAGAATTGCAAGAGGTACAAAGAAATGTCGGTGACATCACTGGCATAGGGTTTGACATCAATGATTGCACCAAAGACGAATCTGAATCGTTGCTGGTAAAGAACAAAATCAAACAGATGACATTTGTTAGATCCAGCACAGTATATGAATCCGAAGTGCCTACAATTCAAATGGGAGTCTCCTTCGGAGATCAAGGTTTGAGAAAAGGAATCGAGTACGTCAACCAAGCCAAAGAAAAGGCACCAACAAGTTTTGTGTCTATCAGACCAAACCTAAAGGTGCAAGATCTAAGGCAAGGAAGATCATCCAACTACCATAACTCAAAACCAGTTCAACGAAGATATAGATTACCTTATAAGAATCAAAGGCTTCCATATCGCACACATCATCGCACACAACATCGAAACAGATCAGCTCACATCACACCAGACACACACAAGCCATTAAAACTGATTCAGGTGTGGGTTCCCAAAGGGTAATCCGTTCTGGACCCAAGTAGGATTGGGTACCAACAGTAATTATGCTTGATGACAGGTACTGAAGAAACAAGTGTCGGACTGGTACTTAGATCGCGGGTGTTCTCGTCACATGACAGGAAACGTCGAGCTGTTGTCTGAAGTCACGGATTGTGCTGGTCCAAAGATTATTTTCGGGGATAACTCGAAGGGTAAGACCGTGGGCAAGGGTAAGATTGTCCATGGTAATATCACTATCAATGATGTACTATTAGTTGAAAATCTATGCTATAATCTGATTAGCATAAGTCAATTATGTGATAATAGTTATGCTGTATAATTTCACAAACACACCTGCACTGTCAAAGCATCAGACGGTACGACCATGCTTGTAGGAATCAGAAATGGAAACACATATAATTAACTGGAATTTCGTTCAACTTGATAATCCTACTTGCTTCATCGCGAATAATGATAATAAACACTGGCTATGGCATAAACGCTTGAATCATCTCAACTTTAAGACTATCTCTAGCCTGTGTAAACATGATTTAGTTGACGGTCTGCCCAAGATCGACTTTACCAAGGCTAAGATCTGTGAAGCTTGCCAAATGGGCAAACAGATCAGATCATCCTTCAAAAACAAGAATGTCAAATCCTCCTCACGTTGCTTAGAACTATTACATATGGAGTTGTTTGGTCCTATAACAATAACAAGTTTAGGGGGAATGCGGTATACCTGTTGGAATCGAAGAGGGGGGGTGAATGAGATTCCTTGGCTACTTTAGCGTTTTAAAATGAGTTTGTAAAAATAAAATATTTTGCGCTTTGCGGAAGCCTTTAGTCAATCGATAAATAAAAATAAATAAATAAATAAATGCGTAATGAAAAATAAAGCAATAAAAGACAAGGATATTTGTTATAGAAGTTCGGCGATGAATCGCCTACGTCTCCTCTTCCCGGTTAGATAACCTCCAACCGAGGTTCCACTAGAATAAATGTTCTTGGCCTTGAGGGCTCCAAGTAAGCCACAACACAACTCTTCCTGAGTTACAACGCTCTTCCCGAGCACACTACTCTTCCCGAGTACACAAGCTCTTCCCGAGCACAATACTCTTCCCGAGTATACAAAGCTCTTCCCGAGCTACCAACACTCTTCACGAGTCTTCTTGGCCTTAAGGGCTCCAAGGATAGCCACACAATTGCACCAACAAGACTTGTTGATGTCTTTACAATATTCCAACTTGCTTTGGTGTTGGAGGACCTTTACAATGAATTGTACCAACAGAAACACCTTCACGGTGTACTCACACGAAGACAACAAGACTCAACAAATGAAAACAATCACAAGCTCCAATACAACAACAATGTATGGAGAGTATGATATAATTTGAACCAACAATTGATCAACACTTTGTATGAGTTGTAGACTTGTTCCTTAGCTTCAAAATGCTCCAAAGCATCCATATTTATAGTGTAGAAGGCCTCCAAGGCTCCTACTAGCCGTTGCTTCAAATAAGGCTTGAATCACTCCTCGATCGCCTCGGACATCGCCTCGGGCGATCACCTATCGCCGCGTTCCAACGGTCAAAAATCCTCAGATCGCCTCAGGCGATCGGTGGATCGCCTCAGGCGATCAAGAGCAAAAATTAAGGTCGTAGCTTCAGCATGTCCAAATTTTGCATCGCCTCAAACGAACTCCACATCGCCTCAGGCGATCCAGACCATCGCCTCAGGCGTTCATGCCATCGCCTCGGGCGAACTCCCCGCGCGCGTGCCCGCGCATTGCCTCGGCGTCGCTTCAGTCGATGTGCGGGGGCGAAGTCCCTGTGGCTGCCATCGCCTCAGGCGATGGTCACCATCGCCTGGGGCGATCTGCCCCGCATGGTCGCCTAGCCATCACCTCTGTCGATGGGCGTGGCGATCCTCGCCTGGCACCCATCGCCTGGGGCGATGGCACCCATCGCCTGGGGCGATCCGTGTCTTCCAAAAGACAATTTCTTTGGCATTTCAATACTATTATAATCTTCAACTTTGATCATAATTTATGCTGCATACTCAATAAAAACCATTAGTACAAAATGTATAGGTTTTGTAATCATCAAAACAAAAACGATAATTTTATTTAAAATAGAGGAATGAGAGTTGTAGCGTTTTAAGGCGCAACAATCTCCCCCTTTTTGATGATCACAAAACCCGGTAAACTTGAAAGAAAATATAACTTATAACAATGCAATGCTTAGAGAGTTAAAACTCCCCCTTAATGAATGCAATGATAAACAATGTTTCAATGTGCATTTTTATCACCTTTACAAAATGTGTCACAAGTTGTAAAAACAATTAGGTTGCAAATAGCACTTCAACAATCAAATTTACAACAAGTTTACATAACCATTCTCCCCCTTTTTGTGAGAATAAAAAAGGGTAAAGGATTTTAAGAAAATTGGACATAGTTTCCTTTAAAAAAGAATAAACCATAAATCCATTCAAGTAATAACAATCAACTCAAAATCCAATAACAACTTAATAATCCATCAACATACATAATAAACTAATTTCAACATCAATTAAACTATTTAATCCTTACAAATAATTACAAAATGATAAAATCTAAAAAAAAAACTAAAACAAAGACAACTCAATCCAAGCCGCCATCACCATCACCATCACCATCATTCCCGTGAGTAGTATCCTCATCCATGTGAGTACTGGAAAACTGAGAACGAAGAGCATCCACTTCATGTCGTAAATACGACAAATCTTCTCTCGAGGAGTCTTGGTAAGCTCGAAGAGACGCAACATCATCTCGAAGGGAATGGAATTGAGAATTCATATCGACTCTCAATGATTGAAATTGTGAGTTCATATCCTCACGAAGGCTTTGGAATTGAGAAGTAAAAAAGGCAAAGGCGTCTTGATTGAACTCAAAAGAAGAAGAAGGTTGATGACTATCAGGAGCTGGAATATCCGCCCCAATATTCATCATGTCATCAAAGGTAGATGGGGATTGATGCTGAATGGGTGGCTCATCGATATTTGGTTCAATCAAGAAAGGAAAATGAACCCTTTGGGCACTAGTCATCCTATCAATGGGTAATGAGGGGTGATCTTTAGGATTGAAAGCAGAAAGTAGGTTCCCCGGATCATTAACCCAACATGAGGTGAAAGGATTCCAAGAAATTTTGTTAAACAAAAAACACCTTAGATTGAAGGTGTCCTTGGACTTGATAGGGAGCTTCTCATTGTCATCAAAAGGAAGGTTGAAATGAAGAAAAATCTTTGTTAGGACACGGCCGAATGGGAGAATAACCTTTTTAGGATTATGGGCGGTGTTCCTAAAGATTTGGACAATGAATCTAGGTAGGTTGAAAGGGGTCATTGTAATGATGTAATACATCAAGTATACATCAGAGAATTTCAACCTAAGACGATCACCATCCCGAGGGATCATAGAGGTGATCACAATCTTGTGAAGGATTTGGTAGTTTGTAGGGATGGAATTCACAAGAAAAGATTGGTTTGGACATTGAGGGGTTCCGCCAAATATGAGATACAAGGCTTGGGCAGGATCACATACCCCATCATTGGGCCAAGTAGCTAGAGCGAATTTAGCCGGACCCTCCGAAGGAATGCGAAGAATATTTCCTAATTCGGTGCTATTGAATTCAATTGGGCGATTACAAACGATGGTTTTGATAGATAACTCACCATCACCCTCAAACAGTTCAAGATTAGCATAGAAAGAATGAATCATGGATGGATACAAAAAATCGTTCTTTCTAGGGGGTTTGAAAAAATTTTCCCATTGTTGGAATTGAATCCAATCAAGAATTGGGAGCTGGGAAGTCCTAAGGAAATCGAAATCAAAGATATAACCCGGAATTAATTTGCGAGTAAGATAGTCTTCCGGAATTGGCTTACCATCAAGTGGAGGACCCGTATAATTCCTATTGGAGCGATTAGAGCGTCTCCTCCGGCTTGATTCTCCTTCTTCTCGGTTGCTTCGAGACATATTGCAAGAAATTTAAGGGAATTGAGGTAAAGATTCGATTTTGAGAAAAGGGGTTAGGGTTTGCAAAAATTTCGAATTGGAAGATTTGGTGTTTGGAAAGTGAAATTGATGGTTTGGAAAGGCTTAGGATGATCGATTATAACAATGATGAAGAAATCTCGAATTATGGGTGAAAAACACGAATTGTTGCTGAAAAAATGAGCAAAAGCCGTAGCCTCCAGACTTTAAAAATCGAGATCGCCTGAGGCGATCTGGAGAACGCCTGAGGCGATCAAGAACGCCTGAGGCGATGCTTGCGATCGCCTGAGGCGATGCGAGCCACGCCCGAGGCGATGCTTGCGATCGTTTGGGGCGATGCGAGCCACGGACGAGGCACTGCGCACAGAATGCTGAGGCGATGGTTTGGCCATATTTTGAGTCAATTTTTGGACCAAAAAATTATTTTTGATAATTCTAACTAACATTAAACCATCTAACAACAAAAAATTAATCACATAATCTCAAAAACACAATAATTCACAATTTGTGACTTTTAAAAGGTGATTTCAAAATGCATTTTTGAAATTAAATGTGAGTAAATTTGATTCCCCCTTAACAATTGTATAGCACATACAAAATAATCAAGTAAAGCATAAAGTAAACAACTCTCCCCCTCAAACCATGCATACACAAGCTCTCCCCCTTAAACTATGCATGAAGTAAACTTCAAGATTATCACACAATTATCCCCCTTTTTGTGATAATCAAAAAGTACAAAAAATAAATAGACAAATCACAAATATATGTTGACACATAGCCATATTTTATACATGTTCCTCATCAAGCATATAATAGCCCAAATAAGCATAAGATTAATTCATTTTGAGGAATACAAACATGCGTTTTAAGGCGATCAACAATGAATTCAAAATGTGCATATGTTCTACCAAAATTTCATGCATTTGTGCCCAATAAACATTAGAATTCTCAAATCATCATTTGATAAATTTATTAAGATCATGATAGCATTATTTCAAAGATAGAGCATCTAAACAAATATATCATGCTTAATCACATAATATCATATAACATATTCAAATTAGAATTCATTGCACTTACTATAAAAGGATAGGCATACATCATGCAATAAAACAATTTATATGTGCACATGCTAAGGGGTTATGCATTTTACTCCAATCAATATTGAGCTTCATTATTTATTGGTCACAATTAATTTGTGCCAATTAATTTTGAATTGCTCATTTAAAATGTATAAAATAAATTTTACCTTTTATGACAAGAGTGTGTTCTTGTCATTGGTCCTATGCCTCGTGCTTCTTCTATAGTTGTGAATAATACAAACTCCTCCTTTGAGTTGCTTGGCCCTTCATCCTTCATTCCATTCTTGTCCCTACAAGACAAATTTACAATTGGAGGAACTTTGGTACCCATTTGATTTTTGGGTCCTAAGGGGTTAACTTTCAATGGCACTTTTGGAATCCATTTCCACCTTTTATTAGGTTGGTATTGGATTCTAGCAAACCTACACTTGTTTTTGGTATGACCACTTTTACAACAATAAGTGCAAGTAAGAGAGTTGTGCTTTGCTTTGGCCAACAAGCTTGAAAAAGATTTTGATTTGTTTGAAAAGCCTAACCCGGCTTTGTCAAAGCTACATCGTTGTAATCCAAGCAATTCACTCATCTTTTGACTACTTTCACTATATTTGCAAAATGATATCTTTAAAGAATCTAATTCATTTTTCAATGAATTATTTTCTTCATCTTTCTTAGCAATCTCAAGTTTGAGTAGTTTATTACTCATCTTGGTTTTGCCAAGAGCATCAATAAGATCATTATAAGATTCTAAAAGTTCATCAAAAGAAGGTACCTCATCATCGCTTTCATCTCCTTCATTTCCAAGAGCCATTAAGCAAAGATTGGTGGCTTCTTCTTCATCGGAGTCGCTATCACTCCATGTAGCTATAAAAGCCTTCTTCTTGCCTTTGTCCTCATTCTTCTTCCTAGGACATTTGTTAGCATAGTGGCCTTTTTCTTGACAATTATAGCAAGTTACCTCATTTTTGGATTCATGTTTGGTTGCACTTGAGGTCTTTGACTTGCCATGTTTGTTGAAGAACTTCTTGAACTTTCTTGTGAACAATGCCATCTCCCCATCATCATCATCATCGGAGTGGTCTTTCCTTCCAACCAAGGCAATCCCATTTCTCTTGGATCTATCCTCCTCCTTTACTTCTCTCCTTGTGGCAACTTCAAGCTCATGAGTCACCAATGTGCCATGGAGCTCATCAAGATCATAGGAAGCACTTTCTCCTTTGTTGGACTCGATGATGGCCGTCCTCTTTACATCCCATTCTTTAGGTAAGGCTCTTAGTGCTCTCCTCCATATTTGCTTTGGAGGATACTTTTCTCCAAGTTGAGCAAGCTCGTTGATGATTTGGGTGAGCCTCCTAAACATGGAATCCACATCTTCTCCGGAATCCATCTCAAATGTTTCATACTTGAGTTGCAATAGATCAATCTTGGTCTCCTTTACTTGATTAGTGCCCTCATGACAAATTTGCAATTTGTCCCAAATTTCCTTTGCCGTTGAGCACATTGAGATCCGGTTGTACTCCTTCATATCTAAAGCACAATGCAAAATATTAATCGCTTTAGCATTTTGTGAAACTAATATCATATCCGCTCTAGTGAAATCGTCCATATCTTTGGGAACACTAATTCCCCCAACTTCCTTTAAAGGAATATGTGGACCTTTCACTATGATTTTCCATAGATCATAATCTACGGATTGGATGTATAGAGAAATTCTATTCTTCCAATAACCGTAGTTATCACCCGTGAAAAGCGGAGGGCGATTCGTCGATTGACCTTGAGCAAACGCATTTGCTAGATTAGCCATATAAAAATTTTGATTTAAAACAAAAATCAAATGGCTCTGATACCACTTGTTGGAATCGAAGAGGGGGGGTGAATGAGATTCCTTGGCTACTTTAGCGTTTTAAAATGAGTTTGTAAAAATAAAATATTTTGCGCTTTGCGGAAGCCTTTAGTCAATCGATAAATAAAAATAAATAAATAAATAAATGCGTAATGAAAAATAAAGCAATAAAAGACAAGGATATTTGTTATAGAAGTTCGGCGATGAATCGCCTAAGTCTCCTCTTCCCGGTTAGATAACCTCCAACCGAGGTTCCACTAGAATAAATGTTCTTGGCCTTGAGGGCTCCAAGTAAGCCACAACACAACTCTTCCTGAGTTACAACGCTCTTCCCGAGCACACTACTCTTCCCGAGTACACAAGCTCTTCCCGAGCACAATACTCTTCCCGAGTATACAAAGCTCTTCCCGAGCTACCAACACTCTTCACGAGTCTTCTTGGCCTTAAGGGCTCCAAGGATAGCCACACAATTGCACCAACAAGACTTGTTGATGTCTTTACAATATTCCAACTTGCTTTGGTGTTGGAGGACCTTTACAATGAATTGTACCAACAGAAACACCTTCACGGTGTACTCACACGAAGACAACAAGACTCAACAAATGAAAACAATCACAAGCTCCAATACAACAACAATGTATGGAGAGTATGATATAATTTGAACCAACAATTGATCAACACTTTGTATGAGTTGTAGACTTGTTCCTTAGCTTCAAAATGCTCCAAAGCATCCATATTTATAGTGTAGAAGGCCTCCAAGGCTCCTACTAGCCGTTGCTTCAAATAAGGCTTGAATCACTCCTCGATCGCCTCGGACATCGCCTCGGGCGATCACCTATCGCCGCGTTCCAACGGTCAAAAATCCTCAGATCGCCTCAGGCGATCAAGAGCAAAAATTAAGGCCGTAGCTTCAGCATGTCCAAATTTTGCATCGCCTCAAACGAACTCCACATCGCCTCAGGCGATCCAGACCATCGCCTCAGGCGTTCATGCCATCGCCTCGGGCGAACTCCCCGCGCGCGTGCCCGCGCATTGCCTCGGCGTCGCTTCAGTCGATGTGCGGGGGCGAAGTCCCTGTGGCTGCCATCGCCTCAGGCGATGGTCACCATCGCCTGGGGCGATCTGCCCCGCATGGTCGCCTAGCCATCGCCTCTGTCGATGGGCGTGGCGATCCTCGCCTGGCACCCATCGCCTGGGGCGATGGCACCCATCGCCTGGGGCGATCCGTGTCTTCCAAAAGACAATTTCTTTGGCATTTCAATACTATTATAATCTTCAACTTTGATCATAATTTATGCTGCATACTCAATAAAAACCATTAGTACAAAATGTATAGGTTTTGTAATCATCAAAACAAAAACGATAATTTTATTTAAAATAGAGGAATGAGAGTTGTAGCGTTTTAAGGCGCAACAATACCCTTGTTGTCATTGATGATTACTCACGTTTTACATGGACTATATTTTTAAGCAGTAAAGATCAGACCGGTCTGAAGTTGATCAAGCTGTTGAAACGAACTCAGAATGAGAGATCATCAAGGATAGATAGAATTCGAAGTGCCAAAGGCAGTGAATTCTCAAATCAGAATCTTGAATCCTTTCTAGAAGACCAAGGAATTAAGCATGAATTCTCAGCCGCTCGAACTCCTCAACAAAATGGAGTTGCATAACGAAGGAACAGAACGCATAAGGAGGCAGCAAGGACAATGCTTGCAAAGTCTGGAATTTCCCAAAAGTTCTGGGCAGAAGCTGTAAATACTGCATGTTATACTCAAAACCGATCCATGATTAACAACAAGTTAAATCTAACTCCATATGAAGTATGACAGGTAGCAGACCGTCTATCTCACACTTTCACATATTTGGTTGCAAATGTTTCATTCACAATAATGGTAAGAATCATCTTCAAGCATTCAAAGCTAAGTCAGATAATGGAATATTCTTAGGATATTCATCTAATAGTAAAGCTTTTTGAATCTTCAATAATTGAACCTTGACTGTAGAAGATTCAGTTCATGTAGTGTTTGATGAATCCTTGTGTACTAAGGGCAACAAGGAATTAATTCAAAAGCAGATGGAAAATATCAATCTCGAAGCTAACAGTGATGATGAGATTGTAGCTAATAGATCAAGAGACAATCCACCGGAACCTGAAGTACCAGATAGACCGAATCAAGGCACTGAAGTTTTTCCAGATCGAGTCGATCCGGAGCTTTTTGAACTCTAATATTAAAGCAGATGGTGATAATGTCACTACTACTAATCCATCTGGACCAGATTATCCAAAATCAAGCTATCGATGGACAAAGAGGCATCCACCTGATCTAGTAATTGGAAGTCCTTCTGCACCCATAAGAACCAGAGGACAGATGATGGATGAATTCACTCACGCCGCCTTTATATCTAATCTGGAACCCAAACAGATTAATGAAGTTTTGACTGATTATAAATGGATAAAGGCCATGCAAGAAGAGCTTAACCAATTTGAACAAAATCAAGTCTGGTTATTGGACGTAAAGAGTGCTTTTCTAAATGTGAAGCTTCAGGAGGAAGTCTACATTGAGCAACCTCCTGGATTTCAGAACCACTCACTTCCAGATCATGTATATCTACTGAATAAAGCAGTATATGGACTGAAACAAGCCCCAAGAGCATGGTATGATACTCTATCTCAATTTCTTCTGAACCACGATTTTCAGATCGTCTCAGTGGATAAAACGTTATTTAAATTTATTAAGGGGAAACATACCTTATTAGTTCAAATCTATGTTGACGATATCATCTTTGGGTCAACTAACCCCAAACTCTGCGAGAAATTCTCTAAGTTAATGCAGGGACAGTTTGAAATGAGCATGATGGGAGAACTGCCATTTTTCCTGAGTCTCCAAGTCAAACAGCTCAGCAATGGTATTTTTATCAATCAAAGCAAGTATACCAAAGAGCTACTCAAAAGATTCGGAATGAAGACTTGTTCAACTGCGTCAACTCCAATGAGTTCGTCAATCAAGCTAGATAAAGACGAAGGGGGAACAGCAGTTGAGGTAACCATGTATCGAGGTCTGATCGGATCACTATTATATCTTACAGCGAGCCGGCCTGATATTATGTTTTCAGTTTGCATATGCGCTAGATTTCAGTCTGATCCAAAGCAATCACATTTTATTGCTGCTAAGCGCATTCTTAAATACCTAAAAGGTCTCAGAACGTCGGTCTTTGGTATCCCAAAGATTCAAATTGTAGTTTAATTGGATATCCAGGCGCTGACTATGCAGGGTGTAAGATTGTTCGCAAGAGCACCAGTGGAACCTGTCAATTTCTAGGTGAAAGATTGATCTCATGGTTTAGCAAGAAGCAAACATCAATTGCCACATCTACAGCTGAGGCGGAATATCTTGCCGCTGGAAGCTGTTGCGCTCAAATGCTCTGGATTCAACATCAGCTTCAAGCTGCCGAGTCTCCGATATTTTGTGACAACACTAGTGCCATTGCTATAACGTATAATCCAGTTTTGCACTCTCGAACAAAGCATATTGATATCAGACATCATTTTATTCGAGATCACGTTGGCAAAAAGGAAATTCGGATTGAGCATATTTCAACAGACCAGCAAGCAGCAGACATTTTCACCAAACCACTCCCTGAGACTAAGTTTAATTACTTTCGTCAAATTCTTGGCTTAATAGATTTATCTTGATATCTTAAAGGTTTCTTTAATTTTGTTTTAAAGATTGTATACCAGCACAGATCGATAATACAATAATCAGAAAGACACAGACCGGTCCAAACTTTCAGACCGATCTCTGTCAACTGATATTATCCTATGATCTGTTTGCTCAAATACAACCAGTCTTTAACATAGTAATTGTTTAAACAGCCCGGACTGATCGAATTTTAACCGCCTTATCTCTCTCTCATCCGCTCCGTTATATTTTGAATTGCTTAAATATCAGTCATCGAGATACAGACACGTGTCTTATCTCTCCTATTTAGCGGGCTGTACATCTCACTCTCATTTCACTTTTTACGACTTACTGCTATCTGTTTATAACTTTCAAATCTTTCAATTCTCAAATGGACACTATCACTCACAACTCTCTATCTGTTGAGTTCGATGAAATTTACAGGGCTGAAGATCCAGAAATGGTTTCCATGTTCAAATCCTTGGAATCCTCAGGATTAAGGAACTTTCTAGAATGTGGGACGGTGGTTTACGAGTCGGAGATTCGAGAGCTGTTCGCCAATGCTGTTTCTCAAAAGACGTTCATTACCACATCGTCAAGGGCAAATCTTTCGATATCTCTCAGACAACGCTGTCAAAGACCTTTGGTCTTCCCAACACCGGACTGACTGACTTTGGCCACATTCCTCAGGCCACTCTCACCAATCTTCAGGGCAAAGTATCCATTTTTGGCCAGAAACTGCAGCCATCCTTCAAGAAGAAAGAAATGTTGTTCCATTTTCAAGTCCTCTGTGATATTGTTGGCAAGCCACTGTTGGGTAAAGCCAGAAACTATGACGCCGTAACCGTCGAAAAATTCCGGGCCATGGCTGCTATCCACTCCGGACAGAAAATGTACTGGTCCGCTATCTTGTTTGGTGTCCTGCTAGAAACAGTCATTGCATCCTAACAGGCTGTCTGCTTTGATGTTCCTCTCAGCAAACTCTTGGAGACAATGGGCATCGAGCTGGGGAAGCCGTCTGCTCTCAACCCTTTCAAGATTCTCAACCCCAAGGGTTTGGCCTTACTAAAATCCAAAGGTGCTCCACCCACACCCTCTGATCTGGTGACTGTAAAGATTGAACGGGGACAGGAACAGGCTGCTGCTCGAAAACCTAGAGTCAAACGCAAACTGACAGTCCAGACTGACTCAGAGGAAACTCAGTCTACCTCTGCTCCTCCATCCCCAGCCAAACCTCCTCCAAAGAAGCCAAGAACACAGATCACCAAGCCTCTGTCGACCTTAAATATCAAACCCATACCTACCTTGCCCTCAATCAAAGCCACCCCTGCAACCCAAACTCCAATTCAACCTTCAAACACTCAACCTTCAACAGCTCCACCCACTGTACCCAGAGTCACCATCCGAGTCCCTTCCACTACCCTTGCGGTCAAGGGGATTGTTATCAAAGAACTAGGGGACTACACCCAATCAGGGATTAAGCCCTCGTCTACCATTGGCAAAGGCAAGGCAGTCCTAGTTGAGCCCCTCTCTTCAAAACCCAAGTCAGCCGCTCAAACTGCAATTGACATCGCCATGGAAGATGTTGAAGACAAAGTTAAGGAGCTTACTGTGGTGTTCGATGAATGGGTTGCATACAGAACGATCAACCACTTTGGTCTGTTCTTCGGCAAGCTCAAGAGGCTCCACAAAATGGAACAAGAAGTCCTTAAAGGGACAGAAACTGATGATGTACGGATTGCTGTGCATCGCAAAGAATTGTTCCAGGCTAATCACAGGCTCCGACTGGCAAACCTACTCATTACAGCCAAAAAGGCGAACGTTGATGCCAACAATCTGACTGCCAAAGATGACGGTGCTGTCATTGCTAAACTGGAGATGGATATTCGTACTCTTCACATGGCTGTCCATTTTCAACGACAGAAGCTCAATATATCCACTCCCGTTCCCAGCCCAGATCACCCCTCTGCGAGCAAGGCTGTGGCAGAACCACTCTTTGAGCCAGTTACTTTTGATACAGCGGAGCAGCCACTAACCAATGCTCCGTCTGCAGCAGAGACTGAAGCCATGGCTGTCTTGCTGGACTCTCCAACAACTTCCATTCCTCTGGCATCATCAGTCTCTCATATTCAGAACAGTCCAACAGACGCACCTCCAAAAGCTGTCTCACCAGACTCCGTCGATCCGGATCTTGTGGTGTCAACGATTGTCACAGCTTTACAGGTTGAGGAGCCTACCAGACCTATCACTCCTCCAGATAGTCTGTTGAAGATTTGACGTTTATGGAAGAATTCTCTACGGACTTAGTTACTTTGATCCAGTCCGTAACACGCCAATCTGATGTCTCTTCACTCGTACCAATTGAAGCAAAAGTTGATCTGACTGCGTCCCCTTCTGATCACTCTCCGGACCACTTACCTGCTGAAGCCTCATCTCTGGCCAAGTCTCTTCAACAACTCTCTGAAAAATGTCTCTTTCTCTCTCAACGAGTCAGAGAAGTTCATCAGAGTCAAAGGTCTACACACTTAGATTTTGAATCCTTCAGAGAAAAGATGACGGCTAGCATAAGCGGTATTCAGCACGGACTGACTGACCTGTTCTCTCAGCAAGCTTCATATAAAAAGAGTCTGAGAAAAGAACAGATCGAGCTGGCCACTGAAGTTCGGACTTCCGTCGCTAAGTCCCTTATTGCTCAAGACACTCATCTGGATGCTATCTGCGCTCAGCTCACACAGATCGTAGATTTCCTTCAGGAGATTGCTGCTGACAAAAAGGGGGGAAAGTATAAGGATTTCAAGTCAGCTCAGCAGTCCTTAGCGAAGAAATAGATGTCTATTTGAATCAGACATATAAATGTATATCTATCAGATTTTTCTTCAATAAAATCAAAGTCTTTCTGTCACATATCTAAGTCTTAGTTCATTTATTTTGAACAAAATGACTTAATCGATCCGAACTACAACTTAACAGTGTTCATTTATTTTGAACAAAGAGACTTAACTAATCCGCAAGAATACGCTTCAGAACCCTTAAAAGACTGAATAAGAAGACATAGAAGCTAGGTTTTGTCACCATCAAAAAGGGGGAATTTGTTAGTTCTGGATTTTAAAGATGACAAAACAGATCAGACCGATCAAGACGTTAAACCATGCCAAAACAGATCACACCGATATGGTCTATCGCAAAATCGAAACGGATCGATGTAAACCAGTCTAACCAGATCGAAGCACGAGAGCAGCTCAATAAAGATCATATCAGAGCAGACAAGGTTGGATAAGTTTCGTTCTTCAGTCCGAATCATTAACGGCTATTTATTGAAGCATTTAATGATGCTATGATGAAAAATACCAAAGACTGATGATTACCTTAAAAGGTAAGAAGACAAAGAAGAGCCTACCTGACAGACGCCATTAGCACAGACCAGAATGGAAAGTGCCTAAAAGAATAAGACTGAAGTGTGTTCAGAGATTGAACAGAGTTAAGAGTTGCACAGAAAAGGAAATAATGTCGTTGGCATAAGCAACTATATAAGGATGCAATCAAAGAGCTCAAAGTGACGACTGATCAATCAAGAAACTAAAAGAAAACAAAAAAAGCACAATCTTACAAGTCCAGATATTCTTGAGCCGAATTGCTCAAAGTGTTCATAAGCACAGTCTGTAATATTTGATCGTCATAGGATCATTGTTTTCCTAGACAAAATCTGTATGTCTTCTGTATTTTTACTAAGATATAGGAGTGAGATTCAATTGTAACTGTCAGACAGTCTGTGTCTGAACAGATCAAGAGACTAGGAGTTTCAGTCTGGTAGTGGGATAAATCCAGCTGAATCGAGGTTGTACAAGTGGTTGTATTACTCAAAGTCTTCTAGTGTATCCTTCCTTAATTGGAAGAAGGGGAGACGTAGAAGGATTACACCACCTTCGAACTTCCAGAAACATATCATGTCTACTCTCATTTCGTACTAAGTTACACTCTTTAAGCGATCAAGCCGTTCTTAATAGTCAAGAACAAACCGTTCCGCACTTCTATATTCAGTGGTCTGTTCTGCTCAGAAATTGATTAAGAAATAGATTTCACTCACTAATCCGAGAGAAATCAATAAGGATTAATTTTAAAGGAGTGTTCATTCACCCCCCTCTAAACACTCCGGACCGATCCTAACAATTATGTTGCAAATTACAATTACGTTTTCTCAATTTAATTTTAGTGTAACTGTTATATGCACATGACTTTTTATACCCATAAAATTTGTATAAATTCGAAACTATAATATAATCTCAATTTTCTTGTTACATATTGTTTATCATTGTTTAATCTCTCACGTATATGAATTTCATAATTTTTGGGCATTATTTCAAATTAAGCCATAACCTAAACATAAGAAAAAATGAAGAAAAACCACCTCAAAAGGAAGGTAACGAAGCGAGAATTTCAGATATGTACTTATTTTCTCGTTTTGACGACGTTTCGAAGTCCAAAAATCAACAAAATCAGACTTTCTTTTTCTCTTCTTCCCTATTCTTTCGCACGGCATTTCTCACACACTCTATGGTGTAAATGTGTGATAAATAGCTGATATGTGTGTAAAATACACGTTTCTCTCACCTTTTTCCCTTCCAATTACATTTTTCTAACTCAAGGTACAAGTAACACTACATAAGGTACAACTTGCTTTCAAGGTACAAGTTATACAACACAAGGTATAACTTCTTATTATTAATAAGTTACCCTTACACATATATTCACTATTTTGACATCTATTCACTATATATATTATTCTCACTAAATTTAATCAATATTTCATCAAATTTAATCAATGTCTTAAATTTTTTCAATATTTTCAACTCTTATTCAATCTAATTTATTCAATATTATTCCATATATGAAATCTATTCAATATATCTATTTATTATTTTCACATATAATCAATATTTTCACTTTTATAGCTATTATCCTTCATAGTCTTATTCAATATTTTCAAAATGTAGTCAATTAAAATCTATTACATATATGATTCTACAAATTTATTATATGCACAACCTCTATACTTACCAATGTACATATAAAATGTCGAAATATATGACATGATGTGTATGCATGATCATGTAAAGTGTCGGGTCATTACAGGTGTATTGCTGTAAAACTTGGATTGTGATTAATGAGAATGGTGTCTCCCGTGGAAGTAGGCGTTCTTGGCCGAACCACGTAAATCTTGTTTTGTTCTTGATCATTACTTTCTGCCTGAATTGTGTGTTCATTGTTTGATAGTGCGCATGAGTTTTTGGAGTTTTGTTTCGGAGAAATAGGCTGGTGATTGTTGCTTTTATGGTGCATCAAGATTCTTGAGTGATTGTTGTCTGTGTTTAATTTGCAATTGGAATCAGAAAGTGGAAAGGTTGAATCGATTTACATAAAAGAACTTGATTAAACTTTCTGGTCTATCAACGTAACATTTGGTTGGTTGATTTCTTGCTTGGTATTCCAAATTGATTGAATTAGAATCTATCTTGATTTGATTATTGGGATTCAAGAATTCACAACAATTCATTTATGTTGTAATTGGATTAATGAATTTCATTTGAATGTAGAGATTTGATTTGAGAATGGATTTGAAACTTGGATTTGAAATGACACATATCTTGGTTTGTGCACAACTCATAAATAACTCATTAGTCTAAATTGACTGATTTATTATTTTATATACCTGGTTTGCGTTCAAATTATACACCACTCAAAAAAAACTTATTTTAAAGAAAAAATATAAAATAATAAATCTATCAATTTAGACTAATGAGTTGATTTATGAGTTGTGCACAAACCAATTCCATACAAAAATTGGACTTGTATATATTTTTATTGTATTTTATTTTAAATTTGTTTATTTATTTTTTTTAAAAAAAGAAAAAAACAAAAATAAAAATAATGGAAGTTGGTGTGACCAACTTTTTGGAAGTTGGCCACGCCAACTTGATTGGTAGTTAGCGTTTTGGATTGGGGTGTAAAAAAAAAAGAAGGAGAGGAATTGTATATTGGTATTGGTTTCTA
Organism: Haberlea rhodopensis; assembly: GCA_907163345.1. Lineage (NCBI taxonomy): Eukaryota > Viridiplantae > Streptophyta > Magnoliopsida > Lamiales > Gesneriaceae > Haberlea > Haberlea rhodopensis. The sequence continues at coordinate 179,110 of CAJQUN010000335.1, forward strand.
AAATATTTTCTAACTAAGTCAATAAAAAATTATTATTTCCATCTAAATACATCTTTCATAAAATTTTATCAATTAAGTCCAATTTTTCCCTATTTATTTAAGAAATCTTTTTGTTTTTCTTAAATACCCCCATTGCACATGTTCTCCTTCCATGTTTTAAAACTTGTTTAAAATATATATATATATATATATATATATATATATATATATATATATATATATCTAAATTTTTCTTATAATTTTTTCTAGACATTTAAATAGGGTTTTTAATCACCCGAATTGTTTTCTTAACAAAATAACTCATTTTAAAAATGTTTAACGAAGTAACCCGAGTTGGCGTCTTCTAGAATTTACCATATATTTTTTTATATTTTTATCGATGTCGTATCATGTAAATTTTAAAATCCATGTCGCCGTGTTCGTGTAGCGCCGTGTCCGTGTCACGGTGTCAGTGTCCGTGCATCATAGCTTTATATTGAGCAAAATGGTTCGATCCAGTCTTCCAGTTCTATCGCTGTCTTTATCGTTTGAGGATTGAATAAACTCATTTTTATATTGCTACAAGAATTCAGTTGGCAAGCTCTTCCTCTCAGGTCCCATCGAATTAATTTTTTGACTTAACATTTATTTTAAAAAACTAATAGACTTGAAAGTTGTTCAATATGAGGAAAAAGAAATCTTATAGTAAGATTTTATTTTTTTACCTATTATTATTATTATAATAAAATTAAATTTTAAAAAAATATATGTTGGAGGCGTCAACTGACATTGAACATAAAAAAAAATATATTTATATATTTATATTGGAGGTGTCAACCAACATAAAAAAATAAAATAAAATATGTACGAGACGGCAATTTAGTTGGTATCTCCATTAGAAGACGTCAATTGGATTGGCGTTTCGGATTACTTTGTTAAATATTTTTAAAATGGGTTATTTTATTAAAAAAAGGAGAATTTTCAGGTTGGTTTTTTAAAAAACCCGTTTTAAAACTATGCGATACATGGTACGCCGTACACAACGAAAATTGTCCCTCCCCCTTTTTACAGTTTTGTTACATTTCCTTCGCCTCTCTTGAGCATCCGATACATAAATTACTTCCAATCACCGCAACTCACTCGGGGGATTCAGAACTTTCGAAAAAAGGTACTTCAAGTTCTTCATTTTCTGTCCTTTTCGTTTTAGGGTTTTTAGTGTTTCTGTTCACGCCCACTTTCATGGGTTTTCTGTTACTTGGAACTTTTGTTTGTTATATTATCGAATTCGATTTTTTTGGGTGTGTGGTTTATCTTCACTCTGTTTATATTTTTGGAAATATAAAGTTTAATCTTTGCTTTGAGTTTTCGTAGTGAATGCTGGGCTTTTTGTACTGGAATTGTTTAATTGCTGTACGACTGTAGTTTTTGAGATGATGTTTTGGCGTAGGCGACTTAATGTGTTGTGGGACATAATTAATGCTTTACAAAAATTACATATATAATTTGAATCTTTTTTATTTTTATTTTTATCACCCGGATGGTATTTTTCAAATGCTATTTACGACACTCAAAACCCGAATCTTTTTATTTGAAATGAGTTATTACGCATTTGTGTAATTACATGTCTATATGTTGTATTGTACTTATGTCAGTATAAATATCGATAATATTATATGCAGAAGCAGATACATAGAAGATTTTTTTTAAATTTTTATTTTCTGTTATGTGTCGAACTTCTTTTGTGTGGGTGAAGACCAGTGTCTTGAAATGCTAAATCATATGTTTCAATTTACTGATTAAAATATATATAATTTTTAAAAAGGAGATAAAGTTAATGTCTAATGGTTATTGCTTTGTCATTTCCTTAGTATGTGGCATACTGGCATTAATCTGTTTAGCCGGGCTGAATTGATGTACCTTACTATCAGTGATTGAGTTAGTGATTCCTTGTTTTTGGAAAGAGGATTCGTTTGAAAATTCCGAGGTACAGAAAAAGAAATTATCTCATGAATTGGTCAATTGCATTTAATATTATTTTTGTTGTAAGAAAATACTTCGAGTGGATACTTTCTTGGCCAGAATCTTTGGCTTTTATTTTCTCTTTTGAATTAATGTTGTGTAGCTTATTCATACTTAATTGAGAGAACATTTTACGGTTTCTCTTGTTCTTTTATGTAAGAACGAACCTTTCTGATTCTGATGTCAATTGTTGTTCGATTTTGGTCACTTATTGGCATCTGCAACGAACTTGCAAATTGACTGTGTTATGCATCACTGTGGTTTTTATTGTCTACTAGAATGGATAGAGAAACATCAAATGGAGAACATCGACATGTTACAATTAAACTGTGGCCTCCTAGTCAAAATACACGCCAGATGCTAGTGGAGCGAATGACAAATAATCTTTCGGCTCCAACCATTTTCACCCGCAAGTTTGGCAGTGTCAGTGAGGTCGAGGCTTCAAAATTTGCCATACAAATTGAAGAATCTGCTTTTTCCAGTGCGAACCAACATTATGAACGGGAACCTGACGGTGATGGCAGTTCTGCTGTGCAGTGGTATGCCAGAGAATGTAGCAAGCTTTGTCTGGATGTTCTTAAGGGAGGGTACAAGATGGAGGAAAAAGAGATGATGAGCTCGAAGGTTGATTCTGATATCCGTGATACCTTTTTTGATATTTCTAAAGGTCAGCGAGCATTCATAGAGGAGGACGAGGCACAAACACTTTTGAGTCCCTTAAAAGATCCAGGCAATTTTTACACTAAAATATGTTTCAGCAATCGAAGCTTTGGTCTTGGTGCTGCCCATGTTGCTGGTCCTATATTATCAGCTATTAAAAACCAGTTGACAGAAGTGGATCTGTCAGATTTTGTTGCTGGGCGACCAGAGGCAGAGGCTCTGGATGTAATGACTATATTTTCTGAAGCTCTGGAAGGCTCTCATTTGAAGTATCTGAATCTCTCAGATAATGCCTTAGGCGAGAAGGGAGTTCGGGCATTTAGTTTGCTCTTGCAGTCTCAGACTGACTTGGAGGAACTATATCTGATGAATGATGGGATTTCAGAAGAAGCAGCACGAGCTGTTTGTGAATTGGTTCCTTCCACAGAGAAGCTTAGAGTTCTTCATTTTCATAACAATATGACGGGAGATGCAGGGGCGGTTTCGATATCCAAGATTCTGAGGCGTTGTCCCTTGTTGGAGGATTTTCGCTGCTCATCTACCCGTGTTGGCTCCGAAGGTGGGGTTGCATTGACTGAAGCACTTTCAGGATGTAAGAATTTGAAGAAACTTGATATACGAGACAACATGTTTGGGGTCGAGGCTGGTATCAAGCTGAGTGAGGCTCTTGTCGAACATCAGTATCTTACCGAGATTTATTTGAGCTACCTGAATCTTGAAGATGGTGGAGCAATTGCAATAGCTGATGCTCTAAAAGAGACCGCACCCTCACTCGAGGTCTTGGAGATGGCTGGGAATGATATAACAGCCAAAGCAGCTCCTAGTTTAGCTTCTTGCATTGCTAAAAAGACGGCTCTTGTGAAGTTGAACTTGTCGGAAAACGATCTCAAGGATGATGGTGTGCTTCTTATAAGCAAAGTACTTGGAGTAGAGCATGATCAACTGAAAGAAGTCGACATGAGCCAGAACTCTCTTAGAAGAGCTGCAGCTAGGACGTTGGCTCAGGCATTATTAGTTAATAAGCCCGCATTCAAGTTACTGAATATTGATGGAAACTTCATTTCCGATGAAGGGATCGACGAATTGAAGGATATCTTTAAAGAAAAGCCCGATAAACTTGGCCCATTGGATGAAAATGATCCTGATGGAGAAGATTTTGACGATAAGGATTCTGGAGATGAAGAAAATGAAGGTGGGCAGGATGAGTTGGAAGTCAAACTCAAAAATCTTGACGTTAATCAAGAAGAGTGAAGATCTTGACTATAGATCCTTCTGAAACTTATTGTCTTAGTTACATTAGCTTTATTGGATGAAACTTTATTGTCATGATTATAGCCACGCTGAAGCTATTCGATCGTTGTCAGTAGTTTGCTATCTATGCAACATTTTTACTATGATTCAGCTTGAGCTTCGTTAGGGCTACACATCTTTTATCAGATTGTTTAGACTTGTAGTTATTGATAACTCATTTTGGGGACATTTTATGGTTTCTATTATGCTTTCCAATAATGTTTACTTTCCCTAATCTAGATTTATTATTGTAAGCAGTGTTCCAAACCCATTTTTCCATGTGAAGAACGTGAGTTTTTTCATAGACGTTGACACGATTTGAGTTCATATCGAAATAAATTACTTCGAGTGAGTGCAACTTCTAATTAATAGAAAAATAAAGAAGAATGACAGATCGGTGGATAATTAGGAAAATCAGAAATCAGATGATCAGGGGGGGCGCACTGGGGAAGAAACTTGGAGGAGAGATTTGGGTAAAGGAAACTTGCCACTGTGGAATGTACTGTAAAATCCATTCAGTCATGAGAAGAAGAAATATTAGGCTCATTAATTTTAAATCAATCGACAAAAATAACTGCATAGTTAAATAGACGAATAATGAAAAGCTAACGTTGGGTTTTTTGTCCAGAAAACTGGAGAATGCTGTTACATACGTTCAGGCTTGAAAAACATACAAGGGTAAAGTGGTTGCTAGATTGTTACCGCATCCACCAATCTGTTACCGAATTATTTCTATTGCTACAGAAATATCTTTCTACATCTTCTAAGACTAGCAAATACTAACAATCACAATAAGCTTGATCTCTTCCTCTTATATGCTCTCCATGTCAATCCACTCAACCCGACTTCCAAACCATCGTCTGTGCAGTTTATATGAGAACTTTCGACTTCATTTTTACTCCTTTGAGATGCCAAAGCGCAACCAAATGTACCTTCACTTCTCGTCTCACTCGCTGTGGAAACTGTCTCACTTTTCAAGTCTGCGACTCTCTTCTCTCCCACAAGATTATCTCTAGCATTAAATTTTGGTAGTTCATTATTCAAGAATGGTAGATTCTCTTGTAACCGTTTTGCAGAATGTGTAGTTACATCATCTCCATTCTCCACAGCTTTCATCCACTGTAAATCGGTAACTGCATCATCACGAATTACCTCCTTTCTCCGCCTCTTACCAGTGACAGAAACTTCATTTAGAGATCCTTTTTCCCTGCCATCCTTCATATCAGGCACAGTGTAAACCCAATCTGGAACCTCGTGATCTTCCATGAGACGAGATCTGTAATTCTCCCTCTGTCTTCTCTCTTCATCCATTTTCTCGAACAACCAAAACTCCTCATCTGTACGGGCTGCCAGCCGATTGATTTCCCTTTCGCTTGGCACATCTCTTCCAAGTGAACTAGTACCTTTACGCATGATTTCGTCCAACATCTCTCTCCTATCTTGGGCTGCATGAACAAGAAAAACCTTACATTACCACTCGTCGACCAAGACATTGACTATGTTTACAGCAATTGTTTGCTACTTCTAGTTTAACCATTATAGATTCACAGAAAATGCAAAACAGCAGTCATCTCCACCATAAAATTAAAAATAATAATATAACTGCCATTGGACTATCGTGTATCGGAATCAAATTGTAGGAAATATTTTTAATATTTGTCTTATTGTTGCCTAAGAAACTGTGTTTCCATATAAAGGGAAAGATCTAAAAGGTTCAAGGGAGGTCAAAAACCTGTTGAAGTTGTATTGAACAACCCTGCCTGGATGACCTTTGCATCGATGCCCATTTTCTGCTTAGCTCTTTCTAAGATTACTTCTTCAATCGATCCAACACTGACGAGCACAAAAACTCTTACCTCTTTCTTCTGCCCAATGCGATGAGCTCTATCCTCTGCCTGCTGATCCATTTGAGGGTTCCAATCACTGTCAAAAATAATCACAGTGTCTGCACTCTGTAAATTCAGACCAAGTCCTCCAGCACGAGTGCTTAAAAGAAATATGAAGTAAGGTGAGTCAGGGGTGTTGAATTGTTTCAATAATTTTCCCCGGTCTTCAGTTTTGGTATTGCCATCAAGTCTAAGGAATTGATAACCTTTTAGTTCCAGATAATCTCCAAGTATGGTCATGAGGCGTGTCATTTGAGAGAAAAGGAGGACCCTGTGCCCAGCCCTCTGAAGTTTGGGGAGTAAGCGATCAAGAAGCTCGAACTTTCCAGATGCCCGAACAATCTCTTCATCCCGCTGCAAATAATATTCAACCAGAAACAGGAATGGGTGGTTGCAACATTTTCGAAGCTGCATCGTCAGGTTCTGCAGACTTTTGGACTTCCCACTTCCTACAAATTCACATCATAATCAAAACTAAGACTTAAATATTAGCCACCTACAGGTATTTGCAGCATTAAGCTATTCAAAAGTGGGTAACTCACCATTAGCGAGACCAACCCTCCCCATCTCTGTTACTTGCTGATAATATACTTTTTGCCATGCTGACATATCACATTTTAGCATAACCTGAGTTTTATTAGGAAGGTCCTTTTCCACCTCATCTTTTTTCCTTCTTAAAATAAATGGCCTTATGACCTAGATCATTTCGCAAGTACAAAAACGTACTAGTCATCAGAAAGTTTCATTTTCAAGGAACGAAACAGGAAAAACCAAATACTTACATGATGCAAGCGACGAATTACTAGCAATTGCTCCTCTTCTGTCAAGCTGACCTCACATTTGTCCGCAAAAGGAGCATTAAACCATTCCTCAAAATTTTGGACTGAATTAAAAATATTCGGAAGGAGAAAATTGAGCATGGACCACAGTTCTTGCAAACTATTCTGGATCGGAGTACCAGTCAAAAGAAGTCTCCGCCGAATTCGATATCTGCCAAATTAATTGACAATCGATTAGAGACTAAATTTCATCAAGTTTTATTTTGAATACTTATGCCATCACGTCAGCAAATGATAAAATAGCTGAAAAGCCAGAACGGCGATCGAATACCATTTTAGATAACATCAACGTATTAACTTCCAACCTTCAAGTTAACCTAATATCACTAAAACAGTAAAAATTCACTCAAGTCATACAAGGAGCCATATATGAATGAAGATAGAATTTAAAGATTCACAAGAAAATGCAAATCAAGAGTAGATGCCAAAACAATTTAAGTTACTAGAGACCATACCTTGAAACAAGAGTACGTGAAAGGACACAATCAAAATTTTTTAAGCGATGTCCTTCATCAACAATCAGGTAGTACCAGTGTATTTTCTTGAGAAATGCCTTGTCTCTAATAATAAGATCATAATGGGTGATCAAAACACTGAACTTCCCCTCTCCCAAACACTCGTCTCTCATTGCCTTTCTCTCATCAAGACGCCCATCATAAAGAACAGTAGAAATGCTGAACGTAGAAAGTCCACAAGGGATGAAGAATTTATACAAAAACTAAACATGAAGGAAGAGGTTTTGTTGCATACCTAGGAGCCCATGTCGAAAATTCATTCATCCAATTAGGTAGAACAGCTTTTGGGGCCACAATCAAGTGAGGCCCAGTCACATCCTTGTTTTCCATAAGGTACGCAACCAAAGCAATGGCCTGAATTGTTTTACCCAGACCCATTTCATCTGCTAAAATCCCATTTAAATTGTTATTGAATAAAGACAGCATCCACTGAAGCCCCTCTAATTGGTATTGTCTTAACACTCCGCCTTGAAGCATAGTTGGTTGCTCAGTCACCTATGGAAGTCCTCAGCAGGTCAGCCAACGATCGTCATAGTTGTTTGTAATGCTAGTTGGGGTGTCAATTTAAATTTTTGATTGGATGGGAAAAAACATTTCTGTATTTATTTGCATTTAGTTTCTTACAAAAAAGATATTCTTCTTACCGTTCACCCAGACAAATAGACAATCCCTACTGGGTGCAAGAGAGAATAGAACCTATAAAAACCTTAGAAACCAAGCATTTTCAATGGAAATGGTTCTTAAGTCTTAACTTGTGACTTCAGTGAAATTGAGCGGCTAAAGAGCCAACTACCCATTCATTGAACAACACGAACTGGAAACCTTTTAATGAAAACTGCTAATGGGACGTCTAAAAAAGTCAGACATAGAAATTAATACCTTCTCCTGTATTGAATGAACAACAGAATTATACTTCCGCTGGCCTTCTAGTAAATCACCTGTCTTTGCTTTATCATCAGATTCATCATCAAACTCTTCATCTTCCTCCAGAACTGCTTGCGCTGGTGTATCGGTCTTTGAAGCAGATAATTCAGGCATGTCAGTTTCTGAACCTTGCAAGGGTTCCATGCCTTCATGAGCAGCGTCTTTTTGGCGTTGCACAGCTGCTCCTAAACGAACTAAGAGATCATTGGTTTTTCCTAGGAGCATAGTCAATCTCTCATTCTTGCTCTCTTCCACCATTTTCATGTAAGCTTCTTGATCATCAGCTTTCAGAGCCTGGAATCTCAATTTTTCAGCCCGTGTAGCTCGTTGTCTTAGTCTTCCGTGCCACGCCTGTGAGGAGGGAGACAATATACTAAATCTTGACTCAAGGTATACGTTCTATAATCTATAAGAGACTCAAGGGTATAATAAGCAAATCCATTTAATTTGATAAGGACTCTTTCATAGACACATATTGAGCAATCAGGGACAGCCACAAATCAAGAAGACAGCCCCAAGTTCAATTCACATCTCATCATTTAAGTGTACATTTTCAAGCGTATCTGTTGCACTGAAGATATTCATGTCTTTTAGAACTTGAAACGAATGAAAAAGGGAACTCAACCAAAATGGGGGGAAAAGCACTAACTCCCATATTTCTCCATCTTTTTTTAGATATTCGCACCCGAAAAAACTTTTACTTTCTTGGACACACTGTTAATTTACAGAAAAATTTCAAAATACATCTTAGAATAAGCATCGTGCCTGGACACCATCATTCCTTTGTTTCCGACGTTTCTGGGCAGCCTGCACTTGCAATTGCAATTCACGGGCAGCATTTAGTAAGTCAGCAAAGAATTTCCTTTTCTGAGTCTCTTCATGATTCCTTTCTTCTTCCTCAGATCTTGACAACCTCTGCAGCGAAGATTATAATATATTTTAGAATTCCATCTAAAATCCCTTCCCTTGTCCAATAAAATACATAAACTTTCTGCCACATGATGCCATTAGTAGCTTAGAATCTGCTGACAGATGATACACTGGCAAAGGTGTTCATTTACAGAAACCCAACAGGTAGGGGTCACAAAAAACACCACTTACCTCACTATCTCGTTTCTTCTTTAGTGGATCATCGGTCTCTACAGCAAAAGCATCTCCAATACCATATAAAGGACAACGTAATCGCATCATGCCCCAATCAAACAATTGCTTATCGGGATTGGCGCAATGCAAGCGAAGCCAATATTCAGAAATTACTTCCGAGCGAACTTTGTTCTGTAACTCAGTTAACTGATAAGAAGAGAGGATAGTCAAAATTCAAAAACAAACTAGAACTATTACAATCTGAAGCATCCGTGAACAACACAAAAAAGGTTGTCGCGATTACAAATGGGCATGAAAATGTTGATAGAGTTCATTTTCTCACAATTATATCCACAATGAGAAACCCAGCCAGTTTATGCAGATAATCATATTCTTTTCCTGCTCTAGTTATATGGCATGCATTCACTGGGAAATGCTGGGCAAATACAATAGAAATCCGTTGGACTCCCATTTTGCAACAAATGGGAAGTTCCAACCAAATGCTTACATTTTTTTTACATGCTATCGCTTAATTTCAACTTCAACTAAAAAAAACTGCATCCATTTAGTATATGCTAACAGCACGAGAAACTTTTAATTAAACTTCATAAAAACAATATTTGTTGATAGATTGGTTTTAGGACAACAACCATCTTCTCTGGGGTTTTTTAATTAAATAACCTCAAATAAATAAATAATTATCAAAATAACCCCAAATATAACTAATTATACAAATGACCTTAGTCGCCAACTCGGTTGGCGTCTTCAACAGAAGGCGCCAACCCAGTTGGCGTGTAATATGTTTAAAATAGGACCACGCCAAATGGGTCGGTTGGCGTGACCATTATTTTCCATCGGTCATGCCAACTGGGTTGGCGTGACCGATGAAAGGACACGCCAACCCAGTTGGCGTGAATTTGTGTTATAAATCGAACCACCGCCTCTTCTTCTTCCTCGGCCAGCACCTCCATTTCTCCCATCAACAAGCATTATATTTTTTTATTTTGCTTCCAGTAGAAAATTGTTCACCCCATCATATTTTTAAAATTTAGAGGTAAGAATGTATAATGGTAACGACTGAAATCCAGACGCCGTTTGTTTGTTTCTGCCGCCCGCGGCTGCCGCCGATCGCCGTCGGTGGCTGCTGGCTACTGGCCTTTGTCATGTTTTGTCAGTTTTAAATTATTTTGTTCACTTTAATTTGCCTATATGTACTGATATATTTTTTGTTTCATATTATATGATAAATCCAATGACCGTACAAGGCCCGATTGACGATCATCTGTTTTCATTACAGTTATGTCATCGTTCTAAATATGTATGGGCAGGTGATATTGATAGACCCTTGCGTGTGAGAAATCTGATGGCTATTTTGGGGATCTTTGTCCATTAGACATACGTGTTGTAAGTATGTTAAATGAGTTTGGGTTTTATGGTGTATATAGGTGTAATAAGATTACGCTTGACCCTCATCCAATCACGGCGTTAGTAGAGAGATGGCGTCGTGAGACACTCATTCCATCTTAGATCTGGAGAGGCGACTCTCACACTGCAAGACATTGCAGTTATTTGGGGACTACCAATAAATGGTCTCGCAGTGTCAGACACCGATTATGATAGGACAATACTCGAATGGCAAGAATATTGTGATCGTCATTTGGGATTTACACCAGATACGAGTCGCTTTAAAGGTGCATGTTTGTTAATATCTGCGTTGAATAATCATTTAGTGAATATAGAAATTAAAAGATATCAATTCTGTTAGCTGGGGAAGTGATGTGCTGGCATTCTTATATCGTAAGTTGTGCACTTGAAAAAGTAGTATGTGGTGCATTACAACTTGTACAGGTATTCGTTACCTTTTTTTAAAATACTGAAAAAATATTTCTTGCATATTTTATTTATATTATTCATGTATATATTTTAGATTTGGGCATGGTCACGGCTCCAAAGTTTAGCTCCTCAAATAGGACGCTCAAGAACTGATATTGGGCCTACCAATCGACGAGGACAATTATTTACCTGCTACTCCATATGGTGCAAGGTGATGTATTACAAATTATGTTGCAATGTATAATATTATATTTAATTACTTGTTATATAATTTATGTTTTCTGATGATGATTATGATTACACAAGTGGGCATGTAAGTTAAGATTTACAGAAATTGGTACACATTCTGTACGAATTATTAGGGACATCCTTGAACAGCAGTCATTAAGCCAAGTAATTTTGTTTGTTATGTTCATATATAAAATATGATAGTTTTTGTACATTATTTTAATGTAATACTATATTTGTAGTTTAATGTAATACTATATTTGTAGTTTAATTGGCAGTCGTACCCTGATGACTATATCGAAGGATTGCGTACTGAGTTATGGACATACAGGGTGGCCCGCTGATTTTCTATGACATAGTTGAGATGCATCGTCCTGAGCGGGTTTTTCGTCAATTCGGCATGGTACAAAACATCCCACCAGATCCACGGTTAGGGGATGATAAATTACATGCAGTTAACCGAATGGGCAAAACAAGTAATGACTAGTCTGCGCACCAATACATGACTATATGGGTTAATGCACATGCTCACACCGTGGACAGACCGCGATATGATGCAGCTGGACAAGGTGTAATTGTCGGGTACAATGACTGGTATGGACGAGTAACACGTAGATTCATTGGCCATCAACGTCAATTTGTGGAGACTGGATATCAACATGGAGATGGCCCCACATGGCAACATGTGATATGTTGATTTATTACATATCTATTATATATTTGAAAATTGTGTTTAGATTTAACAACTTGATAAAAATTGTTCACTCATTTCAGATTGATCAGTTGGTGCAATTGATTGTTACCTGCGAAGGTAATATCGCTGAGGAACAATCCATTGGGGCGTATGTGGATGCATTTAGTGATGTCAGAAATGTAATATAACATGTGATGCATGTCGCGCAAGAACGACGAGATAGAAACTTTCCGTCATACGAAGAGGGACATGCTAGTGAGGAAGAACGAGTACAGCCGATGCATGCAAGTGCTGGTCCATCAAGCTATGTCCCGACATATATGTCAGGTCCATCTTCGTCATATGCCGGCGACATGTATGGAGATTGTTATATTCCTCAACCACCACATCAGTCGTATGATCAAACCCCTTTCACGCCTTATCAATCCATGTACACACAAGAACATTCCAGCCCAGATGTTAATTAGATTCCCTGAAATATATACATCGATGTCTCCACAATTTGACGTGTCACCGGTTGTGTTCCCTAATTTGTCGCCTGATGTCCAGCTGGACGATGTACCTGTAGTGCAAGATGATCAGGCCATTCAGGAAGGCGAGATCAGAGACGGAAACAGCCGCGTCGTTGTGGTACTGAGGGGCATTATAGAGTTTTATCCGTAATATATGTAGTTATGTTTTGCCTATTGTCAATCTTATTATGAAATGTAATGAATGTACTTTCAGGCCATATGAATGTTTTTATTTATGTAACAATAACAATAACAAGATTACAACTTTATTGATTTTGGGAACTCGATGCCATATGTCGTCTTGCCCGGGCTTCAGGCCAATCCATCTCATTTTGCATGCTTGTTGTTCGGTCTCGACCCCGTCTTCTTATAGTACGCAGGGTGGAATTGTGGTACAATTCGAATTAAGGGGTTTCCCAATATTGCTCTCCCATAATGGCTCAAATCGCCCTTGATATGTGCTCCAATATTCTTCCATATTATAATATGACTTGACAAATGTTTTTGCGTTTAAACCATAATTTCGACATACTTGTATCACATGTAAGCAAGGAATGCCAAATTCTTTCCATTTTCCACAAGAACATTCCCTTGATTTGAGCTTCACAACATGCGTAGTCCAGCTTGCATCCTTGTGATAACTGAGGTTGTTAAATGTCTTCGATCAAACATCTGAGCTTCATGATGAATGGAGTGATGATCAGCCCGAGCATATTTTTCAAATGCATAATCCGGTCATTCTTGATTATTTTGGATCATTCTATCCGCTTTTTTCAATCGCTCAAAAAAATATTACACACAAATGATCGAATGTTAATTGTACAATGGCAGTGATTGGAAGGCGACGGACACCTTTCATAACTCCATTTATGCACTCCGACATATTTGTTATTAGGATGTCACAAAGCCATCCTTCATCATGAGCAAGTGTCCACTGAGACTTGTCAATCCGATTCAAGTAATCAAAAGCTTTGGTTCAATGGTTTTGATCTCTTCCATCGTACGCTCAAACTTTATCAGTTGATTTTTTGATCCATCTTTTCAACACAAGTCTTTTAAGTGCACGTTTTTTAATCGACTATTAAAGTTTGAGCACAGATGTCTCAAACAGAATCGATGCACTCCACGGGGGGTTTGAAGTCAAGGATACATTCAGCTGCTGCAATAAGGCCCGGATGTTGATCAGAAATCAAACACACACCGCCAGATTCTCCAATAATGTGTTTGTAAACCATATGCAAGAACCATTTCCATGACAAAAGTTCTCTTCATCAACAATTGAAAATGTCAATGGTAAGACTTGATTATTTGCGTCCATGGACACAACAATCAACATCTTATGCTGATATTTTATATATAGATGTGTGACATCCACTGTAGTAACTTGACGACAGTGCCGAAAACCATCTATACAAGGTTGGAAGGCCCAGAAAACATAATTCAAAGTCTTTTCTCTTGGCCTTGCATTATCAAGATGATCACACTCCACGACTGTGCCTCTCCCATATAGAAAGGTAATTTATTCACCACTATCCCATATTCCATACACATTCCAAACTGCACATTTCAAACTATACCAGCCTTTTGCATATGATATTTCAAACCCATAATTATCTTTCACTGTTTGAATCACATACTTGATTTCATAAGCTGGATCACGGCGAACGATCCCCAATAACAAGCTGACAATCATGTTCTTATCCAAGTTCGAATGATCAAGCGATAGCTCACTCAGCAGACAAGTGTGATGACCACCATACTTGGTTATTTTGAATAACCCAACATTTTTATCTAAGCATTCACGCAGGTACCATCTGCAAAGTATATCCTCTATACTGTGTTTGCATATTACTTTCCACAATGTTTTTGTACTCTTAACGTGGTACTCACGTTTTGCAACCCGTGCTGAATAATCCTTCACAGCTGCCTGCAGATTAAATTTATCTTTGAAGACCACGTTGCAATAGATTTCACCTTTGGAGTAATCATAAAAACTCCCCCAACGACCTGCTGGATTGTCGATCGAATCTCCAAAAACTTCTGGATGTGTCATGGAAAAGAATGGGATTGTTGGATAAAGATTACGATCATTTATCATGGTTGTAGCTGACACTTCTCGTCTCATTGGTGCCTCCTCCTCTTGGTTTTCAATTGCTTCTTTCATCACAGCAATATCAACTTCATCATCATCAGCATCAGCCTCATCACCAGATGGAATCCCCTCTGGTTCAGAATGAATTTCATCAAACTGTCTGCTCGTGGCTCATCAACAATATTATCAACATCTACTGGATATTCATCTCGTTCTCTACCACTATATGAACCCTCAGCTTGATGTCGAGCAACGCACATCTCTTGAATCATAGATGTAGTCAATCCTTCTGAAACACTGCCACCGATTGGCATCTCTGGAATAGAATCATAACTCCTTGGTTCTGCTTGTATATAAAGTTCCAAGCAACTATGACCCTGTTCTGAATCAAGTAGCCATGCTAAATTGTAATTGTTGTCTATGGGTAAAATAGTCTGACGTATCCTCGAAAAATCTTTGAACATATGTCTAGCATATAATTTCAAAAGAAACTGGTTGCGATCGAAGCCAGTGATAATATATACTTTATTTACTAATTGTACAAAATTCATTGTACGACGTATGGTTGTACCTCTTGATGGACCACGATCATATCATACGAATTACTTGAATCGACATATTTTGATAACAATATAGATAATTAAATATTACCACCAATAAAATCTTTTCTGATGTAGAAGATCAGCTAAAGCTGCAACTACAGAGCATACTCAGAATTTTATTATATAGAAAAATAATACAACACGATGTAAATATATTATATATTCTCAGACGTTTTCGAGTGTTTGCAGTTTTCGTCTGGGTAAAAATGAGAGGCGGATGGGTAGTTTTATAGTGGGGAAAACGCCAACTGGGTTGGCGTGTGCATGATTTTACAATGCACACGCCAACTTGGTTGGCATGACCATATTTTAATAAGGTCTTGGCGTGACCATATTTTAATAAGATCTTGGCGTGACCATTAGTTTGCACTGGTCACGCCAATCCGTTTGGCGTGTCCTGTTTACATACACGCCAACTGGGAGTTGGCAACTAAGGTCATTTGAATAATTCTTTATATTTGGGGTTATTTTGCTAATAATTTATTTAATTGGGGGTTATTTAATTAAAAAACTCATCTTCTCTGCCTCCTTTAATTCTTTTAATCAACTTTAAAAAGATATCTTGGTCATTTCACAAATCAACCCTACCTTAAGTCCATATAGTTCCAGCAAGCACCTTGACTGCAGGTCCTCACCTCTACTTGTGGGAAAATCTGTCGACAAACAAAGAAACTATTTAAAGACATGGTATGATCGGAATAAACAAGTTCGAAAGAATATACACCGAATTCTTGAAATATATTGCTACTTCAGTTTCTGAATTGCACCACTACAATGGAAATTTACATTCCAACTGCCCAAAAGTGTAGTTGAAGTTATAAGCAGACATCAAATAGATTTATGAAGTGTATCATATAGAAGTTCAATAGAGAAATATAAATACCTTCATCATAGAATTAATACAGAAAGCAAACCTATATATTCTTCAGAGTTATGAAGTTTCATGATATAAGATCAAACAAATAGAAAAGACGAAACCACAAGGTTTGGAATATTGAATTAAATTTGACAAGCAACAAACTGAATCAATAAAACAGCTCTCCTAATAAATAATGAGATAAAATCTTTACAAATAAGGGAAATATAAAACACCAGATGTAGCTATAGAGTAGAGTTTGGTTAACAAAGAGGCTTAAAAGCATAAGAAGAAAAGGCAGAGCTCAGGCTGTGCAAAGAATGAATCCAATCCAATTATAGAGTTAACCAATAACTTTAGCAACTTATCATGAATCTTTTACCATAGAAACTGTAAATAGCTAGGGAGTTCGAACTTCAACTGAGAAACCTTATCAAATGAGCCCAAAAATTATAAGATAGCTAGCTTGTGCATTTATTTCTGTAAAATAATTTAACTCGATGACATACCCTCAAGTTCGGTTAGCCGATTTTGGATTTGGCTCTGAAGGCGCTTTTCCCTCAATTCGATCAATCTGGAACCATGAACACAGCTTGACTGTTGCTTTAGCACAGCATCTTCAAAATCCAACATTAAATCTTCATAGCTTGAAACACCACAATTATCCTGCCCATACCATTAAATGTTAAATTAGTGTATTATAACACGATATACTGGGAAACAAGAGATCACTATACTTCCACCACCAAAATATTTCCAGTACCAAAAGCCAAAGTGCTAATATAATAACAGATTTCTTAATGCAGCATACCGATGTTACTTGAAAGGAAAAGGTACGGAATATGAAATTTCAGTCGTCCTTCTTCCCCAAAATCCAGTAAAACTTTATTTCACATCAAATAGCACCAATTTCGACAAACCTAGTTATTAAATTCTAGAAATAATTAAAAAAAAAAGAGAAAGAAATAACGAAACCAATGTTATAGGAAAAGGCTCGCTTTTATTGAAAAAGCTAAACAAAAACTTAAAATTGATTGAACTATCATTAACCGTTGCTCCTAGTAGGTTCAATAATCAAAGCAAACAGCTAATTCAAACTTACCAACAAAAAGATACGGAAAATTAAAGAAATTTGCAATAAAAAGGAAAAAATTCAACACCGACCACTCACAAACAATATGCAATCAACAAAATAATCACACTATTTACAAAATCCTCACTGTCCTCCGCTCCGTAGACTCCTCCAGAGGCGCTGCAGCCTCGTCCCCGTGGCCGACAACACCACAACCGCATTCGGCAACTTCATGACAATCTCCGCGCGTGGCGATGGAGGAAACGGCGTCGTAAAGTTGCTGCGGCAAGGGCAAATTGCGGGAAAGGAAATTGAGCGCGCATATTAAAGTCTTCGCGCTGTCGAGCTTTTCGTCGAGTTGCGGTTCGGGTGCGCTCACACCTCGGGGCTCCGCCACCTGAGCAACCATGGCGGGAAGGAGATCCAGCGATGCGCATGTATTTCTTTGTCTACCAGATTGCCCCTGCTTTCATATGTCCAATTTGGAGAGAACTTCACTAAGTAAATTTATTCAATGATATTCTTTTGAGGAACCAAACTTGCAAAAGCGTCTATACGGATAAGCATATATGTCAAAGTTAGGTAACGGCACGAGGCATGGTACATATATTATATGATATATGGAGCAGCATGATACGGTCTATTTTGATACAGTATCGTGTCGTGCCATGCTAAACACGACCCTTAATATAGGCCGTGTCGGGCCAAGGGTATCAACCCATGGACCGTGTCGGCACTGCATGGAAAAGCACGATTTTTTTAAAATTTTTATTCAATGATATTCTTTTGAGGAGCCAAACTTGCAAAAGCGTCTACAAGGATAAGCATATATGTCAAAGTTAGGTGACGGCATGAGGCACGGTACAGACACGACACGATATGGAGCGGCAGGACACGGTCTATTTTGCTACAGTGTAGTGTTGTGACGTGCCAAGCACGGCCCGTAACATGGGCCATGTCGGGCCAAGGGTATTAGCTCATGGACCGTGCCGGCACGCAACTGCACAGAAAAACACGATTTTTTTTTAAAATTTTTAATTTTATGCAATCGATCGGCAGTTATGTGCCGGTCGATCGCTACATGTCGTAGCTTGCGCTCAAAAAAAGGTGCTTGAGCATGCACCAACGGGCAAAATATAGCCGTTTCAACGGCTCTTTTTTTAAAATTTATTTTGTGGTTGTTATAGGTGTGCTTTGAGAAAACATTTTATCTCTCAATCTCTAAGATCTATATTCTTGAAACTCTATACTCTCAATTTGTTCACAAGAATAAAGAAGTTCGTCTCAAGTTTGTCAATACAAGCACAAGCAACAAGGTCAATACTCTCCTAGCAAATATTTGGTAACATTTACATTTGTTGTATCTGATAATTCTAGTTTAGATACATAATGGCTGATTCATCTTATAATGTGAATTATAATGATGAAAATGATCAATTTCAACAAGATGAAGAAAGTACACCAAATATTCAATCATCAACTAGAAGAACTTCTAAAAAAGAACTAGTGATGTATATCAATTATTCGATGTAAAAAATATTAAGGGAAAGTGTTCAAGGACAGTTTGTAAGAAATATAAAAAATATTATGCATATGCTTCTTTTGGTGGTACATGTCATTTACTTAGGCTCATGGCTAAACATGAAGGCGAACCAAATGATGGTAACCAAACTACTCTTTCACAATTCGCTACTGGTAGTAGTAGTTCGACTTTAGGTTTTTTCACTTATAATGTTGAAAGTGATATGAGAGAATTAGTTAAATACATAGTATGGGCGGAGAAACCTTTTCAATGGGTGCGGATGTGAAATTCACTCATTATATTAATTTAGGTTTATAACATCAACATAAAAGGTTTTCAAGAAATACTATTAAATCGGATGCACTCATAATTTTTAATATATATAAAGCAAATTTAATTATGTATTTAGGTAATCTTTCTTCGAAAGTAGCACTAACTAGTGATATTTGGAAAACTTATCTTGCAATGCGTCATATATGTGTGTTACAGGATATTGGATTGACGATAATTGAGGGTTACATAAAAAGAATTTAGGTTTCACAAAAATTGATTTGTCTCATACGAGTAGAGTTATTTCTAATGTTATTATGCAAGTCACTAATGAATATAATATTAGTAATAAAATCTTCCCTGTTTCGTTTGATAATGTAACTAATAATATCGCTACAATTACTATATTAAAAACTTATTGAAACCAATTTTAAATGGTGATCTTTTTCATATCCGTTGTACATGTCATATTTTAAGTTGTGTGTGCAAGATGGATTGAAAACACTTGAGACTCATTTAGAAAAATAAAGACTACTCTTAACTTTCTTAATGGTTCAGTTGCTAGAAAACAAGATTTCAAAAGTTTATGCATTTATCATTGTATGAATTATAAAGATTTTCCTTATAATGTTCCTAATTGGTGGAATTCCACATATTTACTATTGCAAGCATGTTTACCACATAGAAACGTGATAACTTTATTTTTTAACGAAATGATGGCCGAACATTTCATATTGAAGAAAGTGATTGGGAAATTGCTTCAAATATTTGTAATTTTTTAGAACATTTTTGTAAGGACCCTAATCCTTAAGTGCGGAATCAAGGCATAATAGAGCTAATATAAAAGATCAGAGTGTAAAAGAACGTGTTGAGTCTATGAGCTTAAGCATTACATGCCAAAAATAAGGACTACCAAATGGATTAATTACATTCCAATCAATGAATGTGTTCAACTATAGTTTTATACTACTCCTAGAGTAGATACTATCCAAAATAATCCTGTCCTTTCTGCCTCAAAAGAATTCTTCACAAGGCTCACCACCTCAACCCGCTCAAGCCCTTCTTATCATGCCAAAAAGGTACCTACAAGGACAACCCCCAAACATGAGCAATAATAATCATTCATATTCAACACAATATGAAGATAAAGCGTAAATGCATAATCATAATAAAACACTTCCTGTTTTTCCCATGCATTTCAAACGCTTCCCGTTTGGTAGTCCCTGTACCATAACTCATGAGTATAATCAACAGATTATTTTTAATGGTCTAAACATGTCATGACACAATACCATCTCATCAATATCAAATACTGATCACCAATCCCTAGTCTGTCCATCACAATGTATTTTAATGCCCCTCGCTTATTTACATATAGGCGGCATAGGATAACCTCGCTTCAATGGACATGCGGGACTCCCACCCCTCGCCTCTCATTGAGCGGCAAATACCCTTTCCTCTCCCTATATGATAACCACGCTCAAATGTGACATGCGGCGCTCCCACCCCTCGCTTCACATTTAGCGGAACCAAACAAATAGCGGCAAGCATTAAAATCATCAAGGGATGACCACGACTCATGGGATGTGCACCAATAATCATCATATGCATCTATAAACATCATGCATAACATGTATTTGCATCCACAATGCAATACCACATATATACTCGCATCCACAATGCATAAACAATGAGTATATAAGATACATGTACCGTTGGGTGCCCGTACGTCCACTACGTACCTTTCCAAAATGTAGGATATGGTAGGACTTCAATGCCTTGGCTGTGTTGCCACCTGGGATGGTTCTACACATTCACACAAATCAATATTAGAACCCAATAATAGTCCGATACCAAAAATCCTACAAAAATATTCAAAAACACCAAATTTGGTGTCTCGCGATCGATCGCCATACAGCCCCGATCGATCGCGAGACCCCACTGTCTCGAGCAACAAAAAATTACAATCCACGATCGATCGCTGAGTTTGCGCCGATCGATCGCGACCTCGCCGATCGATCGCGCAAGACTCGCGATCGATCGCTGAAGTCCACTGTCTTCAGCACTGCAGCTCGCGATCGATCGCGGAAGGCGCCGATCGATCGCCGAGTCCTGCATACCCGATTTTTGGGCACTATTCACCCATCTCCTTCCCAAACCCAAACAAACTCATATAATCAAACACCAACCATACTCAATCACTACAAATCTTCCATAAACAACATCATACAACCATAAATCTAACACTCATCCAAAAATAACACCAACTCACACAAACCCATTTTAAAACCCTTCAAAAACATACCAAACTTAAACAAAACCTTACAAAAGCAACAATGAGGTATCCATACCTCTTGGAGATCTCAAATCACCCAATAAACTCCACAAATCAAGATTTTGCAAGGACTTCTCTTCACCTCAAAGCTGGAACTCGAAAATGAGGGGAAGGGTTTGGGTGGTGATTTGGTAAAGTAAGAGTGAGAGTGGTGAGGTGGGGTTGGGGTATAAAGTGGGTTAAATAAATTAAAAATGCATCCCACAACTCATGGTGTATAAAACACCCCAACATGATATTTAAAAGCATAACACCACTATGCTCCACAATTACAAATAAATGCATGTTTCCTCAAAACTGACTACCCACACATGAAGTCATTAAAACACCCCAAATATCTAACATGCATCGCATGCACCCTGAAATGCAACCCGATCACATCTACCATGTGACTAAACATTTCAACATAATAATTCCAACACAAAATTAATTACCATCATAATTAATCATATAAACACAAGTAATGCACCAAGTTGCAATTAATCATTTCGGGGACATCACAATACTCCCCTACTTATAAGATTTCGTCCTCGAAATCACATGCACTTACCCCAAAAGGAAACTAAACATAAACACATACCAGAGAATAGTTCCGGGTAGTGCTGCACCATATGCCGCTCCGTCTCCCACGTAGCCTCCTCGACACCCCTGCGATCCCACTGAATCTTTACCATCGGTATCACTTTGTTCCGAAGTCTACGGTGTGCTCGATCCAGGATTCTGACAGGCCGTTCCACATAAGACACATCGGATTCCAACTGAACCTCAGAAGGCTGTAACACATGAGATGGATCCGGCTCATACTTCCGCAGCATTGATACATGAAACACATCATGTATACCAGATAAAGAAGGCGGCAGAGCCAGTCGGTAAGCTAAGGTTCCAATGCGCTGCAAAATCTCGTACGGTCCAACATACCTCGGAGACAGTTTCCCGCGCATCCCAAATCGCACAACGCCTCTGACAGGCGAGATCTTCAAGAAGACCTTATCTCCCAACTGAAATTCCAACGGCCTCCGCCGTCTATTCGCATAAGCTGCCTGTTTGTCCTGGGCCGCTTTCATTTTCTGCCTTATCGTCTTTATCTTTTCTTCCATCTCCCGAATCAACTCCGGTCCTCCGACCGATCTGCGGTCCAAATCATCCCAACACAAGGGTGATCTACACCGTCTGCCAAAAAGAGCTTCAAACGGAGCCATCTGAATACTCGCCTGGTAGCTATTGTTATAAGAAAACTCTACCAAAGGCACTGAATCCTGCCAAGAGGCATCGAACTCCAAAACGCAAGCTCTCAACATGTCCTCGAGCGTCTGAATAGTACGCTCGGTCTGGCCATCCGTCTGAGGATGATAAGCAGTGCTCAATCTGACTTCAGTTCCCAAGGCTGACTGCAGGCCTTCCCAGAAATGAGATGTGAATCGCGGATCTCGATCTGACACTATGGAAACGGGGATCCCATGCAATCTCACCACATCTCTAATATACAACTGCGCCATCCTCAAAAAGGTGAAAGTCATGCTATAGGGGATAAAATGAGCTACCTTAGTCAATCGATCCACGATCACCCAAATAGCATCGAAGCCTGAAGCACTCCTCGGCAAATGAGTCACGAAGTCCATGGAAATGTGTTCCCACTTCCACTTCGGTATCTCCAAGCTTCTCAACTCGCCGCCAGGTCTCTGCCTCTCTGCCTTAACCTGCTGGCAGATCAAACACCTCTTCACAAAAGCGACGACATCACTCTTCATTCTCTTCCACCAAAACTGGCCACGCAGATCTTTATACATCTTTTTCCCGCCTGGGTGGATGCTCAGTCTGCTACTATGAGCTCGCTCTAAGATCCCTTTACGCAGCTCCGGGGTACTCGGAACCACCCAACGGTCACCCAATCTCAAAGACCCGTCATCGGCCACTCTGAATTTCGTTGGCTGACCAAGATGTACTAAAGATAACCACCTCTGAACCTCATCGTCTGACCTCTGAGCTCTCCTGATGTTCTCATAGATATCTGGCTCGGCTAGCAAAGTCGATACATACACAGGCGATGCATCTATGTCAAAATCATAGCCCAGATGGCAATAGGAGGTCATCATGGCTGACAAGTGGATGACGTCCTCAGCAGAACTCTTCACTTTCCGGCTCAAAGCATCTGCTGTCAAATTAGCTTTCCCCGGATGGTACTCTATCTCGCAATCATAGTCTTTAAGTAAGTCCATCCACCTCCTCTGCCTCATGTTCAGCTCTGCCTGAGTGAATAAAAACTTGAGGCTCTTGTGATCCGTGTAAATGGTAAATGAAGTACCATACAAATAATGCCTCCAAATCTTCAGGGCGAAGATGATAGCCGCCAATTCCAAGTCATGAACTGGATATCTGGTCTCATGCGGCTTCAACTGCCTCGATGCATAAGCTACCACATGCTTATCTTGCATCAGAACACACCCAAGGCCCTGGAGTGATGCATCAGTATACAGAACAAATCTGGAGTTCTCCGTAGGGATCACTAACACTGGCGCCGTCGTCAACCGGTGCTTCAACTCCCGGAAGCTTTCCTCACAAGCTTCTGACCAAAAGAATGGTACACCCTTCTGGGTCAACTGTGTCAACGGCTTGGCAATCTTCGAAAAGCCCTCGACGAAGCGTCGATAATATCCGGCCAAACCAAGGAAGCTCCGAATCTCAGGCACAGAAGTGGGGGCAGCCCACTCCATCACATCTTCGATCTTCCTGGGATCCACCGATATTCCGTTGCTAGAAATGACATGCCCCAGAAATACTACACTGCTCAACCAGAACTCACACTTACTGAGCTTGGCATACAACTGGTGATCTCGAAGAATCTGGAGCACTGTCCTCAAGTGTTTCACGTGCTCTTCCTCACTCCGGGAATAGATGAGGATGTCGTCAATAAACACAATGACGAACTGATCAAGATACGGCTGAAACACTCTGTTCATCAGACTCATAAAGACCGCTGGAGCATTCGTCACGCCGAACGGCATCACTAGGAACTCATAATGTCCATATCGCGTCCGGATCTTCTGCACATCTTCCTCTCTGACTCGAATCTGATGATACCCGGATCTCAAATCAATCTTGCTATATGTTGGAATCGAAGAGGGGGGTGAATGAGATTCCTTGGCTACTTTAGCGTTTTAAAATGAGTTTGTAAAAATAAAATATTTTGCGCTTGCGGAAGCCTTTAGTCAATCGATAAAAGCAAAGAATAAAATAAATAAATACGTAAAGGAAATAAAGCAATAAATAACAAAAGGATTTGTTATAGAAGTTCGGCGATGAATCGCCTACGTCTCCTCTTCCCGGTTAGATAACCTCCAACCGAGGTTCCACTAGAACAATTGGTCTTGGCCTTGAGGGCTCCAAGTTAGCCACACAACAACTCTTCCCGAGTTACAACGCTCTTCCCGAGCACACTACTCTTCCCAAGTACACAAGCTCTTCCCGAGCACAATACTCTTCCCGAGTATACAAAGCTCTTCACGAGCTACCAACACTCTTCACGAGTCTTCTTGGCCTTAAGGGCTCCAAGGATAGCCACAACACATGCACCAACTTTACTTGTTGGCGACTTTACAATTTTCCAACTTTCTTTGGTGTTGGAGGACCTTTACAAGAAACTCAATCAAACACCTTCAAGGTGTACCAATACGAAGAATCAAAACTCACACAACAAGAGATGAATTACAAACTCCAATACACACAAATGTATGAATTTTGCAATGCTAAAATAATTTGAATTGATCAAGGCTTTCTTGTAGTTTATAGTCTTGTTTCTTGCCTTCAAAAAGCTCCAAAAGATCCATATTTATAGTGTATGAGGCCCCCAAAGCTCCTACTAGCCGTTGCTACACATAAGGCTTGAATCACGCCTCGATCGCCTCGGAAATCGCCTCGGGCGATCACCCATCGCCACCCTTTAACGGTCAAATCTGGCCCAGATCGCCTCGGGCGATCTCCCCATAGCCTGGGGCGATCATCAATGATAAACAAGGCCGTAGGTAAAGTTCTGGATCGCCTCGGGCGTTCCGTGCATCGCCTGGGGCGATCGCCCTCAAAAAAATGGCCTAGGAAGCATTCTGGATCGCCTGGGGCGAGGTTGACCATCGCCAGCGTGCCCACCGTGCCATCGCTTCAGTCGATGGTGCGCAACATGGCTCGGATCGCCTGAGGTGATGGCCCGGATCGCCTGAGGTGATCTGCCAGATTTCAGCACTCTCAAACTTTGCACTATTCGACCATCTTAAGCTCATTTCTGGGAAACGTGGTAAACATAAAGGTTGTAGCTCTTCCTCTTATCTAGGTGTGTACAAAATTTCATTGCATTTCATTAAGGTATGAAGAAGTTATGCCCAAAATGCTACAGTCGCTCAAACCTTGCTACAATCTGCACTTGTTATGACTTCCATGTCATTTTGCTCCATGCTGCAATCCGAATTGGACTGAGATGTTCGAATACGAAATCTAGCATATTGAGTTTGCTTTCCAACCTCTTTAGATTCACCTTGTTCGGAGCATCGAGCCAAGAGATATAATCAAAACATTGCACTGCGCTCCAATTGGCTTCTATACGAATTTGCCCACCAACGGACCATTGGTTTGTGGGTCTTCATCCCATCATAAGAAATTGTTCCAACATCATTCCACACATGTTGAACACTTAAATTGGTTGTTCATAGATGTCATTCCTTCTCGTCCAAGCTCAATAGATTCCTTGATAAAAATCACCGCTTGTCCTATGAACTCGCATATGTTATTGTATAACTTGGGTTCTCTTCCATTGGTCTTCCCAACCAATTTATCAATATAACCTTGTACACTAAGTAGACATATTAGTATAACAAATGCAAGTTTTGTTGATCATCAAAACTCAAAGATTAACCGGGGATAATTTAACGCATTAAACGCAACCATGCGTTTAAGGCTCAACAATCTCCCCCTTTTTTATGATCACAAAACTTGATAAACTTGAATAAGTAATATGCATGAAATGTGAGTAAAAATAATTCCCCCTTAACAATTGCATACACTACAAGTTAATCAAGCAAATAACTCTCCCCCTCAAACCATGCATACTCAAGCTCTCCCCCTTAAACTATGCATGAATTAAGGTTCAAGTTTATCACAAAATTCTCCCCCTTTTTGTGATAATCAAAAAGCACAAAATTTAAATAAACATAGTTCGATTATATGTTGCCACATAGCCATATTTCAACAATTTACACATGTTCCTCATCAAACAAGATTAAATCATATAGAGGTGAATCACAACCATGTGTTTAAGGCACTCAACAATTAATTCTGAAAGTTGCAATGTGTGCATATGTTCATGCATTCATGCCAAAAACAAAATAATAAAAAAATATCAAGGCATTATAACAAATCATATACTTGCACATTTTCATATAGCATATTCAAATTTGAATGCAAAGCATATCAAGCTACTTACAATAAAAAGATAAGCATACATCATGCATTTCAACAATTATGCTAAGGGGTTATGCATTTTACTCCAATGAATATTGAGCTTCAATATTTATTTATCACAATTAATTTGTGCCAATGAATTTTGAAATTGCTCTTTTAACATGTAAAAAATAAATTTTACCCTCAATGACAAGAGTTTGTTCTTGTCATAGGTCCAACGCCTCGAGCCTCTTCTATAGTTGTGAATAATACAAACTCCTCCTTTGGGTTGCTTGACCCTTCATCCTTCATTTCATTCTTGTCCCTACAAGACAAATTTACAATTGGAGGAACTTTGGTACCCATTTGATTTTTGGGTCATAGGGGGTTAACTTTCAATGGCACTTTTGGAATCCATTTCCACCTCTTATTAGATTGGTATTGGATTCTAGCAAACCTACACTTATTTTTAGTGTGGCCATTTTTGCAACAATAATTACAAGTAGGAGAATCATGCTTTGCATTGGCCAACAAGCTAGAAAAAGTTTTTGATTTGCTTGAAAAACCTAACCCGGCTTTGTCAAAGCTACAACGTTGCAAGCCAAGCAATTCATTCATCTTTTTACTACTTTCACTAAATTTGCAAAAAGATATCTTTAAAGAATTTAATTCATTTCTCAATGAATTATTTTCTTCATCTTTCTTAGCAATCTCAAGTTTGAGTAATTTGTTACCCATCTTGGTTTTGCCAAGAGCATCAATAAGATCATTATAAGACTCTAAAAGTTCATCAAATGAAGGTACCTCATTGTCACTTTCATCTCCTTCATCTCCAAGAGCCATTAGACATAGATTGGTGGCTTCTTCTTCATCGGAGTCGCTATCACTCCATGTGGCTATAAACGCTTTCTTCTTCCCTTTGTCCTCATTCTTCTTCCTAGGGCATTTGTTAGCATAATGACCTTTATCATTACAATTATAACAAGTTACCTCATTTTTGGATTCATTTTTGGTTGCACTTGAGGTCTTTGACTTGCTATGTTTGGTGAAGAGCTTCTTGAACTTATTTGTGAATAGGATCATCTCCTCATCATCATCATCTTCTTCATCATCGGAGTGGTCTTTCCTTCCAACCAAGGCATTCCCATTTCTCTTGGATCTATCCTCCTCCTTTACTTCTCTCCTTGTGGCAACTTCAAGCTCATGAGTCACCAATGTGCCATGGAGCTCATCAAGATCATAGGAAGCACTTTCTCCTTTGTTGGACTCGATAATGGCCGTCCTCTTTGCATCCCATTCTTTAGGTAAGGCCCTTAGTGCTCTCCTCCATATTTGCTTTGGAGGGTACTTCTCTCCAAGTTGGGCAAGCTCATTTATGATAAGTGTGAGCCTCCTAAACATGGAATCCACCTCTTCTCCGGGCTCCATCTCAAACGTTTCATATTTGAGTTGTAGAAGGTCAATCTTGGTCTCCTTCACTTGATTGGTTCCTTCATGACAAATTTGCAATTTGTCCCATATCTCCTTAGCGGTTGAGCACATTGAGATCCGGTTGTACTCCTTCATATCTAAGGCACAATGCAAAATATTAATAGCTTTAGCATTTTGTGAAATTAATATCATATCCGCTCTAGTGAAATCGTCCATTTCTTTGGGAACACTTATTCCCCCAATTTCCTTTAAAGGAACATGTGGACCTTTCACTATGATCTTCGATAGGTCGTAATCTACGGATTGGATGTATAGAGAAATTCTATTTTTCCAATAGCCGTAATTATCACCCGTGAAGAGCGGAGGGCGATTTGTCGATTGACCTTGAGCAAACTCATTTGCTAGATTAGCCATAAAAAGATTTTGATTTAAAACAAAAATCAAATGGCTCTGATACCACTTGTTGGAATCGAAGAGGGGGGTGAATGAGATTCATTGGCTACTTTAGCGTTTTAAAATGAGTTTGTAAAAATTAAATATTTTGCGCTTGCGGAAGCCTTTAGTCAATCCATAAAAGCAAAGAATAAAATAAATAAATACGTAAAGGAAATAAAGCAATAAATAACAAAAGGATTTGTTATAGAAGTTCGGCGATGAATCGCCTACGTCTCCTCTTCCCGGTTAGATAACCTCCAACCGAGGTTCCACTAGAACAATTGGTCTTGGCCTTGAGGGCTCCAAGTTAGCCACACAACAACTCTTCCCGAGTTACAACGCTCTTCCCGAGCACACTACTCTTCCCGAGTACACAAGCTCTTCCCGAGCACAATACTCTTCCCGAGTATACAAAGCTCTTCACGAGCTACCAACACTCTTCACGAGTCTTCTTTGCCTTAAGGGCTCCAAGGATAGCCACAACACATGCACCAACTTTACTTGTTGGCGACTTTACAATTTTCCAACTTGCTTTGGTGTTGGAGGACCTTTACAAGAAACTCAATCAAACACCTTCAAGGTGTACCAATACGAAGAATCAAAACTCACACAACAAGAGATGAATTACAAACTCCAATACACACAAATGTATGAAGTTTGCAATGCTAAAATAATTTGAATTGATCAAGGATTTCTTGTAGTTTATAGTCTTGTTTCTTGCCTTCAAAAAGCTCCAAAAGATCCATATTTATAGTGTATGAGGCCCCCAAAGCTCCTACTAGCCGTTGCTACACATAAGGCTTGAATCACGCCTCGATCGCCTCGGGCGATCACCCATCGCCACCCTTTAACGGTCAAATCTGGCCCAGATCGCCTCGGGCGATCTCCCCATCGCCTGGGGCGATCATCAATGATAAACAAGGCCGTAGGTAAAGTTCTGGATCGCCTCGGGCGTTCCGTGCATCGCCTGGGGCGATCGCCCTCAAAAAAATGGCCTAGGAAGCATTCTGGATCGCCTGGGGCGAGGTTGACCATCGCCTGGGGCGATCTGATCACCAGCGTGCCCACCGTGCCATCGCTTCAGTCGATGGTGCGCAACATGGCTCGGATCGCCTGAGGTGATGGCCCGGATCGCCTGAGGTGATCTGCCAGATTTCAGCACTCTCAAACTTTGCACTATTCGACCATCTTAAGCTCATTTCTGGGAAAAGTGGTAAACATAAAGGTTGTAGATCTTCCTCTTATCTAAGTGTGTACAAAATTTCATTGCATTTCATTAAGGTATGAAGAAGTTATGCCCAAACTGCTACAGTCGCTCAAACCTTGCTACAATCTGCACTTGTTATGACTTCCATGTCATTTTGCTCCATGCTGAAATCCGAATTGGACTGAGATGTTCGAATATGAAATCTAGCATATTGAGTTTGCTTTCCAACCTCTTTGGATTCACCTTGTTCGGAGCATCGAGCCAAGAGATATAATCAAAACATTGCACTGCGCTCCAATTGGCTTCTATACGAATTTGCCCACCAACGGACCATTGGTTTGTGGGTCTTCATCCCATCATAAGAAATTGTTCCAACATCATTCCACACATGTTGAACACTTAAATTGGTTGTTCATAGATGTCATTCCTTCTCGTCCAAGCTCAATAGATTCCTTAATAAAAATCACCGCTTGTCCTATGAACTCGCATATGTTATTGTATAACTTGGGTTCTCTTCCATTGGTCTTCCCAACCAATTTATCAATATAACCATGTACACTAAGTAGACATATTAGTATAACAAATGCAAGTTTTGTTGATCATCAAAACTCAAAGATTAACGGGGGATAATTTAACGCATTAAACGCAACCATGCGTTTAAGGCTCAACACTATACACCCTGGTACCTTGCAACTGATCAAACAAGTCATCTATCCTTGGGAGAGGATACTTTTTCTTCACTGTAGCCTTATTCAGTTGCCGGTAATCGATGCACAACCGCATCGAGCCGTCCTTCTTCTTCACAAAGAGAACTGGTGCGCCCCATGGCGACACACTCGGGCGTATATATCCCTTGTCAAGGAGATCTTGCAACTGTTCTTTCAACTCTCTCAACTCAGCCGGTGCCATCCTATAAGGTGCACCAGAGATAGCGGATGTCCCTGGCAACAGCTCGATCCCAAACTCAACTTCCCTAGCCGGTGGGAATCCTGGGATCTCTTCTGGGAATACATCAGCAAACTCTGCTACCACTGGCACATCCTCAACTCTTAGTTCTTTATTCTTCCCAGACGTGTCCACGGCATAGATGAGATAACCCGTGTGTCCACGTTCCAACAACTGAGTCATCTTGATCGCTGAAATCAACGGAATCTTCGCACGAGAACCATTGCCATAGAAAGTCCACTGACTGCCCAATTCAGGTCTGAACTTCACTGTCCTCTGCCGGCAATCTACCACTGCCTGATATCTGTTCAGAACATCAATACCCAAGATGCAGTCAAAGTCTGACATGCCCAACACAATCAAGTCTGATCTCAATTCGTTGCCCTCAAAATAAATGAGGCTATCTGCCAAAAACTGATCAGCAATGACATTTCTTCCAGTGGGTGTCGAGACCAAGAGAGGCGTGGGTAAAGAAGACGTGCGCATATGGTGTCTTTCCACAAAACCCACCGATACAAAAGAGTGGGAGGCACCTGTATCGATCAAAATAAAAGCAGGGTACGTAAATAAATGACACGTACCGGCGATCACCTCCTCTGGGCTGCCTGGTCCTGCTCTCTAGTCAGCGCATACACCTGTCCCTGGGGCGGTCCCACTGTCTGACCTCCCGATGGTCGAGGCCCAAACTGCTGCCTCTGGTGTACAGTCCTGTCATCAAATCTCGGCCGGTTGCCCTGAAACTCTGACTGTCCTCCCCGGGTGGGGCAATACCGAGAAATGTGGCCCATCTTGCCACAGCTATAACAGGCAGGGCACTTGCTTGAAGAATGTGGTCCTCCACAATTGTCGCACCTCGGCTCTCCCGGCCTATTCCCTTGTGAAAACCCTCGATTGGCCGACCAATTCTTCTTGCTATCCTGTTTCTGACCAAAGTACTTCTTTCCACCAAACCGTGAAGATGAAGAGGCACCACGAGGTTTAAATGGCTCTCCTCGAGGCCTCAAGCTATCATTAGTCTGCCTCTGTTGCGGTACTGGTGGTGGCATAGCACTAGGATAAGCTCCCACCCCAAGCTCGGCAAGCTCCGCCCTTGTGAGAGCATCATCAAAAGAAGTTGGGTTATTGGTGATAACCCGGTCATAGAGCTCCGGTCGCAACCCCTTCATAAAGTTCCTCATCTTTGCGTGCCCATTGGTGGCAATGTGGGGAACATACCTCAGCAACGAAGAGTACCGCGTGGCATAGTCTGACACTGTCATGTTCTCCTGTTTCAAACTTGTAAATTCGTCCTCCTTCGTCTGTCTCGCCGCTGCGGAGAAGTACCGGTTCAGAAACCGGGTCCTGAAGAGTGTCCAATCAATCACAGTACCTAGTGCTCTTAGCTCCAATACAGTGCCCCTCCACCACATGAGAGGTTTCTTTGCTAACTGAAACTCCGCCAGCCTCAGCCAAGCTGTAACAGCACAAGGAGCCGATACAAAGATCTGTTCAAGTCTTTCCAACCACTCTTCAGCCTCCTCTCCGGACTCTGTCCCCTCAAACCGGGGCGGATGGTAAGACAGAAATTGCGTCAGACTGATCTCACCCGGTAGTAATAACTGAGCTACGGGTTCCATGCCTACGGCCGGTGGAGGTAGGGGGTTTGCCTGTCCCATACTTGCGTTCACACTACCAACATCTCCAACCTCCTCATTAGCAGCCATGCTGTAACACAAATGTTAACAACAATTCCAAGACAATATATATGTTATGCCATTAGATAACAGGAATGAGAATAAGCACGTTAGTATAACAGGATATACATCAATATGCACCACATGCATAAACATGCTTCAAATGTAAGCACCTAGCCAATCATGCTAAGGCTACCCTTCACTCGTTCCCGGGTTCTCTAACCACTGCACTGATACCACTAATGTAAGGACCCTAATCCTTAAGTGCGGAATAGAGCTAATATAAAAGATCAGAGTGTAAAAGAACGTGTTGAGTCTATGAGCTTAAGCATTACATGCCAAAAATAAGGACTACCAAATGGATTAATTACATTCCAATCAATGAATGTGTTCAACTATAGTTTTATACTACTCCTAGAGTAGATACTATCCAAAATAATCCTGTCCTTTCTGCCTCAAAAGAATTCTTCACAAGGCTCACCACCTCAACCCGCTCAAGCCCTTCTTATCATGCCAAAAAGGCACCTACAAGGACAACCCCCAAACATGAGTAATAATAATCATTCATATTCAACACAATATGAAGATAAAGCGTAAATGCATAATCATAATAAAACACTTCATGTTTTTCCCATGCATTTCAAACGCTTCCCGTTTGGTTGTCCCTGTACCATAACTCATGAGTATAATCAACAGATTATTTTTAATGGTCTAAACATGTCATGACACAATACCATCTCATCAATATCAAATACTGATCACCAATCCCTAGTCTGTCCATCACAATGTATTTTAATGCCCCTCGCTTATTTACATATAGGCGGCATAGGATAACCTCGCTTCAATGGACATGCGGGACTCCCACCCCTCGCCTCTCATTGAGCGGCAAATACCCTTTCCTCGCCCTATATGATAACCACGCTCAAATGTGACATGCGGCGCTCCCACCCCTCGCTCATTAAAATCATCAAGGGATGACCACGACTCATGGGATGTGCACCAATAATCATCATATGCATCTATAAACATCATGCATAACATGTATTTGCATCCACAATGCAATACCACATATATACTCGCATCCACAATGCATAAACAATGAGTATATAAGATACATGTATCGTTGGGTGCCCGTACGTCCACTACGTACCTTTCCAAAATGTAGGATATGGTAGGACTTCAATGCCTTGGCTGTGTTGCCACCTGGGATGGTTCTACACATTCACACAAATCAATATTAGAACCCAATAATAGTCCGATACCAAAAATCCTACAAAAATATTCAAAAACACCAAATTTGGTGTCTCGCGATCGATCGCCATACAGCCCCGATCGATCGCGAGACCCCACTGTCTCGAGCAACAAAAAATTACAATCCGCGATCGATCGCTGAGTTTGCGCCGATCGATCGCGACCTCGCCGATCGATCGCGCAAGACTCGCGATCGATCGCTGAAGTCCACTGTCTTCAGCACTGCAGCTCGCGATCGATCGCGGAAGGCACCGATCGATCGCCGAGTCCTGCATACCCGATTTTCGGGCACTATTCACCCATCTCTTTCCCAAACCCAAACAAACTCATATAATCAAACACCAACCATACTCAATCACTACAAATCTTCCATAAACAACATCATACAACCATAAATCTAACACTCATCCAAAAATAACACCAACTCACACAAACCCATTTTAAAACCCTTCAAAAACATACCAAACTTAAACAAAACCTTACAAAAGCAACAATGAGGTATCCATACCTCTTGGGGATCTCAAATCACCCAATAAACTCCACAAATCAAGATTTTGCAAGGACTTCTCTTCACCCCAAAGCTGGAACTCGAAAATGAGGGGAAGGGTTTGGGTGGTGATTTGGTAAAGTAAGAGTGAGAGTGGTGAGGTGGGGTTGGGGTATAAAGTGGGTTAAATAAATTAAAAATGCATCCCACAACTCATGGTGTATAAAACACCCCAACATGATATTTAAAAGCATAACACCACTATGCTCCACAATTACAAATAAATGCATGTTTCCTCAAAAATGACTACCCACACATGAAGTCATTAAAACACCCCAAATATCTAACATGCATCACATGCACCCTGAAATGCAACCCGATCACATCTACCATGTGACTAAACATTTCAACATAATAATTCCAACACATAATTAATTACCATCATAATTAATCATATAAACACAAGTAATGCACCAAGTTGCAATTAATCATTTCGGGGACATCACAATTTTTATGATACTACCAATTTATTTCGGGGTGTTATTGTCCAACTCTTCAATATTCTTGAATAAAATTCATGAAATTAGTGAATGTTTTGTATTACATAGAGGAGATCCATTTTTTTCAGGAACTGTTGAACCAATAGAGTATAAATTTAAAAAATATTGGAAAATTATTCATATGTTGAATTGATTGGCCTCAATTCTGGATCTTAGATTAAAATTATATATTGTGGAAATTATAATAGAATCTTATTATACCAACATGGCTTATGAAAATGTTAATATTAATCAAGAGAAAGAGTGCATTAATAAATGTTTGATTGCTTTGTTTTCTTTATATGATTCGTTGCATAATTCTATATCATTTCCAGTAAGAGAAAGTGGTAGTAGTAGTAAGGGTGTGTGGACAATGTTAAGAAGAAGACAAGACTCTACTTCCACTTTTTCTAGTTCTAGTTCTAATACATTTTCATTTACCGAGCTTCGGTTATACCTAAACAAAGTCATAAATTTCAGTGAACAAGAATTAGAAAGTTTTGATGTTTTGGCATGGTAAAAAACAATGCTAGACTTTGGCCAATACTTTCCATCATGGAACATGAGCTACTAACCCACAGTTCAATCAGAGTCTTATTTTAGTGCATGTGGAACAGTCATTGATGAAAAAATAAGTAGAAGAAACCAAACACCGTGAAGATATGTATTCTTTTAAAGGATTGGTTGGATGCTGATAGCCGCTTACTTGTGTTGGTGAACATGATGTTTCTTCTGCATGTTCATTTTTTCAAGGCCCTCTTGTTGGAACCGAAGAGGGGGTGAATGGGGTTTCTTGGCTACTTTAGCATTTTAAAATGAATTTTCAAAAATGTCGAGTTTGCGCTGCGGAAGACTTCAAGTCAATCGATAAATAAATAAAAAGAAGAAGTAAATAAATGCGTAATTTAAATAAAGATAAAGAACACGAGAATTTGTTATAGAAGTTCGGCGATGAATCGCCTACGTCTCCTCTTCCCGGCTAGAAAACGTCCAACCGAGGTTCCACTAGAACGAAAATGATCTTGGCCTTAAGGGCTCCAAGTTAGCCACTACACACTCTTCCCGAGTAAAAACAGCTCTTCACGAGCACCACACTCAAGGGCTCCAAGGATAGCCACACAAAACTCTTCCCGAGTTACCCACACTCTTCACGAGTCTTCTTGGTCTTAAGGGCTCCAAGGATAGCCACAACACTTGCACCAACTTTACTTGTTGATGACTTTTACAATTTCCAACTTGCGTCGGTGTTGGAGGACCTTACAATAAATCAACAAAACATTCACGATGTAACAATACGAAGAACACAAGACTCTCACACAAGAAATGAATCACAAACTCCAATACAACACAAAGGTATGGAGTTTGCAATGCTAGATAGAATTTGAATAAGCAAAGCTTTCTTGAAGTTTATAGACTTGTTTCTTGTCTTCAAAATGCTCCAAAACATCCATATTTATAGTGTAGGAGGCCCCCAAGGCTCCTACTAGCCGTTGCTACACTTAAGGCTTGAATCACTCCAAGATCGCCTCGGGCGATCACCATCGCCGCGCCCCAACAGTCACAATCTAGCACACATCGCCTCAGGCGATCAATACCACAAATCAATGACGTAGCCTCGGTTGCTCAAAATCTTTCATCGCCTCAGGCGAAGCACCCATCGCTTCAGGCGTTCATGCCATCGCCTCAGGTGATCAAGACAACGCCTCAGGCGAACTCCCCTTGCGCGCGAGCCTCAGCGTCGCTCCAGTCGATGTGCCTGGCGATGCCCTTCCTGACAGCCATCGCCTGGGGCGATCCAGCCCAGATTTAGCACAATTGATTTTCTCCAATCAATCCACTTTCAACCAATAAACATGTACACTAACTAAACACATTAGTATAACAAACACAAGTTTTGTTGATCATCAAAACTCATAAATAATTTGGAGATAAATTAAGCATTAAACACAACCACGCGTTTAAGGCTCAACAATCTCCCCCTTTTTGATGATCACAAAACTTGATGAACTTGAATATGTAATATGCATGAAATGTGAGTAAATAAGACTCTCCCTTAACAATTGCATAGCACATACAAGATTACCAAGTAATGCATAAAAAGTTCTCCCCCTCAAATCATGCATAACTCTCCCCCTCAAACCATGCATACAAAAACTCTCCCCCTCAAACTATGCATGCATTAAACTTCCAGTTTATCACAAACTTCTCCCCCTTTGGGTGATAATCAAAAAGCACAATCATATCACAAGTATATGTTGACATATAGCCATATTTTAACAATTTACACATGTTCCTCATCAAGCAAATAATAGCCATAACAAGCATAAGATTAAATCATTGAGAGGAATACAAACATGCGTTTAAGGCAATCAACAATGAATTCTAAAATTGTAAAGTGTGCATATGTTCTACCAAGAGTTCATGCACTCATGCCCACTAGACATTAAAATTCTCAAAGCATCATTTGATAAGATAAAATCATTAAGGTCATGATAGCATTATATCAAAGATTGATCATCTAACCACTTATAGCATGCTTAATCACATAATTTCACATAGCATTATTCAAATTTGAACTCAAGGCATATCAAAATACTTACTATAAAGAGATAAGCATTAATCAAAACAATTTATATGTGCATATGCTAAGGGGAAATGCTTTTTACTATCAATGAATATTGAGCTTCATTATTTATTGGTCACAATTAATTTGTGCCAATGAATTTTTGAATTGCTCTTTAAATGCACAAAATAAATTTACCTTTGATGACAAGAGTGTGTTCTTGTCATTGGTCCTATACCTCGCGCTTCTTCTATTGTGGTGCATGAGATGGTTTCCTCCCTTGAGGTGCTAGTCCCTTCATCATCTATCTCTTTGTTGTCCCTACAAAACAAATTAACAATTGGAGGATCTTTGGTACCCATTTGATTTTTGGGTCCTTGTGGGTTAGCTTTCATCAATGCCTTTGGGATCCATTTCCACCTTTTGTTAGGTTGGTATTGGATTTTAGCAAGCCTGCATTTATTCTTAGTATGACCATATTTGCAACAATAAGTGCAAGTAGGAGAATTATGCTTGGCTTTAGCCAACAAGCTTGAAAAAGTTTTAGTTTTGCTTGAAAAACCTGGTCCGGCTTTATCGAAGCTACAACGTTGCAAGCCAAGCAATTTATTCATCTTTAAACTACTATCACTAAATTTGCAAAAAGATTTCTTCAAAGAACTTAATTCATTTTTCAATGAATTGTTTTCTTCATCTTTCTTAGCTAACTCAAGCTTGAGTAATTTGTTACTCATCTTGGTTTTGCCAAGAACATCAATAAGCTCATGATAAGAATCTAGTAATTCATCAAAAGATGGTACCTCATCGTCGCTTTCATCTCCTTCATCGTTTGCGTCATCTTTGGCCATGAGACAAAGGTTTGTTGCTTCTTCTGCGGAGTCACTATCGCTCCATGTGGCTATTAGGGTTTTCTTCTTCCCTTTGTCCTCATTCTTCTTCCTAGGACATTTATTAGCATAATGACCTTTATCTTGACAATTATAGCAAGTTACCTCTTGTTTTGAATCATGTTTGGTAGCACCGGAGGTCTTTGGCTTGTTGTGTTTGTTGAAGAATTTTTTGAACTTTCTAGTGAACAAGATCATCTCATCATCATCATCATCTTCATTATTGGATTGATCTTTCCTCCCAACCAAGGCGATCCCCTTTCTTATGGATCTATCATCCTCATTTATTCCCTTCCTTGTTGACACTTCAAGCTCATGGGTCACCAATGTACCATGAAGTTCATCAAGTCATAAGATGCACTTTCTCCTTTGTTGGATTCGATGATGGCCGTCCTATTTGCATCTCATTCCTTTGGCAATGCTCTTAGTGCTCTTCTCTGTTGGGATATGCCCTAAGACATGTCATTAGATGATTTTTTATGACATACAATGTATTATGATTATTATAAATGGCAAATCATTATTATATATTATTCGAATATCTGTGTAATATGAATTGATATATAAGTTAATGTCCTTAGAATAATATTGTATTATT
Organism: Haberlea rhodopensis; assembly: GCA_907163345.1. Lineage (NCBI taxonomy): Eukaryota > Viridiplantae > Streptophyta > Magnoliopsida > Lamiales > Gesneriaceae > Haberlea > Haberlea rhodopensis. The sequence continues at coordinate 217,761 of CAJQUN010000335.1, forward strand.
CTTAAAGATTGTCCCTAGTCAAGTATTATCATAAATAAGGATAATGATAATACATTGAGACTAGTATGTTTTGATTGATGAATTGTTCATGGATATGAGATATCAAATCAACACATGGGTACATGTTAGAGAACAATGTACTGGACAGACCCACCATGAGAATGCTACATTGATAGTTATATGAGTGTCATAAGCAATTCTCATAGTGATAATAATGTATGTAATCCTTACGACTTGAGATCATCAGAGATCCCAACATAAGGAGTTATGTATCTTGATATTGTCAAACGTTACCTGTAACATGGTAAACTATAAAGGCAACTATTGGATACACTACGAATTATGTAGAGGGATGTTGATTGATCAAGATATGATTTGTCCCTCCTATATAACATGAGAAGTGTTTGGGCCCTTGATCAAGTAAGACTAAAATGCATGGACGTGCTCGAATGAGTCGATATGTGATATCGAGCTTATTCGTTTATTCTAGTTCTACTTGGGGATCAAGAAATAGAGATTGAATATACGAGTATGACTATTCCATTACTCGTGTTCAATCTAAACACATGGACAAAGGGATTAAGTTACATGGTTAATATTATCACAAGTTCTAAGGTTATGTCGAGTCAATGACATTCTTGTAATTTGGGTAGCCTTGATGTGTTGCTAGATACCGCTCATTGCTTGTGACGTAAAATGAGATTTTATGTCACTGCCAACATTACAAGATCCTATCGGGTCGCACAAAAGATTAAATCGATAAAGGGAATTAAATTCATGGGATGAATTAAATAATTAAGAAGAGTCTTAATTAAATGATTATAAGGATTTAATTATATCATGGGTTTGGGCCCATGAGACTTTAAGAAAGTCTTAAACCTTAATTAAATCTTATAATATAAATACAAGGTTGTAATTAATTGAAAGATACAATTCATAAAACCTAAAGCCTTCACTTTAAAGCTCTCGGCCGCCGCCTCTTTCTCCCGCCTCACGTCGCCGTGCCGCCGCCATGAATAGGAGTTTGATCGGCTGCCGTTAATCGATTTTGAACAGGGAGTTCAGTTTTGGTTCAAGAATAAGTCTAGCAACTTGTTCTTGAACATCCCTTTCGATTTGATCGTGTGGATACCGTAAAGACAAAGGTGCAAACTTTTGTTTATGACTCGTGGTGCTACAACGAGGATTCTGCATCAAACACGCTACAAGGGTGAGACTCTTATTATCTCTATTCCGATATGAACCCTTTGTGTCCGCGGTTTTAGTAATCCAAATTTTATTATTCCGCTGCGTTGTATGCTCGTTGGATTACTTACAGTGGTATCAGAGCCGTGTACAAAGCTCATATCGAAAATTATGTGGTTAATTGTTTAATCATATTTAGATTTATATTGCATGCTATAAAACTGTATATAATCATATATGATATGAGTAAATCGATTTTGTGAAATTATCGTAAAATTATATTTGATATAATTGAAGTTTATTGTATACGATACATGAAGGCGCAAAACCGAGCCCATAGCTTGATGGTTCGGCCACCACCATCACATTGACCCACGGCGGCCACATGAGGGCTAGGGTTTTCTAACCCTTGGCTCGAGATGGTCTAGCCGTTGCGGCTAATGTTCGTGCATGGAGGTGTCGAAACATGGCTAGAGTTTGGAACTCTTTTGGCTCGATAAGTTTTTGAAACCATGCAAGATGGTTCGATCATGGTCCACGGAAATATGAGGGTTGACGGCTACTTCCACGCGAGAGCTAGGGTTTTTCGAACCCATTGGCTCGAGATGGTCGAGCCGCCATCGTCATGAATCGTGCATGGTTGGACCGTGGCATGTGACTAAGATTTTCGAACCATGTGGCTCGATAGACATCAAAACGGCGCAAGTCATGGCTAGGGTTTTGGAACCCTAGCGGCGCCGCATGGTCACACGGCTTTGGACCGTGACTTGGGCTAGGGTTTCGAACCCTAGGCCCATGCATGGTCCAGCCGTGTGGTTAGATGGTTCGGACCCATTTGGCTCATGGTTTGAGTCGCATTTAGTTTCGTGGCATGTGATGTCCCGAGCGTACGATAATTTTCCAAAATTTTCATTTTACAGTTTTATTGGAATTAAATTTTAAAATGTTTAGAATTTAATTCATTAATTGTTATAGCATGTTTTATGTGTTGTTTGAGCATGGTGCATGGTTATAGCCCTATGACCTATTAGATAGGATTTTGTGAATGTTGTAATTTAATACGATCTGCGAGTCGTGCCTTCTCTATTTTTCTGAATGTATTCCCTCCCCTATGCTCCCCTCAAATGTAACTCGAGGAATTCTCTAAATCATGTAATTGTTATATAGTTTAGTTAGAGTTTTATTGATGGAGATCAATGAAGAAGGACCATGGTGCCGTGATGAAAAGGCCATTCACAAAAGGGAGCCAAAGAGGTGCTTGGAGAAGTTACCCTTAGGTTGACCTTTTAAATTTTCTCATTGGCTTGAGAAATTATAGTTGGGGCTATAACCATGTCACGTTTACTTTATGTTGATGTATGAGATGCATGTTTACTGTTTTATTTAATATTGATGCTTATTGATAGGCTTAGTTTTTACGTATTTTTAGCTGTAATTTCTTCCCGTTTTTTGTACTTTTCCTGGATGATATTATGCTTTTTGGTGTTTATTTGTTTGTTTCAGGAAAATAGGTCGGAAATGGAAGAAATGAGCTAAAATGAAGAAAACGGGTGAAATCGAGGCGAAAAAGAGATCAAATGAAGAAGTTGGATTTTTCGAAGCTTCTATCGATCGAGATTATTTCTCGATCGATCGAGCCAGGCAGAGTGTTGAGAAGCAAAGTTTTCAAAGCACCGATCGATCGAGATTTTGTCTCGATCGATCGATCGAGGCAGAGACATCAGCACCATTTTTATCGAAGGATCGATCGATCGGAAGGATAATCTCGATCGATCGAGCGAGGTAGTGATTTTCAAAGACTGAAGTGAACAGCTCACCGATCGATCGGACAAAATTCTCGATCGATCGATACGCAAATTCTGGAAAATCTTATCTTCCATTTTTGAATTGATTTTCAGTGGCTATAAATATGGATCAGTTGCATATCATGATATATCAGATCTGAGAGGGAAAAACCACCGAAAAACACACACCCAAACCCTAGCCGCCGCTTGGAAGAGCTGAGAGGAAGCCATCTTCTTCCTTCTTCATCCAAGCTTAAGCGTACCATTTTCCGGAGTGCAAGGAAGGAGCAAGAGAAGAAATCACGGTGCAACGCACAGATTCATTCCAGCCGTTTATCGTATTTCTAAACTTTGATTTATTTTATTTTCATTTTCATTTGATGTTTTTGAGGTCGAGAGACGATTAAACTTCTTATGTAATTGACTTGAATTGAATCTAGTTTATTTTATTGAGTTTTTGATTCGTTCGTGTTTGAGTGGATTGAGTTCAAAGCCTAGCTAACTTTGGTTGAAATCTGTAAGTTATAACCGAGATCGAGAGATAACGTTATAATACGCTACATTAATTCATGATGTATGTTAAGATTGAGATCGAGAGATGAAATCGCATACGTGAGAACTTTGAATCGAGAGATTTAGAGTAACGAGGTTTTGAAGATTTATGCAATATTGGATTAGTAAATAGGTGCACGAGAGTGACTTGTTCTAATTTGATATTAGTTTCTTTACAGCTCGAGAGAGTGTATTGAATATTATTGAAAACCTTTCACCTTAAGAATCAATTGTTTGGTAATTTCCTATTCAAACGAATCTTTGAAGAGAACATAGTTGAACGAAGAGCGAGATAAATTTCTCGAGCGAATTACCTTTGCATATCCGGAACCCGATCAATTTTATTTATTCTTGTGTTTTAGTTCTAGTTCTGTTTTAATTAATCTACCCCCGTTTCAGTCGTAGGCTAAATATAATTTTGCTAGTCTTATTTGGTACTTATACATTAGTCCCTGTGGATTCGACAACCTTTACTTTCATTTCACTATACTAAAACTTGACAACCGTGCACTTGCGGTAGAATCGCTTCACATTACACTTTGAAATATTTCTGTTTAAAAATAAAGCGGTCACTTATATATATATGTAGATATGTATATATTCATATATGTACCGGACATATTTTCAGTATTAATAAAAACATGAGATCAATAAATCCCTCTTATAATATTAAGTTTAAAATGCCTTCCAATTAAAAATACTCGTCAAGACTTCGATTGAACATGTGTGGGTTTGCCAAAGCAAAGCACCGTGACCATCTTAGTAAGACGCGAAAGGATAAAAGTGATATCCGTGTTATTTAAAATTGGGTTCGACTTAACTAGCGTTATTTCAATAGGATTGGGAACCTAGAGGCATGGGGTTGGAAAAATAATTCATTAGATGAATTTGAACAAAGCGTTGTTCGTCCAATCATCCAAGAATTGCATGTGATTGTAATTGACAAAGAGTTGTCTACCTAAATAACCGAGTCTTGGGCGATTAGCCAAAGCTAACTCAAGATTAAGTGAAATATGGATCTTGGCCCACTAAAGTTTTCGAGGGTTGATAATTTTAAACAAAATAGTGTGAGTGTCATTTAATATAAGACCATATTAAATGATTAAAATCATAAACTTATTTTGCATATTTATATTGTAGATATCCATGGCAACAAACAACGTTACAAATGCACTATCATTGCGATCGGTCCTTGAGAAGGACAAACTGAATGGGACAAATTTCCTAGACAGGTATAGGAATTTGAGGATTGTCCTCAAACAAGAAAAGAAGCAATATGTCCTAGAGGAAACCTTACCTGCTGAGGAACCTCCCTTGACGGCTGCTAAAGCCGATAAAGATGCTTACAAGAAGCATCAAAATGACGCACTTGATGTTGGGTGCCTTATGCTTGCCACCATGAACTCTGAGCTTCAGAACCAACATGAGGAAATGGAGGCGTTCGATATGATCGAACATCTAAAGCAACTGTACCAACAACAAGCAAGACAAGAGAGGTATGACGTCTCTAAAGCGTTATTCCAGTGTAGAATGGTAGAAGGAAGTCTGGTTGGAACTCATGTGCTCAAAATGATTGGGTACATTGAGAATCTGGAGAAGCTGGGTTTTCCTTTGGACCAAGAGTTGGCCACTGACGTGATCTTGCAATCGTTGCCTGAAAGCTTCAGTCAATTTGTCTTGAATTACAATATGATTGAAATTGAAAAGACTCTACCACAGTTGCTTGGCATGCTGAGAACTTTTGAAGCTAACAGCAAGAAGTATAAGCCTACTAATGTACTTATTATGAATAAGAGCAAAGGAAAGGCTAAAGCAAAAGGCTTCAAGAAGAACAAGAAGGTCCTTGTTAAGTCTAAGCCACATGTTTCTGCACTAAAGCCAAAGGGGGGAGTGGCAAAAGAGGGGAACTGTTTCCATTGCGGTGAGACCGGACATTGGAAAAGAAATTGCAAAGTTTATCTGGAGGATCTTAAGAAGACGAAGGGAAGTGTGACTTCCACTTCAGGTATTTTTGTTATAGAAGTCAATTTATCTACTTCTTCATCATGGGTATTAGATACTGGATGTGGATCTCACATTTGTGTTAATGTGCAGGATCTTAAAAGGAGTAGGATATTGGCAAAAGGCGAAGTGGATCTCCGAGTAGGAAATGGAGCAAGAGTTGTTGCATTAGCTATAGGAGATTATTCATTATCTTTGCCTTCCGGTTTATCTTTAGATTTAAAAGATTGTTATTTTGTGCCTTCAATTACTAGAAACATTATCTCTATTTCTTGTTTGGACAAGTTTGGATTTTCATTTATTATAAAGGACAATTGTTGCTCATTTATTTAAATGATATGTTTTATGCTAGTGCACAAATGATTAATGGTCTTTATGTATTAAATCTTGATATGCCTGGCTATAACATAAATACTAAAAGGATTAAGAATAATGATTCTAATCCAACTTATCTCTGGCATTGTCGCTTGGGCCATATAAACGAGAATCACATATCAAAACTTCATAAGGATGGAGTATTGGATTCATTTGATTTTGAATCATATGAAACATGTGAATCTTGTTTAATGGGCAAGATGACTAAAGCTCCTTTCAAGGGACATGTTGAAAGGACAAATGATTTATTGAGTCTCATACATAGTGATGTATGTGGACCAATAAGTACACATGCTAGAGGTGGTTTTCAATACTTCGTTACATTTACTGATGACTTCAGTAGATATGGGTATGTGTACCTAATGAAACATAAACATGAAACCTTTGAAAAGTTCAAGGATTTCAAGAATGAAGTACAAAACCAACTTGGCAAAAGTATCAAAATCCTTCGATCAGATCGAGGAGGTGAATACCTTAGCCAAGAGTTTCATGACTATCTAAAGGAGTGTGGGATAGTCCCACAACCCACTCCTCTGTATACTCCACAATGGAATGGTGTATCCGAGAGGAGAAATCGAACCTTGTTGGACATGGTTAGATCAATGATGAGTCATGCAGATATTCCGATATCCTTTTGGGGACATGCTTTAGAAACAGCAATATTCATACTGAACCGTGTTCCATCTAAATCTGTGGAAAAGACACCATATTAGATATGGACTGGGAAACGTCCTGGTATGTCTTTTATGAAGATTTGGGGTTGTGAGGCTTTCGTGAGACGTCACGCATCTAACAAACTTGGACCCAAATCTGATAAGTGTTTAGTTGTGGGGTATCCTAAGGAAACGAAAGGATACTATTTCTATTATCCCACCGAGAACAAAGTGGTTGTTGCTCGGACTGGTGTATTTCTTGAAAGAGAATTTATTTCTAGAAAAACCAGTGGGAGACATGACCGATTTATTTTTAAACAGAAAATATTTCAAAGTGTAGTGTGAAGCGATTCTACCGCAAGTGCACGGTTGTCAAGTTTTAGTATAGTGAAATGTAAGTAAAGGTTGTCGAATCCACAGGGACTAATGTATAAGTACCAAATAAGACTAGCAAAATTATATTTAGCCTACGATTAACAAAGGAGTAGATTAACTAATGCAATCTTAGAACTAAAGGACACAAAAATGAAATAAAACAAATCGGATTCCGGACATGCAAAGGTAATTTGCTTGAGAAATTTATCTCGCTCTTCGTTCAACTGTATTATCTTTAATGATTCGTCTGAATAATCAATTATCAAACAATTGATCCTTAAGGTGAAAGGTTTTCGTTATTATTCAATACACTCTCTCGAGCTGTAAAGAAACTAATATCAAATTAGAACAAGTCACTCTCGTGCACCTATTTACTAATCCAATATTGCATAAATCTTCAAAACCTCGTTACTCTAAATCTCTCGATTCAAAGTTCTCACGTATGCGATTTCATCTCTTGATCTCAATCTTAACATACATCATGAATTAATATCGCGTATTATAACGTTATCTCTCGATCTCGGTTATAAATCACAGATTTCAACCAAAGTTAGCTAGGCTTTGATCTTAATAAGCGTTTAATTCATGAACATAAGAACTCAATCCACTTAAACACGAACGAATCAATAAATGAAACACAATTTTACTAAAACTCAATAAAATAAACTAGATTCAATTCAAATCAATTACATAAGAAGTTTAATCGTCTCTCGACCTCAAAAACATCAAATGAGAATGAAAATAAAATAAATCAAAGTTTAGAAATACGATAAACGACTGGAATGAATCCGTGCGTTGCACCGTGATTTCTTCTCTTGCTCCTTCCTTGCACTCAGGATTTTACGCTCAAGCTTGGATGAAAACCGGAAGAAGATGGCTCTCCTTGGCGGCGGCTAGGAGGCGGTGATGTGACTAGAAATAGACACATCTTTAGTGCTTAATTTTCTACGTTTTGGTAGGTTTTGATAGATAATTTGATACGTATGCTACCTAATCGTATATTTGTGTAATTGTAGGTACAATCGAAGAAAACGAGCTAAAAACGATGTGTAAAGACCAAGGAGAGACATGGACATGACAAGGACTCAAAGTTGATCAAGAAAAAGGCAAAAATGTAATTTTGGAGGTGGCAATCGATCGCCCGGAAGAGGAAATCGATCGCCTATGGACAGAAACTTTTGCAACAAAATTCACGGGTCAGCGATCGATCGCGAATGCCAGGCGATCGATCGCCAAAGTCTACTGGAGCTCAACGATCGATCGCGATATAGTGGCGATTGATCGCCTCAAGAAATTCGCTGAAGAAAAAAAAAGCTAGCGATCGATCGCCACACATCAGGCGATCGATCGCCGTAGAGTCCGGAAATTAGGAAATTGAGTCTTTTACCATGTTTAAAAGATTGTATCCCATTTTTATCACTCCCATACCCTAAAACTCGAGACTAAGCCTCATTAGCAGTAGTTTTTGATAGTTTTTCGATTTCTTAGAATAATTTGAGATTTTAGATTAATTTTCTTTCAAGTTTTCTTCAAGAACAATGAAGAACGAAACCGGAATCGACAAGCCGGAATCGTGATTTATCTTAGTAACTTTCTTTCCTTTATTTATTGAATGTTTTCGATCGACTTTTTATTGTTTTTAGATTTAATTATGCTAGGCTAAGACTCTTTGATTCTTGGTTGAAGGGATACCTACTTTTGGATTTGAATCTTTTATGAGAATTTGGTTTGATTGTTGAATTAGATTTCGATTTCAATTTGTTTCTCAGATTTCGAATTCCATGATTGTTGTGTTTGTGTATTAGACCGATCATCTAATATTCAATTACATAATCGATAGTTTGTTAAGAAACAACTAAGATTAATAATTAACCGGCTGTAGGTGTTATTGAATTCTTAGGAGAAACGGTTGAGTAATCAATTTTAACGGCTGTAGTTTTTATTGATTAAATTTATCGAACTCATTAGTTTTGAAAACTATCATTGATTTAATCATTAACGGCTGTAGTGGTGATTAGAGATTTGGTAAGGGTTGAATTGAATGCTGTTTTCTCTTTGCCTATGAATAAGATGAGTAAGAATTGAATTTCCAGTCGATAGATAATCGAAAGAATTCGAATGTTTTGATTTGATGACCAAAAGATAATTTTTCCAAAAGTACGGTTACCTGAAAACCAAGAATCGCTTCACTCTCATAAGTTTAAATCATCTTAGTTAATCTCGTTAATTAGTTTAGTTCTAGAATTTGCTTAGTAGTAATCATTCATCATAAAACCCCCTTGTTACTATTCGTTTTTGGCATAAAATAAATTTACCTTCCCTGTGGGATCGATCCCTACTTCCCTACTACATATTTTTGCTATTAACTGAAGAAGGGTTAATTTGGGCGTACACGATAAACGCTACCAGGCGGCTAGGGTTCTCTTTTTTTGGAGAATTTTCGTCTGATATGATCTATGGAAGGGAATGAATGATATCCCACTTAAAACCCCCGAAGATCAACTTAAATTTGGAAGATAAGATTTTTCAAAAATTGCGTATCGATCGATCGAGAATTATGTCCGATCGATCGGTGCACTGTTCACGTCAGTCTTTGAAACTCACTGCCTCGCCCGATCAATCGAGATTTTCCTTCCGATCGATCGATCCTTCGATACTTTTGATGCTCAACATTCTGCCTGGCACGATCGATCGAACCTTTGAAAAATCAAACTTCTTCTTTTCATCTCTTTTTCGCCTCAATTTCGCCCGTTTTCTTCATTTTAGCTCATTTCTTCCTTTTCCGATCTATTTTCCTGAAACAAGCAAATAAATACCAAAAAGCATAATATCATCCAGGAAAAAGTACGAAAAACGGGAAGAAATTACAGCTAAAAACACTTAAAATCTAAGCCTATCAACTCCCCTAAACTTAGACTTGATCGTCCTCGAGCAAGCAATAAGCTCAAAAAGAAGAGTTAATCTTAATACTATGCATGAATCATCTTTACAACTCACGTAAAAACTCAGAAATCCTACTTACACATCGATAAGAGTCATTCAAAATTCAACATGAAGAAATTTCTCTTAAATTAAACAATACATCGCAACATTGGAACGTGCGTGTGTGCTATTGCAAACATGAGTAATGTACATATCTTTAAGATCAAAATGTGCTATAAAAACTCAAAGTCAAGAATACTTTGAATTACTCTACAAATCTACTATCTAGCACTTCTCCACTAATGTAAATATTCCCTAGACTTGGATCAAAAGGTCTTTAAAAGCTTATAGCGTTAGGCCTTTTGGTGTCGGTTCCAAAGAAAAGGTAGGATGAATGCAAAGAAGAGAGTATAATAAAATCAGTTCAACAATTTTTTTTTTTCGCACACTATTGAGCTTCTCTTCAACTTTTTCTAGCCTTGGCCATTTTGGGTCTTATTTGAATTTTTCTTTTCAAGGCTTTTCTCTACATCTTTTCTTTTTGCTCATTCTTTTGTTCATTTTATTTTTCACAATGAACTCATTTACATATAACAATTCAGTGCAATGAATGAGATTCATTATACTCCCTTAGGGATGGATAAAAATTTTCTTTTAGGCTTAAACCAAGGTAGGTATAATGAGTTTGCCAAAAATGTCGAATGTGGGTCTAATCATATGCAATGCATATACCATTCTTTTTCAATAAGTCTCAAGAGGGGACACTAAGGAATGATGTATAAAAGGTAGGCTTGAAAGGCACGAACGGTCCAAAGATCGCCTAAATCATCTCCAAGTCAAGTTCCTAATTATAAATTTCGCCTCAAAGTCTTTCAAATAAATTGTAGCGTTATCTAAGATGCTCAAGACTAATCATAGTTAACACAATTTGTCACTTTAATCAGTACATACTTCACTCAATCATGACTCAAAACGTGCTCAAATTATTCCTCAATTTTGACATATGCTTACAAAGGATATAAACAAACAAGTTAAACATTTTCATGACTCCTATCTAGATGAGGATTAATTTTATCATGTATTACCATTGCAAATCTAATTCCTCATTTCTCAAGAATAACTCAATAATAAAAAAAAAATTTGTTGGTAATGCTCAAGGATAAATCAGTCACAAAATCGTGCACTCATGCAAGGAAAAGAAACAAGACAAGTAGCAGAATGCAAAAACAAGATATATACAAATACACAAACCCCCCCCCCCCCCCCCCCCCAAACTTAATATGTGCATTGCCCTCAATGAACAAGAAAAATAAATGCAATGGAAAAAACACATACCAAGACAACGATCGTCACTGATCGTCGTCCTCATCATGCTCCGGAGGGGGAACTGGGTAGTGATGCTCCTCGCCCTGATATGGCGGAAATGGTGGGTATTCAGAAAGTGGGGGTGCATGCGGCTGATATGGTGGAAAGTGTGGCTCTGGCGGGAATTGGAAACCTGGAAAGCCCTGGGCCATGGCAGTGTTCCATGCACTCTGGTAGTGCATGAACTCCATCTGACGCTGAGCTACCTGCTCATGGTCCATCTGCAATGCTCTCTGCATGCTGTGAATGTCCCGCTGCATGTTATGAATGCTCTGCTGCTCCAGGCGAATATCTTGGAGATCCCTGTGAAGAGAGTCCAATGTAACACGTGTACGCTCTACAACATAGGATGATGATGCTCCGGCCTGTCTAGCGTCCGAGGGTCGTGGCTCAGCCCTTCGTCGGCCTGTAGGAGGTGGTGGACCGTCAACAATAATCGGGATCTTCGGCGGAAGTAGCTCATCATCCTCTCCCCATTGCACTCCGCATCTCTGACATAAAGCAGTGATGGTGGATGGAAATGGCAGTGCGGAGGTAGGTGGGCTGCTACCGATCTCATGGATGTGATCACTAATAATCTCACCCAGATCCACATCATGTCCTGTTAGAATGGTAAATACCAGGGCCGCGCTATCTTTTGTCACCTCAGAAGTGTGGGTCGAAGGCATGACCCGTGAGGCGACAAATGAGAACCATGCTTGGGCCTCTGGTGTCAAATGTTTCTTGAGAACCACCTGTGGCTCTCCCTTATCATTCCGCTGCCAATCTTTTCCCGGCATGCCAATAACTGCAAGTACCTCATCATAATTGATCGTACTCTTTCGGAAGGATTGGTACGCACAGTTATGGATGAATGGCATCCGGTAGATATTATTGATTGCTGCCTGATCAACAAGTACATCCTTCCCTCGGACAAAAACATTCGCTCTGTGGCCTGGTGGGATAACTCGGAGATTCGTGTAGAATTCCCTTACCAGTGGAACCACAGCATCAATCGGTGTTTGAATAAACTGAAACCAACCTCGTCTCCTAACTGCCCTTATGACTGGACATTCAATCTTGTCTAAGCTCATGCCCCTTTCACGACTGAGGGGTTTCTTGTGATAACTGGAGAACAACTCAGCGGCTGTGGCATTTTCAAACTTCTGCTTGTCATACTCTGGCTCAGAAGTGGTGGCCTCTGTATGTTTTTGTTTCTGTGAGGCCTCTGCTTGCTTTGCCTTCTTTCTTGGAGCCATTCTCTCGCTAAGTTGTTCTTAGTTAATTCGCTTAACTGCACACAAACACTGCACCCACAAATACAGCAATACCAACACCCCGCAATACAACAACAATTCACCCAAACTTTGATTTTTTTTTAACCCAATTCAACTACAACAATATAATTGCACCAAAAGATGAAACGATATGAAATTGGAAACCAATTACCAATTAAAAATCTGATCTTGGATGAACTTGGTGCTTGGTTTGAAGGATGCAATTCTACCCAATTCAGCTTGCAATTCTTCAGATCTGCAATTAAAATCTCATTATAACCAGTCTTACTTCAAAGATTTGAAGGAATTTTGAGAATTGGAGAACAAATAGATGAGAGGTGATGAAGATGGTGGAAGAGGCGCTGTGGTATGCGAAGGAGAGAAGAAATTTTTTTTTTGAAGTGCTTTGCAGAACTGCGTCGGTGCCCTAAATTTTTCAAAATTTTCTCTCGCTCGATCGATCGAAAATAATTCTCGATCGATCGAGCGAGGCAGTAACTCAAATCATATTTTAACAGTTTCGGGCGATCGATCGAGATTTGTCTCGATCGATCGCCAGCACCAGAAGACAAAAAATGAAATTATTCTCAAAAAATTTTCTCTCGGGTTGCCTCGCCTACATCCTTATTGCTCTTGGTTTTACACCTGCAATAAAATTTCACGAACTCATTCACGGAAAAACTAAAAACACAATAAAAACAAATCAAACTAAAACAAGGAATTAAAACAAAAACTCGAGGAAGGAAAAGAAAGTTCTTAATTTATAGTCCCAAGCTGGACTGTCACCTCCTCGTCTGTCAATTCGATTGCTCCTTTGGATTCTTTACAGAATCACTCGGGAGAGTACCTTGCTTCCTTCCCGAAATCAATGTAGCCAACTGCCCTATTTGCACTTCCAAATTCTTAATTGATGCATCTTGATTTTGCATCCTCACCTCTGTCGACGAAATCAGCTTGGCCATCAGTTCCTCCATACTCGGATTTTTGTGTGAACTCCGCCTGTGGTTCTGGGTTCAACACATTCTCCTTATTCGACCATCTCAGATTTGGGTGGTTCCTCCACCCCGGATTGTAGGAGTTCGAGTACGGATTATTCTGCTGCCGGTTTCCTACAAAATTCACCACTTCATTAGTTTTCAAAAATTGGTTACCTGCCTGGCACTCGATGCTCGGATGACCGCCTCCACACAAGTCACAGAAGATAGCTTGAGCTTGCATCGCTGCTGCTCCCATGCTGTCTATCTTCCAGGTTCATAGCTTCCAACTGAGCCGAAAGAGCATTAATCTCATCCACTTGATGGACCCCTATTGGTTTCAATGGCGTGTTCCTCTCTGACTGCCATTGATAGCTATTGGACGCCATTTCCTCCAATAGTTCATATGCTTCTTCCGGTGTCTTCCGCATAATTGATCCCCCAGATGCTGCATCTATCATTGAACGGTTAGCAGAAAATAAACCATTATAGAAAGTTTGTACCTGCAGCCAGATGGGTAGACCGTGGTGTGGGCATCTCCTCAGCAATTCTTTAAAACGATCCCATGTTAGGATCGGTCCGGAGTGTTTAGAGGGGGGGGGGGGGTGAATGAACACTCCTTGTAAAATTTAATCCCTTGTGATTTCTTTCGGATTAGTGAAAGAAATCTGTTTCTTAATCAACTTTTGTACAGAACAGACCACTGAAAGTATAAGTGCGGAACGGTCTGTTCTTGTATATGTAAGAACGGCTCGATGGCTAGTAATGAAAGAACAAGTGCAGAAAGATAATACACATGATATGTTTCTGGAAGTTCGAAGGTGGTGTAATCCTTCTACGTCTCCCCTTCTTCCAATTAAGGAAGGTTTATACTAGAAGACTTTGATTTATACAATCCTGTTGTACAAACCCGATTCAGGCTGGATTTACCTCACTACCAGTCTGAAACTCCTAGTCACTCGATCTGCTCAGACACACTCTGTCTGACAGTTACAATAAGTTTCTCACTTCTATTTTTCAACACAGAAAACACAAGATGCGCACAGTGATCCTAAATGATCAAATGTTACAAAGTAATCGTGCTTAAAATAATTTCAGCTCGAGAGCTTCTGAGCTTGTAAGCTTGTGCTGTTTTGCTTTCTTGTGCGTTTTTCAATTGATCAGCGAGAGTCGCGTATATTCCTTTTGTTGCATCCTTTTATATTTGCAAGTACCAACGACATTATTTCCCTTAATGTGCAACTTTGACTCTGCTTAAACTCTGAGTAGGCTACAGTCTTCTTCTTCAGGATACTTGCCGTTCTGGTTCATACTTTCGGCGACTGTCAGGTAAGCTCTTCTTTGTCTTCTTACCTTTTATGGCAATCTTCAGTCTTTGGTCCTTTGTAGCATTAATTATGACATTAAATGCTACAATAAATAGCCGTTAATGATTCAGACTTAGGAGCCATTCTTTATGTATCCTAGACTGCTCTGATCTGATAAAGATTGAGATCGATCTGAAGCTTCGGTTTAGTCAGTCTGATATCCATCGATCCGGTCTGATAAGTAATATGCCTTATCAGCTTGTTATGTTTTGAGCTATCGATCTGGTCAGTCTGATTACCCTCGATCCGGTCTGATATGCTTTGTCATCTTATCAGCTTGATCTGTTTTGGGCGATCGTTCTGGTCAATCTGATTTCACTCGATCCGGTCTGATATGTTTTGTCATCTTTAAAATCTCATCGATAAGATCCGGAACTAACAAATTCCCCCTTTTTGATGATGACAAAACCTAGCTTCTAAGTCTTTTTAACCAGTCTGATAAGAACTCTGAAGCGAAAACTTTCGGATCGATTACTTCTTCTTGTTCAAAATAAATGAACATTATTAAGTTGGATCGATTAAGCCTTTTATTATTAAGCCTTTTATTATAGTTCAAAATAAATGAACAAGGACTTAATTAAAAGGGGATTTTTATTGATCACCAAAAAATCCTAAATACAGACAGTCTGATAATTCTATTTTCTAGAACTGATGCGGCCTGAAGTCTTTCTTCTTTTCCCCCTTTTTGTCAGCAGCAATCTCTTGAAGAAAATCAAATTACTTGTGCTAGCTGCGCGCTGATAGCGTCAAGACGAACATTTTGAGCGCGGAGGGAATTGGCAACAGATGCTCTGACTTCAGTGGCTAGCTCGATCTGCTCTTTCTCAGGCTGTTCTTATAAGTGGCTTGCTGAGAAAACAGATCGTTTATGCCTCGCTGAAGGCTACCGATACTGGCTGTCATCTTCTCTTTGAATGAATCCAAATCCAAAGCTGTAAGCCTCTGACCTTGATGAACTTCTAGAATACGTTGAGAGAGTGACATGCAGTTGTCAGAGAGGTGCTGAAGAGTCCTTGCCAGAAATGGAGGTGCATCAGATTGTCGGCTGGGAGAGCGATCTGATGAGGACAAGGCATGTTCATCGTCTTCAGCAGTAGGTACAATGGAAGATATGGCAGCGTGATGACTTTCGGATCGGATCAGAGTGACCAAATCCGAGGAAAAAGCTTGAATGAAGGCCATATCTTCATCTGATTGGACTGGAGGAGTGCTGGGCCTGGAAGGCTCCTCAATTTGGAGAGCGGCAACAACTGTGGACACTACCAAATCCGGATCGACGAACTCTGGTGCGTCAATTTTTCGCAAGTGCTGCGGTTGGACTGATTTGTGCACGGGAGGCTGATGACCCCAAAGGAATAGATGTGGTTGGAGAGTCCAACAACACATTCAATGGTTCATCATCTGTAGCAGACGGAGCATTAGGCAATGGCTGCTCCGCTGTCTGATCTGCTGGCTGATCTGGTACAAGTACTGTAGTCTGAGCTGCTGCTTGATCTGCAGTCTGATCTGCGGCTGGTTCGGCAGGCTGCGCTGCTGGCTGATCTTCAGTCTGGTCTGCTGCCCCAGAGGGAATAACCTCGAACGAAAGGTTCTGCCAGAGTTTTGCTTGCATAATGATGATCCTGGGCTGGTTGCTGGAGTGCATACACTGATCTTCTGTCGTTGAAAACGGACAGCTAAATGAAGAGCATGAACATCCATCTCTAATTGAGCAATAACAGCCCCATCATCTCTGGCAGTTGGAGCATTCGAATCGAAGTTCTCTTTCTTAGCAGCTAGGAGCAGAGTGGCCAGTCTGAATCTTTGAATTGCCGTAAATAGCTCTTTGCGCTGCACGGCAAGCCGAACATCATCGGTCTCTGTTCCTTTCAGAACGTCCTCTTCCATCTTCTTCAGTCTGCTCAACTTTCCGAAGAACATCTCAATGTGGTTGATAGTCCGGTACTGGACGTATTCATCAAAGACCACAATGAGTCCCTTCACCTTCTCATCAACATCCTCCATAGCAATGTCGATGGCTGTCTGCGCTGCAGATTTGGGTTTAGAGGAGAGGGGTTCGGAGAGAATGGCTTTTCCCTTGCCGGTGGAGGAAGGGGACTTGATCCCTGATTGAGTATAGTCTCCCAACTCAGTGATAACTATCCCTTTGACCACGGGAATGGCAGAGGGAAGTCTAACGGTGACTTTGGGTGCAGGGGTTGAAGCTTGTGAAGGTTGGGTGGAAAGTTGGGATGCAGGGGTGGCTTTAGTTGGTGGCAAAATGGGTAGGGGTAGAGTTTTGATTGGTTTGGTAATATGCGTTCTGGGCTTCTTGGGAAGTGGCTTGGTTGGTGGCGAGGGAGCAGACTGAGTTTCTTCAGAATCAGTCTGGATGGTCAGCTTTCGCTTGACCCGAGGTTTGCGCGCAACAGCTTGTTCTTCGCCCTTCTCAATCTTGACTGCAGCCAGAGTGGCAGGAGTAGGCGGAGCACTCTTGGACTTCAGCAGTGCGAGCCCTTTGGAGTTTAGAATCTTGAAGGGATTGAGAGCGGACTGCTTTCCCTAGCTCGATGTCTAAGGACTCCAGTAGCTTGCTGAGAGGAACAGCAAAGCATACGGCCTGTTTTGATGCAATCACCGTTTCCATCAGAACTCCAAAAAGAATTACGGACCAGTTCATCTTCTGTCCGGATACAATAGCCGTCATAGCCCTGAACTTCTCTGCGGATAACGGCGTCAAAGCTTCCTGCTTTGCCCAAAAGAGGCTTGCCCACTATTTCGCACAGCACCTGGAAATGGAAGAGCATTTCCTTCTTCTTAAACGAGGGTTGCAAGCGGTGGCCAAAGATAGAAATCTTCCCTTGAAGAGCTGAGAGTGACGCTTGAGGAATCTGTCCAAACTCTGTTAGTCCGGTATTGGGGAGGCCAAAGGTTTTGGCCAGCGTCATCGGCGAGATCTCAAATGATTTGCCCTTGACAGTAGTGGATATTGATGTCTTCTGGGAGACGGCATTCGCGAATAGTTCGCGGATTTCTGATTCATAAACAACTGTGCCGCACTCCAGAAAATTTCTCAGACCAGATGATTCCAAAGCTCGGAAGATGGACACCATCTCTGCATCTTCTGCCCTGTAAATGTCATTAAACTCAACGGAGAGAGAGTTGTGAGTAATGGTAGCCATTGGAATGAAGGTAAAAGAGTGCGAAGATTTAGGAAAGTGAGAGAATAAGAAAACAGATAGCGGTAAGTTGTAAAAAGTGAAAGAAGATGAAATGTTCAGCCCGCTAAATAGGAGAGAGAAGACACGTGTCTTTATCTCGAAGACTGATAAAAAGAAATTCAAAATAAACGGTCAGGATAACAGATAGATAAGGCGGTTAAAATGCGATCAGTCCGGGCTGATTTTGTTAAAAGGAATTTATTGATCAGACAGATCATAGTATAACATCAGATTGACATGGATCGGTCTGAAAGTTCGGAGCGGTCTGTGTTTTTCTGAACATTGTATTATCGATCTGTAGCAACAAAAATCTTTAAGAGCGAAAGTAATAAAACATCTAAACTATTAAGATAAGTCAATTAAACCAAGAATTTGACGTAAATAATTAAACTTAGCCTCTGGGAGCGGTTTGGTGAAGATGTCTGCTGCTTGCTGCTCTGTTGAGATGTGCTCGATCCGAATTTCCTTTTTGCCAACATGATCTCGAATACAATGATGTCGTATATCAATATGCTTTGTTCGAGAGTGCAGAACTGGATTATATGTTATAGCGATTGCACTTGTGTTGTCGCAAAATATCGGAGAGTCAACAGCTTGGATGCCATAGTCTTTGAGCTGGTGTTGAATCCAGAGCATTTGAGCGCAACAGCTTCCAGCGGCTAGATACTCTGCTTCAGCTGTAGATGTGGCAATCGATGTCTGCTTTTTACTGAACCAATAGATCAATCTTTCACCTAGAAATTGACATGTTCCACTGGTGCTTTTACGATCAATCTTACACCCAGCGTAGTCTGCGTCTGAATATCCGATCAAGCTGAAGTTTGAATCTTTGGAGTACCAAAGACCAACGTTCTGAGATCCTTTTAAGTATTTCAGAATACGCTTGGCAGCAATAAAATGTGATTGCTTTGGTTCTGACTGAAATCTGGCGCACATACAGACTGAGAACATAATATCAGGCCGGCTCGCTGTAAGATATAATAGCGATCCGATTAGTCCTCTATACATGGTTACTTCAACTGCCGTTCCCCCTTCGTCTTTGTCTAACTTGATTGTTGGACTCATTGGAGTTGATGTAGTTGAGCATGTTTCCATTCCAAATCTCTTGAGGAGCTCTTTGGTATACTTAGTCTGGTTGATGAAAATACCATTGCTGAGCTGTTTGACTTGGAGACCCAAAAAGAAAGAGAGTTCTCCCATCATGCTCATCTCAAACTGTCCCTGCATTAACTTAGAAAATTTCTCGCACAAGTTGGGGATAGTTGACCCAAAGATTATGTCATCAACATAAATCTGAACTAATAGGGTATGTTCCCCCTTAATAAATTTAAATAGAGTTTTATCTACTGAGCCGATCTGAAAATCATGGTTCAGCAGAAATTGAGATAGAGTGTCATACCAGGCTCTTGGAGCTTGTTTCAGACCATACACTGCTTTATTCAGTAGGTATACATGATTGAGATACAAATGGTTCTGAAATCCAGGTGGTTGCTCAATATAGACTTCTTCCTGAAGCTTTCCATTAAGAAATGCGCTTTTGACGTCCATCTGATATACTTTGAAGTCTTTAAAGGCAGCATATGAAAGAAAGATTCGGATAGCTTCAAGTCTGGCGACTGGTGCAAATGATTCATCGAAGTCGATTCCTTCTTCTTGTCTGAATCCTTGTGCCACCAATCTGGCTTTGTTTCTAACCACAGTGCCATCTGCGTCCAGCTTATTTCTGAAGACCCATCTGGTTCCAATAACAGGCAGATCGCTTGGTCTGGGAGTTAGACTCCAAACTTGATTTTGTTCGAATTGATTAAGCTCTTCTTGCATTGCTTTAATCCAGTTGAAATCAGTCAGAGCTTCATCGATCTTCTTAGGTTCCAGGGTTGAGATGAAGGCGGCATGAGTGAACTCATCCATCATCTGTCCTCTGGTTCTGATCGGTGCAGAGTGACTACCAATCACTAGATTAGGTGGATGCTTCTTAGTCCATCGATAGCTTGACTCTGGATTGTCTGGTCCGGTCGGATGAGTAGTAGCAATATGATCAGCATCTGCTCTAACATTTGAGTGAGGAACATCCGGATCAGCTCAATCTGAAGAAGCTTCAATGCCTTGATCCGGTCTGTCTGGTACTTCTGGTTCTGGTGGATTGTCTCTTGACCTGTTAGCTACAATCTCATCATCACTGTTAGCTTCGAGATGGATATTTTCCATCTGATTTTGAATTGATTCTTTGTTACCCTCAACACATAGAGATTCATCAAAAACTACATGAACAGATTCTTCTACAGTTAAGGTACAATTATTGAAAATTCGATAAGCTTTGCTAGATGATGAATATCCTAAAAATATTCCATTATCTGACTTAGCTTCAAATGCTGTAAGATGATTCTTACCATTGTTATGAACGAAGCATTTACAGCCAAATACATGAAGGTGAGAAATAGACGGTCTGTTACCAGTCCATATTTCATATGGGGTGAGATTCAGCTTCTTGTTAATCATAGACCGATTTTGAGTGTAGCATGCAGTATTTACAGCTTCTGCCCAGAACTTTTGCGAAATTCCAGAATCAGCAAGCATTGTTCTTGCTGCTTCCTTGAGCGTTCTGTTTCTTCGTTCTGCAACTCCATTTCTGTTGAGGAGTTCGAGCGGCTGAAAACTCATGCTTGATTCCATGATCTTCTAGAAAGGATTCAAGATTCTGATTTGAAAAAGCAGTGCCTTTGTCACTACGAATCCTGTCTATGCTGAATGATTTCTCGTTCTGAGTGCGTTTCAGCAGCTTGATCAACTTCGGACCGGTCTGATCTTTACTGCTAAAAAATATAGTCCATGTAAAGCTTGAGTAATCATCAATAACAACAAGAGTATACCGCATTCCCCCTAAACTTGTTATTGGTATAGGACCAAACAAGTCCATATGCAATAGTTCTAAACAACGGGAGGAGGATTTGGCATTCTTGTTCTTGAAGGATGATCTGATCTGTTTGCCCATTTGGCAAGCTTCGCAGATCTTATCCTTGGCAAAATCGATCTTGGGCAGACCGATAACTAGATCATGTTTACACAGGCTAGAGATAGTCTTAAAATTAATATGATTCAAGCGTTTATGCCACAGCCAGTGTTTATTATCATTGTTAGCGATGAAGCAAGTAGGATTATCAGGTTGAGCATGATTCCAGTTAATCTTATATGTATTTCCATTCCTGATTCCTACAAGCATGGTTATACCGTCTGATGATTTAACAGTGCATGTGTGTTTGTGAAATTCTACAGCATAACCATTATCACAGAGTTGACTTATGTTACCATGGACAGTCTTACCCTTGACCACGGTCTTACCCTTTGAGTTGTCCCCGAAAATGATCTTGGGTCCAGTACATTCTGTAACTTCAGACAGCAGCTCGATGTTTCCAGTCATGTGACGGGAACACCCACTGTCCAAATACCAGTCTGATGCGAGTTTCTTCGGTACCTGTCATCAAATATAATTATTGTTGGTACCCAATCCTATTTGGGTCCAGAACGGATTAGCCCTTTGGGAACCCACACCTGTATCAGCTTCAATGGCTTGTATGTGTAAGGTGTGCTGTGTGCTGGTCTGTTTCGATGTTGTGTGTGATAATGTGTGCGCTGTGGAAACCTTTGATTCTCATAAGGTAGTCTATATCTTCGTTGAATCGGTTTTGAATTATAGTAATTGTATTGTCTTCCTTGCCTTCGATCTTGCACCCTTAGATTTGGTCTGAAAGACGCAAAGCTTGCAGGTACCTTTTCTTTGGCTTGGTTGACATATCCAATTCCTTTTCTCAAACCCTGATTCACGAAAGAGACTCCCGTTTGAATCGTAGGTGCTTCAGTCTCATATACTGTGCTGGATTTAACAAATGTCATTTGTTTGATTTTGTTCTTTACCAGCAACAGTTCAGATTCATCTTTGGTGAATTCTTTGGTGTCAAAACCTATGCCGGTGAAATCACCAACGTTTCTTTGTACCTCTTGTAATTCTTCCAAAGATGTTCTGGATTTTGTCCATGTCTTGAATATATGAGAAAGCTTAGCATTTTGTGTGCTAATTCTCTTATTTTCTTCATGGAGCTGATCGTAGGAGATTTTCAGCTTATTCAGCTCGATCTGGAGATTTTTGCACTCACCCTGCTTAGAGCAGCTTGGTTTGTTGTGCTCATCCATTTGATCACTGACTTTAGCTTTATTCTTCTCAAATGATTCAGCTAAGATCCTATAATCATTAGCCATGTCTTGCAGTGCGGTCATGAGCTCTTCACGTGTAAATTCATTTGAGTCAAAGTCAAATACCTCGTTTGTCTGACTCATCTCTTCATCTGCCATCAGACATTGAATATCTTCTTCGCTTTCGCTGGAAGAATATTCGGAGCTGTCTGAATCAGAGTCAGTCTGAGCCCATTTGTTGTTTCCTTCTTCAGCTACTAGAACCTTTTGGGACTTTCCATGATTTTTGTGGTCTTTGTAGTGCTTCTTTTTCCTGTCATCGCGATGCTTCTCCTTCCGTTCTTCTTTCTTCGGTCTGGTGCAATCTGCAATGAAATTTCCGGTCTTACCACAATTGTAGCAAGCCTAATCATTAACAGCATCGTCCTTTCTTGGCTTATAATGATGAGAGGGTTTAAAGTTCCTCTTATTTTTAGACATGAATTTACCAAATTTTTTTATAAATAATGACATAGCATCATTACTTATCTGTTCAACGGATCGGTCTGATGTTGAGGCGGTCTGGTCTGGAATGGCTGCCAGGGCCTTGTTTGGTTGAGAGATGAATGACTCTGCTTCACCTCTGCTTATCAGTTCAAACTCATAGGCCTTGAGATCTGCAAACAGATCATGAAGTTCAACCTTGTTAAGATCTTTTGATTCCCTCATGGCAATGGTCTTAACATCCCATTCCTTTGGCAGAGCTCTCATAACTTTCAGAGCGATCTCTCTGTTAGAATATTCCTTCCCCAGACCATTCAGTTCATTTATGATACCAGTGACTCTTTCATCAAACTCATTTAGAGTTTCTCCACTCTTCATCTTTATGCTCTCAAATCTTTGAAGAGCAACAGTCAGCTTGTTTTCTTTGGTCTGGTCGTTGCCTTCACATAGCTGTGCTATCTTCTCCCAAATTTCTTTGGCAGTAGAGCACATTTTGATTTTGCTGAACATGTTCTTGTCCAATGTCTTGAACAAGATGTCTTTGGCAACATTATCGAGATTTGCTTTCTTTCTTTCCTCATTCGTCCAGAGGGATCTGTCCTTTTCTACCATTTGTGGTTCACCGTCAGTAATGGCGACTGCTGTATTGACTTTCAGAATCTTCATTGGTCCATCAGTGATGACGAACCACATATCGTCATCCTGAGCTGCCAGATGAGCTTGCATTCTGATTCTCCAGTCATCATAGTCTTCTTTGAGAACATGGGAATTTTGTTGAAAGATGCCATCAGCTCAAGTGTCTTTGTGCTGATTAAGATGACCTGCTCTGATACCACTTGTTAGGATCGGTCCGGAGTGTTTAGAGGGGGGGTGAATGAACACTCCTTGTAAAATTTAATCCCTTGTGATTTCTTTCGGATTAGTGAAAGAAATCTATTTCTTAATCAACTTTTGTACAGAACAGACCACTCAAAGTATAAGTGCGGAACGAGCTGTTCTTGTATATGTAAGAACGGCTCGATGGCTAGTAAGAAAGAACAAGTGCAGAAAGATACTACACAGGATATGTTTCTGGAAGTTCGAAGGTGGTGTAATCCTTCTACGTCTCCCCTTCTTCCAATTAAGGAAGGTTTATACTAGAAGACTTTGATTTATACAATCCTGTTGTACAAACCCGATTCAGGCTGGATTTACCTCACTACCAGTCTGAAACTCCTAGTCACTCGATCTGCTCAGACACACTCTGTCTGACAGTTACAATAAGTTTCTCACTTCTATTTTTCAACACAGAAAACACAAGATGCGCACAGTGAACCTAAATGATCAAATGTTACAAAGTAATCGTGCTTAAAATAATTTCAGCTCGAGAGCTTCTGAGCTTGTAAGCTTGTGCTGTTTTGCTTTCTTATGCGTTTTTCAATTGATCAGCGAGAGTCGCGTATATTCCTTTTGTTGCATCCTTTTATAGTTGTAAGTACCAACGACATTATTTCCCTTAATGTGAAACTTTGACTCTTCTTAAACTCTGAGTAGGCTACAGTCTTCTTCTTCAGGATACTTGCCGTTCTGGTTCATACTTTCGGCGACTGTCAGGTAAGCTCTTCTTTGTCTTCTTACCTTTTATGGCAATCTTCAGTCTTTGGTCCTTTGTAGCATTAATTACGACATTAAATGCTACAATAAATAGCCGTTAATGATTCGGACTGAGGAGCCATTCTTTATGTATCCTAGACTGCTCTGATCTGATAAAGATTGAGATCGATCTGAAGCTTCGGTTTAGTCAGTCTGATATCCATCGATCCGGTCTGATAAGTAATATGCCTTATCAGCTTGTTCTGTTTTGAGCTATCGATCTGGTCAGTCTGATTACCCTCGATCCGGTCTGATATGCTTTGTCATCTTATCAGCTTGATCTGTTTTGGGCGATCGTTCTGGTCAATCTGATTTCACTCGATCCGGTCTGATATGTTTTGTCATCTTTAAAATCTCATTGATAAGATCCGGAACTAACATCCCATGCTTCATATAACGTCTCGGGGTCGAACTGCCCAAATGTAGTGATATCGTTCCGCATCTTTGTCGTCTTGGAAGGGGGAAAGTACCTCGATAAAAATGTTTTTGTCATCCCTTCCCATGTTGTTATTGATCCTGCAGGTAGTGAATTTAACCAGGATTTAGCCTTGTCTCGTAATGAAAAAGGAAAGAGCCTTAACCTGATGGCGTCATCGGAGACGCCATTATGTTTAAACGTGTCACATATCTCCAAGAAGTTGGAGATGTGATTATTCGGATCGTCCGTGGCAGCTCCCCCAAACATTACAGAGTGTTGTATCATTTGGATAATCGCAGGCTTGATCTCAAAGTTGTTTGCTTGAATCGCCGGCCTCGTTATACTGGATAAAGATCCATGAAATGCCGGCTGTGCAAAGTCCATCATTGATCTAGGGTTCTGTGCTTCGTTATTTTCGGCCATTGCTGGAGCTTCTCGTAATCTTCTTAGAAGAGTTCTCTCTATTTCCGGATCAAATGGCTCGAGAATGGGCTCCTCTCTTCTGAGCATGCACTAGAAAAGTGGTTCCTATACTGGACCAGACAAAAGGAGACAACAAAAATACACAAATCAAAGATCAAAAACAACTAATCGAAAATGAACAAGAAAAACAAAAACGAAATAATAAAGAATTGGCTAAATTACAACCAACTAATCTCGTATGATATTATACAGATTAGTCCCCGGCAACGGCGCAAAAAACTTGACCACTTTATTTTTAAACAGAAAATATTTCAAAGTGTAGTGTGAAGCGATTCTACCGCAAGTGCACGGTTGTCAAGTTTTAGTATAGTGAAATGTAAGTAAGGTTGTCGAATCCACAGGGACTAATGTATAAGTACCAAATAAGACTAGCAAAATTATATTTAGCATACGATTAACAAAGGAGTAGATTAACTAATGCAATCTTAGAACTAAAGGACACAAAAATGAAATAAAACAAATCGGATTCCGGACATGCAAAGGTAATTTGCTTGAGAAATTTATCTCGCTCTTCGTTCAACTGTATTATCTTTAATGATTCGTCTGAATAATCAATTATCAAACAATTGATCCTTAAGGTGAAAGGTTTTCGTTATTATTCAATACACTCTATCGAGCTGTAAAGAAACTAATATCAAATTAGAACAAGTCACTCTCGTGCACCTATTTACTAATCCAATATTGCATAAATCTTCAAAACCTCGTTACCCTAAATCTCTCGATTCAAAGTTCCCACGTATGCGATTTCATCTCTCGATCTCAATCTTAACATACATCATGAATTAATATAGCGTATTATAACGTTATCTCTCGATCTCGGTTATAAATCACAGATTTCAACCAAAGTTAGCTAGGCTTTGATCTTAATAAGCGTTTAATTCATGAACATAAGAACTCAATCCACTTAAACACGAACGAATCAATAAATGAAACACAATTTTACTAAAACTCAATAAAATAAACTAGATTCAATTCAAATCAATTACATAAGAAGTTTAATCGTCTCTCGACCTCAAAAACATCAAATGAGAATGAAAATAAAATAAATCAAAGTTTAGAAATACGAAAACGGCTGGAATGAATCCGTGCGTTGCACCGTGATTTCTTCTCTTGCTCCTTCCTTGCACTCCGGATTTTACGCTCAAGCTTGGATGAAAACCGGAAGAAGATGGCTCTCCTTGGTGGCGGCTAGGCGGCGGCTAGGGTTCTCTTTTTTTTGGAGAATTTTTGTCTGATATGATCTATGGAAGGGAATGAATGATATCCCCCTTAAAACCCCCGAAGATCAACTTAAATTTGGAAGATAAGATTTTTCAAAAATCGCGTATCGATCGATCGAGAATTATGTCCGATCGATCGGTGCACTGTTCACGTCAGTCTTTGAAACTCACTGCCTCGCTCGATTGATCGAGATTTTCCTTCCGATCGATCAATCCTTCGATACTTTTGATGCTCAACATTCTGCCTGGCTCGATCGATCGAGAAATAATCTCGATCGATCGAACCTTTGAAAAATCAAACTTCTTCTTTTCATCTCTTTTTCGCCTCGATTTCGCCCGTTTTCTTCATTTTAGCTCATTTCTTCCATTTCCGATCTATTTTCCTGAAACAAGCAAATAAATACCAAAAATCATAATATCATCCAGGAAAAAGTACGAAAAACGGGAAGAAATTACAGCTAAAAACACCTTAAATCTAAGCCTATCAAGACATATAGAACTTAGTGAAGTTCAACCACAAGAAAACATTGAACATGATATTGAGATGGAAATAGAGCAGACACCACAAGCTGTTGTGGATAAAGTGCCTGCTCAAGAGACACAAGCACAGCGTAGGTCTGTAAGAGAACACCGGGAGCCACAGAGATATGGATTTCTTGTGACTCAACAAGGTGACTTACTACTTATTGATGAGGATGAGCCGTCATCTTATCAAGAAGCTATAATGGGCACTGATTCTGAGAAATGGCAAGAAGCCATGAAATCTGAAATGGAATCCATGTATGCAAACCAAGTATGGACTTTGGTTGACCTACCTGAAGGGGTGAGACCCATAGGGTGCAAATGGATTTTCAAGAAGAAGACCGACATGGATGGTAATGTACAAACCTTTAAAGGTCGACTGATTGCAAAAAGGTTCAAACAAATTCATGGTATTGACTATGATGAAACTTTTTCACCAGTTGCCATGGTTAAATCAATAAGGATCTTACTTGCAATAGCTGCATTTCATGACTATGAAATCTGGCAGATGGATGTCAAAACAGCTTTCCTTAATGGAAATCTGCTTGAGGATGTGTACATGACACAGCCCGAGGGTTTTGTCGATCCAAAAGATGCTGGAAAGATATGCAAGCTACAACTATTCATTTATGGATTGAAGCAAGCTTCTCGGAGTTGGAATCTTCGTTTTGATGATGCAGTCAAAGAGTTTGGTTTCATCAAAAACGTAGATGAACCTTGTGTCTACAAGAAGGTCAGTGGGAGCATAATTATCTTCCTAATATTGTATGTAGATGACATACTTCTAATTGGGAATGATATCCCTGCCTTACAATCTGTAAAGATTTGGCTAGGGAATTGCTTTTCTATGAAAGACTTGGGTGAAGCCACCTATGTATTAGGAATCAAGATCTATAGAGATAGATCGAGAAGGTTACTTGGCCTAAGTCAAAGTACATACATAGACAAAGTGCTAAAAAGGTTTAGCATGCAAGAATCTAAGAAAGGATTCGTGCCTATGACACATGGAATGCATCTCTCGAAGGATCAGTGTCCTTCAACACCAGATGAGAGACAACGCATGAGTAAGATTCTATATGCGTCAGCTATTGGATCTATCATGTATGCCATGATATGTACTCGTCCTGATGTCTCGTATGCTTTGAGCATGACGAGCAGATATCAATTTGATCCAGGTGAAAGTCACTGTATTGCAGTCAAGAATATCCTGAAGTACTTGAGAAGAACTAAGGATACATTCTCGATTTATGGAGGTGAGGAAGAGCTCAATGTAATTGGTTACACTGATGCAAGTTTCCAAACCGACAAAGATGATTTTCGATCGCAATCAGGATATGTGTTTTGCCTAAATGGAGGTGCTGTAAGCTGGAAGAGTTCAAAGCAAGAAACAGTAGCCGATTCTACAACTGAAGCTGAATACATTGATGCCTCAGATGCAGCAAAGGAAGCTGTTTGGATCAAGAAGTTCATTTCTGAACTTGGGGTGATGCCTAGCATTCTAGATCCGATTGAACTCTATTGTGACAACAATGGAGCCATCGCATTGGCTAAGGAACCTAGATCTCACCAAAGATCCAAGCACATACTTCGGCGCTTTCATTTCATTCGAGAAATCGTTGAAAGAGGAGATGTAAAGATATGCAAAGTACCAACAAATGATAATGTATCTGACCCATTGACGAAGCCACTGTCACAGCAGAAGCATGATCGTCATACTAGATCTCTAGGCATTAAGTATATGTCTGATTGGTCTTAGTGCAAGTGGGAGATTTGTTGGAATATGCCCTAAGACATGTCATTAGATGATTGTTTATGACATACAATGTATTATGATTATTATAAATGGCAAATCATTATTATATATTATTCGAATATCTGTGCAATATGAATTTATATATAAGTTAATGTCCTTAGAATAATATTGTATTATTCTTAAAGATTGTCCCTAATCAAGTATTATCATAAATAAGGATAATGATAATACATTGAGACTAGTATGTTTTGATTGATGAATTGTTCATGGATATGAGATATCAAATCAACACATGGGTACATGTTAGAGAACAATGTACTGGACAAACCCACCATGAGAATGCTACATGGATAGTTATATGAGTGTCATAAGAAATTCTCATAGTGATAATAATGTATGTAATCCTTACGACTTGAGATCATCAGAGATCCCAACATAAGGAGTTATGTATCTTGATATTGTCAAACGTTACCTGTAACAGGGTAAACTATAAAGGCAACTATTGGATACACTACGAATTATGTAGAGGGATGTTGATTGATCAAGATAGGATTTGTCCCTCCTATATAACAGGAGAAGTGTTTGGGCCCTTGATCAAGTAAGACTAAAATGCATGGCCGTGCTCGAATGAGTCGATATGTGATATCGAGCTTATTCGTTTATTCTAGTTCTACTTGGGGATCAAGAAATAGAGATTGAATATACGAGTATGACTATTCCATTACTCGTGTTCAATCTAAACACATGGACAAAGGGATTAAGTTACATGGTTAATATTATCACAAGTTCTAAGGTTATGTCGAGTCAATGACATTCTTGTAATTTGGGTAGCCTTGATGTGTTGCTAGATACCGCTCATTGCTTGTGACGTAAAATGAGATTTTATGTCACTGCCAACATTACAAGATCCTATCGGGTCGCACAAAAGATTAAATCGATAAAGGGAATTAAATTCATGGGATGAATTAAATAATTAAGAAGAGTCTTAATTAAATGATTATAAGGATTTAATTATATCATGAGTTTGGGCCCATGAGACTTTAAGAAAGTCTTAAACCTTAATTAAATCTTATAATATAAATACAAGGTTGTAATTAATTGAAAGATACAATTCATAAAACCTAAAGCCTTCACTTTAAAGCTCTCGGCCGCCGCCTCTTTCTCCCGCCTCACGTCGCCGTGCCGCCGCCGTGAATAGGAGTTTGATCGGCTGCCGTTAATCGGTTTTGAACCGGGAGTTCAGTTTTGGTTCAAGAATAAGTCTAGCAACTTGTTCTTGAACATCCCTTTCGATTTGATCGTGTGGATACCATAGAGACAAAGGTGCAAACTTTTGTTTGTGACTCATGGTGCTACAACGAGGATTCTGCATCAAACACGCTACAAGGGTGAGACTCTTATTATCTCTATTCCGATATGAACCCTTTGTATAGATCCGTGGTTTTAGTAATCCAAATTTTATTATTCCGCTGCGTTGTATGCTCGTTGGATTACTTACATTCTCCATATTTGCTTTGGAGGATACTTCTCTCCAAGTTGTGCAATCTCATTTATGATTTGGGTGAGCCTTCTAAACATCGAGTCAACGTCTTCTCCAAATTCCATCTCAAATGTCTCATACTTGAGTTGTAGTAGATCTATATTTGTCTCATTCACTTGATTTGTGCCCCTATGGGACAAATTTGCAATTTGTCCCATATTTCCTTTACAGTTGAGCACAACGAAATCCGGTTGTACTCCTTCATATCTAAAGCACAATGTAAAATATTAATAGCTTTAGCATTTGAGATATTAAAATCATGTCCGCTCTTGTAAAATCGTCCATTACTTTGGGAATACTTATTCCCCCAACTTCCTTTAAAGGAATATGTGGACCTTTCACAATAATCTTCCATAGGTCATAATCTATGGATTGAATGTATAGAGAAATTCTATTTTTCCAATATCCGTAATTATCACTGGTGAAGAGCGGAGGGCTATTGGTCGATTGACCTTGAGCAAACTCATTTGCTAGATTAGCCATATAAAAAATTTGATTTAAAACAAAAATCAAATGGCTCTGATACCACTTGTTGGAACCGAAGATGGGGGTGAATGAGGTTCCTTGGCTACTTTAGCGTTTTAAAATGAATTTGCAAAAATGTCGAGTTTGCGCTGCGGAAGACTTCAAGTCAATCGATAAATAAATAAAAAGAGGAAGTAAATAAATGCTTAATTTAAATAAAGATAAAGAACACGAGAATTTGTTAAAGAAGTTCGGCGATGAATCGCCTACGTCTCATCTTCCCGGCTAGAAAACGTCCAACCGAGGTTCCACTAGAACGAAAATGATCTTGGCCTTAAGGGCTCCAAGTTAGCCACTACACACTCTTCCCGAGTAAAAACAGCTCTTCACGAGCACCACACTCTTCACGAGTCTTCTTGGCCTTAAATGCTCCAATGATAGCCACACAAAACTCTTCCCGAGTTACCCACACTCTTCACGAGCCTTTTTGGCCTTAAGTGCTCCAAGGATAGCCACAACACTTGCACCAACTTTACTTGTTGATGACTTTTACAATTTCCAATTTGCGTCGGTGTTGGAGGACCTTACAATAAATCAACAACACCTTCACGGTGTAACAATACGAAGAACACAAGACTCTCACACAAGAAATGAATCACAAACTCCAATACAACACAAATGTATGGAGATTGCGATGCTAGATAGAATTTGAATAAGCAAAGCTTTCTTGAAGTTTATAGACTTGTTTCTTGTCTTCAAAATGCTCCAAAACATCCATATTTATAGTGTAGGAGTCCCCCAAGGCTCCTACTAGCCGTTGCTACACTTAAGGCTTGAATCACTCCAAGATCGCCTCGGACATCGCCTCGGGCGATCACCATCGCCGCGCCCCAACTGTCACAATCTAGCACACATCGCCTCAGGCGATCAATACCACAAATCAATGACGTAGCCTCGGTTGCTCAAAATCTTTCATCGCCTCAGGCGAAGCACCCATCGCTTCAGGCGTTCATGCCATCGCCTCAGGCGATCAAGACAACGCCTGAGGCGAACTCCCCCTGCGTGCAAGCCTCGCGTCACTCCAGTCGATGTGCGTGGCGATGCCCTTCCTGACAGCCATCGCCTGGGGCGATGGTCACCATCACATGGAGAAGTTTGCAACGTGGAGAAGGTGGAAAATGTTTACGGTACATGGGAGAGCTCCGTGCGTCTACTTCCGAAATACATGGGTGCCTTGTCAAAGTATAATACTGGAACAATTGTGGAGTGGAGGCATTTAAGATCTAACAATCGAGCGGTGAATACATTGAATTATGTATTTTGGGCTTTCAAGCCATGCATAGATGGGTTTCAACACTGTGTCGCAGAATCATTAGTGTTGATGGTACTCATTTGTACACAAAGTATAAGCATAAAATGTTGATCGCCGTCACTCTGGATGCCAACAATCAGATATTACCATTAGCGTTCGGGATTGTTGATGAAGCAGCATACGACTCATGGAAATTGTTCTTGGAGAATATCGGCCGACATGTTATACGTGCTACAACAGGTGTATGTCTTATTTCAGATAGGCATAAGGGAATTGTGCGCGCAGTTGAGGATCTACCACTTTTTCAACCTCCTAATGGTGTGCACCGTTTTTGTCTACGACTTGTGTGCTCCAATTTTAATTCAAAGTTTAAAATATCCATTTGAAAGATCTATGATGGGAAGCAGGCACACAACATCATAATTGTAAGTTTGATGCCACAATGGAGGCAATCAAAAACAAAAATAATCTAGCATATAGATATTTGGCAGGAATTTCAAAAGAAAAATGGACTTTAGCCCACGATGGGGGTTGGCGTCGTGGGGTAATGACTACCAATATGTCAGAATGCTTAAATGGTGTGTTGAAGGGTGCTCGAAGACTACCTATTTCCGCGATAGTACAATTGACCCTTCAAAGGTGCGTTCAATACTTTATTCAACGTGTCACCAAAACTCAACGTATGATTCACAACAATCAGCCCTGGCCCGATTATGCATATAAAAAATATGAACAATGGTCAAGAAAATCCGTTGAGCATTGTGTTACCCGATATGATGTACGTGATCAAACTGCTTCGGTTGCGACCGGTGGAAGACCAGGTCGGGGGCAACATGTTCAAGTTGTCAGAATATCAACAAATGAGTGTTCATGTGGTAAATGGACGATTTTTGGAATTCCATGTTCCCATGCTATTTGTACTGCCAAATATCATTCCTTGGATCCTACCACACTTATTCAACCATGGTATAGCATGTCGCAATACTCAGCAACCTACATGGGCAAATTTAGTCCTCTTGCAGACATTCGATACTAGGATCCACTCACGTTTGAATTGAACTACAACCCTGTAAGACGTGAAAGAAGAAGGGTCGGTAGAAATAGAACGAGTCGTTTGAGAAACGAGATGGATAGACATGTTATTAGGGAGAGACAATCACAAAATGTGGAGATGTAAAATTAATTATATTTTTTTGTTATGCGAAAATTGTATTTGTGACAATTAAAATTGTATTTGTGACAATTACTTTCATTTAGATACCGTTTGGATTACATGATATTATTATTTATATATTATATAGATACTATTATTAATATAGATATACATATATATTATATATACATATTATTATTATTATTTCATAATAATAATAATTATTATATATGTATATATATAATTAACGTTATTATTTATATATTATAATAATAATTATTATTATTATTATATATATATATGATATGATATTATATTATGATTATTATATTATATACAGATTATATATATTATTATATTTTTGTTATTGTTATTATTGTTATTTTATTATTATTATATATATATTTATATATATATATATACTGTTGGGGTTCAACAATTACCTCTGCTTTGTGATCGGTCGAACACGTGGCGCTTGTGCCAGTGTATGGTTGAAAAGATTGATGTTGCGACATTACCATTAACTATAGTTATTGGTAAAGCGGTAAGCGCTCGATCCTACAATTGGTATCAGAGCCAAGGTCGCGTGTTCGATTCCCATGAGTTGCAGAGAGTGCAATTATTGGGGGAGGGATTGTTGGGGTTCAACAATTGCCTCTGCTTTGTGATCGGTCGAACACGTGGCGCTTGTGCCAGTGTATGGTTGAAAAGATTGATGTTGCGCCATTACCCTTAACTATAGTTATTGGTAAAGCCGTAAGCGCTCGATCCTACATATATTATTATTATTATAAAGTTAAGGGTATTTTGGTCATTTCATCCATCAAACCAAACGGTACCTTAATATATAGAGTTAAACAATTACAAATGTTAAAAACATAATATCAATATACAAATAATACAACTACAGTTGGCCACCGGTTCCACAATAACGTTGCCTACGATTTCGTTGCCCTCTACGTGGACCAGTATTACTAGGAGTATTTTGCTGTGTTTCATCAGAATAACTCGGAAACTGGATAGGTGTTGGAATGTTTCTCGATGGTTGCACCTCCTCCAAATTTCTCTTGTATTCAAAACCCATTAGAGATGTATAATTTTGAGCCTCTGGGGGTTGTGGAGTATAATAACCTGCACTATCGAAAACAGTAGAGGGACCAGAAACAAATGATGCAAATCCACTGGATGGCCCAAGAAATGATGCAAAACCATTGGATGGTCCAACAAATGATGCAAAACCACCAGCTGACCCAGCAATTGTAGCTAATCCACTAGATTGACCAGCAGCAGTATCAAATCCACCGGATGGCCCAATAACATCAAAATCACCAGAAGCATCAAAAGCACCAGATGGGCCAGCAGTGTCAAAACCACCAGATGGGCCAGCAGTGTCAAAACCAACAGATGGGTGGAAACCAATCCCATGTACACGAGGCGATATAACCCTTACAGTGATTCTCTCGTACCACTGCATATAGCCATCGTCTGTTGAGTTTGACCTACCACATGGTTCACCAGTGGCGACATTTCTTAGCCTCCTACGCCACGTCCGAATATGTATTTTGTGAAATTTGGCCCAATCCATATTACGATGACCAGTTCGGGTGACGTCATGTAGCTCATTATCGTCAAGTGCAGGTGATGGAATTGACTGGCATATATTGAATTGTCGCATGACCCGGTTAGGACGATGAATCTCCACAATTTGGAAGCAGATAAGTGGGCAAACGCTTCTCCAAATATTATTATTATAGGTAGTAATAATAGAATTAACATCAGCGGCCTCTAGGTCATACACGATCCAGTTAAACTGCACATCGTTAAAATAAAAAAAAATGATCAATCAATATATTGAAATCATTAAATTCAAGTACATAGTTTAGGTTTACCTCGTCATTACTCATTTGATCGAGAGAATGTCGTATAATTCTAACCGAATGAGTTGATATATGGGTGTGACGAAACACAGTGTTCCACCTATTATAAAAAAATGTTAAATATTGTAATATTTTATGATTTTAATATTAATATTCAATAAAAAAAATAATTATTACCGTGCACCATAGGGAGCAACAGGAACAGTATTAGGGACAACCAAAGTTTTTAGTTGTATGTCTGGATTCAAACATTTTATCCTACTCCATGCCCAAATCTGTCAATAACCATGAAAATATTTTAAAAAAATGGATAAGGTATTATTAGTAAGAGAAAAATATTACATACCTGCAAAATATAAAAAGGGCCAGTGATAGTGCATTTTCCTATCGTTGATGCATTGTACATTTCACGGTATAAAAAAGCCAATATTGCACTGCCCCAACTATATGTGTTCACCTCTTCCAAATCTTCAAGTAGCTGCAAATACATGAGTTTTACAGCGCTACTATTATAATCTGGAAGCAAAATTCCACCTATAATCATCAAAGTTATACACCGAGTGTATTTTATTACATCCATCTCTGAGCTCATATCAGAGATACGATTAGCTCGGCAATGATCGTCTAGAGCAGTCATTCTTAGGTGACCGCCTTTAAATTTTGCTTCGGGAGGCTCAAATCCCAGTAACTCAAGACATGTTTCTTGCTATTCTTTCATACGTTGTGAATCATCTATCCCAGTTACTGCTTGACCATCAACTTTCAGACCCCAAATTATTGAAATATCTTGTAACGTAATGGTAGCTTCACCAAATCTAAAATGAAATGTATGGGTCTCAGGCCGCCATCGCTCAACAAGAGCGGTAATCAAATGATTATCGTACATACAGTAACCAGATTGCAAAACATCGTAAAATCCCATATTAATGATATGCCTTCAAACGCGATCGTGTATCACGTTCTCATTATACAATCCCCAGATAAGGTTATCTGTACGCTTCACCTTTAGAATATTATCAACATTATCAGAACAAACAGCACTGGAGATATGCGTAGATTGTAGATATAATATAGTTGAATCTTCGGGACCTCGATTTAATGTCATCCTAAAATTAATAAAAAAATTAACATAGCAATCATTAATATTATCATTTATAATATTAATAAATAAAAATATATTATACGTACATATTTAAAAACATAATGAATTGTTTAATTGATTTTAAAAAAAAATTATATAATAAAAAAAACATACGAAAAAATTTTAACATTTCTAATAATCAACGTACCTTCAATGTAGATATCAATTAAATGGAATAATTTATTTCTGACGACGAGAGAAGACGAAATCTGGCGAGAAGAGACGAAATGAATTAAGAGAAGAGACAAAAGTTTTAGAGCAAAAATTTTATGTTATAAATTATTTTAGAGCTAAGGATTGAATTTATAGATGAATTCTGAGTTAAAGGCGTGCGTTAATGGAGCTGATTGGCGGTGGTTGGCAGATGGCACAACCGCCCATCGTATTAAACCGCCCACCGTATTGAGTAGCCGCTCACAACGTGAGCGGCTACTCATCAAGCAATAGCCGCTTACACAGTAAGCGGCTACCACTTGAAGAGTAGCCGTCCATCGTGTGGGCGGCTACTCTTCGAGTAGTAGCCGCCCACATGGTAGGCGGCTACTGCTTGTAGAGGTGCCGCCCACACGTTGGGCGGTTTAAGGTATTTCTGCAACCTACTCAAATTCGATGTATTTGTGAAAATTACTTTTTTTCCCAAAGTATTTTTTTAAAAAAACCCTATATTGATTATATGCGATGGATCGCAATGATGATGCGACGATGTGACATATTTGGCTCGGTGTTGCCACTATATCGATTTTTATATCAGATGGGATATGGTCGAGGTGATGTTTAATGTATTTCGATTTGATGCTGGGAAATTGAGTTACAAAAATATTTGGGGAATTTTCGAATTGTGGTTATTGATTTCAAGGAGTATTTCTGACAGGATTTATAAATGTTGATAATATATGATTATGATTATGTTGTTATAATTGTTGGTGTGTGCTCACCCATTTTTGGGGGTTGTTTCTGTTGAACAGGTATCAGGCCTAGACATAGAGATAAGACTACGGACTGTTGAGTTTTGAGATGTATCAGTCATTGTCACTTAAAATAAATTTGTCATAGGATAATACTTATGTTTACAATAGTTGTGGCTCGTCTGTAAGCTGTGTTATATTTTTATATGATTTGTATGTATTAGTATATGATTTTGTTATTATGTGTTGGTGCATGCGACTGATGTCATATTTAAATTTGGTAGACGTCATATATATTTGTGAACTTGTATATTCTAGGTTGTGTTGTTGGGAGATCCAGTAAAGAGAAGATTATGCAAAAAAATTATACAAACGACATCATGTGTTGTCTGTGTTATGTGGCGATGTTTGGGGCGCCACAAAAATGTCATTTCTGTGTCAGACACGTCTATTGACCGTGTCCAACATGGGTGTCTGATTTTATTTTCCTAAAAAACCAAGGACATACAACGTGGTGTGTCCTACACATGTCCGACGAGTGTCGGTGTCCCAAAAATGTCCAACACTGCACCGTAATTTTTAGGAATGTCCATATATCATAGGTAAAAGTTAAATATTATCGAGAGAGATGTAAAGTAATCTAGAATTTCATGGAGTTTTAAAAGTTAGGTGCATTCAAACATGATTTTTAAAAAATGTATAAAAGTTTAGAGGCATTCAAATTTAGATTTGCAACGATTCTATAGAATTCTTTAAATACCTTGAAGCTCTAGGTACAACTATAGAAAATAAAAAATTCTCTTTCATTCATCCTATAGATTTGAATAGATTATTAATAGAAAAATAAATCGGTAACCCGTATAAACTCTTTCTTTGCACTTTGCCATTATAGACCTCTCTAGCCAATATTGGAGCCGACAATACGCTAGTAACATTGAATATAGTAGCATTGATATGAATGCCGGTCATCCTCCTAAAATCACCAAGACCTTAGCAAATCCTCTATATGCACGTATCCATTAACCATAGCATTCAAAATCACAATATCATCCTTTTCAAAACAATTTATCAAACACTTCAACTGCTCATTGGACATTGATCAATCTAAACTTCAAATAACTATGCATCAATCAAACTTCAGCCTATGTTTAAGCATCAAACCATGAATATTTTTGTAAAAAAATTCGGACGTCTTAATTACATAAGGAAAAGTAAACTTATCGGAGCCACACCGAACATTCCTCAATGTTATGTTCTGTTAATAAATCAACGACCGTTAGATATTTGTTTCACGAAAACTACTAAAAATTTATCAAATTTTCTCATTCTTTTGATATTTTGACCAATCATTCATGTTTAATGGCTGGTCAAAGAAATCGATAAAAAAATAAGACAAATAATTATAAGTTACAAGATAATTCACAAAAAAAGTTTACAAATGTCTAAAATCTTACAATAAAATTCCACATAATTCAATGAAAAAATCAATAAGAGTCTATAAAAACCTAAGTCACATAAGTCGGATGCGGGAGCGGATGCGGACGCGGATGCGGATCCGTGAGTGCGTCAATTTGCAAAAATTTGAGTGCGGGTGCACCTTAATGCTCCTATTAAAAATTAATAAATAAATATATATATATATACATACACACTGATGAAATGAAGTTAAACATACATAATATACATCATATTTAACAAACTCACATCATTATTATATTATTTACAAATTTACAATATGAAGTTCTTAACAACTTTGGTGTTTGCAGCTTTACCATTCTTAAAAAGCATTAAAATTAGATTTTATTGAAGAATCTAACATTTGCAGCTTTGCAAAAATGTTATAGCCAGTGATACAACGTAATTTGAATCTTGTATTTGATCTTTCGTCTCGTAAGAATTCTCCGAAAAATATATTGTAGAAATAGAAATGAAGTATTAAAGTTTTGTTTTATTTTAAGATATAAAATAACGAATTTGAAAAATGAAACCAAATTGTTCATATTTATTTCAACATGTTTAGTAATAGTATGAATTTATTAAAAATGACTCATATTATTTTCGGAGACTTATATTATTACTTTATGAAATGACTAATATAAATATTTAAATTAACTCAATAAAAATAAAAAAAATTATTTATAAAGTTCATTCTATTAAATTTTCATGCAAAAACTAAGATATCAAATTTATTATTATTTACTCCGCAAAATGTTACAAAATCACAGATTTATCATACTTTCTTTTATCACATATTTTAATCTTTCATATGTTATTATGTCTTTTCATGATTCATTATCTATCTATTCACCATATAATATAATTTTCTTACCAACCCGAAATACCTAGAAACCATAAAAATTCATCTAAACCCAAAATCGAAGAAATTTTTTTATAATTACAAAAAAAAAAAAATCGAAGAATTAAGGAGGATTAACAAGATTTAGTAACTTAGTGCGCGACTTAGTAAATCTTAATGCGTGAATTAGGAAATCTTTGTGCGCGAATTAGGAAATCTTAGTGCGCGAATTATAAAATCTTAATGCGCGAACTAGAAATTCTTAAAGCACGAACTAGAAATTCTTAAGTCGCTTTAATGCGCCGCACGCACACCGAGTTCGCCAGTTCGCGGCCGGAGCGCCAGTGCGTGGAGGGGGGTAGGAGGATTATGTGACTTAGATAAAAACCCTTTTATAACTTTGTTGTATTCAATAAAAGTCAATAGAAATCTATCAAACTCCACCATAATCTATCAAAAATCATTAAAAGCCGTTAAATATATACATAAAATAAATACACCTCCCAATATTAGGCAGACTCATGTCACGACCCGCAACTTTAGTCTGGGTGAAAGCTTTCATCCCGTGACAATCAGCTATGGAATAGTTATTTATTATTCTTCACAATTTATATTTTAAAAAATAAAAATTAATTAAACCCTAAATATGCATAAAAAAAATTATCAATAATTTATTGATCCGTAAAATAAATCCTATAGCTCTAAGGATTCAATCACATTTTTATCACATCAGTGGCCAATTTTGCAACTTAGAAATGCTTCATATCTCATAGGGGAAAACTTGTCGACAAATAAGATTATCTAAAAAATACTTTTAAGAAAACATTGATACAACTAAGTTATTCCTAATGCCTACACATACAAGGGACGATAAACTCTACATACGCCGTTTGGATCCATGATAAGAGTTCAAGAAATGAAAGTTCGGAAAACAGATACGGGATTCGTCAGCAATTCGGTGAGGTTAACAGGATCTTGCCTTCACGATTCTCGACTTCTAATTCGAATGTTGATATTTCTTTGAAACACGGTTTATCGGTTCTTGAAAATACTGAAGCGATATGAAGATTGCTTCCTGTGTACAGGAGACAGGTTTTAGAGAAGGCACAACTACATTTACATGAAAATGGTAGACGTACCTCTGTCCGAATCGTCCTGCTACCTTGATGAGGACACGTGTTAAGGTATGAATCAAAAATATCGTGTACATTTTTCCCCTGCAATTAGAACGCCTCTAAATATAACATACTCTCGAATAGAGAATTTGGTTCCCGAAAGAGTTAAATTTTAATGAAAAATGTGTGTGATAGGTGATGCCAACAAATTATATACGAGCATGAAATGCAGAGGTAAGCTGGCCACGCTAAAGCTTGTATTCAACTGTAAGATGCTTCCACGTACACTACCTTGAAATTTTCATCTTCTTCAACACACTCTTCCAACCCCGCAAGTCCACCAAAAGCTATTAAAAGGTGCCTAAACACAATATTGTTTTGTTAGCCAAACAGGGCTTTATTTTATGAAGCAACATATGCTCCTATATGTTGTTCCTATAAGTTGCTATGCAATTAGCGTTCATCTTCTCTCCTGGGAGTTCAGGGGCAGAACGAAACATGAGTGGTGTAAATTAACTTCAGAGACAAATACTCATAATAAAATAAATGAGTCCGTGACATAGAAGTACCTGAATGACGGTAGAGAAAGTTCTGACGAGTTAATAACTAAACCATGCTCAGAAGTACCAATCCGATGATCATATCCTCCCTGAGATCGAACGAAAAATAGATGATAAGCAGATACCATTGGCAAAAAAGGATTGTCATGCTCACTCATCAGGCCCCAACAATAACTAGGCACCTTGTACGGTGAATTCTTGAACACAGAACTAATGTTGGAAGCATATCGAACTCTATATCCCCAGTACATGCCCTCTTCTCTAGGCGTGAAAGGTGGGACAATTTTCCGTGGTGGATCTGAAAATTAAGAATTTGTAAAATTCGCTCTCGTGCATGCTATTGCCCTCACAAAAGAGGTCCATCGACAACCAACCTCTATCTATATGACGGCTAGTTCCCATTGCTACTGTTACTCTTTTTCCTGCTTTGATTACTTCATCGACCACAACATTCTGCAAAGTATGACCTTTAAATTATAAGCAATCAAATTCAATACAGCCAAAAGTTTCATCTATTGCGAACTTAGTATCATATCATATAATCTGTCATTTATACATGTCAAGTGCAGGTCGTACTCACTTACAAAAGCAAGGATGGATATAAAGCCTAAATGTCAAACTGATATTTTGATATGCGGTGATAGAGTTCAGAAAGGGAGATAACAAGATGAAAGAGTTCTGATTTAATAGACAGCATGATATGTTCTTAATTTTCAATTTTCCTCAAACAACAAATTAAGTAAGAACAAGATTTCAAGACTGAAAATGGATATTGTATTGAACTGAAATTCAGGAAACGAGATTACAAAGAAAGGAAATGG
The DNA here is from genome assembly GCA_907163345.1 of Haberlea rhodopensis. NCBI lineage: Eukaryota > Viridiplantae > Streptophyta > Magnoliopsida > Lamiales > Gesneriaceae > Haberlea > Haberlea rhodopensis. Next base: position 259,654 of record CAJQUN010000335.1, read on the forward strand.
AAATGGCTCAATGTTACTCCGAGGAGAAATAATCTCCTCGTCCCAAGCTTTACGCTCGCACTCTCACTGGTTAACAAATTTGGTGTGACCAACTTCTTCCCCCCCCATAGTTATTAATGGCGCAATTAGCGCGCGCTAAGGCGCAGAGCGACGCGAGGCGCACGACCTGCGCCACGGGGTTTCCTAAAGCGCGCGCTATGGTGCGCTTTTGTAGATTTCGCGATAAGCCATGGCGTGCGCTATAGCGCGCTTTGGCTAGGGTTGAATTTTGGGTCATCAAAATGTAGGCTTTTAACTTAAATCTGGGCTTATTTACATAAAGATTAAATTAGTGATTTTACATTGTGAGAACTCACAGATAACTTCAGTGAGTTAGTGCACCCTCCAGCCTCCGCCGTGCCGCCGCTGCCCAACCGCAGCCGCCGCCAAGAAGTTCTGCAAGGTAGAGTTAAATATTGAAAAACATAATCTACACAATTTTTGTATCTGCTGTGTATTGAGTTATTGAATTTGATTGAATGTTATTAGTTATTACTGTTTGTAGTGGAGGTAAGGTACTGATTGTTGATATTTAGATATGTTATTTTTAGTGTAAAAGTCTATGTAGTGAAGGTATGATTGTTGGTATTTAAAAGTCTTTAAATATGATTATTTTTAGCGCAAAAGTCTCTCAATGGTGATCATACAGATGAAGAAGACATTGACCTTGAAGATGAAGATATGAGTGATTAGTAGATTAGTTTTTTTATTTTGAAACTTTGGCTAGTTTAATATTTTATTTGATTTTGTTGTCATTTGATATTTACTTTATTAGTAAACTTTGTTATATTTAAGTTTGTTTGTTTATAACTGTTAAAGTTTATGGATATTTTTTTATATATTAAAAATATATAAGTTATTGCGATTTACTTTAGTAAAGCACGCGCTTCGCGTCGCGCTTTGCGCTATAGCCCCAGGACCACTTTGCGCTTTAGTGCGCTATGCGTCTTTAATAACTATGTTCCCCCCTTCCCATCATTTTATGCACTACACATGTAACTAACTCCCAACCCTCAAACACGTGTTCTCCTCTTTGCTCTTCAAAAACCCCTTTAAAATTGAAGGCTTTCTCACTTGGGCCTCTATTAATTTGTGGGCTGGGCTTCTATACTTTGGTCAATAACAATACCTCCCCCATAAAACTAGTCTTGTCCTCAAGGCTTACACTTAAAGCTCAGTACTCATTATCCGTCCACAACAATACCTCCCCCATAAAAACTAGTCTTGTCCTCAAGGCTTACACTTAAAGCTAGGTAGTCATTATCCGTCCACCCAACATCAAATACAACTATGACAAACCCCAATGTAGATTCAGAGTGCAGAAGAGAGTTTTTTCCAATTAATCATCCGCTTCAAACCCCTCGAACTCCTCTTAACATCCTTATGTGTGTCGTAGTCCAGCGCGTCGTAGTTCAGCGCCTTCCCTCTACAAGCCTCGCTACTATCACGACCCATTTTTGTCAACTATAACCATCCCAAGAACTCTCTCGCCCTTCCAACCAACATCAAAAGACGATTAACTCAAATCCAATGGTGAAAAAAAACATCACCAAAATACCAAAAATCATTAGGATAGTCGTCTATACATGCCTTAGACATCCAAAGCAAACATTCAGAGCTTCGCACCCCACCCCCAAAAAAATGTGTTGTTATTTCCTCGGTAATTATTAGAATGGCCCTTTGTCCGCATTCAGTCAGCATGGTGGCCCCCCTACCTCCGAGTTTTCCTCGGTTAAGCATGAATTTTAACAAATATCACGCCTCCATTTCTCCTCCATTAACACCTGCACCAACTACAGTAAGCATTTCATCGATAAAGAATATAATTTTCCATTCGACCCCGTGAATTTCTTCAGCACGGTATTTAGCCTCTCCTCAAACATCTCACGACATTTTGTCCCAGCCCACAAAGAACTCATGTCCAGATAAATCAAATTCCGACTGATTTGGAATTCTAGAACATTGCCACAACCCATTCTCTGAACCAACACTTCAAATTGTTTCTTCTAGGGCTGGAATCGGGTCGGGTATCTTGGGAATCGGGAAATTCGGATTGGGGTACCCCCCGACCTACCCGATTGCCAGACCAAATTGGATTTCGGGTACCCGATTTTTGTTTTTTTTTTTTCAATTTCTTCATATTTTTTCAGCTTTGACTTCTAAAAGAAACGGGCATGATCTCCTCTAATTTTTGAACCCTGTGATCAGCCAGATCACTCAATCCCAACAACAATAATAATTCCAATCCTCAACCAAACCAAACATCAAACATCTAAAACAACAAACATAAATCATCATCCATCACTCTTAATTCATCACATTAATTAAATACTAAATGGATCACCAAATCTACAAATCACTCTATACGTAAATATAAGTTCAACATCAATGTCAAGTGCATCTCCGGAATCCCCTCTTCTTTGTCGAGCATCGAGTCGTCAAGCATCGAGGATTGATGAATCATTGCCCATATCAGTCAAATCTGCAAAAAATGAAAAAGAGAAACAAATTCACCAATGATTTTGTATTTCCCAGCGAGGAATGGCGCTCAGTTATCATCTGAGTACGTACTGGCTTTCATAACCAATGATTGCAACAAAAATAACCATATTAATATAATCTACAATTGTAAAATATAACAAAAAACTATAACTACCTTTTTCAAGTTTTTTCTAATTCACACAAGTGCTCCTCCACGCTTGCTATCCTAGAATCCATTTGTAGCCAATCTTGAACACATATGAGAGTTTGGACTATTCTAGGAGAGAAAGAACTCCTAAAGGCATCAAGAACACACCTCCAGTGCTAAATGCAGACTCTGAAAGCAACTGTTACAGACTTACAGCTAAAATATCACGAGCCATCTTGGAAGGAATGAGAAATATGTGAGGTTCAACTTTCCACCATTTCAATATCTCAAACTCCTCCCCAAATGGCTCACAATCCTCATTCAAATACTTGTCCTACTCGGACTTCACCTGCTTGCCTTTTCCCGTGCTCATCCTATTAAAAACATCATCCAAATCATCTATTTCATTTTCACCATCACCAGCGCTTCCAGTCAAACCATGCAATGAACCCTCACCGCTTGCTCTACTCGGGCATCTTAGGACCGTGTGGCTATACAATTTCCTGTACTCCGTAAACAACTCATCAAAACCCCTCAACACTTGATCTTTCAAGTCCCTACGTTTTGGACTCCCATTTGCTGTAACACCCGGGCACATCTTCTCAAATGTAAACTGACCACTTCCAACGTGGATCACAGGATAATACAAGATCTTGTTCATCTTATTAATTGATCTTCAGTTTTTGTCGAATTTCTCCTTCATTCTATCTGCCATCAAACTCAATTCGAAGTCATCACTATCTAACCACCGGTTAAGAAGTCGATCAATTACATTTATTTCTTTAAACACAATGTTAGATCATGGATGTGACATACAATGAGCCTGAGATACGCAATGTTAAGATATAAAAATGTGCCAAAAACTTCAATAAAAGCTTAGTCCTAGCCCAATCTGAACCATCCGGAACCCCATCCATGATATCAATGACAAAACCACGATCACTGTCCTCATATGCTTTAAAAATCTTAGTAAGAGACGTGAACGTCTCCAACATCAAGTATGTAGAGTTTCACCTAGTAGGTACATCAAGACATGACTTTTTGCTTGATTCTACTCGTTCAAGCATCGCACGCTCATTAAATTTCTTGTACATAGCCGGTGAACTCCTAATATACTTAATTGATCCTCAAATACGAGAAGGTGAAACAAATCAAACAGTCTTAGGTTTCAACCGCCTCGTCCGAATCAACGTGGTGGGCTATCCAATTGGCATTTCGAGCAAGATAAAGCTTTAGATGCATTGTGCCAAATGTTGATTATGGATGAGATGTCATTTAGGACGTAAGAGTGAAGAAGTGGGTAGGGCTGTTGAAAAATGTTTGAATGCTTGGGAGATTGATAGGATATTCACGGTTACTGGCGAAAATGCTTCGTCTAATGATGGTGTTATTGCTCACTTGAGAAGAAGTTTGTGTGGCCATACAATTTCTTGTACTCCATAAACAACTCATCAAAACCCCTTCACACTTGATTTTTCGAGTCCTACTTTTTGGACTCTCATTTGTTGTAACACCCGGGCACATCTTCTCAAATGTGAACTGTAAAAATAACACTTCCGACGTGGATCGAGGATCATAGCATAATATAAGATCTTGCTCATCTTATCAGTTGATCCCTAGTATTTGTCGAATTTCTCTTCCATTCTGCCTGCCATCAAACTCAATTCGAAGTCATCACCCATCTAACCACCAGTTAAGAAGTCGATCAATTGCATTTATTCTTTAAACACGATGTTGGATGTGACATACAATCAGCCTGAGATACGCAATGTTAAATTATAAAAATTGCCAAAAACTTCAATTAAACCTTAGCCCTAGCCCAATCTGAACCATTCTGAACCCCATCCACAAGATCAATAACAAAACCACGATCACTGCTCTCATATGCTTTCACTGCCCTCATATGCTTCAAAAACCTCAGTAAGAGACATAACCGCTTCCAACATCAAATATGTAGAGTTCCACCTAGTAGGTACATCAAGACATAACATTTTGCTTGATTCTACTTGTTGAAGCATAACACACTCATTAAATTTCTTGTACCTTGCCGGTGAACTCCTAATATGCTTAATTGATCCTCTAATACGAGATATGATATACTTTCCTCTTTACTTCTCAAACCATCTTGTACAACAAGATTAAGAATATGAGCAATGCACCTCATGTGCATATATTCCCCCCCCCACCCACCACATAATGCTAGCGTTCTTTCGGCCATCAAACCTCTTCTCAAGTGAGCAATAACACCATCATTAGACGAAGCATTGTCAACAGTAACCGTGAATATCCTATCAATCTCCCAAGCATTCAAACATTTTTCAACAGCCCTACCCACTTCTTCACTCTTACGTCCTAAATGACATCTCATCCATAATCAACATTTGGCACAATGCATCTAAAGCTTTATCTTGCTCGAAATGCCAATTGGATAGCCCACCACGTTGATTCGGACGAGGCGGTTGAAACCTAAGACGGTTTGATTTGTTTCACCTTCTCGTATTTGAGGATCAATTAAGTATATTAGGAGTTCACCGGCTATGTACAAGAAATTTAATGAGCGTGCGATGCTTGAACGAGTAGAATCAAGCAAAAAGTCATGTCTTGATGTACCTACTAGGTGAAACTCTACATACTTGATGTTGGAGACGTTCACGTCTCTTACTAAGATTTTTAAAGCATATGAGGACAGTGATCGTGGTTTTGTCATTGATATCATGGATGGGGTTCCGGATGGTTCAGATTGGGCTAGGACTAAGGTTTAATTGAAGTTTTTGGCAATTTTTATAATTTAACATTGCGTATCTCAGGCTGATTGTATGTCACATCCAACATCGTGTTTAAAGAATGAGGATTGTGAGCCATTTGGGGAGGAATTTGAGATATTGAAATGGTGGAAAGTTGAATCTCACAAATTTCCCATTCTTTCCAAGATGGCTCGTGATATTTTAGCAGTTCCAGTCTCCACATTGCTTCAGAGTCTGTATTTAGCACGGGAGGGCGTGTTCGTGATGCCTTTAGGAGTTTCTTTGTCTCCTAGAATAGTCCAAACTCTCATATGTGCTCAAGATTGGCTACGAATGGATTCTAGACCAGTAAGCGTGGAGGGGACTTGGGTGAATTAGAAAAACTTGATGTAGTTTTAATTTTTTGTTATTTTTTATAATTGTAAATTATATTAATATGGTTATTTGTGTTGCAATCATTTGGTTATGAATTTTATTTCTCAATTTTATTGTTTGCACATTTGACTGATATGGGCAATGATTCATGAATCCTCGATACTTGACGAAGAAGAAGGGATTCCGGAGATGCACTTGACATTGATGTTGAACTTATGTTTATTTATAGTGTAATGTGTTGATTTGGTGATCCATTTAGTATTTAATCAATGTGATGAACTAATGAGTGGTGCATTATGATTATGTTTGATGTTTGATGTTTGATGTTTGATATTTGATTTGGTTGTTTGAGGATTGTGGATTATTATTGTTGTTGGGATAATTGTTGTTGAATTGAGTGATCTGGTTGATCACAGGGTACAAAAAATTAAGAGGAGATCATGTCCGTTTTTTTAGAAGTCAAAGCAGAAAAATAGGAAGAAATGGAAAAAAAAAAGCCAAAAAATAGGGTACCCGACCAATTGGTAGGGAATCGGGCAGGTCGCCCTTTGGGTACCCAACCGAATTTCACAATTCCCGAGATACCGGACCTGATCCAGCCCTAATTTTATGCACTGCCCACGTATAACTAACTCCCTCCCAACCCTCGAACACGTGTTCTCCTCTTTGCTCTTCAAAAACCCCTTTAAGGTGAAGACTTTTCTCACTTGGGCCTCTACTAAGTTGTGGGCTGGGCTTCTAAACTTTGGTCCATAACACAGCATAACTGCAAGGTGCAACGAAGCAGAAACTTTTATCTCAATCCATGACCAAAGGCCACCCATTGAAGGAAGCTATTGCAGCAATCTAGCAAAAAAATAGCGAGAACACATTTGCGTAAAATCTTTGCTAGGTACTGATCACAAATCATGCATAAGATGGGTTTAGAACTAAAGAGAAAACTTCTATTACCATTACCAATCATTGAGAAATATATACGAAATATATACGAAATGCACTCACAGAAACATCCATACGCAAAAGCCTATCATTTACAAACGGACAAGATATAATTAATCTGCCACAAAAAAATGATGCAGGAACACTTGATCACATTTTTAAGTGAGGCAATCAGAGGAATTAATCAACTAATAAAGACAGATTAACAACTAACAGATTAATAACTACTACATGAAACGAGATTAAGTGGCAGATATATATTACCTTGCTAAGACCCACATCAACAAGTGTCCCCACAGAACCTCCATCTAGGTTTTTCCGTGTGATACCTACCAAGAAGAAGGAACTTTATGCATTTCGCTAATGGTAAAAAAATGACCAAAAATCTGATAATCCAAAGGAGAAATAGACAAATAAACAAAAAAATTCAAAATAATATACTACTCTAATGATATGGCAAGAACAAGGCCAGAAAATTTAAAACGGAAGCTAGTTAGAAAACGATGTAAAAAGAAGAAATTTAAATTAAGTTAAAGAAAAAATTATAGGCATCAGCAAAATAATTTGTCAACATGAACTTACCTGAAGTTCAGCGATCAAGTGTAAGACATCATTTGCCCCAAAAATTTAGACATGCTAAAGAAAAAAAATAGCTGATAGTTGTATATCCTTTTGATCCTTCGAGACAACTCCAATAAGTTTCATGATATGAATTGATCCCTTAATTCGTATATGGATAGTTACATGAGACAAAACTCATATCAGTTGAGGACCCTTTATTTCAAAAAAAGTTTCAATTCTACACTTTCCCTTTCCCCTATTCGATTCTTTCCAACAATAGTAAATGTCAATGCAATAAGTTCTCTGAGATAAAAATTGTAACCCCTACAGACCTAGCACATTGCAACAGCTACTCTGATGACTCGAAAGGAGAGAAATAACTATGCTAGAGCATCTTTTTTAACTATGACAGCAACTAATGGCAATACCTTCTCTATAGGAACCCCATTCATGCTTACGCAAATGATGAGGGGCATCAAGTGGAGGTAATAGACCCTGAAAATAGTCAATGATAAAGATTAGATAAAAAGAAGTTTAAACATATTGTCCTTAAAAATTACTAATCTGAACACCAGATCCTCACCACAAATCTCAAATTGTTATGCTTAGGGAAAAGATCCTTTCTGAGATACTGCGGGGTCTCAAGATATGTCAAGATTCTCAGAAGAAAAGCAGCACCACTTTCATCTGAATTGTTCAACACTGTTTCAGTGGATGTGTCCTCTGATGTACTTTGGTTATCAACCACAACTATCTGTTTACAAAAGCAAAAACCACCTGGTGACCACATCTACACCTATATCTGCATAGGTATTACATTTCCGTACAAGCATTCATAATGCTAAAACTGAATAAATGAGATGGTACAAAAATTTTAAGTGGTATAAATGGGTGAAACTGCAGGAGGTAAGTTAAAACATAACCACCCTGCCACTTACTGAGAGTATCAACATCTTGTGCGGTTTAACTCAGCAAGTATCTACTTGTTTTGTAATACACACACGCACACATACACAAACTACATACTCTCATGCATAATGAGCAAATCACGCAGAACAAATTCAAATAAATCATTGTTAACTTTAGGGTTGGATTTTTTTATTAGGATGACAAAAAACATAATGAGATTTCACTATCTGAACTAAAGTCAAAATTTTCTTGTCAAAAAAACAGCTTTCACGTCAGGGTAGGTCATAACCAAGCATAAGAGATACCCCATATTTAGCCATTTCTCTATAGGAGTTGAATGAAATAGTAAAAGAGTAAAATAAGCATTTTCGTAATTTGTCTTCTAATCAAAATCCTTCATCCAGCAAGAACTAATTCGAACCACCTATGATAAGAACACTGTAAGTAACCCGATGAGCATACAACGCAGCGGAATAAAAAATTGGGATTACAACACCGGATCTATACATAGGGATTCATATCGGATTAGAGAATACATAAGAGTCTTACCCTTGTAGCGTGTTTGAAGCAAAATCCACGCAGCACCACGTCCTACGCCTTCTCCGAGTCAATAGCAAAACTCGATGAGTTTTGCCTCAACGGTATCCACACGATCAAATCGGGTGAAGGGATGGTTTAAGAACAAGTTGCTAGACAAGTTCTTAAACCAATACACGAAACACACTTGGTTCTTAATCAAAAGATGGCCCCAAATCACACCAAGAACTACACGGCTATAGGAAGCCGAGAGCTCAAGATTATTGGCGGCCGTGTGCTTTACCTTGGGTGGCTAGGTTTTGTTCTTTTTTTGATATCAAGGAATGATATGAAAGAATTAATTAACAATTAATCAAAACCTTGTATTTATATTAAAAGACTTTTAATTAAGGTTCAAGACTTTCTTAAAGTCTTATGGGCCCAAACCCATGATTTAATTAAAACCTTTTAATCACTTAATTAAGACTCTTCTTAATTAATTAATTCATCCAATGAATTTAATTTCCCTTCTCGATTTAATCTTTTGTGCGACCCGATAGGATCTTGTAATGTTGGCAGTGACATAAAATCTCATTTTATGTCGCAAGCATTGAGCGGTATCTAGCAACACATCAATGCTACCCAAATTACAAGAATGTCAATGACTCGACATAACCTTTAGAACTTGTGATAATATTAATCATGTAACTTAATCCCTTTGTACTTTGTGTTTAGATTGAACACGAGTCATGGAATAGTCATACTCGTATATCCAATCTTTATTTCTTGATCCCCAAGTAGAACTAGAATAAACGAATAAGCTCGATATCTCATATCGACTCATTCGAGCATGGCCATGCATTTTAGTTCTCACTTGATCAAGGGCCAAACACATCTCCTGTTATATAGGAGGGACAAATCCTATCTCGATCAGTCAACATCCCTCTACATAATTCGTAGTGTATCCAATAGTCGCCTTTATAGATTACCCTGTTACGGGTAACGTTTGACGATATCAAGATACATAACTCCTTATGTTGGGATCTCTGATGATCACAAGTCGTAAGGATTACATACATTATTATCACTATGAGAATTGCATATGACGATCATATAACTATCCATGTTGCATTCTCATGGTGGGTCTGTTCAGTACATCGTTCTCTAACATGTACCCATATGTTGATTTGATATCTCATATCAATGAACAATTCATCGATCAACACATACTAGTCTCTACGTATTATCATTATCCCTTTCATGATAATACTTGACTAGGAACATCTTTAAGAATAATACAATATTATTCTAAGGACATTAACATATATATTAATTCACAATGCACAGTTAAAAGAATAATATATAATAATGAATTGTCATTCATAAAACCATATTACAGAATATGTCACTAACAATCATCTAATGACTTGTCTTAGGGCATATCCCAACAAATCTCCCACTTGCACTAAGACCAATCAGACATACTCTTAATGCCTAGAGATCTAGTATGACGATCATGCTACTGCTGTGACAGTGGCTACGTCAATGGGTCAGATACATTATCATCTGTTGGTACTTTGCATATCTTAGGCAAAACACATATCCTTATTGCGATCGAAAATCATCTTTGTTGGTTTGGAAGCTTGCATCAGTGTAACCCATTACATTGAGCTCTTCCTCACCTCCATAAATCAAGAATGTATCCTTAGTCCTTCTCAAGTACTTTAGGATATTCTTGACAGCAATCCAGTGACCTTCACCTGGATCAACTTGATATCTGCTCGTCATGCTCAAAGCATACGATACATCGGGACGAGTACATATCATGGCATACATGATAGGTCCAATAGCTGACGCGTATGGAATCTTACTCATGCGTTGTCTCTCATCTGGTGTTGAAGGACACTGTTCCTTCGAGAGATAAATACCATGTGTCATAGGCACGAATCCTTTCTTGGATTCTTGCATGCCAAACCTTTTAAGCACCTTGTCTATGTATGTACTTTGACTTAGACCAAGAAGCCTTCTCGATCTATCTCTATAGATCTTGATTCCTAATACATAGGTGACTTCTCCTAAATCTTTCATCGAAAAGCAGTTCCCTAGCCAAATCTTTACAGATTGCAAGGCAGGGATATCATTTCCAATAAGAAGTATGTCATCTACATACAACACTAGGAAAATGATTACGCTCCCACTGACCTCCTTGTAGACACAAGGTTCATCTTCATTTTTGATAAAACCAAACTCTTTGATTGCATCATCAAAACGAAGATTCCAACTCCGAGAAGCTTGCTTCAATCCATAAATGGATCGTTGTAGCTTGCATATCTTTCCAACATCCTTTGGATCGACAAAACCCTCGGGCTGTGTCATGTACACATCCTCGAGCAGATTTCCATTAAGGAAAGCTGTTTTGACATCCATCTGCCAGATTTCATAATCATGAAATGCAGCTATTGCAAGTAAGATCCTTATGGATTTAACCATGGCCACTGGTGAAAAGGTTTCATCATAGTCAATACCATGAATTTGTTTGAATCCTTTTGCAACCAGCCGACCTTTATAGGTTTGTACGTTACCATCCATATCGGTCTTTTTCTTGAAAATCCATTTGCACCCTATGGGTCGTACCCCTTCAGGTGGATCAACCAAAGTCCATACTTGGTTTGCATACATGGATTCCATCTCAGATTTCATGGCCTCTTGCCATTTCTCAGAATCATTGCCCATTATAGCTTGTTGATAAGATGACGGCTCATCCTCATCAATAAGTAGTAAGTCACCTTGTTGAGTCACAAGAAATCCATATCTCTGTGGCTCCCGGTGTTCTCTTACAAACCTACGCTGGGCTTGTGTCTCTTGAGCAGGTACTTCTTCCACAACAGCTTGTGGTGCCTGCTCTGTTTCCATCTCAATCTCAGGTTCAGTGTTTTCTTGTGGTTGAACTTCACTAAGTTCTATTTTTCTCCCACTGGTTTTTCTAGAAATAAATTCTCTTTCAAGAAATACACCAGTCCGAGCAACAACTACTTTGTTCTCGGTGGGATAATAGAAATAGTACCCTTTCGTTTCCTTAGGATACCCCACAAATAAACACTTATCAGATTTGGGTCCAAGTTTGTTAGTGGCGTGACGTCTAACGAAAGCCTCACAACCCCAAATCTTCATAAAAGACATACTAGGACGCTTCCCAGTCCATATCTCATATGGTGTCTTTTCCACTGATTTAGATGGAACACGGTTCAGTAAGAAAATTGCTGTTTCTAGAGCGTGTCCCCAAAACGATATCGGAAGATCTGCATGACTCATCATTGATCTAACCATGTCTAACAAGGTTCGATTTCTCCTCTCGGATACACCATTCCATTGTGGAGTATACGGAGGAGTGAGTTGTGGGACTATCCCACACTCCTTTAGATAGTCATGAAACTATTGGCTTAAGTATTCTCCTCCTCGATCTGATCGAAGGATTTTGATACTTTTGCCAAGTTGGTTTTGTACTTCATTCTTGAAATCTTTGAACTTTTCAAAGGTTTCATGTTTATGTTTCATTAGGTACACATACCCTTATCTACTGAGGTCATCAGTAAATGTAACGAAGTATTGAAAACCACCTCTAGCTTGTGTACTTATTGGTCCACATACATCACTATGTATTAGTCCCAATAAAACATTTGCCCTTTCAACATGTCCCTTGAAAGGGGCTTTAGTCATCTTGCCCATTAAACAAGATTCGCATGTTTTATATGATTCAAAATCAAATGAATCTAATACTCCATCCTTATGAAGTTTAGATATGCGGTTCTCGTTTATGTGGCCCAAGCGACAGTGCCAGAGATAAGTCGGATTACAATCATTATTTTTAATCCTTTTAGTATTTATGTTATAGATAGGCATATCAAGATTCAATACATAAAGACCATTCACCATTTGTGCACTAGCATAAAACATATCATTTAAATAAATAGAACAACAATTGTCCTTTATTATAAATGAAAAACCATACTTGTCTAAACAAGAAATAGAAATAATGTTTTTAGTAATTGAAGGCACAAAATAACAGTCTTTTAAAATCAGTGATAAACCAGAAGGTAAAGCTAAATGATAATCTCCTATAGCTAATGCAGCAACTCTTGCTCCATTTCCAACTCGAAGATCAACTTCACCTTTCGCCAATGTCCTACTCCTTTTGAGATCCTGCACATTTACACAAATGTGAGATCCACATCCAGTATCTAATACCCATGATGAAGAAGTAGATAAATTGACTTCTATAACAAAAATACCTGAAGCGGAAGTCATACTTCCTTTCTTTAGATCCTCCAGATATACTTTGCAGTTTCTTTTCCAATGGCCGGTCTCACCGCAATGGAAACAGTTCCCTTCCTTTGCTATCCCTCCCTTTGGCTTTAGTGCAGAAGACTTTGGCTTAGATTTAGCAAAGACCTTCTTTGCTTTCTTGTTGCCTTTAGCTTTGGCCCTTCCTTTGCCCTTATTCACAATAAGGACATTTGTGGCCTTAGTCTTCTTAGTATTTGCTTCATATGTTCTCAACATACCAAGCAACTGTGGTAGAGTCTTTTCCATGTCAGTCATATTGTAATTTACTACAAATTGACTGAAGCTCTCATGCAACGATTGCAAGATCACATCGGTGGCCAACTCTTGGTCCAATGGAAAACCCAGCTTGTCCAGATTCTCAATGTACCCAATCATCTTGAGTACATGAGTTCCAACCAAGCTTCCTTCTACCATCCTGCACTGAAATAACGCCTTAGAGACGTCATACCTCTCTTGTCTTGCTTGTTGTTGGTACAACTGCTTTAAGTGTTCAATCATATCGAACGCCTCCATTTCCTCATGTTGCTTCTGAAGCTCAGAGTTCATGGTGGCAAGCATGAGGCACCCAACATCAAGTGCGTCACTCTGATGCTTCTTGTAAGCATCTTTTTCAGCTCTTGTAGCTGTTAGGGGAGGTTCCTCAGCGGGCAAGGGTTCCTCTAGGACATATTGTTTCTTTTCTTGTTTGAGGACTATCCTCAAGTTCCTATGCCAGTCTAGGAAATTCGTCCCATTTAATTTGTCCTTCTCAAGGACCGATCGCAGTGATAAAGTGCTAGTAACGTTGTTAGTTGCCATGGATATCTACAATATAAATATGCAAAATAAGTTTATGATTTAAATCATTTAATATGGTCTTATATTAAATGATACTCCCACTATTTTGTTTGGAAAAATATCAACCCTCGAAGCCTTTAGTGGGCCAAGATCCATATTTCGCCTAATCTTGAGTTAACTTTGGCTAATCGCCCAAGACTCGGTTATTTAGGTAGACAACACTTTGTCAATTATATCACATATAATTCTTGGATAGTTGGACGAACAACACTTTGTTCAATTCATCAAATGAATTATAATCCAACCCATGCCTCTAGGTTCCCAATCCTATTGAGATAACCTAGTTAAGTCGTACCCAATTAAAGTATAACGGATATCACTTTTATCCTTTCGCGCCTTACTAAGATTTGCCACGGTACTTTGCTTTGGCAAACCCACACATGTACAATCGAAGTTATTGACGAGTACTTTTAATTTTGGAAGGCATCTAAAACTTAATATTTTAGAGGGATTTATTGATCTCATGATTAATTTGATAATTTAAAATATGTCCACTACATATAGTTGTATACATATCTACATATATGTGTAATACTATTATCAAACTAAAACATAAGATAAATCATGCATCAAAATACATAATTAAACGTGACATGGTTATAGCCCCTACTAATGATTTTCTCAAGCCAATGAGAAAATCCTATGAGTCAACCTAAGGTAACTTCACAAGCACCTTCCTTTGGCTCCAATTTGTGAATGGCCTCCTCATCCCGGCACGATGCTCCATCTTCATTGATCACCATCAATAAAATAAACTACACTATTTACAAGATATAAAATTCCTCGATTCACATTCGAGGGGAACATAGGGGAGGGATTACATTTAGAATAAAATAGAGAAAGGCACGACACGCAGGTCGTATTATAAATTACAAACATCCACAAATCCTATCTAATAGGTCAAAGGGCTATAACCACGCACCACGCTCAAACAACACATAAAGCATGCATTAACATTTAATTAATTAAATTCTAAACATTTTAAATTTAATTCTAATTAAAACTGTAAAATAATTTTTGAAAAATTATCGTACGCTCGGGACATCACATGCCTCGAACTAAAGCGATTAAGACACGAACCACCATGGTTCGAACCACAAACACTCGGCTGGACCATTGATGGGCCTAGGGTTCGAAACCCTAGCCCATGGCCGAGCCTTGGCTCGTGCGGCGGCGGCGCTAGGGTTCCAAACCCTAGCCGCCTCGCACCATCTTCGTTTTTCATCGAGCCAACTTGCTCGAAACATGGTAATTCATGAGCCACAAGCCACGGTCCAACCATGGACGGTCCATGACGGTGACGGCTTAACCATCTCGAGCCAAGGGTTCGAAAAACCCTAGCCCAAGCGGCGGCCGAGTGGCTTATGTGACTAGGGTTCAAAACCCTAGCCTTTTGCAAGCGGCGGCCGAGCCATGGTGACTAGGGTTCGAAACCCTAGCCCTTAGGTGGCGTCGGCCGTGAGCCATGCACGAGCCAATGTTCCGGTTTTGATCACGAATTATCATATATTTCGATCCGTCAATTATATCATATATAATATCATACGATGATTTTCGCAAACTCGATTTATTCCATATCATATATGAAAATACAGTTTTAAATAGCATGCAATATAAGCTCTAATATGATTAACACAATTTAATCACATAAATCCGATATGAGCCTTGTACACGGCTCTGATACCACTGTAAGTAACCTGATGAGCATACAACGCAGCGGAATAAAAAATTGGGATTACAACACCGGATCTATACATAGGGATTCATATCGGATTAGAGAATACATAAGAGTCTTACCCTTGTAGCGTGTTTGAAGCAAAATCCACGCAGCACCACGTCCTACGCCTTCTCCGAGTCAATAGCAAAACTCGATGAGTTTTGCCTCAACGGTATCCACACGATCAAATCGGGTGAAGGGATGGTTTAAGAACAAGTTGCTAGACAAGTTCTTAAACCAATACACGAAACACACTTGGTTCTTAATCAAAAGATGGCCCCAAATCACACCAAGAACTACACGGCTATAGGAAGCCGAGAGCTCAAGATTATTGGCGGCCGTGTGCTTTACCTTGGGTGGCTAGGTTTTGTTCTTTTTTTGATATCAAGGAATGATATGAAAGAATTAATTAACAATTAATCAAAACCTTGTATTTATATTAAAAGGCTTTTAATTAAGGTTCAAGACTTTCTTAAAGTCTTATGGGCCCAAACCCATGATTTAATTAAAACCTTTTAATCACTTAATTAAGACTCTTCTTAATTAATTAATTCATCCAATGAATTTAATTTCCCTTCTCGATTTAATCTTTTGTGCGACCCGATAGGATCTTGTAATGTTGGCAGTGACATAAATCTCATTTTATGTCGCAAGCATTGAGCGGTATCTAGCAACACATCAATGCTACCCAAATTACAAGAATGTCAATGACTCGACATAACCTTTAGAACTTGTGATAATATTAATCATGTAACTTAATCCCTTTGTACTTTGTGTTTAGATTGAACACGAGTCATGGAATAGTCATACTCGTATATCCAATCTTTATTTCTTGATCCCCAAGTAGAACTAGAATAAACGAATAAGCTCGATATCTCATATCGACTCATTCGAGCATGGCCATGCATTTTAGTTCTCACTTGATCAAGGGCCAAACACATCTCCTGTTATATAGGAGGGACAAATCCTATCTCGATCAGTCAACATCCCTCTACATAATTCGTAGTGTATCCAATAGTCGCCTTTATAGATTACCCTGTTACGGGTAACGTTTGACGATATCAAGATACATAACTCCTTATGTTGGGATCTCTGATGATCACAAGTCGTAAGGATTACATACATTATTATCACTATGAGAATTGCATATGACGATCATATAACTATCAATGTTGCATTCTCATGGTGGGTCTGTTCAGTACATCGTTCTCTAACATGTACTCATATGTTGATTTGATATCTCATATCAATGAACAATTCATCGATCAACACATACTAGTCTCTACGTATTATCATTATCCCTTTCATGATAATACTTGACCAGGAACATCTTTAAGAATAATACAATATTATTCTAAGGACATTAACATATATATTAATTCACAATGCACAGTTAAAAGAATAATATATAATAATGAATTGCCATTCATAAAACCATATTACAGAATATGTCACAAACAATCATCTAATGACTTGTCTTAGGGCATATCCCAACAAACACAAGCCAGAATGATTTAACTAATACACAGGATGCACGAGCAAGACCCATTCGCGCCATGCACCAGCCTGCATGGACCAAAGATTACAGCATGGGAGGGCGTGGCTGACTAAGTCCTTGGAGTAGTGGAATTCTTCTTTTTATTCCTCTGTTAATGTTTTAGTGATTCCTTAAATATAGTAGATCATGGATAGTGGAGTTAAATCATGTTGAATTAGAGTCTTTAATTTGCATTGTATATATATGATGGTTAATGAATGAAAAAGGCAGAGATTTCTTGGTTTTGCCACAATCCTTCCTCTTCATATTTTCTGGAGTACGGTTCCATCTCGAATTGGAACAGAATCCTTGATAACTCTACCATTTGGTGCTCTGGTCATGCCGCCCAAACCCAATCGATCCAAGCCTCCATTAGAGGACCAAGTTGCAAATCTGAGCGAATTGGTTCAAACCCTACAAACTCAATCTGAAACTGTACAATCCCAAGTAGCAACGATTTCACCCATGCAATCTCAGATTGCTATGATTTCTCCAATGCAAGAGACCCGCAACAGATTAACTACCATGATGACCGATGTCCAGTCCCGGTTGGCCACCAACCTTAACGCCAATGACAATCTGCATCCACATTCCACCAACCATATGCCTTACCAGGTGGGCTCCTCTACCATGTCTCACATCCACCTTCAACACACAAACCCCTTATCCACTATAAAGCCACCAAAAATACACCTACCCCCTTTTGATGGGTCCAATCCAATTGATTGGATTTTCCAAGCGGAGCAATATTCCTGTTATTATCAAGTTCCTTCGGAACAAAGACTGGGAATACTCGCATTTCAGTACCCGTCACATTTGCCAACAACACAAAAGTCCCCCGGGCCTTCTCCAACCTCTACCCATTCCCTCACAAGTATGGGAAGATATAAGCATGGACTTCATCACAACTCTCCACCTTCACAAGGCAAAACCTCAATCTGGGTAATAGTGGATCGCTTGATAAAATTCGCTCACTTTATCTCCCTACCTCCTAAATACCCGGCCCCTTACTTAGCCTCCATATTTCTCACTGACACATACAAACTCCATGGCATTCCCAAAACTATAATCTTAGACTGTGACCCAATATTTCTCTCACAATTTTGGAAGGAACTTTTTGTACAATTGGGTACCACCCTACGTTATAGCAGCACATACCACCCTCAAACCGACAGACAAACGGAGGCGGTCAATCGATGCCTCGAGTCCTATTTACGCTGTTTCACCAGTGATGAACCACGCCATTGGAACCGATACTTACACCTAGTAAGAATATTGGTATAACACCAGCATCCATACCGCCATCCAAAGTACACCATTCCAAGCCTTATACAGCGAACTCCACCAAATATCCCCACCTATTTATTGGGTAACTCCACAAATGCATCTATTGATGCCATCCACTACAGCCACACTACTTCAACACCCTCCACCAAACACGACAATCCATGTCACACCAAGCCAACAAAAAACGAAAAGATATCCAATTTTGAGTTATCTAACCTACGTAAAATTACAGCCCTACCGCCAAACTTCCCTGCAACACCATTTCCCAAAACTCTCACCTCCATTTGGTCCATTCCGTATTAGTCGAAGAATAGGAGCAGTAGCATATGAGCTTGCATTTCCATCGGCTCCCGCATTCACGATGTCATTCATATATCCTGCCTTCGCCTTTGCCAAGGAGATCCACCCTCAAAACCCGTGACCTACCACCTGTGGATGATAATGATCAACCCTATTTATTGCCGGAGAAAATTTTGGAATACTGTCACATTTGGAAACATGGACACAAAAAAGTACAATGTTTAATTCAGTGGGCATCAACCCCGATTGAATCCTCCACTTGGGAAGACTTCGACGACATCGCCAACCACCCTTCCCTTCTTCCGGATTCTACAGACAGTGAACTCACGCATCTACCAGAAAATGAATTTCCGCGAACAGATTGCGCTGGAGCAGGCCTTGTGGACAAGGCCTCTTCGATCGATGGGGCAATTGATAAGAACTCAAGCCATAATGATTTAACTAAATACACAGGATGCACGAGCAAAGACCCATTAGCTTTTCTTAGGCTGATAATATAAAGATCTATCAACTTCAACAACAACTCCACACCATGGTCCAAGGATCTCTATCAATTCATGAAAATTTTACCCACCTCACTGCACTATGGGAGGAATTATTGTCCCTTATCCTGTTGCACATGTGGTAGATGTGTTTGTGATGCACTCAAAAATATTGGTGATGAGCAAACTTCCGATTATGTATTCAAATTCCTTATGGGTTTGAATGACACATATGAAGGTATAAAGGGTCAGATATTGCTCTCGACTCCTACTCCAACTCTGGATCAGACCTTTGCAATGATTTTGCAAGAAGAACGACGAAGACAAGTCAAAGCCACTCTGATGCCTCCTATGGAATCCTCTGCCATGGCTACTTTTCACCATAATTCCTCTCAGAAACATGAAGTGACATGTGATCATTGTGGCAAGCCCAATCACACCAGGGAAAATTGCTATCGGTTGATTGGTTTTCTAGCCAACTTCAAGTTCATTAAATCTAAAGGGGGCTCATCTGGAAACAATCGGTCTAAACCTCGTTTTTCAGCCCACAATGTTCTACTGCCCGAGACACAATCCTCACAATCTGATGCCGCAAATCCCATTACTCAGGAACAAGTTCAGAGGCTTATGGCTCTCCTCGATACTGGTTTTGGACAGCAGACTCCACATCCTTCCACTTCTTCTCCATCTGTTCGAGATACCACATCAATCCAATATGGCAGGTATGTCTCTATCCACTTCTTCAACTTCATCACATCACCCACCTCATCTTCATTCATGGATCATAGATACTGGGGCAACAGATCATATAATCTGCTCACCCACTTTATTCTCTTCCTCCATTCGCATACCTGGCACATATGTTCATCTACCCAATGGCTCCAAAAAAATTCAAGCCACACATAGAGGTACTGTCGCACTGACTGATGAAATACTTCTCACGAATGTCCTCTATATCCCATGCTTCACTTTCAATCTCATGTCTGTTAGCCAATTAACAAAATATTCTTCTGTTTGCCTTATGTTTCTAATAATATTGGGTACATACAGGTCCTCTCATCTTCCCATACAGGTCCTCTCTTCCGGGAAGATGATTGGTCTAGCTAAAACCTTCAATGGACTCTATCACCTTCAATTTCATCCTCTAGCACACGTCATCAACGCCTCTTCCTTGTTTTCCGAATATACTCCCAAAGTCAATCAAGTCATCAATCCCGATTTCCACCTCTGGCATCATCAACTAGGACACTTATCCAATCATAGAATGAAGTTAGTTCATGACTTTTGTAATGATGTTCCTTGTACGGATCTTCCTACTTACTGTGATGTATGCCAACAGACCAAACAAAAAAACAATCATTTTCTAACAGTCATAGTGTATCTCTTTCTTCTTTCGAATTAATACATTGTGACATATGGGGGCCCTTTTCACAACCCCTGATGAATGGACACCATTTTTTTTTCTCTCAATTGATGACGACCACATTCGCCTTACATGGGTTTTTTTCATTAATTCAAATCCGAGACACGAACCATTCTGCAAAATTTTATCATCAAGGTTCGCACTCAATTCAATTCTCACATCAAAACCATACATTCGGATAATGGTCTTGAATTTAACATGCAAGCTTCTATCAATCTCATGGCATTTTACACCAAAAATCTTGCATATATACTCCGCAACAAAATGGCACCGTTGAACGTACACCAACATATCCTTAACGTCACTCGCGCTTTGCTTTTTCAATTCTCGCTGCCACTTCAGTTCTTGGGTGATGCCATTCTCACTGTTGTACATCTCATAAACAGCACCAACCCCTTTTCTCCACAATTCAACCCCTCATGGACTACTGCATGGCTCAAAACCAACATTTTCTCATTTAAAAGTCTTTGGGTGTCTTTGTTACATCTCCACTTTATCTCATCAGCGCACCAAATTCGATCCTAGAGCTCATAAATGCATCTTCCTAGGATACCCTGCAGGGATCAAGGGTTACAAGGTGTATGATTTAACCTCTCACACTACCCACATATCTAGGAACATAACTTTCTTTGAGCATGTCTTCCCTTTTGCTCAAAATCCCGATTCCCCTCCCACCAACTCCCTTATACAAATCTCACTGCCATCTCCTTTGTCCGATTCACATATTCTCCATACTTTCCAGCCCCTTCTTTCTCCACTTCCTCCCACTTCCACTACACCTCCTGCTTCACCACACACCTCCACTGCACCTTCTCCTATTCAAGAGTCCATTGATATTGTCATCCCTACTCCTACCTCATCTCCGCTTCGTCCCACTACTCATCTTAGGAAACCACCATTATACCTTCAAGATTACCATTGTAATCTGGCTCTCAACCATCCACTTCCACACTCTTCCATTCCTCACCCCTTGATTCAATATCTGTCATATAATCATTTATCCAAAACCCATAAAACTTATGTCATTGCCTTATCCATTCACCAAGAACCCTCCATCTACACTGAAGCTGTCCAATCTCAGCATTGGCGAGACGCCACTGCCTCAGAGCTTACTGCCCTGGAATCCAACAACACATGGTCCATCACTCCTTTACCTGCTGGAAACGTTTCATTGGCTGTCGATATGTCTTCAAAGTCAAACCAACTATGATGGTACCATCGATAAATACAAGGCACGACTTGTAGCTAAAGGTTACACACAACGCGAAGGGTTTGACTACACAGAAACGTTTAGTCTAGTGGCTAAACTCACCACAGTCAGATTACTGATCGTTGCTGCCTCTCTTCATGGATGGCATTTACATCAATTAGACATTCACAATGCCTTTCTTCATGGCACATTGGATGAAGAGATTTATATGTCTCTTCCACCTAGATTCCAACCCAAGGGGGAGTATTCAAAGGATAATAACTCACCACTTGTATGCAAATTAAACAAGTCACTCTATGATTTAAAGCAAGCTTCACGACAATGGAGCTCTACTTTCACTTCTTCGCTTTTAACTATGCTTTTAAATATTGGTTTTAAGCAATCTAAATCTGATTACTCACTGTTTACTAGGAGAAATGATGCAGGTTTATAATTCTCTTAGTTTATGTTGATGACATCTTAATTGCTTGCAATAATGTGGAATCGATCAATTCAATCAAAGAGTATTTACACAGCAAGTTTAAAATAAGGGATTTGGGGATCTTAAAATACATCCTTGGATTTGGAAATTGCAAGATCATCTAAAGGTCTGCATGTTGTCAAATAAAATATACACGGGAGATTTTGGAAGATGCTGGCCTACTCGGTTGCAAATCATTTGCTACCCCCATAGAACAAAATCACAAACTCTCAAGTCCGTCAAAGGATTTCATAACAGACCCCTCACGCTACAGACGGCTAATTGGAAGGTTGATCTACCTCTCCATCACTAGACCTAACATCACATACGCTGTTAATGTTCTCAGTCAGTTTATGAGCAATCCAGGAAGAGAACATTTATCCGCGGCCTGCAGAGTCTTAAAATATCTAAAGGGCTCCTTTGGGGCTATTTTATCCATCGAATTCATTCTTGGAACTTAAGGCCTTCAGTGATTCGGATGGGGCTGCATACCCAGACACAAGAAGATCAGTCACAGGATGTTGTATATTTCTTGGAAACTCATTGATCAGTTGAAAATCAAAGAAACAGAGCACCATCTCAAGGTCATCAGTTGAGGCTGAATACCGAGCATTGGCACACACCATGACATAAATAATTTGGATACAATAACTATTAACAGATCTTGATTAAAATATCAAGTAGCCGAACTATATTTTGCGATAATCAATCAGCTTTGCACCTCACAAAGAACCTTGTGTCCCATGAGCGTACCAAGCATATTGAATTGGATTGCCACTTTGTTAGAGAAAAAGTTTTGGCAGGAATCATCAACACAACCTATGTTCCTTCAAAACATCAACTAGCAGACATTTTAAAAAGGCATTAGGTGGACCAAGCTTCACATCTTTACTGTCCAAGATGTCTTGAACATCTACACCCATCTTGAGGGGGAGTGTCAAAATAACAGAAAACAAGAAGGAACACTTGACAATCAATTCTGCACCCGAGAAGCTGGGAATAAAACGGAAGAAGGATTGATGCCAGATGGATCAAGAACATTAGAGGGAAAGTTAGTTAGCAAACAAGCATGCATTGTGTGATATTTTTATATAATTATTTTTATTTTAACATAGGTTCGGATTAGTATATAAGTGATCGATAGCAGCTTTGTAGTAGGTTAATTCATTTTCATCATTTTCATCATTTTCAATATAATGGAAAGTTTTCCACAATTCATTATGTTGCTTTGCTTTGTTTCATTATCTTTTCATCTCTGGAGTTCTTCAGTGGAGTTTCCACAGATTAAATCATCTTTAACACATAATCCCACCTCTATAACAAATCTAAAATAACAAAAACAACGGAAATGATTCACTACACAAATAAGTTCATTCCAAAAGCGTAGAAAAGCAACTTGACCTCGTCGATTCTATAAATGGTGGCCGCGCGAGCAACCTGGCCAGCCAACTGCAAAGAAAAATTAATAATAAAAAAAATCAAACATACCATACATCAAAACCAAATACCAACATAAAAAAATATGCACGGAAACAATAGAAATGAAAAAAAAAATAAAAATACACGAGTAGCTAGTTCAAGGGACTGAGCGTTATCAATAATGGATCCAGGAACAGCAATGCTGACTGTAGGCATTTCATTTGCTGCAGATACGACGTATTCTTGCTGCTCTTTCTCTTGCTCTCTGGTTTTCTTCTTCTTTTTCCGTTGCTTTTCTTTAGATTGAGAAGCGCCGTTTTCGATAGAAGGATCATTTTGACCCTCTGCTTCGTATTCTCTCTTCTTCTTCCCCATTTTGAATTCTGTTTCTTCGGTCAACTTCGATTGGGGGTTTAAGCAGTGATTAGGGTTTTACAGAAAAGTTTAGCTTGACGTTCGTATAATGCGGCTTCTCATAAGGTAAGTGTAGACATGACCACGGTTCGTGAACCGCCGGTTGACGGTTCGGAACCGTCGGTTCGACGGTTCAAAAGAGCTCGATCCTTAACCTTCGTAGACGGTTACGGTTACGGTTCCTGAACAGCCGGTTACAGTTAACCACCGATTATGGTTACTGTTCGACCCTTATATTTTTTAAATTAAAAAAATTAAAATTACAATTTTATTTAAACAATTTAAAACTTACTATAAAAGAATCATAAAAAAGAACAAAGGAAATGTAACGGGGGGAGTTTGAACTTTTTAAATTATCATTAACTCTCTATATTCATATGAATCATTTAGCAATTTCTAGTTCAACGTGTGGGTATATCTAGTAGAAATTTTCGAGCTCGTATGCCATTAATCTTACAAAATTTATCCCATTGTTTCATCAAACTCGATGGGACCACAAATAAGATAATGTCATTTTAATTGATTGCAAATGATATTGGTATGAAACATTTACAATTATGATACTAATTACATATGAAATTCGTATGAAACATATACAACTTTGGTACTAATTACAAAAGAGTTTGGTATGAAACATTTACAATTATGATACTAATTACATATGAAATTGGTATGAAAAATATAGAACTTTGGTACTAATTACAAATGATATTAGTATGAAGCATTTACAATTATGATACTAATTACATATGAAATTGGTATGAAACATATACAATTTTGGTACTAATTGCAAAATAGATTGGTATGAAATATTTACAATTTTGGTACTAATTACTTATGAAATTGGTATGAAACTTATACAACTTTGGTACTAATTGTAAATGAAATTGGCATGAAACATTTACCATTATGATATTAATTACATATGAAATTGACGAGTATAACATTGAATTATTTGTTATTTATCTATAAAAAAACAACACAAAAGTTTTTGTTATGTTAAAAAAAGTCAGTAATAAGATTTGTCACTATCAATTTACAAACAAATGCCAGTAAAGTTATTTTTATGATGATTTCATTGATTAATCATAAATATATTAAGTTAGGAGTTATTAATTTATATAATATAAAGTTAGTGAATTATCAATTCAACACGTTGTTCCCAAATCAGTATAAGTAAATTATTAAAATATTTTATTAATTAATCAAATATTACATTATTGAGTTTCTATTGTAAGTTATATTGTGATAAACTAAGATATACTTATTTAATTATTATATATATAATGTAAATCAAATAATGAACATAAAATACTTGTAGAATAATTATAAAAGGTATATAATATATTTGTTTTGTAATAATTTGCTTCAAATATTTTATTTTGCAACCACTATTTATAGATCTTATTAATTTATCCAATATTTTTTGTTATATTTACTTTGTTATATATATGTTTTTATTATAAAATATTTAGTTAAGAGCATAACATATTTTTTTAGATAATTTTTATTTGTCAATATAAAATAGTTATTATTGTATTAGACATATAATATATATTGTCTTTGAGTAAATATAATTATATTGTCTAAAATAAAACAATCAAGACAATAGCTTAGTGGTAAGAAGCTGTATATACATGACAGAGGTCAAGAGTTCGAATCCTCAGCAACACAATTTAATTTTAAATAATAAATAATTAAAAAAGAAGAAGGGTGGAACCGACGGTTCCTGGCGGTTGGGACCGCCGGTTATAACCGGCGGTTGGAACCGCCGGTTCCACGGTTCCTTATAGGCATGAACCGTAACCGGCCCGTACAATGACGGGCTGGTCACGGTTCCGAACTGTTTACTATACGGGTCGGGCCACAGTTATTTTATAACCGTGGCCATGTCTAGGTAAGTGGCTTAAGTCGCATTATTTGGTGTGGGTAATGTGGGTGTGGATACATAAGTGCGTCAATATCCTAAACAATTGAATGTGGATATATATATATATATATATATATATATATAATAAAGTTCAAGCATGACTAATAAACATTATATTTGACAAACTTATATAATTTTTATATTATTTACAGTGCAATACAAATCTTTTATTTGATCTTTCTCCATAGAGTGATAATTATTGTTCTCTGAAAAATATATTTTAGATAATGAAATATGAAAATGAGTTATTAATATTCGGTCATAAGATAATGAATTCAAAAACTGAAATTAAATATTACCTCTATATTTCAACATGTTTTGTAATGGTATTAATTTATTAAAAATGACTTATATTAATTATGAAAAATTGATAATGTCTAACATTTAAGTTCGTGATTTAGAAAAACTTAATACGCGACTTAATAAAACCAAGTCGTAAAACTAGGAATGACAACGGGTCGGGTATGGGACGGGTTTGGCCAATCCCAGGACCCGCCCCGCTTAGACCCGCGAACCCGGTGGGTTTACCCGCCCCGCCCCGGTTCCAAATTTTTTTTATTTTTTATTTTTTTAAAAATTGTTTTTTGCTAGAAATCAATTTTGAAAACACAAAAGTTGAGTTTTGTGATTAAATTTCATATTTTCTCTAGTAAATATTTATAATAAGCATTGTAAAACTAACTTTAAACTACTAAATATTTATTAACTTGCTCTTATTTCCTTCAAAATGTTCAACTTCTTTAACATGAACACATGAATTTTGATATAAAATTAAATAATGACACTTTATTGTTCAATTAAAGAAGTAAAATGTATAATCAATATCAGATTTTTTTTAAAAAAAAATTAAAAATGTATTGCGGGGCTAGTGCGGGGCGGGTATAGGGCGGGTTCGGTCAATCCCAGGACCCGCCCCGCCCCGCTTTCAAACCCGGTTGAAGTGGGTCCAGACCTGCTCCGGCGGGGCGGGTTCAATGCGGGTCCGGGTTTGGACCCATCCCATTGCCATCCCTGCGTAAAACGACGCACGCGCACTCAATGCATCATATCACGACTGTAGCATCAGTGCGCGACTTAATAAAACTTGGTGCATGCCTTTGTATAGTGCGTCTTAAAGCGTCCCACACACTCAATACGTTAATTCGTGACCGGAGCATCAATGCATGAAGAGGGATAAGGAGATCATGTGACTTAGCTCATACACATGGACTTAGGGTTATTTAAAAATATAACCCACATTTAAAAAACATTTAACAAAATAACCTAAAATATAAAACCTTAATTTTTTGACCCAAAACGCCAACTGAGTTGGCGGGACCAACTTGAAAAGTTGGTCACGCCAACTCAGTTGGCGTGACCAACTTTGGTCTTATTTTTTTTTTTATGAAAGTTGGACACGCCAACCAAGTTGGCGTGTCCAACTTGTTTTTTTTTATTTTTTTTATTTTTTTATTTTTTTAACATAATTTAAAATAATATATATATATAATAAAAATATGTCTCACCTTATCATTGTCCAAAAAATATATCAACTCAAATATAATTTGACAATTTTACACAAAACCAAAAATTTACATGTAAGTTAATATAAATTGTTCCTTCAAAAATATATTACCAAACATGTTTTATTCTTTAAAATCACTTTGGCATGTCCATCTTAGTTTTTTTTAATAAAAAAACAAACAATTTATAATAAAAAAATATAATAAAAATATGTCTCATCTTATCACGTAAATTGTAAAAATATCGTCCATAATTTTAAAATTTGACTTAAACAATTTGTTTATTACCAAATTCTAAAAAAAATTGCGGCACGGAATGGCCGTCGCGGAACATTAATAAATTTTTTAAATATAAAATTTATATAATTATCTCATCACCTTCCTTGTAACAATTGATGACGTGAAACATTGTACATGGTTTCACTTCAAACCAAAGAACGGATGCAGCATCATCGTAACGATGATTACTCTTAGGGATGTCAATGAGACGGGTCTAAACTCGTACCAGTAGGGATGGCAATGGGGCGGGTCCAAACCCGGACCCGTATTGAACCCGACCCGCCGGGGCGGGTCCAAACCCGCTTCAACCGGGTTTGGAAGCGGGGCGGGGCGGGTCCTGGGATTGGCCGAACCCGCCCCGCACCCGCACCGCTATGCATTTTTTATTTTTAAAAAAAAAAAAATTAATATTGAATATACATTTCACTTCTTTGATTGTACAATAATGTGTTATTGTTTAATTTCATATCAAAATTCATGTGTTTATGGTAAAGAAGTTGAACATTTTGAATGGAATAAAAACTAATTAATAAATATTTGATAGTTTAAAGATAGTTTTACGATGCTTATTATAAATATTTACTAGAGGAAAACATTAAATTCAATCTAAAAACTCAATTTTTGTGTTTCAAAATTAATTTCTACCAAATTTTTTTTTTTTAAAAAAAAAAAAAATTGTTTGCGGGGCGGGGTAAACCCGCGAACCCGGCGGGTCTAAGCGGGGCGGGGCGGGTATGGGTTTTATGTGTAGCGGGGCGGGTCCTGGGATTTGCCAAACCCGTCCCAAACCCGCCCCGTTGCCATCCCTACGTACCAGCATTAATAATGTTCCGCGACAGCCATTTCGAGCCGCTCGCAAACTTTAATATTTTAGTAATATAAATATATATTAAATAAATATATTTTGAACATTTCGGGTATTTATTTAATATATATTTATATTACTAAAATATTAAAGTTCGCGAGCGGCTCGGAATGGCTGTAGCGGAACATTATTAATACGGGTACGAGTTTAGACCCGTCTCATTGACATCCCTAAGAGCAATCATCGTTACGATGATGCTGCATCCGTTCTTTGGTTTGAAGTGAAACAATGTGCAATGTTTCACGTCATCAATTGTTACGAGGAATGTGATGAGATAATTATATAAATTTTATATTTAAAAAATTTATATAATGTTCGGCGACGGCCATTCCATGCCGTAATGTTTTTTAGAATTTGATAATAAAAAAATTGTTTAAATAAAATTTTAAAAATATAGACGATGTTTTTACAATTTACCTGATAAGATGAGACATATTTTTATTTTTTATTTTATTATATATTGTTTGTTTTTTATTAAAAAAAATTAAGATGGACATGCCAACTTGAGAAGTGATTTTAAAGAATAAAAGTATGTTTGGTAATATATTTTGAAGGAACAATTTATATTAACTTACAAAATCATGTAAATTTTTGGTTTTGTGTAAAATTGTCAAAATTATATTTGAGTTGATATATTTTCTGGACAATGATAAGGTAAGACATATTTTTATTATATATTTTTTTTATTTTAAAATTGTGTTTTATATATTTAAAAAAAAAAAAAAAAAAAAAAAACAAAGTTGGACACGCCAACCAAGTTGGCGTGTCCAACTTTTATAAAAAAAAAAAAAATAGTAAAGTTGGTCACGCCAACTCAGTTGGCGGGACCAACTTCAAAAGTTGGTCCCGCCAACTCAGTTGGCGTTTTGGGTCAAAAATTAAGGTTTTATATTTTAGGTTATTTTGTTAAATGTTTTTTAAATGTAGGTTATTTTTTTAAATAACCCCATGGACTTAAGTTTGTATTTGAATTGCCATAAAATATTTTAATTAAATAAACAATTTAAATAGGATAATGCTTTATAATAAATATTGCTTCATATAAATAAAAAATTATAAAATATTTGATTTAAATAACATGCAAACATAATAAATAGCATTCGTCTCCAAAACATACTAAAGTCTTCTTTTTCCAGAAAACACCTTGCTCACATTACTTTTATTTTTATTAAAAAGCATCAAAACAAAACTAAAATACAAAATTCCCATAAAAAAACATAACTCCAACAAAATTGCAGTTTATATAAAAAGTTAATTTTAATTTTATTTTATTTTATTTTAATTTTATTTTAATTGACATCGAAAATATATGTATCACATTCAGTGATCACTCATAATGATAAAAAGATATAATTACTCTTGAGCAAAAAAATATGAATATAAATTATCTAATAAACAAATAAAACTGAGTTTAAATGTATTTTGAAAAGTTTTCGTAAAATATTTATGGGAAAGACAACCAGATTTACCCAAATTAGTTTTAATCAATTGGTCTCTTGTTTGATGTCAGATACCGAGTTGCTAGAGTATGCATATTACCCAGATTCAATGATAATCACTAATCCAAATATATAGAGTTAATGGTTGATCCCATATAAAATAAAATTTGGAATAATAATGATCTTTTTAAAAAGATTAATCCCGAAGTAGAAATCCCCACCTATGTCAGATGCCCTTTGACCAGGCAGATTGTAAATCGAGTGATGTGCACGGATGACAGGATTCCGAGGGAGAGAGCCAACATGGTACCAATCTCATGACAAACCCCCCACAATATTTCAGTGAAAATTTGTCCCGCACGAGATTCGAACATGCGTTTTCGGAGGAGTCACCACACATCACCTCAATCCTTACTAATCCATCTATGCTCGTGGGGGCTTGGAATAATAATGATCGCTAGATCTATAATTTGGATAATACTCTTTTTGGGTAGGTGGAACTTGTTCTCTCAAGTTATTATATATAACCATAGTAAGTTCACTTCTTTTTTGGTAGTAGTATCAATTGGAGTCTAGTTTGAGGACGAGTTATTGCTAGAATAAGCGTAATATTCTAACGGTTCAATCAATGATAAAAATATGATTTTGACATGTGCGATCTATTTTTTGGATATATAATGTAGTTATTATCCTCACGCTAGTATCTCATATGATAAAATTGATTAATGGGTTGAATTTTAAGTCGATATAATCTTTGAGACGAAATATATATAATTAAATAAATTATACATAAATATATTTTTGTTAGAAAATATGAAAATAAATGAGATTTCTTCATGCTATATTCTATTTTTCTAAAAAACAAAAGTAAGTTAGGTTGGCCCGTAAAAAATATGATTTGTGTCAAGAAAAATTAGTGGGTTTTAAGTCCAATGAGTGAAAGAAAATTAGACAATAAAGTTGCATAAATAATTTCTAGTGTTCTAAGAAATTATTGGTTTGACTTGGTCTTTGGCCATTAGGCCTTGGCTACTAACCAGTAAGTCACAATATAGGTATGTTGGACGATGGATGGAGAAACTGTCGAGGAACTGAAACAAAATTGAGATTTGAAGGCGAGTTTTCAGCCCTCTCTCTACAATCATCAATCATCAACAAATTCTCTCCATAATATTCTCTACAAAAAAAATGTAGTTTTAAGTTCAATCTAGTTTGCTTAATTCCAGATTTGTAATTCTTAGTTCTAGCATCCTTATTTCAAATTTCAACTTTATTTTCATAGCTTTAGTGTAATCATTCGGCTTTGTTTCACAATCCTTCGGTTTTATTTCTTGTAAAAATGTTCATTATCGTTCTTAATAGGATAATCGATGTATTCATGTCATGTGAATAACATAATTTTGTTTTCAATTTCCAGCTATTCCTTTTATTATTTTTTTTTTAATTTTCAACGTTGAATCGATTAGACTAGAACTAACGACTAAATTGAGGATTGACAACTGTTAGAATCGAGGTAGTGTTTAGAATGGGGTCCAATAAGCACTGATATAAATTTAATTACTGTTGTAGGGTCTCAACTTAATCAAGTCAATGGACAGCTAAAAAGTAGTGCGAAAGGTGTCCATTGGTCTTGTGAATAAATAACTAAGGCCGTGTTGAAGTGCGGTAGGGTAAAGCAGAAAGAAAATTACACAAGAATTGTGGTGGCCCAGTCCTAATCATAGATTTAATTATCACACAATGATTATTTTACATTAACAGCGGAAGATTAATTAAGATTTATCAACACGTGGTCCAAAAATTTTCGATTTTACATATATCATAGTACTGAAAATATGTAATTCCAGTTTCACCACTAAACATGTTGTTCATCGCATAAGCATCAAATATAAAACCTCACATACTTAAAATACAGATACTCGGTGTATACCCCGGTAAATTTCATTGTAGTGAAAAATTACGCTAACAAATACTGGGACTCAGACTCATCATATCAAACCTGAGCTCGATCTCACTGAGCTCTGGTAACTCCTAGATGCCTCTTCACAAGTGTTGAGCCTTAAACGCATGGTTGCGTTTAAATGCATTAAATTATCCCCGGTCAATCTTTGAGTTTTGATGATCAACAAAACTTGTGTTTGTTATACTAATGCATCTACTTAGTGTGCAGATTAAGTGATGAAAAGTAGATTGGAATGAAGAATTTCAAGTGTGCACATTCTGGGGAAGATCGCCCCAGGCGATGGTGATCATCGCCCCAGGCGATGGGTGTCAGGAGGGGCATCGCCACGGTCATCGACCCAGGCGATGGCCAGGCGAGCACGCGAGAAAGATCGCCCCAGGCGATGGTGACCAACGCCTGAGGCGATGGCAGCCACAGGGACTTCGCCCCCGCACATCGACTGAAGCGACGCCAAGGCTTGGCACGGGCATGCGCGCAGGGAGTTCGCCCGAGGCGATGGCACGAACGCCCGAGGCGATGGGCTGGAACGCCTGAGGCGATGTGGAGATCGTTTGAGGCGATGCATGATTTCAGGGTGCTGAAGCTACGGCATTGGGATTTGACTTGGATCGCCTTGCGTTGATTTATGGTGTCCGTTGGGGCGCGGCGATGGAGATCGCCTGAGGCGATGGCTGAGGCGATCCAGGAGTGATTTCAGCCTTTTGAAGTGCAACGGCTAGTAGGAGCCTTGGAGGCCTTCTACACTATAAATATGGACTTTGGAGCATTTTGAAGCTAAGGAACAAGTCTACAACTCATACAAAGTGTTGATCAATTGTTGGTTCAAATTATATCATATTCTCCATACATTGTTGTTGTATTGGAGCTTGTGATTGTTTTCATTTGTTGAGTCTTGTTGTCTTCGTGTGAGTACACCGTGAAGGTGTTTTTTGTTGGTACAATTCATTGTAAAGGTCCTCCAACACCAAAGCAAGTTGGAATATTGTAAAGACATCAACAAGTCTTGTTGGTGCAATTGTGTGGCTATCCTTGGAGCCCTTAAGGCCAAGAAGACTCGTGAAGAGTGTTGGTAGCTCGGGAAGAGTATTGTGCTCGGGAAGAGCTTGTGTACTCGGGAAGAGTAGTGTGCTCGGGAAGAGCGTTGTAACTCGGGAAGAGTTGTGTTGTGGCTTACTTGGAGCCCTCAAGGCCAAGAACATTTATTCTAGTGGAACCTCGGTTGGAGGTTATCTAACCGGGAAGAGGAGACGTAGGCGATTCATCGCCGAACTTCTATAACAAATATCCTTGTCTTTTATTGCTTTATTTTTCATTACGCATTTATTTATTTATTCTTTTTATTTATCGATTGACTAAAGGCTTCCGCAAAGCGCAAAATATTTTATTTTTACAAACTCATTTTAAAACGCTAAAGTAGCCAAGGAATCTCATTCACCCCCCCCCCCCCCCCCCCCCCTCTTCGATTCCAACAAGTGGTATCAGAGCCATTTGATTTTTGTTTTAAATCAAAATTTTTATATGGCTAATCTAGCAAATGAGTTTGCTCAAGGTCAATCGACGAATCGCCCTCCGCTTTTCACGGGTGATAACTACGGTTATTGGAAGAATAGAATTCCTCTATACATCCAATCCGTAGATTATGATCTATGGAAAATCATAGTGAAAGGTCCACATATTCCTTTAAAGGAAGTTGGGGGGAATTAGTGTTCCCAAAGATATGGACGATTTCACTAGAGCGGATATGATATTAATTTCACAAAATGCTAAAGCGATTAATATTTTGCATTGTGCCTTAGATATGAAGGAGTACAACCGGATCTCGATGTGCTCAACCGCAAAGGAAATTTGGGACAAATTGCAAATTTGTCATGAGGGCACTAATCAAGTAAAGGAGACCAAGATTGATCTATTGCAACTCAAGTATGAAACATTTGAGATGGATTCCGGAGAAGATGTGGATTCCATGTTTAGGAGGCTCACCCAAATTATCAATGAGCTTGCCCAACTTGGAGAGAAATACCCTCCAAAGCAAATATGGAGGAGAGCTCTAAGGGCCTTACCTAAAGAATGGGATGCAAAGAGGACGGCAATTATAGAGTCCAACAAAGGGGAGAGTGCTTCCTATGATCTTGATGAGCTCCATGGCACCTTAGTGACCCATGAGCTTGAAGTTGCCACAAGGAAAGAAGTGAAGGAGGAGGATAGATCCAAAAGGAATGGGATCGCCTTGGTTGGTAGGAAAGACCAATCCGATGATGAAGAAGATGATGATGATGAAGAGATGAGGCTATTTACAAAGAAGTTCAAGAAGCTCTTCACCAAGCATAGCAAGTCAAAAACATCAAATGCTACCAAACAAGATTCCAAAAATGAGGTAACTTGTTATAATTGTCAAGAATTAGGCCATTATGCTAACAAGTGTCCTAGGAAGAAGAATGAGGACAAAGGCAAGAAGAAGGCGTTCATAGCAACATGGAGTGATAGCGACTCCGATAAAGAAGAAGCCAAAAATCTATGTCTAATGGCTCTTGGAGATGAAGATGAAGAGGAGGATGATGAGGTACCTTCTTATGATGATTTATTAGATGCTTATAATGATATCATTGATTGCCTTGGTAAAACCAAAAAGAGCAACAAAGTACTTAAGCTAGACTTGGCTAAGAAAGAAGAAGAAAATACTATTTTGAAAAATCAAGTGCTTGATTTAAAGACTTCTCTTGCCAAGTTTAGTGATAGTAGTTTAAAGATGAATGAATTGCTTGGCTTACAACGTTGTAGCTTTGACAAAGCCGGGTTAGGCTATTCAAGCAAATCAAAATTCTTTTCTAGCTTGTTGGCCAAAGCAAAGCATGAATCTACTACTTGTCACTATTGTTGCAAAAATGGTCATACCAAGAACAAATGTAGGTATGCTAGAATCCAATACCAACCTAACAAAAGGTGGAAATGGATCCCAAAGGTGCCTAAGGTAGCTAACCATCATGGACCCAAAAATCAAATGGGTACCAAAGACCCCCCTATTGTTAATTTATTTTGTAGGGACAACCATGAATTGGAGGATGAAGGGCCAAGCAACTCAAAGGAGGAGTTTGTTTTGTTCACAACCATAGAAGAAGCAAGAGGCATTGGTCCAATGACAAGAACTAACTCTTGTCATAAAGGGTAAAATTTATTTTACAAGAGCAATTTCAAAATTCATTGGCACAAATTAATTGTGTTCAATAAATATTGAAGCTCAATATTACTTTGAGTAAAATGCATAACCCCTTAGCACAATTGTTAAGTGCATGAAGTATGCTATCTTTTTATAGTAAGTGCTTGATATGCTTTGCATTCAAATTTGAATAGGCTATTTGAAAATGTGCAAGTATATGATTTGTTCTAATGCATTGATATTCCTATTATTTTGTTTTGGGCTTGAATGCATGAACATATGCACACTTTGCAACTTTTAGAATTAATTGTTAAGTGCCTTAAACACATGGTTATGTTTCATCTCTATAATTTAATCTTATGATTGCTATGCCTACTATATGCTTCATGAAGGACATGTGAAAATTGTTAAATTATGCCATGTTTATTTGAATTTTATGCTTTTTGATTATCACAAAAGGGGGAGAATTTTGTGATAAACTTGAACCTTAAAAGATGCATAGTTTAAGGGGGAGAGTTTATGTATGCATGGTTTGAGGGGGAGAGTTAATTGTTTATTGATTTACTTGATAACTTGTATGTGTTATGCAATTGTTAAGGGGGAGTTATTTTTACTCACATTTCATGCATATTACTTATTCAAGTTTATCAAGTTTTGTGATCATCAAAAAGGGGGAGATTGTTGAGCCTTAAACGCATGGTTGCGTTTAAATGCATTAAATTATCCCCGGTCAATCTTTGAGTTTTGATGATCAACAAAACTTGTGTTTGTTATACTAATGCATCTACTTAGTGTGCAGATTAAGTGATGAAAAGTAGATTGGAATGAAGAATTTCAAGTGTGCACATTCTGGGGAAGATCGCCCCAGGCGATGGTGATCATCGCCCCAGGCGATGGGTGCCAGGAGGGGCATCGCCATGGTCATCGACCCAGGCGATGGCCAGGCGAGCACGCGAGAAAGATCGCCCCAGGCGATGGTGACCAACGCCTGAGGCGATGGCAGCCACAGGGACTTCGCCCCCGCACATCGACTGAAGCGACGCCAAGGCTTGGCACGGGCATGCGCGCAGGGAGTTCGCCCGAGGCGATGGCACGAACGCCCGAGGCGATGGGCTGGAACGCCTGAGGCGATGTGGAGATCGTTTGAGGCGATGCATGATTTCAGGGTGCTGAAGCTACGGCATTGGGATTTGACTTGGATCGCCTGAGGCGATCCAGCGATCGCCTGAGGCGATGCGTTGATTTATGGTGTCCGTTGGGGCGCGGCGATGGAGATCGCCTGAGGCGATGGCTGAGGCGATCCAGGAGTGATTTCAGCCTTTTGAAGTGCAACGGCTAGTAGGAGCCTTGGAGGCCTTCTACACTATAAATATGGATGCTTTGGAGCATTTTGAAGCTAAGGAACAAGTCTACAACTCATACAAAGTGTTGATCAATTGTTGGTTCAAATTATATCATATTCTCCATACATTGTTGTTGTATTGGAGCTTGTGATTGTTTTCATTTGTTGAGTCTTGTTGTCTTCGTGTGAGCACACCGTGAAGGTGTTTTTTGTTGGTACAATTCATTGTAAAGGTCCTCCAACACCAAAGCAAGTTGGAATATTGTAAAGACATCAACAAGTCTTGTTGGTGCCATTGTGTGGCTATCCTTGGAGCCCTTAAGGCCAAGAAGACTCGTGAAGAGTGTTGGTAGCTCGGGAAGAGTATTGTGCTCGGGAAGAGCTTGTGTACTCGGGAAGAGTAGTGTGCTCGGGAAGAGCGTTGTAACTCGGGAAGAGTTGTGTTGTGGCTTACTTGGAGCCCTCAAGGCCAAGAACATTTATTCTAGTGGAACCCGGTTGGAGGTTATCTAACCGGGAAGAGGAGACGTAGGCGATTCATCGCCGAACTTCTATAACAAATATCCTTGTCTTTTATTGCTTTATTTTTCATTACGCATTTATTTATTTATTCTTTTTATTTATCGATTGACTAAAGGCTTCCGCAAAGCGCAAAATATTTTATTTTTACAAACTCATTTTAAAACGCTAAAGTAGCCAAGGAATCTCATTCACCCCCCCCCCCCCCCCCCCCCCCCCCCCCTCTTCGATTCCAACAACAAGCATCAGACATTTGTCTACCTGTAACACCTGTCATGCCCACCCAACAAAGACACAACGTGGGTCAGAGCCCCAGTACGAGAAACAAGTATTATCACAATATACGACAAAGTAACGTGCAATGCTTGACGTGCATGAATGCAATGCATGTAAGAGGTAACAATATCAAGTCTCAAAGTGACGATATGTCCGGAATCAAATGAATCGTCATCAACAAATCTCAAGCTCGAGCTAGGGCGGCGACACGCTCGTCGCTACGACATCTACTCTCCTGTCGAGCAATCAGCGGTCCATCATCCCTTGTGTCGTGGCAGACGTCGGCACACTCGTTGCTGCAGTTACTACCCAAACTGAGCCATCGATGTGCCCATCATCCCCAGACCACATACCATGGATCTCAAAAGAAACTATATAGGTATCAAAGAATAGCTAGTATCAACATGATATGTTAAATGTTCATGCATCTCAATATCTCATGTAATAACATATGATTCATGTCAATATATCAAATCGTAAATTACCAAGTGATCATCAACTCGATCTCGGGATTAACAAACCTAGCCATAACAGTTCCAATACAATATATTGTTACCAACTAGCCTTAACACCATTAAATCATTACTTAAACTTAGACCTAATGCTGATTTCTACGTTTTGGCTCGTATGACCGTAAAATTGGATCGTAACTCACGCGATACTTAATCAAAACTCAAGGGTACAGTATAGTTTAACAGTTAACTTAAAAATAAACATTTCATTAGTTCAACTCATCTTCAAATTCGTTCTTATAGCTTATGAAAAATGGCCAAGAACAATCTGTTGGAAAAATTAGGGGAAATTACCATTTTCCAACTGACCCATTTTCGTAGAAAAATCATATAAAATTCATACGACGACAAAATGACTCGATTCTAGTGCTTCAAGTTCAAAACCTCAACTGACTACATTTCATCTTTTATGATGTCAAACTGGTTCATCCATCTTAAAGAAGTTTGAACACTAAAAACGTAACATTTCATCTTTTATGATGTCAAACTGGTTCATCCATCTTAAAGAAGTTTGAACACTAAAAACGTAACATTTCAAAATCTGTTTTCCAGCATGAGCAGTGCTAGTAAAAATACCATAACTTTTTCGTTTTAAATTCAAATTGAGTGATGCCAGTGGCAAAAAATAGTCAACTCAAAGCACTAAAACTCTTACTTCTAGACATTTTCAGGATTTCCAAGCCACATATGTTCAGGAATCCAAAGAACACACTGCATAGGTATTTCCACCCACATGCAGGGCTCATATGTGCTCTTTTGGTATAAAATTTATAACTCCTTCAATATAAGTCGAAAATGAGTCCTCTTTTTTTTAAAAAAAAATCGGATAAAATTAAAATATCTACAACTTTCATTTTAAGACCGACATCAAATTCGAAACACAATTTTCCCAGAAACTCGAAAAACAGAATATAAGTGAACTCCCATGCATCTCATTTTCCAGATTGCATAGATGTTGGTAGAATTAGCATAACTCTTTCATATCTACTCCAAATTGCATGCATTTTTTTAATACACGTAAAATTTGAATATCTACAACTTTTCTATTAATCTCAACTTCAAAATCGGAACACATTTATGTCAAACCCCGAAAAACCTGTTGCGTGTGCATTTATAGTACATGAAGAATCCATATTGGGCACACCTTAGTAAAATGAGCATATCTCACTCATATTAAGTCCAAATCATCTCAAATTTACTCAAATATCTATAGCTTTTATTCAGAACTCTTGTCCGAGTTGGAAGTTAAAATAGACCAAAAAGATGGCACAAGCTGCTGTAAATTCTGTCAACTAGTGCAGATTTCATTTATCAGAAATTCACTTGGTTAAAGCTTATAATTTTTGACCCAAACCTTTACTTCAAACAATAAAACTAAGATAAGGAGTTGTTATACCTCTCTAGACCACAAGGTTGAGCTTTTGGTCACCCAATTTCAGTAATTTGCAAGAAACTCCACAAAATCATCACCAAACTTGAATCTTCTTGTTGCATCCTACTTCCCTAAGCTTGTAGTGCACAAAACCTCCATTGCATGTTGATTTTTGTGACTTAAAAACTCAAATTTTTGTGAGTCCAGGCTGCCATTTTTTCGAAAAAGATGAGATAAAAGGAGACAAGAAAGTTGAAAGAAATAGATGATGGTCTAGCATAAAAAAAGTGAAGTAGGCGTTGAATCATCCGGTTTTTCTCAGAAATTTCATAACTTGTTTATATCCTTCAGTTCCAAATAAATTATCCAAATTATTAACTAATTAATCGTACGGGTTTTATATATTATTCTTAATCCGGATTAATTAGCAACAGGGCCTTACAAGAATTGTTTCTGGAAATTCGAAGCACAAACGCTTCTACGTCTCCCCTTCTTCCTTTGCATGAAGATTACACTAGAAAACTTTGGTTTACACTTTTCAGTATACAACCTTCTTAGGAACCCACAAAGATTGCCTAAACTCCTAGCCACACAGAATCACAACTAATACAAATAATTTTCTAAACAGTCTCTCAAAATATAAAAACTCTATTTATCATCAAGTGTTCTTGAGTAGTAGACTAGAATACTTGGATCTTAAAGATCACGTTGAAGGCTCAGATACTACTCTGCAAAACTTCAGAATATTTCAGTGAATGTTAGTGAAGTATTTCGTTTTGCTTACTTCGCAAATGTAAAGATTCGGGGAGAGTTTCTTCAATCTGTTTGTTGATGTATTATAGACTAAAAAGTCTAACACCGACTATTCTTCAAATGTAAAGAATCGATTGAAATCAGCTTCTTGATTTACATCCAAATTCGTTTTGTCTTCTTTCCAAATCAGTTCACAACGGCTAGTATACTCTGACGGAATTGGTGGCGTTGATATGGTAGTGTGGCACTCTGTTGTACGATTGTCAGAATAAAAGCGCTTTGTCTTGTTGCACTCTTATGTTTGCTGACTTCGCTTCAGTGACTTAGTCTTAATGCAAAAGAATGGTTGTATGCTAAGCATACAAACAACCCCCATTCGACATTCTTTGATTAGCTTATCATCCTTCCCTAATAAGCCTAAATATGAATTCTAACCATACCTTTGAAGGGAGTATGATGTGTTTCATTCACACGCACTTATGTTATCAATGATTCAAATGTTTTGTGAGCTTTATTGTCAAAAGAATGGAATGCATGAAAGAAAAGGGATGCCTTGAGAAATTTGATAAAAATATGACTCCAAGGGGAGCCAAGGCACAAAAGAAGAAAAGTGTTGAAATAAACATTGTGAAAAAGAACAAAGTTGAAAAATTCATGCAAGAAGAGAAGCTTTTAGTGTGCATATCATCATACTCTCTTGTTTGATATATCTTTTTCCTTTCTTTCATAAGCCAATACCTAGGCCAAGCTACAAGCTAATAAAGACCTACTTGATTCGTGTTTGAAAAGTGGCTAAGATAGTGGAGAAGGGTGTGCAAGTGAGCTTATACTTGTGTTAGTGTATGACTTGAACTATTGTGGATTTGCATTGGATCTATAATTGCATATGACACTTGTTTATGACCACACACACACATTCACTACTTTGTTGAGTATGAAATGTTTAGGGATTGAACTTGTTCCACTATTAACTTTTCACCGCCTTTCATTACTATGCATGTTTATAATTGTTGAGGCGTTAAAGTGGGGATAAGTCAATTTGTTATGAATCTATGAGCCAAGCAAAAATGTTCATTAGTTTTGTCTGATTTACTCGAGGTCGAGTAAAGTTTAAGTATGGGGGTATTTGATGTGACTAGAAATAGACACATCTATTGCGCTTAATTGTCTACTGTTAGGATCGGGGTAGTGTTTAGAAGGGGGGGTTGAATAAACACTAGATACAATTTCGATTTCTTTTTCTGGTTAACTGTAAACTGTTAAGTATTACAGTTGCTTCTCAATATCAGGCAAGTCAGTAGACACTTGTTATAGTGCGGAAGACGTCTACAAAACTTGTGAGGAATAAAACTGAAGTAATAAAGCAATAAACAGATAACACGAGAGTTGTTTCTGGAAGTTCGAAGCACAACGCTTCTACGTCTCCCCTTCTTCCTTTGCAGGAAGGATTCACTAGAATACTTGGTTTACACTTTTACAGTATACAACCTTCTTAGGCACTAACACACTTGGCCTAAACTCCTAGCAATCACACTCTTCTTAACTTTTGATTACAATGAATTCTATGACACTCTTTTACAGAATACACTTTCTAGCTTTGAGAGTTTTTGAGCAGCAGACTTCAATTGAAGATAATCTGTCACAGATTCAGTTTTGCTGTTTGTCTGCTCTTCGCTGAACGTTTGGAATATCAGTCGTATGACTTTTGTGTTTGCTTTGAAGTATATCTCTTAGTTGAAAATCGCTCAGCACCTCTTCATTCTCTGCTTGGATGTATTTATAGGTTTGGATGTCCAACGGTAGCCTTTCTGAATATGGAAGAGATTAGCTTTCCAATTTCATATTGTCTTCTTTCCTATTTTGTAAAGCAACGGCTCTTTTCACTCTGACGGTAATGGTGGCGGAGATATAGCAGGGTGCGCCGCTCTGTTGTACCTTTGTCAGAGAATGTTGTACTAATTTTGTCTCGTTCCTTAGTGCTCTAACTGGAAGCTCAGACTTCTGCTGGTTCTCTTTGTTCAACTGGTCGTTCATCCTCTTATGACCAGTTGGTGTCCTTGTACACTGAGAGACTATTCAGTTGATAGTTGTCCAGTAGATGTCCATCCAGTTTAAGTTTATCCGGTTGATAGCTTGCACTGTTGATGTCTTCATCCGGTTGATGTCTATCTTGTTGATGTCTTATCCGGTTGATGTCCATCCAGTTGGTAACTTCTTCCGGTTGATATCCATCAGTTGATGTCTTATCCAGTTGATGACTTATCCAGTTGATGACTTCATCCGGTTGATGTCCATCCAGTTGATGACTTATCCAGTTGATGACTTCATCCGGTTGATGTCCATCCAGTTGATGACTTATCCAGTTGATGACTTCATCCGGTTGATGTCCATCCAGTTGATAGGTATCCAGTTTATGTCTTCACCCGGTAGGAGTCTTTTTCCAGTTGGTCTTTAATATCCGGTAGGACTTCATCCAGTTTGTCTTTAATATCCGGTTTGTAATTACCAAAACTTTAGAAATCGTTTTCCCAACAATTTCCCCCTTTTTGGTGATGACAAAACTAAGCAAAGATCTATTTCCAGTTTGAGTAAATAAGATGAGAATCCTGAAATTACTTGAGGACATAATGGAAAGGAAATTTTCATTAAATATAAGCAGATTACAAGTTGTAATCAAACTGGACAATTGAGAGAGATTCATCTTTATTTAAGATGAATTCTAATAACTTGACTAGAATCTAAGACCAATTTAGTTTACATAATATAGCTGATACATGACAAATCTTTAAACAAGTATTGTAGACCCGGAGAGCTTCGATCCACCTGGTGTCAGAGAGGAAGAGCTCGATCCACCTTGTCTCAGAGAGGACCTAATTAGAATACTCTATCTCTGCCGGTCTACCTTGTTTCAGAGAGAAGGTCGGGAAGAGTCATACGTATATTCATCAGGCAGCTTCCATGGTTCATGGATTCACCTAATGAGAATAGTCTATTCTCTGTCTTCCCCCTTTTTGTCATCAGCACCCAGGCATCTGCTGTTAGTAGTTCCTGACTGATGAGGAGCACCAGAACAGGATCAAAGCGCTGAAGCTTAACAGAGCTGGGTTAGATAAGTAATCAACCCATGAGGGGTTGATTTAGATAAGTAATAAACCCATGAAGTTGAAAAAGATCTAACAGAAAACCAGGGAACTTTGAATAGCTTGAAAGTAAGCATGTTAAGTGAATGGGTGTTCTGTGAGCAAACAAGAGTCGCTATTTATAGAAATGAAAAGGTTGCAATTAATGTGAATGTATTTAAGTGGATCAGTAAATACAGAGAAAAAGTCAACAAAAACAGTAAATAGATAAGAGTAATTAAAGGAGGAGTCAGAAAATGATACTATTTGCGCCCGAACCAATGTTTGGAATAGTCGCGTTTCTCGGTAGGCGGTTGGCGTGGACTCCGAGATCTTGGTTGAGCAGTTGGTCTGGACTGAGTGGGTGCTCCAGTTGCAGGGGATGAATGAGCAGCTGAACTTG
This sequence comes from Haberlea rhodopensis, assembly GCA_907163345.1. Classification (NCBI taxonomy): domain Eukaryota; kingdom Viridiplantae; phylum Streptophyta; class Magnoliopsida; order Lamiales; family Gesneriaceae; genus Haberlea; species Haberlea rhodopensis. The sequence continues at coordinate 303,224 of CAJQUN010000335.1, forward strand.
AAGCTCGCTGCGTTGAGGGAGCAGTTCGGCTGGGTTCAGGTAATCTGCGAATAATTTGAGGAGCTGCAGGCAGACTGTTGCAAATATCTTGAATTTGAGAGGCAAATGCTGCCTGCATAGTGGCCAACTGATCGGTCAATGTTTTCTTGGCGTCGTCAATCTTTTCTCCAAGAGCCATTGAGGTGGCAGCATGAAGAGATTCATTGTTTTGATTGATCTGAAGACGCGCCTGGCCAATTCTAGTAAAAGCATCCGCCACTGCATTCTCAGCAAATGTTTGAAGTCTGGTGACGGTAGTCGTTAAACTACTTAAGTCCCGGTAGACTTGCTGGAATTGTGAGTCCGTGTGCTGCTGATGAGTGCCTAGAATGAGAGTTGCAGTTCGTTCTTCCTGTTTAAGCTTATGAACATCGCTTGCTAGTGCTGATATGGCAGTGGATAGATTGGCTAGCTGTGCAGCAATGTTCGGAGGCTCGTCCATCGGGTTGGTAAAGACAAAAAAATCTTCAGAAAGCTCTTGAACCATGGACGGATCTGCAGCAATCAGTGGAGCATCAGTAGTAGGGACAAGAGCGCAGAGATGAGCATCATCAACTGCAGTGGAGGGCAACATAGAAGCTTCAGCAATTGGTGCAGCTGTAGACTCTGGGATAGTGACAGCCAATTGTGCAGTTTCTTCATTTGGTGGAGCAGCCAAAGTAGTAGTGGGTTGATCAACCACAGCAGCTGACATCTGGGTGTGATCATTTGAGTGCGAAGACTCGTTGGGTTCATGATTTGCAGAGGATATGGTAACCTGCTGAACCACTGTCTGTATGACTGCATCCACATTGGTGTGATCAACAGCCATTGGCTGGGGCTGTTGATCATTGTGAGAGCTGGGAGGAGAGGAGACGCCGAGAGCAGTTGGAGAGGAGAGTTCTTGAACTGAGGAGGCTGCCTCCAAGGCAGTTGGTGCGGCCTCCGCTCCAGGGGAAGTAGTCTCCAGAGCAGTAGAAGTGAGCTCCACAGAAAATGGGACAATCTCCAAATTTGCAATGACGGAGTGTAGATCCTGCTGATCAGGGCTGGCAACAGTTTCAGTAGTGGAGCAAGAGTGAATACCAGTGGATATGCGACTATCATGAAGAGCAAGCTCAGCCATTTCGAGCTTGGGTCCAAGAGCATTTAGAACAGCTCTATCATGATTCGCTGTTCCCGAATTACCGTCAAAATGTTGAAGGCGAGTTTCAACCAGGGCCTGAAGTTCACCCACATAGATCATCAGGCTAAAAACATCTCGCAGCTTCAAGCTTGTTTCAGGGTCTGAGATTTGAAGATATGCTAGTATTTTGTTCTCATCTGCCCTAGCCTGATCCAGAATTTGATCAAAATCATCTAATCGAACCTTGACACGGGCTTTTACCCATCGATCGAAGATCTCCAACTGTGGTTGCAGTTTGGCTTCCACTGTATCCATTACCATTTGAATCTCGAATGCAACAGGAGTGGACACTGGAGCCGTAAGAGATTTTCCTTTTCCAGCAGGGGTGGTCTTGGGATGACAGTATGAACATAATGACTTGGGTGTCCTGAAGCTGATAGAGCCTGGTGCTTGCTGAGTGCTCACCAGTGCTGACTGAGTGTCAGCTGGAACCACCGAAGGAGCAGGCACCATGGCTAAGGAAGCAGTTGGTTCCTCAGTTGAAGGGATGGCAGGGCTGGGTTCCCTATCAGGATTTACATCTGTAGGACCGGCGGAGGAGATAGTGTCGGAGGCGGCAATGTCTAACTGTCGGGCGGTCTGAGGAGCAGCTTTTCGTGTTCTTGGCTTCTTATGAGGGGGAGGAGGGGGAGAAGACTCAGCGGATTCCGATACAGTCTGTTCAGAGTCACTTATTACCTGAGTCAAGCGACGCTTTGTCACTCCGCCTTCTCTGCCACTTCGTTGGCGATGAAGCTGAAGATACTTGTGAGTGATGAGCCTCCCTGGATGAAGGTGAGAAAGAGCCCCTGTCTTAATGTTTTTGCTCTCAAAAAGACTGCTGAGTGGGAGAGCAAAACCTGATTGACCCTTGCCAGATGCTACCAGACTAGTCAGTATTTGAAATAACACAGCTGACCAGTTTATCTCCAACCCTTTGCATATAGCGCTCATAACGTCAAACTTCTCAGGGGTAATTATATCAAATGATCCTGCCTTACAGAGGAGCCCCTTTGAGATTATGTCAGCTAGTTGTCTATAATGACTCTTCATCAATACTTTCCGGAAAGGCGGACGTGGAAGGCGATGAGCAGAGTCCGAAACTGTGAGACACATCTCTTCTCTTAGTTCTGCCGGAATAGTCGAAAAATCAGTGAGTCCGGTAGAGGGTAGGCATAGGTGAGTGGCAAATTCTGGTTGGGTGATGGTGACTGATTGTCCAGAGACGGATGCCACCACGGTGTCATCCACAACTTTGGCAGTAGCAAAGAACTCTTGTAGTTCGTTCTTGTAAAAGGAAGGGGTCTGGCTCAAGATTACCAGGAGTCCGGAGGTATCCAGCCTTTGTATCAACTCCTTGGTTTCTTCATCAGAGGATGTGGATATTGAATGAAAATCGGCGTGAATAGCATTGGTGATAAAACTCGGCTGAACATTCTTCGACATGTTGAGTGAGTAGGAGGAAGAAGCAGCAGCAGTTTGTTAGAGTAAGTTTTCTGAAAGAGAAAAAATAATCGCAGTGATTTGTTGGAGAAGAAGAGTAGTGAAACTAAAGGCGGTGAAAAAGGAAGTATATGTAACGTCGTACTGTAGATGAGCGGACACATGTATACGTGGCTATCATCTAACGGTTTAAAAAGATTTAACAGATAAATGAAAGAACAGGATTTAGGCGGGAGTGAAATAATTTATTTTTAACCAAAAGTAGTTTTGAATTCCGACGTTCATTAGGTTAATAAGTATCGAGGGTTATTTTGTCAAAGCATATATGGTAACATCAACTGGTATGTAGGGTTCGACTGGTAGGAAAACATCCACTGGTTGTGGAGTCCTACTGGTTCGGATACACCTACTGCAGCTGACCATTGTATTACCAGCTGAGCTTAAATAACCATGATAGAATTATAACAGAAATTCCCCCTAAATTTATGCACATAAACTAACTAATTCCCCCTGAATTCATTACCCAAAACAAAATAATCAAGAAGTAATTTCAATTAAACCAAGAATATTTCGAAAGTAAGAAAACTTAGCGTCCGGTAGGGGCTTTGTAAAGATGTCTGCTGCCTGTTGTTCTGTAGAAATATACTCCAGCCGAATTTCTTTCTTCATGACATGATCTCTGATAAAATGATGACGGATGTCAATATGTTTAGTACGAGTATGAAGAACTGGATTGTACGTTATGGCAATGGCAGATGTATTGTCACAGAAAATAGGAGCCTCTGTAGACTCAATTCCATAGTCTCTGAGTTGTTGCTGAATCCAGAGCAGTTGAGCACAGCAGCTTCCAGCAGCAAGGTACTCTGCTTCTGCAGTGGAAGTTGCAATGGATGTCTGTTTCTTGCAACCCCATGATATCAATCGATCACCAAGGAATTGACAATACCCACTGGTGCTTTTCCTGTCAATTTTGCATCCAGCATAGTCAGCATCTGAGTATCCGATAAGATTGAAGGTTGAGTCTCTTGGATACCATAGACCGACATTCTCAGTGCCTTTCAAATATTTTAGGATCCTTTTGACTGCAGTGAAGTGCGACTGCTTGGGATTTGCTTGAAACCGGGCGCACATACATACTGCAAACATAATATCTGGTCGGTTGGCTGTCAAATATAGTAAAGATCCGATTATGCCTCGATACATTGTAACTTCGACTGGTATTCCTGAATTATCCAAGTCGAGTTTGGCAGATGAGCTCATTGGTGTAGCAGCAGCTGAGCTGGTACTCATTCCATATTTCTTTAGTAGCTCTTTAGTATATTTAGACTGATTGATCAGGATTCCTTCACTAGATTGCTTGACTTGCAATCCTAAGAAAAATGATAGTTCTCCCATCATGCTCATCTCGAACTGGTCCTGCATAATTTTAGAGAATCTTTCACACAATTTTGAGTTAGTACTTCCGAAAATAATATCATCAACATAAATTTGAACAAGCAGAGTATGGTCTCCCTTTGTAAATTTAAAAAGGGTCTTGTCCACCGTGCCAATGATAAAATTGTGTTCTGTCAAATATTTTGATAAAGTTTCATACCAGGCACGGGGAGCTTGCTTTAGACCATACAAGGCTTTATTGAGACGGAAAACATGAGATGGCTGCTGATGGTTTTCAAATCCAGGAGGTTGTTCAACATAGACTTCTTCCTGGAGTTTGCCGTTAAGAAATGCACTCTTAACATCCATCTGATAGACTTTAAAGTCTTTAAACGCAGCAAATGCAAGAAATATGCGAATTGCTTCTAGTCGAGCTACAGGGGCAAAGGTTTCATCGAAATCAATGCCTTCTTCCTGTCTGTAGCCCTGTGCAACTAATCTTGCCTTATTTCTGATTACTGTACCGTTTTTGTCTAATTTATTTCTAAACACCCATTTGGTGCCAATTACAGTGTGATGCTGTGGTCGTGGTACTAGATACCATACTTTGTTTCGTTCAAACTGATTTAGTTCTTCCTGCATTGCTTCTACCCAACTTGGGTCTAATATAGCGTCATCAATCTTCTTAGGTTCTATATGAGATATGAATGCAGCATGAAGAAATTCATTAATCATTTGTCCTCTGGTGCGTAGAGGAGCAAGAGGGTTACCGATGACCTGCTCAGGTGGATGATCCTTCTTCCACCGGAGCGAAGGTCCAAGAGGATTGAGTTCTTCAGTTGACTGGATGTGAGTAGGCAAATCAGAGGTTCTGATTGACTCATCTTTCTCATTAGTTCCTTCTACTGCAGCAGGGGTAGATGCAACTGTTTCATTTGTAGCTGGCTGCAGTGCTTGTTGGTCAGCAGACTCCTCTGCTTGAGTTTCAGGAACTTCTGGTTCTAAGGAGCAGTCAGTCCTGCTTCTGTAATCAATCTCATCATCAACATTTTCGTCAATGTAAGTGCTTTCCAGTCGATTACTCAAGTTGTTGATTTGTATATCAGATAGTGTACAGTCAGTAGGTTCATCAAATTTTACATGCACTGATTCTTCTACATTAAGAGTTCTATTATTAAATACTCTGAATGCCTTACTAACTGTAGAATAGCCAAGGAATATTCCAGCATCAGATTTGGCATCAAAAGCGGTGAGATGAGTCTTTCCATTGTTGTGAATAAAGCATTTGCAACCAAACACATGGAAATATGAAATATTTGGCTTACTGCCATTCCAGATCTCATAAGGGGTTTTATTTGCTCGCTTATTAATCATTGATCTGTTCTGCGTATAACATGATGTGTTGACAGCCTCTGCCCAAAATCTCTGCGATATTTCTGATTCCGCGAGCATAGTTCGCGCAGCTTCTTTCAAAGTGCGGTTCCTACGCTCCGCAACTCCATTTTGTTGAGGAGTTCTAGCTGCAGAGTATTCGTGTTTAATACCAAGGTCATCTAGATATGATTCGAGTGATTGATTGGTGAACTCAGTACCTTTATCACTGCGAATTCTATCTATCCCACACGATTTCTCATTTTGGAGTCTTTTCAGTAATTTGATCAGCTTTGGAGTAGCTTGATCTTTGCCACTTAGGAACAAGATCCACGTGAAACGAGTGTAATCGTCTATTACCACTAGAGTATACTTCATTCCCCCTAGACTTGTTACTGGTATAGGACCAAATAGATCCATATGCAGCAACTCTAGGCACCGAGAGGAAGATTTACTCCCTTTGTTCTTGAAGGAGGATCTGATTTGCTTACCAAGTTGGCATGCTGCACAGATCTTGTCTTTTGAGAACTCAATTTGGGGCAGTCCAACAACTAGATCAAGTTTACGCAGACTGGCAATAGTTTTAAAGTTTAAGTGACTCAACCGTTTGTGCCAAAGCCAATTTTTGGATGAATTCAGAGCAGCTAAGCAAGTAGAAGAGATAGGTTGATTAAGATTCCAATCAATTTTATATGTGTTATCATGCCATCTACCTACAAGTAGTATACTACCATCAATAGATTTGATTGTGCATGAGTGCTGATTGAATTCTATGGAATGACCATTGTCACACAATTGACTTATGCTAATCAAGTTGTAGCATAGATTTTCAACTAAAAGAATATCTTTAATGATGATGTTACCGTAGATAATCTTACCCTTACCCACGGTTCTACCTTTCGCTTTGTCTCCAAAAGTTATTCTGGGTCCGGTGGAGTCCACCAGTTCAGACAATAAGCTCGCGTTCCCTGTCATATGTCTAGAGCACCCGCTGTCCAGAAACCATTCCGAGCTCCGAACTGGATGCATTCTAGTTTCCTGCAATTAAAGCGATAGAATGATTGGTACCCAATCCTACTTGGGTCCTGGTAGGATTAGTCCTTTCGGAACCCACACTTGTATGACACTGAATGACTTAGGTCGGTGTGTGTTCTGAAATGTGTGTGCATTTATAGATATAGGTGATGATTTTGACTGTGGAGTGTGATAATATGTGTATGCATGTGCTTTTGGTTTGTAGTTCCTGTTATTTAGCATATACCTCTTCTGGACAGGTTTACAGTTGTAGTACCAGTTGGGTTTAACCTCTCTAGCTGCTCGACCAGTGGGTTTAAGTTCATTTCTGAACTTTTGCCCCGGTTTAGCCTCTTTGAGTGGTTCTACATAACCGATACCTCTGTGCTGTGCCTGTTCCTTGATGAGTGTTGCTTTAACAGGCTCTTTAACCAGTTCGTAAGGGTCATATACTGTGCTAGATCTTACAAAGTTCATTGATTGAACCTTGCCTTTTGTTAGACACAGTTGAGGTTCATTACCAGATGAACTACTGTCATTGCTATTATAGCCTATGCCTATTAAATCACCAGCAAGCCTTATAGACTCAAGCATTTCATCCTTTCTGGTAGTCGACGCATTCCAAGTGCTAACCAGTTTGCTAAGTTTCTGGTAAGCATTCTTGGCTTCATCTCTTTCCTTCACTAGGAGACTGGCTGTTTCCCTTAGGCAGTTCAACTCCCTTGATTGTTCACAATCAAGCTTGTTTTCATGCATTTCAGTTTGGGTTGTATGCTCAGTCTTATAGCTTTCAAAAGATTCATATAGCGTCCGATACTCATTTATCATGTCCTGCAATGCATTGGTGAGTTCACTATGTGTAAATTCAGATAGGTTTGATTCATGTACCTCATTTTCATTATTTGCCATTAAGCAGTGGACTTCCTCGTCTTCACTCTCGTTGGATGAGCTAGTTAACTCTTCTGATTCTGATTCAGAATCAGCCCATTTGCTCTTACTTTCTTCTGCCATCAAGACCTTTTGATCTCTGTCCTTTTTGGATGATCTTCTGGTTTCTTTGGATTTTCTGTAGTCCCTGGATCCTCTTTTGTGATCATCCTTCTTGGGTTTAGGACAGTCTGCAATGAAGTGCCCTGGTGTGAGGCAGCTGAAGCATACTCGCTCTTCCTCTTCTGAATTTCCTTTGGAACTCTGCCTCCGAGGATATGTTTGATAAGATCTCTGATTCTTCTTCATGAATTTCCCAAATTTCTTTACAAACATTGCCATAGCATCATTACACATCTTTTCTGGAGTCATTTCTGTAGGAGTAGGCAGAGACTCCGATGCAGTGAGAGCTTTTGTGTAAGGACCCCATGCCCTTAACCCTTAATTAGTGTATTAACCACTATGTGTGGCACATGCTTTCAATAAAAAGTCAATCGGGAAGCTCAGATGATACTTTACCATTGAATGGTAACTACAAAATTTCTTTAATACTCAATGTTATAAGGTCATCATCCTAACAGCATATAGACTAATCGAGTTCGCCCAATACCATCCCCATTACATCACTTTTGCATTGTGGGTTTTTATAGAGTCTCCCCATAAATTGAGCTATCCCAAAAATAAAAGCACATCACATAATATAATTCCCGGCCAGGGAATACACAATACTCAACAGAATACTGAACACAAAGTAAATTCCCAGCCAGGGAAGACACCACACATAAGACGACAAAAGTGGGTTTCAACCCCCACATAACACACTAACGACTCTCATATCATTAGCAATTCTACCACAATTGCATGCAACATAGAATGAAAGAGAGAAAGGCTCATGCCTTTACATACAACCCATATACAAGTATAATCGTGCTCACATGCGAGCATCATGAATATGTATATAACCCTCATGCGCGTATGAGTACTTTATACGATACCGTGCTTCATCAAGCCCTGGTACCACGATCCTGGAAGTACATCCAATCAACAGCTCGAGCTCATCTCCAAAGCCATCGATGTACCTGTTCACCTGCCCCAACAGAGACAGCCCCCAACGGGGTGAGCATACCAATTCCACAATTTCATAATCATAATGACATAATACATAATTTACGAAAATGTAAATATTGTGGAACATATGTGATACTTCCTGGATGGTATCATCCTCATCATAGCGTACCCCTGTATAACCCTGTTCTCAAAATAGATAAATCATCAAATCTTGAATATGCAGTTAATCATCATATTGGTTAACCCTAGCCAGTCTCAAATCAGTAACCTTTCATAACATCTTACTTTATTTGGCAATGATTGGTAACATTTCATAACATCATTTCATAACATCGTTTCATAACATCTTTTCATAACATCGTTTCATAACATCTTTTCATAACATCGTTCATAACATCTTTTCATAACATCATTTCATAACATCGTTTCATAACATCTTTTCATAACATCTTTTCATAACATCTTACTTAATTTAGCAATAATTAGCAACATTTCATAACATCATTTCATAACATCGTTTCATAACATCTTTTCATAACATCTTACTTAATCTAGCAATGATCATAGTTCTAGATATCATATTGAGATTTCCTTAACTTCCGATACTGGTTAATCACTTCTCTGATTAACTACGTCTCTGTTCCTATTATTACCCATAGGGAATAAAATACAGATATCCTAGATATCTAATCAAATACCACATTCTCATTTCTTACTTCAAGGTAACGTCATACTATGGGTGTTTGCTCCGTAGCAACCACACCTCATCATTGGTTCGCTTCATAGCGGCACTGAGCATTCCACCATGTGAAACAACATATCGTAACCAAGTCCCGATACCATCATAGTAAAACATATCATATATCTTAAATCATGCATCATACTTGTAAAACATCATTTAAATTATGCTCGTACGTTAAACGTACCTTAAATCCTCGAAGTCCGAGCCAAACCTTGCTCGAGTTCCATGCCCCGAGGAACGATGTGCTAAAACGATAAATAATCACAATTATTTACGAACATGTAACCCATGCTCAAGCACCTTCATAACCCTCAAAATATTGTCAACACACGACAATAAATCATTTAAAAGACCCGGGGCAGGGTACATGCAGGGAGGGAAGACGAATGCGACATATCGAAAAATTGCTCAAGAACATCTTCAATAGTTCGAACCCTAGCATCACCATTCGAACCCAACCAAGCGTCATAAATCATCTAAAACATGTAATGAACGATCCCTAACATGAATCATCAACCCATATCCAAAACCCCCAAATTCGAAATCAAACCCTTACCAAATTAGGGCAAATTCGAACCATAACATCTTAATTCGATCCCAATAAGCATCATAATTCATTTAAACATGAATAAATCGAATAATAACAAGAATCATCATCCTCATGCTAAAAATATCCCAAAATCGAACATAAACCCCCCCACACATCATGAAATTCGAACCAACAACCTCAAATTCGAACACCATCCTTAAATTCGAACACAATAATTCACAATAGGTAGGGAAAATACATCATAAGCATGGAAAAGGGGTAAGGAACGTTACCCAACGAAATCGGAAGCAAAATCGGACGAAATCCGATGAACCCTAACTTTTGGGGATCGACGCTCTTTCTCAAAATTCGACCTCAAATCGCGATGAAACTTTCAATTGCCGGAGGGGAAATGAGCGCCTGGACGAGACGAAGCCGTGGGTAGGTCGGACGCGCCGATCGGCGGCGGGACGGCGGCGGCCGAAGCGCTTTTGCGCGCGGGCAGGGGCTGGCAGCGGGAGAGGGTCGCGGGAGAGGAGAGAGGAAATGAAGGGGTTGAAATGAAATTTTCTTTAAAATTTTGGGTTCAATTGGTATTTATAGCAAAAATACCCCGAAAAATTAATAACCCCACAAATACATCGTGATTCCTTAAAAATCATCTGTTTTCAAAAACTCTCTCTCTAACTCCAAAACCCTCTACCGGTGCTCACATAGCACCCGAGATCCCGAGACACATCAAAAACCCAACTCTTAGGTTTTTCACCGTAATGTGAATACAATCTCAACCTCTGGATCCAACGATCCCAACTACCCAATTAAACGAGCCCAGAAGGCCCAATACCTCGATTAAACCCACATTGTCACGTAAAACCACTTTAGGGATTATTAACACTACGGGATTAGCATATATAATCCCTGGTCATCACATTTTGTTGGTTGACTGGTACTTGGTTCATCTTCAACCCGAATGCCTAATTCGAATTCATAGGCTTTTAAATCAGCAAACAGATCATGTAGATCTATTTTGTTGATGTCCTTCGATTCTCTCATAGCAATGGTCTTGACATCCCATTCTCTTGGTAGACCTCTCATTACTTTGAGAGTGACTTCTCTGTTGGGTAACTCCTTACCCAGACTGTTTAGTTCATTGATTATTCCAGTCACTCTTTCATCGTACTCGTTGAGAGTTTCTCCATTTATCATTTTGATATGCTCAAACTTCTGTAAAGCTACAGTAAGCTTGTTTTCTTTGGTTTGATCATTTCCTTCACAAAGTTGAGCAATCTTCTCCCAGATTTCTTTGGCTGTAGGGCACATCTTTATTTTGTTGAACATATTTTTGTCCAAAGTTTTGAACAGAATGTCCTTAGCAACGTTGTCTAGATTTGCCTTTTTTTCTCTTCATTTGACCATTGAGATCTTTCCTTTTCTACCATTTGTGGATCACCACTTGTGATAGAAGCAGCCGTATTTATTTTCATGATCTTCAAAGGTCCTTCAGTGATTACATACCACATATCATCATCTTGAGCACTTAGATGTGCTTGCATACGGATCCTCCAGTCATCATATTCGTCTTTCTTGAACATTGGAATCTTGCTGAATGAGGCCATCAGTTTTTGGTAAATGGTAATTTCTCAAGATTGAGAAGACCTAAGCTCTGATACCACTTGTTAGGATCGGGGTAGTGTTTAGAAGGGGGGGTTGAATAAACACTAGATACAATTTCGATTTCTTTTTCTGGTTAACTGTAAACTGTTAAGTATTACAGTTGCTTCTCAATATCAGGCAAGTCAGTAGACACTTGTTATAGTGCGGAAGACGTCTACAAAACTTGTGAGGAATAAAACTGAAGTAATAAAGCAATAAACAGATAACACGAGAGTTGTTTATGGAAGTTCGAAGCACAACGCTTCTACGTCTCCCCTTCTTCCTTTGCAGGAAGGATTCACTAGAAGACTTGGTTTACACTTTTACAGTATACAACCTTCTTAGGCACTAACACACTTGGCCTAAACTCCTAGCAATCACACTCTTCTTAACTTTTGATTACAATGAATTCTATGACACTCTTTTACAGAATACACTTTCTAGCTTTGAGAGTTTTTGAGCAGCAGACTTCAATTGAAGATAATCTGTCACAGATTCAGTTTTGCTGTTTGTCTGCTCTTCGCTGAACGTTTGGAATATCAGTCGTATGACTTTTGTGTTTGCTTTGAAGTATATCTCTTAGTTGAAAATCGCTCAGCACCTCTTCATTCTCTGCTTGGATGTATTTATAGGTTTGGATGTCCAACGGTAGCCTTTCTGAATATGGAAGAGATTAGCTTTCCAATTTCATATTGTCTTCTTTCCTATTTTGTAAAGCAACGGCTCTTTTCACTCTGACGGTAATGGTGGCGGAGATATAGCAGGGTGCGCCGCTCTGTTGTACCTTTGTCAGAGAATGTTGTACTGATTTTGTCTCGTTGCTTAGTGCTCTAACTGGAAGCTCAGACTTCTGCTGGTTCTCTTTGTTCAACTGGTCGTTCATCCTCTTATGACCAGTTGGTGTCCTTGTACAGTGAGAGACTATTCAGTTGATAGTTGTCCAGTAGATGTCCATCCAGTTTAAGTTTATCCGGTTGATAGCTTGCACTGTTGATGTCTTCATCCGGTTGATGTCTATCTTGTTGATGTCTTATCCGGTTGATGTCCATCCATTTGGTAACTTCTTCCGGTTGATATCCATCCAGTTGATGTCTTATCCAGTTGATGACTTATCCAGTTGATGACTTCATCCGGTTGATGTCCATCCAGTTGATGACTTATCCAGTTGATGACTTCATCCGGTTGATGTCCATACAGTTGATGACTTATCCAGTTGATGACTTCATCCGGTTGATGTCCATCCAGTTGATAGGTATCCAGTTTATGTCTTCACCCGGTAGGAGTCTTTTTCCAGTTGGTCTTTAATATCCGGTAGGACTTCATCCAGTTTGTCTTTAATATCCGGTTTGTAATTACCAAAACTTTAGAAATCGTTTTCCCAACATCCACGATTTGGTATATTTTGATGGATAAATAGATACATATGCTATCTAATCGTATATTTGTGTAAATGTAGGAAAAGGTGAAGAAATCAAGCTAAAATGATGAAAGAAGCAATAAAGCTGAAGAAAAGAGAAAAAAACCAGAATCCAAGACACATGTTGCTCCTTTCTCCTCAAATATCTATATGTTCGAGCCAAGTTTTGGAAATGTGGTCCATATAAAAGTTGTAGAACTTTGAGTTATCTTCGCGTGGACAGCTGACTCGTCGAATTCGGAGTTTGTATGTGAAAGTTATGGCCAAAATACGAAACTAGCCATAAAAATCGATGACAGGCGTAATTACGCCAATGCTACAGCATGTGTAGGCGTAACTACGCCATTCTACGCGTATTTACGCCAGAAGAGTTTTGGAAAGTGTAAAAACTTGATTTCTTTCCTTCCCACATGGATTCTAACCTACTCCATCAGCCTCCCTATACATATATCCCTCGAAATTCAGACCTTTTAAACATCTAGATAGTTAGGGTAGAGTAGTTTATGATAGTTTTACAATTTTTCTTTCAATTTTGTTGAAGACGGCTACGAAGATCGAAGCGAAGGCGGGATTGACACCTCGACGAGCGGAGATCGGATTAGTTTTCTTTCTCTTGTTTTTATTTATAGTTTTGTTTTAATTATGTGTAGCTAGTTTTAATTCTAGGTTGAGGAAGACAAATCTTTGGATTTTATTTATCTTGGGGAGATTCTTACGCTTTAATTATCAATTTTATTGAGTATCAAGAGTTTTTCTGATTTTATTGATATGATTGTTGTGTTTGTTTATTGGATTGACAACCTAGTAACTTGCATGAAATCTAACGCTAAATTAGATATCAAATACGGAATCGTTTGATCCCTCTAATTTACGAAGCAACTAAGATTGATAATTGCCTGCTGTTGGTGTTATTAAATTCTTAGGAAAAACGATTGGATGATTAATTCTAACGGCTGTAGTTTTTATTGATTAGATTCATCAAACTTACTAGTTTTGAAACTATCATTGATTTAATCTTAACGGCTGTAGTTTTGGTTAAAGATTTGATAAGAGTTGAATTGAATGCTGTTTTCTATTTGACTACAATTAAGGTAAGGGAGGAATTAAATTTCCAATTGATGAATATTCAAGTAAAATTGAGTTTTTTTGTGAATCGATGAAATAGATGATAATTCCAAGGAAGAGTCGACCGATACCAAGAATCGCTTTCATTAGTTAATCTTTGTTTTTAATTTTAATTAGTATAATTCAACCTCGCAACCCCATCATTTATTATTCTTTTGTTTTGATTTTCATTAACACAAAGATTCGCACCTCCTCGTGGGATCGATCCCTACTCACGCTACTACATTATTATTATCAATCTTGAGGATTGAGTGGGGTTAATTTGGGCGTACACGATAAGCGCACACCAAATTTTGGCACCGCTGTCGGGGAGGCGTTGTATATTTTTGTGTTAATATTTTCTGTTTTGTTTCTTTCTCTTTCTTCCCCCACACCGCTACTCTTGTTTGTTCGTGCTTACATGTTGATTTCTTAAAAATCGGATCTTATCATGGAGGACTATAGGCGACTAGACGAATTTGAGTATCTTGTGCCCCAACTTGGCGTAGGGAGTGGACAAAGTGCATACAACTCAAGTTGGAGTGATCATCCCAATCTCAACTATGACAATCAATGGATGAGCCCACCTCCACCTTACATGCAGTCCTATCTACCGCCATACATACCACAATATTCGCCATGGCCGCAACAACCTCAATACCATACCCCTGGTGAGTCTTTAGAGAATCTTATTTTAACACTTAATGACAATACTTTGCAATTTCAACAGGAATTCAGGGCTAGCACTCAGAATTTGGGTAACCAAATCGAGCAACTTATTAAATCAGCCGATCAGATAGAAGCACAACCCACCGACTTTATACCCTCCCGGACGATGGAGGCACCACGAGAGAACATGGTTGCAATCGCCTCAAGGAGTGATGAAGAGGTAGGAACCCCGGGGGAGGTGGTACTAATGCCACCCAAGCTAGAAGAGGAGACACATGTGCCACTAGGAAGAGGAGCTTGCACATCATGCATCTCCACAAGGTATGTCTCCAACAACCCCCTACGTTGAATATGATCATGAACCCTTTGAAGATAAAAAGGAACCGAAGGTCGAATACTGTGATGAAATGGATTTTGACGATTTTTTCTCTGACGATGAGGAGAAGGAAACCCCTACAAAATGCACGGATCCTGGTATGTTCACTGTCCCATGCATGATTGGAAATAATAGAATTGATAAGGTCATGCTAGACTTAGGAGCAGCAATAAATGTTATGCATTATTCAATCTACACCTCTTTAGACCTAGGACCTCTTAAAAAATCTGAAATTGTTATTCAATTAGCAAATAGGTCTACTGTGCATCCTAGGGGAATACTTGAGGACGTTCTAGTGAAAGTCGATAAATTGGTCTTTCCTGCTGACTTCTACGTACTTGACATGGAAAATGATAATAAAAGCAGCCCTATTCTGTTAGGGAGACCATTTTTGAAAACTTCCAAGTGCATAATAGATGTAAGTGGTGGTGCTTTTACTATGGAGTTTAATGGTGAGGTAGCTAAGTTCAATACTCATGATCCCGTTCATCCTACTACTGATTATACTATTGGCATCACACATCACGTATCACTAGAAAAATCACATACTGTCACAGAGCATGAACATGGGGTAACTACTGATCGACATGTTGACGAAGGAGGTATGGGAGAAATTTTGACTGATACTTCATGTATTACTACTGCTTTACCAAATTCTCCTTTTAAAAATCTCAATTTTGAATTGTAGGTACCTGATGTTGAGCTGAAACTTCCTCCTGAACCTTACGATACATCAATAGAAAACGAGGGGATGCGAAAAGGGTTGAGGACCTCCAAGAAGTATAAGGCGAATAGGCATCGCCTTCGAGCTGTCAGAAGGATACTGAGGTGGGAAAATGTGGCATTGGACACCAAACATGACCCACCATGAGCACGAGCATTGGAGTCGGGCCACCGACGTTAAACAGAGGCGCTGCTTGGGACGCAACCCAAGGGGAGTTAGTTTCCCTTTCTTTTTATTTTTTATTGCTTTATTAGTTAGACTTTTCTCGTTTCTTGTATTTTTGCCTTACATTGGGGACAATGTAAGATTTAAGTATGGGGGATGGATTAGTGGTGTGTTATTGCTTTTCTATTACAAAAATACAAAAAATCGAGAAATTTGAAAATTTTGAGCTCATAGTCAATAATGAATGCATGCTTAGAATCACTAGCCCATGATGAAACCTAATTGATATCATGCATACTTTTGAACATAGGTGAATTGTTAACCTTGGAACCCTTTGAACTCTAATGCAAATTTTTCTTTAACATAGTAGTTGAATATTTTGAGCACTAATCCGTCATTACTTGTGAAGTGTGCATAGCTTAGTGAAGATTGTGTGAACTTTGTGATAGTCTTAAGAAGTCTCTAGTACATGCTAAAACTTAACTACATGCTCTTTGAGGCGCATGTCTAGACTACTTGCAAACATGAAAGTGATATAAGCAATATTTGATGCGTTTGAGCCTTTCAAGCCTACCACGTAAAGAAAATCAATCACTAATACCCTTTTTGAGCCTTAATGCAAAAGAATGGTTGTATGCTAAGCATACAAACAACCCCCATTTGACATTCTTTGATTAGCTTATCATCATTCCCTAATAAGCCTAAATATGAATTCTAACCATACCTTTGAAGGGAGTATGATGTGTTTCATTCACACGCACTTATGTTATCAATGATTCAAATGTTTTGTGAGCTTTATTGTCAAAAGAATGGAATGCATGAAAGAAAAGGGATGCCTTGAGAAATTTGATTAAAATATGACTCCAAGGGGAGCTAAGGCACAAAAGAAGAAAAGTGTTGAAATAAACCTTGTGAAAAAGAACAAAGTTGAAAAATTCATGCAAGAAGAGAAGCTTTTAGTGTGCATATCATCATACTCTCTTGTTTGATATATCTTTTTCCTTTCTTTCATAAGCCAATACCTAGGCCAAGCTACAAGCTAATAAAGACCTACTTGATTAGTGTTTGAAAAGTGGCTAAGATAGTGGAGAAGGGTGTGCAAGTGAGCTTATACTTGTGTTAGTGTATGACTTGAACTATTGTGGATTTGCATTGGATCTATAATTGCATATGACACTTGTTTATGACCACACACACACATTCGCTACTTTGTTGAGTATGAAATGTTTAGGGTTGAACGTGTTCCACTGTTAACTTTTCACCGCCTTTCATTACTATGTATGTTTATAATTGTTGAGGCGTTAAAGTGGGGATAAGTCAATTTGTTATGAATCTATGAGCCAAGCAAAAATTTTCATTAGTTTTATCTGATTTACTCGAGGTCGAGTAAAGTTTAAGTATGGGGGTATTTGATGTGACTAGAAATAGACACATCTATTGTGCTTAATTGTCTACGATTTGGTATATTTTGATGGATAAATAGATACATATGCTACCTAATCGTATATTTGTGTAAATGTAGGAAATGTGAAGAAATCAAGCTAAAATGATGAAAGAAGCAATAAAGTTGAAGAAAAGAGGAAAAAAACCAGAATCCAAGACACATGTTGCTCCTTTCTCCTCACATTTCTATATGTTCGAGCCAAGTTTTGGAAATGTGGTCCATATAAAAGTTGTAGCACTTTGAGTTATCTTCGCGTGGACAGCTGACTCGTTGAATTCGGAGTTCGTAAGTGAAAGTTATGGCCAAAATACAAAACTCGCCATAAAAATCGATGACAGGCGTAATAACACCATTATTAGGCGTAATTACGCCAATGCTACGGCATGTGTAGGCGTAGCTACGCCATTCTACGCGTATTTACGCCAGAAGAGTTTTGGAAAGTATAAAAACTTGATTTCTTTCCTTCCCACATGGATTCTAACATACTCCATCAGCCTCCCCATACATATATCCCTCGAAATTCAGACCTTTTAAACATCTAGATAGTCAGGGTAGAGTAGTTTAGGATAGTTTTACAATTTTTCTTTCAATTTTGTTGAAGACGGCTACGAAGATCGAAGCGAAGGCGGGATTGACACCTCGACGAGCGGAGATCGGATTAGTTTTCTTTCCCTTGTTTTTATTTATAGTTTTGTTTTAATTATGTGTAGCTAGTTTTAATTCTTGGTTGAGGAAGACAAATCTTTGTATTTTATTTATCTTGGGGAGATTTTACGCTTTAATTATCAATTTTATTGAGTATCAATAGTTTTTCTGATTTTATTGATATGATTGTTGTATTTGTTTATTGGATTGACAACCTAGTAACTTGCATGAAATCTAACTCTAAATTAGATATCAAATACGGAATCGTTTGATCCCTCTAATTTACGAAGCAACTAAGATTGATAATTGCCTGCTGTTGGTGTTATTAAATTCTTAGGAAAAACGATTGGATGATTAATTCTAACGGTTGTAGTTTTTATTGATTAGATTCATCAAACTTACTAGTTTTGAAACTATCATTGATTTAATCTTAACGGCTGTAGTTTTGGTTAAAGATTTGATAAGAGTTGAATTGAATGCTGTTTTCTATTTGACTACAATTAAGGTAAGGGAGGAATTAGATTTCCAATTGATGAATATTCAAGTAAAATTGAGTTTTTTTGTGAATCGATGAAATAGATGATAATTCCAAGAAAGAGTCGACCGATACCAAGAATCGCTTTCATTAGTTAATCTTTGTTTTTAATTTTAATTAGTATAATTCAACCTCGCAACCCCATCATTTATTATTCTTTTGTTTTGATTTTCATTAACACAAAGATTCGCACCTCCTCGTGAGATCGATCTCTACTCACGCTACTACATTATTATTATCAATCTTGAGGATTGAGTGTTGACCACTTTTATTTTAAACAAAAGATATTTCAAAGTATAGTGTGAAGCGATTCTACCGCAAGTGCACGGTTGTCAAGTTTTATTATATTTTAATTGAAAGTAAGGGTTATCGAATCCACAGGGACTAACGTATAAGTACCAAATAAGATTAATAAAATTATATTTAGCCTACGATTAAAGAAGGTGATTAACTAAAGCAAACTTAAACTATGGAATGAAAATTAAACAAGAAACAATAAAATGAATGGTTCCGGATATGCAAAGGCAAGTTGCTCGAGAAATTTATCAAGCTCTTCGTTTAACTGTGTTATCTTTAATGATTCATTTGAATAAGCAAATTATCAACCAATTCTAAAGGTGAAAGGTTTTCGCTATTATTCAATACACTCTCTCGAGCTGTAAAGAAACTAATATCAAACTAGAACAAGTCACTCTCGTGCACCTATTTACTAATTCAATATTGCATAAATTATCAAAACCTCGTTACTCTAAATCTCTCGATTCAAAGTTCTCACGTATGCGATATCATCTCTCGATCTCAATCATAACATACTTCATGAATTAATAGAGCGTGTTACAACGTTATCTCTCGATCTCGGTTATAACTCTCAGAATCAATCAAAGTTAGTTAGGCTTTGATCTTAACAAGCAATTAATTCATGAACAATAGACATCAATACACTCAAACAAAATTGAATCAATATATCAAACACAATGATACTAAATCTCAATAAAATAAACTAGAATTATTTCAAATCAAATACAAAAGAAGTTTAATCGTCTCTCGACCTCAAAAACATCAATTGAAAATTAATATGAAATAGATCAGAGTCTAGAAATACGATAAACGGCAGAATGAATCCGTGCGTAGCACCGAAATCTCTTCTCTTGCTCCTTCCTTGCACTCCGGAATTGAATGGCTTTGGCTCGGACGAAGAACCGGAAGAACGGATCTCCTTGGCGGCGGCTAGGCGGCTAGGGTTCTTCTTTTCGTCCTCAAATATGGTCTGATATGATGTCTTTGAGGGAATGAATCAAATCCCCCTTAAAAACCCCCCGAAGATCACGATAAACATGGAAAAGAAATCTTTCAGAAATCGCGTCTCGATCGATCGAGAATCCTGTTCGATCGATCGGTGCACTGTTCACGTCAGCCTTTGAAACTCACTGCCTCGCTCGATCGATCGATATTTTCCTTCCGATCGATCGAAAATATTTGCCAAAGTGTTCTGCCTGGATCGATCGATCGAGACAAAATCTCGATCGATCGGTGCTTTGAAAAAATTGTTGCTCAACTTACTGCCTGGCTCGATCGATCGAGAATTAATCTCGATCGATCGAGACTTCGAAAATTCCAATTCTTCATTTGATCTCTTTTTCGCCTCGATTTCGCCCGTTTTCTTCATATTAGCTCATTTCTTCCACTTCCGACCTAATTTCCTGAAACAAACGAATAAACACCAAAAAGCATAATATCATCCAGGAAAAAGTACGAAAAATGGGAAGACATTACAGCTAAAAACACTTAAAATCTAAGCCTATCAAGTGTGGTTAATTTGGGCGTACACGATAAGCGCACACCACTCCCGAGAATTGTAAGTCCGGTATTTGGAGTCGTTGGATCCAAGGGATGAGATTGTATTATCATCGTGGCGATAACCTTGGAATTTGGTTTTTGGTGGGATCTGGGGACCGGGGTACTTTGTATTGGGCATGTATTGGAAATTGAGGTTTGAGAGATAATTATTGAAAACAGATGATCTTTAATGAGTCATGATGTATTTGTGGAGGAATTGGTATTTTGGAGTTTGATACTATATATACCAAGTAGACTCGATATTCCGTCATTGCACGGATTTCCTCTCTCCCCTCTCTCTCTCTGCGCCCAACCCTTTCCCCCATTTCCCCTCTTTTCTCCCTTGGAGGAGAAATCGCTGGTAGCTCGGCTCGGGAGCCGGATTTCTCGAAGAAAAGTTGCACGTAATTCATCGGGTCATGGGACTCAGTCAAGGTTTGGTTCGGTCTACGGAATCATAAGGCACGTATAACGTACGAGCATAGCTTTAAATATAATATTGCAATTGTTGTGCATGAATAATATATGGTTGTTGCAATCACTTGATATGCATTGGAAATTATATGGTGCCGCTTTTGAGCGAGGAATGATTGGGATGTTGTCGCCGTTGAGCGAACATCGATTATGACGCCGCTATTGTAGAGCGAGCGACGGAATAGAAAGTGATATATATGGAATACTTACAATCATTGTTTAATGATTTGATATTATTGATTATGATATCGGTATGTGAGAAACGAATTAGTTAATCAATGTAATGATTAACTGGCATTTGGGAATTTGATGGTTTTGGTTATTTTTGAGAATAGGAACAGGACAGGGGAATCCCATATGAGGATGATGCCATCCAGGGAGTGTCTTTAAATTTCATAGTCTTTACATTGAGTAAATTATGAATTGTATTATTGTGCTTATTGGATTGGTGGTATTGATGCGCTCACCCCGTGTGGGGGCTGTCTCTGTTGGGGCAGGTGATTAGGTACATCGATGGCTTTGGAGTTGAGCTCGAGCTATGGATTGGAGGTGCTTCCAGGATCGAAGTACCAGTGATGGTATTGAGCACCTTGTTTTATACATTTGATACAAACATACTTATTTGATGCTCACATGTGAGCACTATTATGTGTATATGGTATGTATAAAAAGGCAATGGCCTTTCTCTCTTCATTTATGTGTTGCATGCAATTATTTAGAAATTGCAAAATGAATTGAGAGCATGTTCGTGTATGTATAAAGGTGCATGTTATGTTTATGGACTATGTTGGGGGAAGTTAGACATTATATGGAATAATATAAGAAATTTTATAAATGGTATTTCATGCTAGGGTTGCATGTAATTTTTTTCCCCTGATAACATGATTGTATGCAATAATGGCAAGGGTTAATACACTAATAACGGGTTAAGGACACGTGGGACCTTACAAAAACTAAAAATGTTTTCCCAATAATTTCCCCATTTTTGGTGATGACAAAATTTGGCAGTAGAGTCTTTAGCTTGAACTTTGAGCATCAAATATACCTGATAAGAATTGTAAGACAGGACTAGAGAGTATCAATATTTGTTAGAATAAGTAGATTACGAGAAATAATCAAGCTGAACATTAAAAAAAAAAAATTATATAAAATGATATCTGCTTACAATCCTTGCACCAATCCTTACAAACAATTTGAAAAACATAGCCAGTAGAGCATATTCCGGGCATAAGAACCTGGCTATGTCTCAAAGCTAATTATATCTGTTGGAAAATTAACGCCATATTTTCTGGTCAGGTATGTGGGAGCAAAAAATAAATGCGGAATAAAAAACACACAAGATTTACGTGTTTCGGCGAAAATAAGCCTATGCCCACGGGGCTGCTGCAGATCTTTTATTGAAGAAAAATTATACAAGTGTTTACAAACACTGACAACACTCAATCCGAAAAACACTCAGAAAATTATACATCAATTTTCTCTCACTAGTATTTTTACTCTGAATGCACTTTGTTGTATTTTCTCTCTACAATTTAGGGTGTTAAATTCTGAATGAATTTCAATCCTATTTATAGAAAAAATCTTTACGACAAATTAGCCAAGGATGGCCAATTTTTTCTTCATGCTCAAAGTCTTCACACGGATTAAATCAAAGACTTTTTGGCCAACCATCTTTTTCAACTTTGGCCATTATTTCTCCTGTTCTTTTTTTTTTTTTACAACTTTGGCATTTTGTTCCTTTTTTTTCTGATGTGGAGGCCTTATGCTTTGACTGACAATAACAAGAGAAAAGACAGTAACCACAGCCTTGGAAGAACTAAATGAAAAAAACACAAAGAATTAAAATTCTAAGCTATCTTCTTCCAAGCTCTCTTCCAAGCTGCTTGTCTTCCCCATCACTCTCTTTTCTGCCTTTTCAGATACTGGTTTGGTATAATTTTTTAAGATCAAGACCTGTAATAAAGAATGAGAGCTAGGCAGTAGAGTGTTAGATAAGTAATCAACCCATGTAGGGTTGAATTATATAAGTAATAAACCCATGTAAAAGGATTGCAGAAGGTTGAAGAAATATGAACTTAAAGTAAATTTTAGGCATTCTAGAGTGAGCAAATTACTTGGTGTATAAAGCGTGAAGCAGTGAATGTAAAATATATATAGCCAAATTGTGGATTGATATGGCATATCAATTGATGTCATTCAATCCTGAATTTAAAAACAGAAGATAAGAATTGAATTATTTTATTTTATTAAATAAATGTAAAAGACGACAAAATAAATAAAAATACATTACTCAGGGCGTCCAAACCAATGCCTGTTACGATCTAAATGTTATGGATCCTCAGTATGGGTTGACCCCCTTGGGGTTTCTACAATCTACTGGGAATGAGACCTCTGCTGGCTAGATTGTCCTCATCCAGTAGATGTTCTGCGAACTGGAGGTGGGTGTCTGCTGGACTGCTCTTGATGTCTACTGGACTATGGTTGTACTGGCATTGATCTCCTAGCATTTTGCATAATTTCATGGATATCATGCGATTGAGAAGCAAAGACAGTCTGCATATTTGCCCGATGATATGAGAACGCCACGTGCATAGTTTCAATTTGTTGGCATATCTCCAGCTTGGCAGTACCAAAGTTTCCAGACAAGGTAGCATTGGAGTCCATTACAAAATTCTTCATTGTGGACACCTTTCCGGAGAGATCTCTGAAATCTTTATTAAGGGTCTGGAACTGGAAATCCGCATGCGTAGGATACAGTTGGATACGTGTTCCAGCATCTTTCTCAGCATATTTGAGGTTTCTGATCTCGCTAGTAAGGGCATTGATTGAGTGTGTCATAGAAATCATCCGATGTTCAAGATTCGTAAATCGATGATCTGCTGGTTCCGGAGAAGGTGATTCGGGAAAAAATTCCTCTGGTATGTCTTCAGTAGGAACAACAGATATCGGGATCGCTTTTGTAGGAATAGAATCAACGGATTATACAGCAGACATTAGTGTAGCAGCAGCAGATACCTCAGCACTTTTCAATCCAGGTACATCGTCAATAGGACCGTCTAGAAATGCAGCAGCAGAGGATAAGGGTTGGGTTTGATCAACAACATTTTCAGAAAGGGAAGGCATTTGTCAGTGGGTTTGATGATAGGTAAAGAAAGAAATGAAGCAATGTTGGGGTCAACAAAAACTTGGCTTGGTTCTGGCGTGGGGTGAGATGGGACAATGGCTAAGGCATTTTCAGATTGAGCCATTTCTACATCAGAAGAGTCTGCACCCTTAGAAGTGAGGGTTACTTCATTCACCACTGACTGAATGAAGGTATCAACATTGGTAAGATCAACATCCAGTAGGGTCAGATGTTGATTATGAGAGGAGGGCAGTGGACTATGCTTGTAAGGCCCCGATGCTAATTAATCCGGATTAACGATGATTAAGCAAAACCCGGATAATTAAAAGTATAGACTTTGAATTAAGGTGTTCTGGACTATGATGAGTCAAACAACTAGTGGAACATGTTTTTAGTGCATGAGCATGTGTATGATCACATGGCACTTGGAGAGCACAAGCCACTAATTAATTTAACTCATGTTTAAAACATGATTTTGGACCATTAATCTTGCAAGAGAGTGATGTATTGACACATGGAGTCCACAATACATCAAATACATAAAAAATCATGCAAAATAACATGGAAAGCCACACCCTCAACCTCCATTTCAGATTTGATTTTTTTTTATTCTAGTGAATACTTTTTCTTTCTTCAATCCCCAACAAAACACTCCACCTTCTCTCCTCTATATTTTCGAAAATTTCAGCCCTTCTCCCACCAAAATTCTCTTGAAATCTTGAGTGCATGTTACATGTAATTGAAGATTTAGAAGCTACAAGACAAGGGTGATAGTTAGATGCAAGGATTTTCAAATTTGAAGCATTTTGGGGGATTTCAAGCTAGGAAGGGCTGATGGTGATGGTTTGGTGATAAACCCTTGAAGCTAATGGAATGTATAACATGAATTTTCAGTTTTATCAACATGAATTTATGTTTAGTGGTCGAATTATGGTTTAAACATATGACAAAAATTTAGAGATAGTTGCTGAAACTTCAAGTCTGCAGATTTTAACAGCACATGTAGTAACTTATGTAGACTTTTTGATTTACTTAGAGTTTGAATTTGTAAATGATGCCTATAATAAAAGTTATAGATTTTTGAGTTGTCGTTCTGTGGTTAATATTTGAGGCAATTTGGACTTACAATGAGTGAGATATGCTCATTTTATTAATAAGTGCCAGAATTGACTCTGCGTGTACTTTAAGTGCACATGCAGTGTAGAAATCCGAACTTTTGACAAAATTTCATTCCGAATATGTTGACAGTCTTCAAATAAAATTGTAGATCTTTTAATGTTATTGAATTTGAAAGGAAAAAAAGGACTTAATTTGGATGAATTTTATACTTTAAGTGCTCAATCTTTGTCCTGCATGTGGGCGAAAATGCACATGCAGTGTGTTCTTCGGTTCCCTGAGCATTTTTGGCAAGGAATTCCAGAAAATGTCTATAGATAAGAATTGTAGTACTTTCAGTTGGCTGTCTTTTGCCACTAGAATCACTCAATTTGAATTTGATATGGAAAAGTTATGACGATTTTACTAAAACCGCTCAAGCTGGAGAACGGATTTTCAAAGGTTACGTTTTTAGTATTTAAACTTCTTTCAAATGAAGGAATCAGCTTGACATCATAAGACAATAAATGAAGTCCTTTGAGTTTGTGAACTTTTGAGCACCAAAATCGGGCCATTTGGACGTCATAAGTATTTAAAGTGATTTTTCTACGAAAATGGGTCAAGCTGAAAATTTAAGAAAATCGCTAAGGGTCAATATTTAGATGTTGCATTTGATTCAATGCATTATTTGAACACTTAGTGTCATTTGGAATTTACATGACCAGGTTAATAGATTCCGGGGTTGATTCGAGGAGTACTCGGTAGATTATCTTGGGTAATGAGGTACGTAGAAATGAGTTTTATCATGACGTCTGACGAAGACTTGTAATGCTATTATTGTATGATTTTACATGTCATTAATTGATTTATATGATTTAATTGTCACTATATGATTATTATGCGACTATATGACATGTTGAGATACTTTGTAGTACATGATATGTGAATTTAATGATATGTATTGATTTTCACATGAGATTGCATGACATAATGAGCTGCATATGTCATATGATGCATATATGATTAATGGGCATATCATATTGTTCTATCCAATTCTTTGATATCCTTGATAATGACTGAGTTGATTTACTCTGAGTATCGGGGACGACGGGCACGGCGATGACAGACAGTGTAGGTAGCGACTATAGTCACGCGCGTTGCTACCGTACCTAGACACGAGGGATAACGAGCAAATCACAGGATGATTCTCCTAGCGCAAAGTGTGGGTGTTTGTTACTCTCTGCTCGAGCTGACATTGATTGATGATACCTTCCTTTGGACTCCGATATTGGTATCTTGAGATTCGATTCTTTATACACATTCATACATTGCATTCATATATGGTATGCATTGCATGATACTTTGTCATTCTTGACATGAATTATTTATTTCTCGTACTGGGTTCTGACCCCCTTCGTGGGGGCTGCCATGTCTTTGTTGTATGGGCATGAGAGGTGGTGCAGGTGGACGTCCTGATGATGCTCGAGGTGAAGCATCGATGAATACCAGAGCTGCTTGAGAGCGAGCTCAGGTTTATGTTTTTTATTTTGAGTCTCAGTAGTTGTTAGAGTATTTTTAATTACATTTTAAATGATCGGTGTATGCCCCGAGTATCTGTATTTTAAGTATTCTACTCCTGGTTGATTATATACTTGATATTTATGTTATGATCAACATGTTGAATTGGAAATTGGAATTACATATTTTCATTATCACTATATATGTATCACCTAAAAGCGAAAATATTTTAGGGCCTTTTGATCGGACATTTGAAATAAATCTTCCGTTGTTTACGCAAATTAATCATTATGTGTTAATTAAACAGCACATCAGGAACGGGCCCTCACAATGCTCATCGGGGCAATCAATAGTAGACGTTGTGTGGTATACTAGCATTGAAGTGGAAATATGAACTGGGGGAGGCTCCAGTGGGGAGCTCTCAAGTGCTTGCAGTTCAGTCAGGTCCATCGAATCATCACCAGCACGATATGCGGTGGAGTGGAGTCCCAAATCTGCCTTAATGTCATGCAAGGTCTGATTTGCCAAGTTGAGGCATGCTTCCAGAAAGCGAAGAAGAGCTACATCATTATTGGTTGTTCCCGAAATCAGATTGAACTCCTTGTGCGTGGATTGCACCGATGAGTTGAAGCATTTAATAAAGTGAAGAAGGCGAAACACTTCTCTTTGCTTCAGACCTTCTTCAACATCCTCGGTCTATAGAAGATGTAGGATGACGTTCTCATCCTTCCTGGCTTGTTCCAAGATTATTCTAAGTTGTTCAGACGAGTCTTAATTTGGGCCTTAACCCACTCATCAAATAAACCTAGCTTTTTCTGGAAAAAAAAGCGTCGACTCTCTCAAGGACCAGATTAACCTCGGTGATCACTGCATTTGTGTATATTTCAACAGGTTCCTTTCCTTTTCCAGCAGAGGTGATCACTGGAGATAGTAGGAACATCCAGTTTTTGGTGTTCGAATGCTTAGTGCGAAGGATCATGTATGTCTGCTGGTATTGATGGATTGCAGGGAACTATGCCGGTAAGCACTGCGATGGATACTGGTGAGCAGGAATAACACAAATGGTATTCTGAGGACCTATGGGTTCATCATCAAAAACTTCTGGTTCAACATCTCTTGGTGCAGCAGCCTATAGTTCAGCAGCTTCGGATGCGGCAGCCTCTGGTGCAATAGACACAACCTCAGCAACTGAAGTTGTTTCTTTTGAAGTGGTAGTCTTCCTTCTGATCATTCTAATCTTCTTGGGTGGAGGTGGGAGATGAGCAGACTCAATTGATTCAGAAATTGATTTCTCCGATTCACTCCCCACTTGAACCTTATTTCCTTTTAGCGATGGTAGTCTTAAATGGGCTCCTTCCTCGCTCACAGGATTCATGTGCATCGCTAGATGTTGAGCGTTGATGAGCCTTGTGTGATGCAGATTCGTGACGTCCTCTCATGGTACTTCCAGGCTTTCTAATATTCGGCTAAGTGGGAGAGCAAAGCCTGAGTGATCTTTCACTGATTCAATCATCCGAATCAGTACTCTGAAAAGGATCACGGGCCAGTTGACCTCTAAGCCTTTGATAATGGCACACATCACCTCAAACTTCTCTGAGGTGATAACATCATAAGATCCTTGCACAACAGACCTTTGGCAATAATGTCTGCCAACACCCGGTA
This sequence comes from Haberlea rhodopensis, assembly GCA_907163345.1. Lineage (NCBI taxonomy): Eukaryota > Viridiplantae > Streptophyta > Magnoliopsida > Lamiales > Gesneriaceae > Haberlea > Haberlea rhodopensis. The sequence goes on from CAJQUN010000335.1 coordinate 331,316, forward strand.
ATGATTCTTCACTAAAATTTTCTTGAAAGGATGGATCAGCATTGCCCTGACTCAGAAAATAACATGTCCATCTCTTCTCTGGTGGCAATGGTGATTGCAGATAAGTCAATTAGACCTTCATTTGGAAGATATAGTTGTGACGTGAACACATCTGGTGTGATGGTACTTGCTTCCCAGAAACAGAGGCAAGAACTGTATTGTTGACCACTTTGACCGATATATAGAACTCCAACAGAGCATCTTTGTAGTTGAGTGGAGTGAGGTTGAGTAGAATTAGTAACCCCGAGTTTTCCAAACTCCTAAAGACTCCCTTCAGATCTTCATTTGTGAGTGTGCTAACTGATTGAAAATCAGCATGCAGAGCATTGATGACGAAGCTAGGTTGGCTTGTCTTTGACATGGTAATATTTGAAGATTTGCACACGTATTCTGTTAATAGAAAATCTGAGAGAGAAAAATAGCTTGAGATTATGTTAGCGCTGAAAATTGAAAATAATTACAGAAATGAGTTTAAAAACCTAATGGCGGTTGAAGACGATGAGCAGATGTAACGTCGTACTGTAGATGATGAGACATATGGACACGCGTCGCTCATCCAAGCAAAATTAGTTTTTGAAATTTTAAATTAACAAATATGATTTAAACAGGACCGAATTAATTCAATATTTATGAATAATAAAAAATTAAAATCCAACGTTCCAATTGGTTGCTGAATATGTAAGGTTTCAATAAGCTATCATATATGGTAATGTCTACTGGTATGTATAGTCGGCTAGTTTGCAAACTTTTACTACAACAGACAATTGTTTTACCAGTTTAGAGTCAATAGACCTTTATAAAGTGTATAAATTCCCCCTCAAATAATATTCCCCCTAAATTCATGTAATAACCCAAATGTAATTCCCCCTAAATTAAGCATATATGAGAATTAAACAATGAAAATCACTTAGTTATTGTTGGATATGCCCTAAGACAATACATTAGATGATTGATTTTTGGCATATATTGTAATATGATTTTCGTTAATGCCAATGCATTATTATATATTATTCCAATATCTGTGTAATATGAATTAATATATATTAATGTCATTAGAATAATATTGTATTATACTCAAAAATTGTCTCTAGTCAAGTATTATCATGAATTAGGATAATGATAATGCATTGAGACTGTCATGTATTGATTGATGAATTTGTTCATGGATTTGAGATATCGAATCAACACATGGGTACATGTTAGAGAACTATGTACTGGACAGACCCACCATGAGAATGCTACATGGATTGTTATATGAATGTCATAAGCATTTCTCATAGTGATAATAATGTATGTAATTCGTACAACTTGAAATCACCAAAGATCCCAACATAAGGAGTTGTGTATCTTGATATTGTCAAACGTTACCTATAACAGGGTAAACTATAAAGACAATAATTGAATATACTATGATTTTTGTATAGGGATGTTGAGTGATCAAGGTAGGATTTGTCCCTTCTATATAACAGGAGAAGTGTTTGGGCCCTTGATCAAGTGAGAATAAAATGCATGGACATGCTCGAATGAGTCGATATGTGTTGGAACCGAAGAGGGGGGGGGGGGGTGAATGAGGTTCCTTGGCTACTTTAGCGTTTTAAAATGAATTTGCAAATAGTCAAAATTTGCGATGCGGAAGACTTCAAGTCAACCGAACAATAAATAATAAGAAGTAACAAATAAATGCGTAAAGTAAATAAAGCGATAAACGACACAAATAGTTGTTATAGAAGTTCGGCGATGAATCGCCTACATCTCCTCTTCCCGGCTTGAAAACATCCACCCGAGGTTCCACTAAAACAACTTTGATCTTGGCCTTAAAGGCTCCAAGTTAGCCACAACACACTCTTCCTGAGTAACACACTCTTCACAATTCTTCTTGGCCTTAAGGGCTCCAGGGATAGCCACAAACAAACTCTTCCCGAGTTACCCACACTCTTCACGAGTCTTCTTGGCCTTAAGGGCTCCAAGGATAGCCACACACTTGCACCAACTTCACTTGTTGATGTCTTATACAATTTTCCAACTTGCGTCGGTGTTGGAGGACCTTACAATAAATCAAATAACACCTTCACGGTGTACCAACAAGAAGAATCAAAAGCTCTCAGACAAGAAATAAATTACAAACTCCAATACAACACAAATGTATGAAGTTTGCAATGCTAGAATGATTTTGATTGAGCAAAGCTTTCTTGTAGTGTACCCTTTTGTTTCTTGTCATCAAAATGCTCCAAAACATCCATATTTATAGTCTAGAAGGCTCCCAAGGCTCCTACTAGCCATTGCTACACATAAGGCTTGAATCACTCCAAGATCGCCTCGGACGATCACCATCGCCTCGTTCTAACGGTCAAATCTGGCCCAGATCGCCTCAGGCGTTCCTTGCATCGCCTGGGGCGATCGCCCTTTGAAAATTTGCCGTAGGTAAGCTTCTGGATCGCTTGGGGCGACCATGCCATCGCCTGGGGCGATCATGATCACCGGGCGTGCAGCGTACCATCGCCTGGGTCGATGGTGCGCGGCGTTGGCATGCGTGGCTCGGATCGCCTGAGGTGATGGCCTGGATCGCCTGAAACTATCTGCCTGATTTCAACGCTCTCAAACTTCGCACTTTTTGACCATCTTAAGCTCGTTTCTGGGAAAAGTGGTGAACATAAAAGTTGTAGCCCTTCCACTTAGCTACGTTTGTAGAAACATTCTTTGCATTTCATTAAGGTATGAAGAAGTTATGCCCAAAATGATACAGCCGCTCAAACCTTGCTACAATCTGCACTTGCTATGACTTCCATGCCATTTTGCTCCATGATGCAATCCGAATTGGACTGAAATGTTTGAATATGAAATCTAGCATATTGAGTTGGCTTTCCAACCTCTTTATATTCACATTATTCATAGCATCGAGCCAAGAGATATAATCAAAACATTGCACTGCGCTCCAAGTGGCTTCTATATGAATTTGCCCACCAACGGTCCATTGGTTTGTGGGTTTTCATATCATCATAAAATATTGTTTCAACATCATTCCACACATGTTGAACACTAATTATCATCGTTCATAGATGTCTTTCCTCTCGTTAGCTTCCTTGATAAAAATCCACGGTGTCCTATGAACTCGCAAATGACATTGTGTAACTTGGGTCCTCTTTTATTGGTCTTCCCAACCAATTTATCAATCTAACCATGTACATTAAGTAGACATATTAGTACGACAAATACAAATTTTGTTGATCATCGAAATTCATAAATAATTCGGAGATAAATTAAGCATTAAACTCAACAATGCGTTTAAGGCTTAACAATCTCCCCTTTTTTAATGATCACAAAACTTGATAAACTTGTAAATAAAATATGCATGCAATATGAGTAAACAAGACTCCCCCTTAACAAATGCATAGCACGTACAAGTTTTATCAAGTAAAGCATAATACAAAAACTCTCCCCCTCAAAACATGCATGCATTAAGCTCCAAGTTTATCACAAAATTCTCCCCCTTTTTGTGATAATAAAAAAGCACAAAGTTCAAATAAATATATTACAATTATATGTTGACATATAGCCATATTTAACAATTAGCACATGTTCCTCATCAAGCATGTAATAGCCATAACAAGTATAATATTAAATCATTGAAAGGAAGAAAAACATTTGTTTAAGGCAATCAACAATGAATTCTAAATGCGCAAAGTGTGCATATGTTCCATAATGATTCAAGCATTCATGCACAATAAACATTAAATAGCTCAATGCATCATTATAAGCAATTGATAAGTTAATGAGAGTAAAATCATTGAGGTCATAGAAACAATAAAGTTATATGAAAAACTTAAGCCATATTTCTATGATTCAAGATTGAGCATCTAAACAATTATAGCATGCTTAATCACATTTAATTGCACATTTAATATTCAAAGTGAACTCATGGCACATCAAGATATTTACCATGATGAGATAAACATAAATCATGCATTAAAACAATTTAAATATGCATATGCAAACGAGAAATGCATTTTACTATTAATGAATATTGAGCTTCATTATTTATTGGTCATAATTAATTTGTGCCAATAAAATTTGAAATTGTTCTATATAATTAGCTCCCCCTAAATATGATATCATAATAATGTACTTGAAATTCAATTTCTCAAAGATCACCTTTTAAAGTAATTGAATTTCACCACATAATTACAACATTCAATTCAAGGAATATTAACCAAACAAAAGAGCTAATTATGCTACTATGATGCTCAAAATAAATTTACCTTTGATGATACGAATGATTTCATATCATCGGTCCTTTACCTCGCGCTTCCTGTATCGTGGTGCATTTGATGGTTTCCTCCCTTGAGGTGCTAGTGCCTTCATCCTTTCTCCCTTTGTTGTTCCAAACTCGACATATCTACTCGACGAAAACCCTGGAATCTCATCCGGGAATACATCAGTAAATTCCGCAACCATCGGTATTTCCTCAATCCTCAGTTTTTTCTTCTTTTCCGCTATATCAACGGCATAGATAAGGTAACCGTATGGCCGCGTTCCAATAACCGTGACATTTTAACAGCTGAAACCAACGGAATCTTCGGACGAGAACCATTCCCATAAAAGATCCACTGAATCCCCTGATTAGATCGGAAGCGAACAGTTCTCTGTCGGCAGTCAACCACGGCCTGATATCTGTTCAGCACATCAATGCCCACAATACAATCAAAGTCTGACATATTCAGTACAATCAGACCAGTCTTCAAATCATTGTCCTCAAAATAAATGAGGCAGTCCGCAAGAAACTGATCAGCAATAACATTTCTTCCGGTGGGTGTCGAGACCAAAAGAGGCGTGGGTAGCGGAGACGGGCACATACGATGTCTCTCCATAAAATCAGCAGATATAAAAGAATGGGAAGCATCTGTGTCTATCAAAATAAAAGCAGGGTACGTAAATAAATGGCACGTACCAGCAATCACCTCCTCTGGAGCTGCCTCGGCCTGCTCTCTAGTCAGTGCGTATACTTGTCCCTGAGGCGGTCCCACTGTCTGTCCTCCCGATGGTCGAGGCATAATCTGCTGCCTCTGTTGCACTGTCCTATTATCAAATCTCGGCCTATTCATCCTGAAATCAGACTGTCCTCCCCGACTAGGGCAATACTGAGAAATATGGCCCATCTTGTCACAACTGAAACAAGCTGGGCAGTTGTTTGATAAGTGTGGCCCTCCACAATTATCACATCTTGTTTCCCCCGTTCTGTTCACTTGCATTGGCCCCCCGGTTGGTCGGTACATTGCCCTTTCGACTCTCATGTTTCCGGTTATAGGACTTCTTCCCACTAAATCGAGAAGACAAAGAAGCTCCACGAGGCTTAAACTGCTCTCATCGTGGTCTCAAGCTATCAGCAACTGGCCTCTGCGGTGGCACATGTGGGGGTATAATATCAGCATAAGCCCCAACTCCAATCTCTGCCAGTTCTGCTCTAGTAAGAGTATCATCAAAAGAGCTAGGGTTATTGGAGATAACCCGGTCAAATAACTCCGGTATCAGACCTTTCAGAAAATGCCTCGTCTTGGCATGTCCATTGCTAGCAACGTGAGGGACATACCTCAACAGTGACGGGTAGTGCATGGCATAATCCGAGACAGTCATACTGCCCTGTTTCAAGTTGGTGAACTCATCCTCTTTCAGCTCTCTGGCAGCAGCTGAGGAATATCGATTCAAAAACCGAGTTCTGAACAAGCTCCAATCAATAGGTACCCCTTGACCTCTCAGCTCCATCACAGCTGTATTCCACCACATGGAGGACTTCTTAGCCAGTTGAAATTCCATTAACCTCAGCCAGGCAGTCTTGGCACAGGGTGCCGACACGAAGATCTGCTCTATCCTCTCTAACCATTCATCAGCTTCTTCCCCAGTCTCAGTTCCCTCGAATCTAGGTAGATGGAAGGTTAGGAATTGCGGCAGACTCATTTCATAAGGCAATAGCGGCTGTACAATAGGTTCCACACCCACAGCCAGGCAGTCTTGGCACAGGGTGCCGACACGAAGATCTGATCTATCCTCTCTAACCATTCCTCAGCTTCTTCCCCAGTCTCAGTTCCCTCGAATCTAGGTAGATGGAAGGTTAGGAACTGCGGCAGACTCAGTTCACAAGGCAATAGCGGATGTACAATAGGTTCCACACCCACAGCAGGTGGTGGTAGAGGATTCGTCTGAGTAATGCTAGCGTTAACACTTCCTACATCGCCCACCTCCTCATTGAGGTTCCCCAAATTTATGGCTGTCATGCTGTAATACAAGGGTTAACAACAATTCCAGAAACAATACATGTATTACACCGTTAGATAACATGAATAACAATAAGCATGTTAGCATAACAATTATATACCAATATGCACCATATGCATAAACATGCTCATATGTAAACTCCTAGCCAACAAGTTGCTAAGGCTACCCTTCAATCATCCCCGGGTTCTCTAACCACTGCTCTGATACCACTAATGTAAGGACCCTAGTTCCTTACGTGCAAAATCAGGGCATAAGTAGAGCTAAAGTGTATTATCAGAGTATAAAAATTCGTGTTGAGGCCTTGAGCTTTAAGGATTACATGCCAAGATAATTACTTCCAAATGGATTAGTTACATTCCTAACAAAAGAATGTTAATTCTATAGATTTACACTACTCCTAGAGTAGAAACTATACAAAAGAATCACAGCTTCTATATCAAAAGAACTCGCTAGCTCACTGCGTCAACCCGACATTAGTCCCTTTATGCCAAGATGTACCTACCAGGACAACTCCCAAATCATGAGCATATAATAATCCATATTAAACGTAGCATGATTAAAAAGCGTAAATGCCTAAGCCGTAATTACAAAACATGTGATATCCCCGAAATGATTATGTGATTTTAATCATTTGAGTTAAATTATGATGATTTGGGTGTTAATTCATGGGATTGGATTAATATTATTGGGGAGATTCATTTCAGGGTGCATGTGATGTATGTTGAGATTTTGGGGTCGTGGCTTGTTTATTTGGGGTGTGTGTTGTTTGTTTTGGGTAAAGCATGTTAACGAGAATTGAAGTATTTTATTGAGAAAATACTATAAATATCATGTGAGGATATTTTAATACACCGTGCTAAATACCGGGACCAAAACATAACACATCATACCACCCAACACCCAACCCCCCCCCCCCCACCCCATACCAATCACACTGCACAGGCTGACTTTACTCACCACTTGGCTCAATCATTCCACCACTCTCAGCCATCCAAATTCTCGAGCCTTCTCTCCCATTTCTTCACCAGCTTCAGTTAAGCAAAATTCTGAGGAGCTTGTCCTTTTTCATCGCCTGGAAAGCCTTCAAAAATCGGAGCAAAGTAGGGTGAGAAACCATGCTCTGTTTTTATTTTAAACTTGTTTGAGTACATATTTTTAGGTGGCGAGAAAACGGCATGTTAGCTTAGGTTTCTTGAAACCTTTGATTTAAATGCTTACATGGTGTTATTATGAGGCTCTCTGTATTTTTCCTTGAGCATGTTGCATGTTTTATGTAGAGGATTAAAGTATGTGAAGTATAGTGTTCGAAAATCTGGGTAAGGAATATGCCCTGTTTTTCTGGAAAAAATATGGTTTGGGAGTGATTTTGAGGAGGTGATATCATGCACGTTAGCTTAGGTTTTTGGTAAACCTTTGATGTGAAAATATGCATGGTAGTTTTGTGAAGCCCTTGGCATGTTTGTTCGAGCATGCTTTATGTTATATGTGGTAGATATAATAGCATGAAGTGAAGTACTCAAAAATCTGGTAATGAAATATGTTGTTCTGTTTTCGGAAAAGTTGGTTGAGTACTTTGTAAATGGTTGACGTTTTTGCATGTGGGCTTAAGTTTGAGGTGTAAATTTGACATGAATACACTCAGGGTAGTGTGTGATAACTGCTAGCATGTTGGTCTTGGCATGTTGTATGTCTTACATGTTAGATTTAAGGGTGTGAATATAGGTGTTCGAGAATTCTGGGTTGGTATTTCTCGAACAGAGCATCTCGATCGATCGACATTTCATCTCGATCGATCGAGCGAGGCAGAATCTTGGTTTTGATTTAAGGCGTCTTCTCGATCGATCGGGAAGAGGGGCCGATCGATCGAGAGACCCAGAATGTTGAAAAATATAAATTGATATATTTTGTTAAAGTTTTGATATTGGATTGTAATAAAACATCTAATATTGTGTTGTACACTGGTGTAGAGCCTTCACAGGTAGCTACACAGCGCAGGGGATAGAGTCCTGCAACACACCACATTTTGGAAAGGTACGTAAGCGACGTACGGGCATCCCGACGGTAACATGTACTTATGTTTATCTGTGTGACACATGATGAATGCAATGTGATGCATTAAGATTATGATACATGTTATTATGCATTGTGTTGCATATTATGCATTGTTGTTGCATATTGTGATGTGGAATAAAGATGTGTATTCCACGAGTCAGGGCGATCACAGTTAAGGTTTTAATGCTTACGCTTTACCGCTGAAAATGTGGAGCGGGAGGGGGGAGGCTCGCTTGCACATGGAGGCGAGGTATACCATACTGAGCGAGGAAGAGATACCGCTAGTATGAAGAAGCGAGTATGCGATACCACTTGTTTTGAGATTATGAAAGCATTAAAATAACTGATGATGACTGACTCAAGAAAAATAGGAAATGTCATGACATTTATTTATGAAGCCATACATTCATATAATGTGTTTTATTATGAATTATGGTACAGGGACAACCAATGGGCGTTATAAATGCAGGAAATACAGGAAGTGCTTGTGTTTAGGATTGTGCATTTATGCCTTACTTTCATATTATGTTGAATATGAATTGTTTTATGCTCATGTGTTGGGGGTTGTCTTTGTAGGTGCTTTTGTGGACGAGAACCAGGGTTGGGGTTGATATGCTGAGCTGTAAGGAGTGCTACATGATTAGCATGTTAGAGAATTTTTTTGTATAGCTTCTACTGAGTAGAGTAAGACTATAATGTAGTACCTTAGTAGGAATTGTGTTATTCCTTTTGAAACATTTTGGTACTTTAATCTCTAAAGCTCAGGTTAATCAACACAATACGTTACTCTGATATATTCACATGAATGTTTAGTTCTCTAAATTGCACCTTAGTAACTTGATGTGATAACGGGGTCTCACATTTAGTGGTATCAGAGCAGTGGTTAGATAACCAGGGAAGAGTGAAGGGTAGTCTTTAGAAACAAGTTGGCTAGGTATTCATTTGGGCATGCTTATGCATGTGATGCATATGGTTGTATAAGTGTTATACTAACATGCTTTGAATATGATACTCTTGTTATCTAACGGCTTATATTATGAACTGCTTTTGGTATTGTTGTTAACTCTTGTATTACAGCATGGCTGAGATTAATCCGGAGAACCCCAATGAGGAGATAGGGGATATGGACAGTAGGAATGCCAGTATTGCTCAGCCGAATCCTTTACCACCACCTGCTGTGGGCATGGAGCCCAGTGTACAGATGTTACTGCCAAGGGAGCTCAGTTTGAAGCAGTTTCTGAGTTTCCATCCGCCCATGTTTGAGGGGATTGAGTCTGGTGAAGTAGCTGAGGAGTGGTTGGAACGTATAGAGCAGATACTTGTGACTGCACCCTGTGCACGCACGGCATGGCTAAGGTTAGCCGAGTTTCAGATGGCTAAGAAGCCTGCTATGTGGTGGAAGACCACCGTGATGGAGCTGAGAGCTCTAGGTATGGCAGTTGACTGGAGTGTATTCCGGACCCGGTTCCTTAACTGGTATTTCTCTGCAGCTGCTAGACAATTAAAGAGGATGAGTTCAACAGTTTGAAGCAGGGTAGCATGTCAGTGTCAGACTATGCTATGCAGTATTCCTCACTGCTGAGGTATGTACCTCATATTGCTGTCAGCAGCCATGCAAAGATGAGGAATTTTCTGAAGGGATTGAGGCCAGAACTATTTGATAGGGTTATCTCCAACAACCCCAGTTCATTTGATGACGCCCTGACACGGGCAGAGTTAGCGGAGACTGCGGTGGGCGCGTACAAGGATGTTGTACCCCATTCTGTACCACCACAGAGGCCTGCTGCTGATAGTCTGAGGCCACGAGGGGATCAGTTCAAGGCTCGTGGGGCCTCATCATCTTCCAAATTTAGTGGGAAGAAGTCTCAGGGTCAGAAACAGAACAATAAGGGACCCACACAGGGGAGCAAGACAGTGGGAAACAAGTGTAGCAACTGTGGAGGATGGCACTTGTCACGGGACTGTCAGGGTTGCTATATCTGTGGCAAGGTGGGCCACTTTGCATGAGGTTGCCCCAATCGGGCAGGTCAGACAGACTCAGGGCCGAATAGGCCGAGGTTTGATGCTGGGAGGGCACCACAGAGACAGCAGTTTGCACCACGACCACATGGAGGTCAGACGACAGGACCGCCGCAGGGACAGGTGTATGCACTGACCAGGGAGCAGGCTGAGGCAGCCCCAGAGGAGGTCATTGCTGGTACGTGCCATTTATTTACGTACCCTGCACTTATATTGATAGATACAGGTGCTTCCCATTCTTTTGTATCTACTGCTTTTGTGGAGGGACACCGTTTGTGCTCGTCTCTGTTACCCACGCCTCTCATGGTCTCGACACCCACGGGGAAGCATGTGATTGCGGATCGGCTGTTGTCTGATTGCCTCATTTATTTTGAGAACAATGATCTGAGGGCCGATCTGATTCAGTTAGAGATGGCAGACTTTGACTGTATTATCGGCATTGATGTGTTGAGCAGATACCGAGCTGTGGTAGACTGCCGGCAGAGGATTGTACGTTTTCTGTCTGATCAGGGGTTTCAGTGGACCTTTTATGGGGACGGCTCTCGTCCAAAGATTCCGGTAATATCAGCGATTAAGATGTCGCGGTTATTGGAACGCGGCCACATGGGCTACCTTATCTATGCAGTGGATGCATCAGACGAGAAGGAAGAGAGATCCGAGGACATTCCGGTGGTGGCGGAGTTCATTGATGTGTTCCCAGATGAGATTCCGGGGTTTCCGCCTGTCAGGGATGTTGAGTTTGCTATTGAGCTGCTGCCGGGGACATCAGCCATTTCTCGTGCCCCATACAGGATGGCACCGGCAGAGCTGAGGGAGCTGAAGGTACAGTTACAGGAGCTCCTCGACAAGGGATACATCCGTCCTAGTGTATCGCCTTGGGGTGCACCAGTCTTGTTCGTGAAAAAGAAGGATGGATGAATGCGTCTGTGCATTGACTATAGGCAATTGAACAAGGCTACAGTGAAGAACAGATATCCACTTCCGAGGATTGATGATATGTTCGACCAGCTTCAGGGTACAGAGGTGTACTCCAAGATAGACTTGAGGTCAGGCTATCACCAGGTGCGGGTTAGAGCTGGTGATGTCCAAAAGACGGCTTTTAGAACTCGGTATGGGCACTATGAGTTCTTGGTGATGCCATTCGGGGTGACGAATGCCCCTGCTACATTTATGAGCCTGATGAACAGAGTATTTCAGGAGTACCTCGATCAGTTTGTGATCGTGTTCATTGATGACATCCTGGTCTATTCAAGGAATGAGAAGGATCATGCCGATCATCTGAGGATAGTGCTCCAGATCCTCAGAGATCATCAGTTGTACGCCAAACTCAGCAAGTGTGAGTTTTGGCTGAGCAGTGTAGCCTTCTTGGGCCATATCATATCACGAGAGGGGATATCAGTAGACCCGAGGAAGATAGAGGCAGTTATGGATTGGTCTGCCCCTACTTCAGTCAGTGAGATTCGAGGTTTTCTTGGTCTGGCTGGCTATTACCGACGTTTCGTCGAGGGTTTCTCAAGGATCGCCAAGCCACTTACACAGCTGACTCAGAAGGGAGTCCCATTCTGTTGGACAGAGGCTTGTGAGCAGAGTTTCATGGAATTAAAGCACAGACTGACTCCTGCACCAGTTCTAGTGATTCCCAAGGAGAACAAAGGATTTGTTCTTTATACCGACGCATCGCTACAGGGATTAGGGTGCGTACTGATGCAGGACAGACATGTAGTGGCTTATGCTTCGAGACAGTTGAAGCCACACGAGACGAGGTATCCAGTCCATGATCTGGAGTTGGCAGCTATAGTGTTCGCCTTGAAGATATGGCGACACTATTTATACGGTACCTCATTTACCATCTTCACTGATCACAAGAGCCTGAAGTTCTTGTTTACACAGGCTGAGCTGAACATGAGGCAGAGGAGATGGATGGACCTGCTGAAGGATTATGATTGTGAAATCCTATACCATCCTGGGAAAGCAAATCTGACAGCCGACGCCCTGAGTCGGAAGGTGCGGAGCACTGCAGAGGATGCCATGTGTTTATCAGCTATGTTGGGCTCCTACTGCCATTTGGGATTCGATTTTGATGTATCTTCTTCACCAGTACAGGTTTTGACCTTGCTAGTTGAGCCTGTTATTTATGATCACATCAGGAAGGCTCAGGGGACCGATGCAGAGGTTCAGAGATGGATGTCGGTGGTTCATTCAGATCAGCCATCGAGATTCAGAGTGGCTGAGGACGGTTCTCTGAGACTTGGCGACAGATGGGTGGTTCCAGATACACCCGAGTTACGACAGGGTTTATTACAGCGAGCTCATTGCAGCAGGATGAGTATCCACCCAGGCGGGAAGAAGATGTATAAGGATCTACGCAGCCAGTTCTGGTGGAGGCGTATGAAACAAGATGTCACCTCATTTGTCAAGCGCTGTTTGATTTGTCAGCAGGTGAAGGCTGAGAGGCAGAGGCCTGGAGGTGAACTAAGGAGTTTGGAGATACCCGAGTGGAAGTGGCAGCACGTGTCTATGGATTTCGTGACCCACTTACCGAGGACTATTTCGGGTTTTGATGCCATCTGGGTAGTCGTGGATAGACTGACTAAAGTGGCTCACTTAATTCCCTACTGTATGTCATATACGCACTTGAGGATGGCACAGTTATATGTCAGAGATGTGGTAAGACTGCACGGGATCCCTGTTTCGATAGTGTCCGATCGAGATCCGCGGTTCACATCTCACTTCTGGGAGGGTCTGCAGACAACTCTAGGTACAGAGTTGAGGCTGAGCACAGCCTATCACCCTCAGACAGACGGACAGACCGAGCGTACGATACAGACGCTCGAGGATATGTTGAGAGCTTGTGTGCTAGAGTTCGACATATCATGGCAGGACTCGATAGCCTTAGTGGAGTTCTCTTACAACAACAGCTACCAGGCAAGTATACAGATGGCTCCTTTCGAGGCCCTCTATTGTAGGCGTTGTAGGTCACCCTTGTGTTGGGATGACTTGGACCGTAAATCGGTTGGAGGGCCAGAGTTGGTTCAGGAAATGGAAGAGAAAGTTAAGGTTATCAAGAGAAAGATGAAGACAGCTCAGGACAGACAGGCAGCATATGCCAATCAGCGGCGTAGGCCGTTGGAGTTTCAGTTAGGCGACAGAGTTTTTCTGAAGATCTCACCTTTCAGAGGCGTAGTACGGTTTGGTATGCGGGGGAAGTTGTCTCCTAGATACGTGGGGCCGTATGAGCTCTTACAGCGTGTTGGTACTCTGGCATACCGTTTGGCTTTACCGCCTTCTCTGTCTGGTATACACGACGTTTTTCATGTGTCTATGCTGAGGAAGTATGAGCCGGATCCTTCACATGTGTTGCAGCCTTCAGAGGTGCAGATTGTGTCCGATGTTTCTTATGAGGAGCGGCCTATCAGGATTTTGGATAGGGCAGACCGCAGACTTCGGAACAAGGTTATTCCTATGATCAAGGTTTTGTGGGATCGTAGGGGTGTCGAGGAGGCCACGTGGGAGACAGAGCGACACATGGTGCAGCACTATCCAGAGCTGTTTTCTGGTATGCTTTTATGTTTGTTTTACTTCATGTTGGTAAGCATGTTTGATTTCGGGGACGAAATCTTATAAGTAGGGGATTATTGTGATATCCCCGAAATGATTATGTGATTTTAATCATTTGAGTTAAATTATGATGATTTGGGTGTTAATTCATGGGATTGGATTAATATTATTGGGGAGATTCATTTCAGGGTGCATGTGATGTATGTTGAGATTTTGGGGTCGTGGCTTGTTTATTTGGGGTGTGTGTTGTTTGTTTTGGGTAAAGCATGTTAACGGGAATTGAAGTATTTTATTGAGAAAATACTATAAATATCATGTGAGGATATTTTAATACACCGTGCTAAATACCGGGACCAAAACATAACACATCATACCACCCAACACCCAACCACCCCCCCAACCCATACCAATCACACTGCACAGGCTGACTTTACTCACCACTTGGCTCAATCATTCCACCACTCTCAGCCATCCAAATTCTCGAGCTTTCTCTCCCATTTCTTCACCAGCTTCAGTTAAGCAAAATTCTGAGGAGCTTGTCCTTTTTCATCGCCTGGAAAGCCTTCAAAAATCGGAGCAAAGTAGGGTGAGAAACCATGCTCTGTTTTTATTTTAAACTTGTTTGAGTACATGTTTTTAGGTGGCGAGAAAACGGCATGTTAGCTTAGGTTTCTTGAAACCTTTGATTTAAATGCTTACATGGTGTTATTATGAGGCTCTCTGTATTTTTCCTTGAGCATGTTGCATGTTTTATGTAGAGGATTAAAGCATGTGAAGTATAGTGTTCGAAAATCTGGGTAAGGAATATGCCCTGTTTTTCTGGAAAAATATGGTTTGGGAGTGATTTTGAGGAGGTGATATCATGCACGTTAGCTTAGGTTTTTGGTAAACCTTTGATGTGAAATATGCATGGTAGTTTTGTGAAGCCCTTGGCATGTTTGTTCGAGCATGCTTTATGTTATATGTGGTAGATATAATAGCATGAAGTGAAGTACTCAAAAATCTGGTAATGAAATATGTTGTTCTGTTTCCGGAAAAGTTGGTTGAGTACTTATGTAAATGGTTGACGTTTGTGCATGTGGGCTTAAGTTTGAGGTGTAAATTTGAGATGAATACACTCAGGGTAGTGTGTGATAACTGCTAGCATGTTGGTCTTGGCATGTTGTATGTCTTACATGTTAGATTTAAGGGTGTGAATATAGGTGTTCGAGAATTCTGGGTTGGTATTTCTCGAACAGAGCATCTCGATCGATCGACATTTCATCTCGATCGATCGAGCGAGGCAGAATCTTGGTTTTGATTTAAGGCGTCTTCTCGATCGATCGGGAAGAGGGGCCGATCGATCGAGAGACCCAGAATGTTGAAAAATATAAATTGATATATTTTGTTAAAGTTTTGATATTGGATTGTAATGAAACATCTAATATTGTGTTGTACACTGGTGTAGAGCCTTCACAGGTAGCTACACAGCGCAGGGGATAGAGTCCTGCAACACACCACATTTTGGAAAGGTACGTAAGCGACGTACGGGCATCCCGACGGTAACATGTACTTATGTTTGTCTGTGTGACACATGATGAATGCAATGTGATGCATTAAGATTATGATACATGTTATTATGCATTGTGTTGCATATTATGCATTGTTGTTGCATATTGTGATGTGGAATAAAGAGGTGTATTCCACGAGTCAGGGCGATCACAGTTAAGGTTTTAATGCTTACGCTTTACCGCTGAAAATGTGGAGCGGGAGGGGGGAGGCTCGCTTGCACATGGAGGCGAGGTATACCATACTGAGCGAGGAAGAGATACCGCTAGTATGAAGAAGCGAGTATGCGATACCGCTTGTTTTGAGATTATGAAAGCATTAAAATAACTGATGATGACTGACTCAAGAAAAAGAGGAAATGTCATGACATTTATTTATGAAGCCATACATTCATATAATATGTTTTATTATGAATTATGGTACAGGGACAACCAATGGGCGTTATAAATGCAGGAAATACAGGAAGTGCTTGTGTTTAGGATTGTGCATTTATGCCTTACTTTCATATTATGTTGAATATGAATTGTTTTATGATCATGTGTTGGGGGTTGTCTTTGTAGGTACTTTTGTGGACGAGAACCAGGGTTGGGGTTGATATGCTGAGCTGTAAGGAGTGCTACAGGATTAGCATGTTAGAGAATTTTTTTGTATAGCTTCTACTGAGTAGAGTAAGACTATAATGTAGTACCTTAGTAGGAATTGTGTTATTCCTTTTGAAACATTTTGGTACTGTAATCTCTAAAGCTCATGTTAATCAACACAATACGTTACTCTGATATATTCACATGAATGTTTAGTTCTCTAAATTGCACCTTAGTAACTTGATGTGATAATGGGGTCTCACAAAACACTTCCTGTTTCCCAATTGCATTTTAACGCTCCCTTTTTTGGTTGTCCCTGTATCATAGCTCATGAGTATAATCAATGGATTATTCAATGGTTTCACAAATGTCATGTCATATCACCAATCAGCAATCCATAGTCTGTTATAACAGTGTATTTTAATGCACCTCGCATGTCATGACAGCGGCACCAATACCCCTCGCTTCGACATATTAGCGGCATTGAATAACCTCGCTCAAATGCGACATGCGGCAATACCCTCGCTTCAACATTTGGCGGCAAATATTCTTTCCTCGCTATAATATGACAGCGGCAAAGTATTCTATCATCGCTTCAAGTGACAGCGGCAAAGCACTAAAATCATCACTCCAATATAACCATGACTCATGGGATGTGCACCAAGTGTTCAACATACACATATACAATCATAATGCATAATTCAACATATATTTGCAATTCACAATGCACAATTTAATATATACTTGCATCCTCAATGCATGTTCCAACAAGTATATAAAATACATGTAACGCTGGGTGCCCGTACGTCTCTCTACGTACCTTTCCAAAAGTAGGATGTGGTAGGACTTTACTTCCTTGGCTGTGTTGCCACCTGGGATGGTTCTACACAATCACACAAACCAATATTAGAAGCCAATAATAGCCCAATACCAAAAATCCCACAATAATAATCAAAACACATAATTTGGCTTCTCGCGATCGATCGCAAATGGACCCCGATCGATCGCGAGATGCTACTGCCTCAATGCCCAAAATTCACCATTCGGCGATCGATCGCTGAAAAACATGCTGATCGATCGCTGACTTCGCCGATCGATCACGCAAACTCGCGATCGATCGCCGAAAGTCTATGCCTCGCATCGATCCGGAAAAACGCGCCGATCGATCGTGGATGTCTGTAATCGCGAAAAACCACCATTTTCGAGCACCATCCTCATGCTACCATAAAACATACTACAAACTATCATACTTCAACAACTCAACACACAAAATACTCCATTATACTACCATGTAACTACACAAAATAATATTCTCAACAAAAAGCTACTACACATGTCATTTCCACCTAACAATTTATCTAAACTCAACCAAAACATTAACCATTACATAACATGGTTCCTCACCCTTTTTGCTCCAACTTTTTGCAAGGTTTTAAGCAATATGGAAGCAAGCATTTCTCTCCTCTCTGCTAATCTGAAGTGGGAAGAAAATGGGGGAATAAAGTGGTAGAGAATGAGTGGTGGGAGGTTGAGTGTTGAATGAGTGCAAGAGGTATGGGTGAAAAGGGTATGGGTTGTGTGGTGGGGGTTTAATGAGTGTAGTAGGAGTAGCATGGTATACATTTTGAATTGTGTACCGGTAATTAGCATGATGTATTAAAATATCCCTACATGATATTTTATAGCATTTACTCTAAATAAAAGAAATGCATCAAGACTCCAATTAAACATGATTTACCAAAAACAATTAACACCCACCCAAATAAACCATGACATAACTCAAATTCCCAACATGCATCACATGCCCCCTGAAATACATTACCAGGTCATGCCCACCGCATGACTAAGCATATCACCATATTTATTAATTCGACACCAATAAATTAATACCATAATCCTCACATAAACATAATTAATGCTCAATTGCACATAATCACTTCGGGGACATCACAAAAGCTTTCTTGTAGTGTACCCTTTTGTTTCTTGTCATCAAAATGCTCCAAAACATCCATATTTATAGTGTAGAAGGCTCCCAAGGCTCCTACTTGCCGTTGCTACACATAAGGCTTGAATCACTCCAAGATCACCTCGGACATCGCCTCGGGCGATCACCATCGCCTCGTTCTAACGGTCAAATCTGGCCCAGATTGCCTCAGGCATTCCTTGCATCGCCTGGGGCGATCGCCCTTTGAAAATTTGTCGTAGGTAAGCTTCTGGATCGCCTGGGGCGATCTGGATCGCCGGGCGCACAGCGTGCCATCGGCTGGGTCGATGGTGCGCGGCGTTGGCACGCATGGCTCGGATCACCTGAGGTGATGGCCCGGATCGCCTGAAACTATCTGCCTGATTTCAACGCTCTCAAACTTCGCACTTTTTGACCATCTTAAGCTCGTTTCTGGGAAAAGTGGTGAACATAAAAGTTGTAGCCCTTCCACTTAGCTACGTGTGTAGAAACATTCTTTGCATTTCATTAAGGTATGAAGAAGTTATGCCCAAAATGATACAGCCGCTCAAACCTTGCTACAATCTGCACTTGCTATGACTTCCATGCCATTTTGCTCCATGATGCAATCCGAATTGGACTGTGATGTTTGAATATGAAATCTATCATATTGAGTTGGCTTTCCATCCTCTTTAGATTCACATTATTCGAAGCATCGAGCCAAGAGATATAATCAAAACATTGCACTGCGCTCCAAGTGGCTTCTATATGAACTTGCCCACCAACGGACAATTGGATTGTGGGTTTTCATATCATCATAAAATATTGTTTTAACATCATTCCACACATGTTGAACACTAATTATCGTCGTTCATAGATGTCTTTCCTCTCGTTAGCTTCCTTGATAAAATCCACGGTGACATTGTGTAACTTGGGTCCTCTTTCATTGGTCTTCCCAACCAATTTATCAATCTAACCATGTACACTAAGTAGACATATTAGTACAACAAATACAAGTTTTGTTGATCATCGAAATTCATAAATAATTCGGAGATAAATTAAGCATTAAACTCAACAATGCGTTTAAGGCTCAACAATAGTGATATCGACTAGTGCAACTCTGAATTGTGCTATAAGTGCAAATTTGACTTGATTGAGTTTGCTTGGAATGTTTATTTAAGGTAACGAAAAGGATGATATACTAACGGAAATGTTTTAAAGGAATAAAACTAAAATATGCTAAAATATTCCTCATTTTCTTATATTGTGAATTAAAGAAGACTTTAACAAATAGATGAATATAAATGATGATTTTATATGGATTTTATAGATTTACATATGACATTGGAGCTCCACGAGCTACAAGGACGATATTCATCCTTTAGAAAGAAAGATTAGGTATGTTGCGGTCGGTAACATACGACATGTATCTATATTATTTGATATATGAATTGCTGAACTTACGTGAATTACGTGAAACTACTTGGCTATGTGAAACTACTTGGCTATGTGATTTTAATTGAATTATGAGCATTCACGGCATTCATGATTGGCATATCGATGTATGAAAATAAATGGTTTGTTAACACACATCATTTTGATAAATATACATCTATATATGATATACATGTTGGGCATATCATGTTGATCTATCCACTTCCTTGATATCCTTGATGATGATTGAGTTGATTTACTCTGAGTGTCGGGGACGACGGGCACGGCTATAACATGCAGTTTAGGCAGCGACTGTAGTCACGCGCGTTTCTATCGGACCTAGACACGAGGGATGACGAGCACAGCACATGATGATTCTCCTAGCGCAAAGTGTGTGTGGTCACCCTCTGCTCGAGGTTGATATTGATTGATGATACCTTTCTTTGGACTTCGATATTTTGGTATCTTGAGATTTTGATCCATTGTACATTACATGCATTGCATTACATTGCACTTCATTACATCATATATCATATTTTATAGATGCATGTTGTAATTACTTGATTGTTTCATATTGGGCTTGGGCTCACCCCAATGGGGGCTGTTGTTGTCTTTGTGTGTGGACAATGACAGGTATTACAGGTAATCAGGATCCCAAAGAGGCGATGCTCGATGGAAGTCTTACCTGAGCTTGATTTCTTTTGTCTTCTCCTAGTCGAAGGATAGTTAAGTATACCAGGGTGTGTCATGGATAGTATAACTATGTCAAATAAGTTTATTCAGTTGAGTCTTGAATAACGGTGTTTAGTCGGTGTTCTTTTCCTTCTGATAGTATTGTGTATGTACTTGTTGTACTGGGATTTGCTTATTGTGTTTTCATTTTTTGCTGGTATGTCCCTGGGGAGGTCATGCCGAAATTTTTTGAGCCACTTGTTGGCAGAATATAGAATGTAAAAAAAAAAATTATTCCTCTTTTTACAAATCAATAATCATTGTGTGCTAATTAAACACTTGATTAGGAGCGGGTCATCACAGTTGGTATCAGAGCATAAACTGGGAATGCTCTAGTCTTGAGTCTTGTGTACACTTGAATAGGCACGGAACATGTGTGTATGTGTTTGAAACTTATTTGATCTATTTGCTCTTACATGATTTGGAGTGCAATAGTTGATGTCGATATGCGATTTATATGTGAGTATGCTGAGTTGTGTCGTATTGATATTGACCACGATATCGATACATTAATGTTTATGTTTGATAAAACTTAGTAGGGAAAGAATTTACACTCGAGCACCTACAAAACCTGTTATTATTTAACGAATACTGCATTATATTGAATAAATGAAGAATATGCATATCAAATGAGACATTCAAACCCTTTATAGAAATTTTAAGTATGAGGTCATTGAGCAATGAAGTTGCTCTGAAACCTGTTGAGAAAATCACATGATCGATTGAATTATGAGATAATTGAAATGAGAGTCCTTGAATGGGATTGAGATATCTCCAGGACATAGAGCCATTTCGATTTTGGCATTGCAATGCTGGAAAAGAATGAGATATGACTATGACAAATGAATTAAACATATGACAGTTTTACAAAAAGTAAAAAGAATGAACTGATGAATATGTTAAATGACAACGTAGTTAGATACTAGTTTTGATAACATGGAATATATGTGCGATATTGTCACCAAGAATGAATTGTATAAAAACATCATGAGATGGTGGGAAATTACAAAAGTCTGAGATATAGATAGAGAGCTTTTGGGGAAGTTTTATCCTTAGGATGATTCCCATGTATATCAAAATTGTGAAATGAAATTTAATGATGAGATGGCTATCTTGAAGTATGATCGAACCTACAGAACATTATTTTCCATAAGTAGTTCGATGTTTATTGATATATATGAGTAGATGAAATTTTAGGACAAGATGTCTAAGTCCAAATTTCATCAAATTCCATCTGTGTTGGGATACTTTATAATTTGAATGAGATGAAGTAATAAATTAAGAGTAATAGCTTTATATCTGAAAAAAAATGATTGAGCATTTAAGTTGTTATGTGTTAATAACATAGTCAATCATTTAAGTTGTTATGTGTTAATAACATAGATGAAGCAAAAATTATGTGACTCATCAGCATGCATAATCAGAGAATGTACAGATGTACATCCGGACACGAATTGAACGATGCGTAAAAATAATTAAATAAATGCTAAAAATGGTTCGATATATTTGAAAACCATTAATGAAATGATTACATACGAACTTTGCATAAATGTACCATAAAATCTGTTTCAAGCACAATTGAATTTTCTGAAAATGTAGAATTGGTACGAACCCAAACCTGGAGATCACGCGACAATAGTGTTGGACACGAACTTGTGCTCTGAGCTATCATGAATTTCAGGTTAACTAAAGTGATTAGTTTGGGTATATTAAAGAATAGAATTTGGCACGGAACTGGATATTAACTCGTTATAGACTCCGTGCATTTGTGGTACATTTTTTAGAAAATTTTAAAACTGGTAAATCTTTTGAAGATACTTCCAATGCGATTGGTGAGCATACCGATATGGAGATTTTTATTCGGTATTGAATTTAGACAACTGAAATGAGTGTCTTATGTTAAGGATTTACCTGATTTATTATCTTATGACGATTTTGTACGTCTATGAAAAGATCTGCACTCTGAATGGTATCAGGTGTCAATCCAAAACCAAGAGCTGCTTAAATCTATCTTGTTTGCTCGATGTATGATTATGTCATGCGAGTATTCCACTTCTTGATATTCTATTGAACTCAGTGAGTCTAATCTTTGAAATTCCTAATTGACATGTGATTCTCCTATTAGTAATATGTTAGTATTTCAAGATGAAAATAAGCTGTGTTGAATATCCTAATCAGATATCTCAGATTCCTTACGTGAAATATTTCTAATCAATTTGTCCCTGAATATGGATTGCACAGGATGGTAATCTTTCTATCATGTTATTTAGCGGGATTGATCTTTCCCATCGATAGTGAAGAATATGAAAATCTCACATCTCTTATGCGATTAACTCAAGCGAGTCAGATATTTCTCTGACCAGACGAGCGTAACTTTGGTTCTTTGATTAACCACTGAATCTGTTTTTGTCATTCTTTCTGACATCAAAGAAAATAGGACAGATCTGAATCGATCTTTCAGTTGCGTATTAAGAAATGATTCTATTTGCCAAGCTATCTAAACGAAATTTTGGATGATCGAAGTGATACTCTTGAGCCACGTTCTCGACGTAGCATTTCTGTTAATTCAACGAAGGTCGAAGTAGTGTTAAACTGGCTAAGACCTACCAATGTAAACGAGGTCCGATGTTTTGTGGTTTAGGGGATTCCAAATATCAATTTATCGAAAGGTTCTATTTTTTAAAAATGGCTAAACCTATTACTCAACTGACACAGAAAAGTTGAAAATGTATTTGGTCAGATGATTATGAAATTTGTTTTCTTGAGACCCTATATATAGTTTTAAAATGGTAACAAATGTTTTGTTTTAAAAATTTGACATCATTATTTATAAGGGAGAAAAATTTATTTTTATTCGGACCACAAGAACTTAAAATATCTATTTCGATCTGAATACGAGGTAACGCAGGTTGATGAATCTTTTGAAGGATTACGATTGTGAAGCTCAAAATCATCCTAGATGAATGAATGTCGCTATGGCTGTCCTCAGTCGTAAAGTCTACGAGTCTATTCTAGCTTATGTTCGTACCGCCAAGTGCATGCTGATAGTTCTGCATCTGACTGAGCTTTTCAATCATACCAGAAATTCTATCATTGTTTCAGCATTTCAGTTGAGTTGGACTGTATTCTAAACATCAGTTTAGCCTAACGAATTGATGTTCAAACTCGAGGATCTTAAGAATTTATATCTTCAGGACATCCTTTTAGCTTTCAAGTATCTTCTGATAGTTTCTACGACTAAATGATTCATAAGTTGATCTTGATAATTCTAATTCGACCTCTGAAATTATTCGAGAAGTTCATAACTGCGATGACAATATCTACCCTGAAGATGAAAGATGCATATAACTCTGAGACATCAGTTCTGATGGAGATGTATGAGATAAGATGATTACTGATTTTATTTTCAAATGTTGAGATTGTCAGCCGCCTAAACCAAATGAATAAAACTTAGAGGGTTGCTTCATGGCTTTGAAAGTCCTTATACGAATATCTACAGAACGAGCTTAGGTTTGAGATCTTTTGAAACCTTTTGGAAGAGACGTTGTAGATCGTCTCTAGCCTGGAAAGAAATTGGTAAAAAACCAGTTGACTGGACCTGATATAATACGAGAAACGAATGGTAAGATTTAGTTGTTTAGATAGCGGATGATGGCCGCCCAGGATCGTCAAGCTAGTTATGCTTCTAAACGAAGACGACCCATAGAATTTCAGTTAGGAGATCGTGTACTTCTGGAAAATTTCTCCGTTATAGATACTAATCGTTTTGGCATGCGAGGCAAACCAGCACCTTGTTACATTGACCGTGCAAGATCCGAGATCGAATTGGAAATCTTGCCTATAGATTGGCATTGTCACCGGCTTTATCGGTCACTCACGATGTATCTTTCTTCAAGTTGCTCGTAGCGAATATATTATTGAATCTATGTCTTTCAGCCTGATGAGATTGGGTTTGATCATTCATGTTAACCATCTTGTTCGCATGTTGGATCGTAAGGATATATACCTATACCATTGTGTTCAATATATCCTGCCATGTATTCTGATCCATATCATGTTTTCAGCGCTGAGTTGGATTTATGTTTGTGATTTCGAGGACGAAATCTGTTTAAGTGGGGGAGAAGTGTAAGGCCCCGAGAATTTATTAATAATAATTAAATATGATTTGGGCATTGGAATTAATTAATTAGAAATAAAATTGACAATATGAATGTCAACTGACAATTTAATCAGAACAAGAGATAATTTTGAAAAGGTAAAATAAGCTCCGTTAATATGAAAATAAATTATTAAAATAAAGAATTAAATTTTGTGTTATAGTAGTGGGTATAAATCCCAATTGTTGACTGTAAATTTAATTTATCAGTACACCGGCGACACTCCGATGCACATAACTGGACTGGAAACACATATATTAAAATGTATTCAGACTATTTTTCACACACTAAAATGTGTAAAGACTCACACACACATCGCGTTCAGCTCTCAAACCCGATTTCCTTTTTCCTCATCCTTCAACATGCGCTTCCGTCGACCCCTCGCCACTAAACTCGCGCGCCCGCCGCGTCCGCCACCTCCCGGTGCGTCTGACCTACCACCGTTTTCCCCACTCTCAGGCGCAACTTTCCACACAAAGAATCCATGGTGAGAGTTTCTGTTTCAGCTCGATTTTTGCCAGAAAAGTTTGATTTGCGATTTTTAGGGTTCATGTAGATTTGGTTGATTTCTTCCTTTTAACCATAGCTTAGTTTGAATTAAGTTGTGCCAAACCTCATCCTTACCATGACCGACGCTTTCTCTCAAGTCGCCGCCCCTGCAGCCGCCATGAGTCGCCGAAAATCATGCATGCAAGGTTGCGGTTACTGTTCACGAACAGAGAGTTAGGTGAGTTCGGATTTCCAGCATTGATAGCTAGCTATTGATTTTGATGCATTTGGGGTTATTTAGACAGAATAAAGTGTTTGTAATATATTGGAGATTTAGTTTAGTAGAAGTATTGCATTGCATGTTGAATTTGGTTCGAGTTTTGTCGATGTATTGGCGAGTGGATTTGAATTTCATGCATGTGGGAGGAAATGTTCTTGAATCATGTTTTAGTTTGATTAATCGTGTGTTGGAGGATTTTTACGGATTTTGCAAGTTGTCTTAATGTTTGGATCGATTCCTGTTGAAATTGGGGAAATGTCTAATGATTCACGTTGGCTTGTTTAAACCTTGAATTAGATAGTTGGGTAGGTTTCTATTATTACATCTTGTTTCCCCTTGTGGTATTGATTTAAATTGGCTACTTTGTTGGGGGAAATTGAGGTTGTCGATCATGCATGTTGTCCAGGCAGTTTCAGGTTGTAGTTTTGTCACTTGTGGCCTTGCTAGTTTGTGTTTTAACTTTGGAGATCACTTATTGGATTGTAGTGGAAATGGTTATGCAACTCTGAATTGTGCTATAAGTGCAAATTTGACTTGAAAGAGTTTGCTTGGAATGTTTGTTTAAGGTAATGATGTGACTAGAAATAGACACATCTATTGCGTTTAATTGTCTACGATTTGGTATATTTTGATGGATAAATTGATACATATGCTACCTAATCGTATATTTGTGTAAATGTAGGGAAAGGTGAAGAAATCAAGCTAAAATGATGAAAGAAGCAATAAAGTTGAAGAAAAGAGGAAAAAACCGGAATCAAAGACACATGTTGCTCCTTTCTCCTCAAATTTCTATCTATTCCAGCCAAGTTTTGGGAATGTGGTCCATATAAAAGTTGTAGAACTTTGAGTTATCTTCGCGTGGACAGCTGACTCGTCGAATTCGGAGTTCGTATGTGAAAGTTATGGCCAAAATACAAAACTCGCCAGAAAAATGATGGACAGGCGTAATTACGCCATTCACAGGCGTAATTACGCCAACGCTACGGCATGTCTAGGCGTAGCTACGCCATTATACGCGTAATTACGCCTGAAGACTTTTGGAAAATTAAAATTCTTGATTTCTTTCCTTCCCACATGGATTCTAACCTACTCCATCAGCCTCCCAATACATATATACTCAAAATTCAGACCTTTTAACCATCTAGATAGTTAGGGTAGAATAATTTTAGACTAGTTTTATATTTTCTTTTCAATTTTGTTGAAGAACGTCTACGAAGATCGAAGCGAAGGCGGGATTGACACCTCGACGAGCGGAGATCGGATTAGTTTTCTTTCCCTTGTTTTTATTTATAGTTTTGTTTTAATTATGTGTAGCTAATCTTAATTCTTGGTTGAGGAAGACAAAACCTTGGATTTATTTATCTTGGGGAGATTCATACGCTTTTGTTTATCGATTTTATTGAATTCATTGTTTTTCTGATTTTGTTGATATGATTGATGTTTGTTTATTGGATTGACAACCTAGTAACTTGCATATAATCTATTGCTAATTGGATATCAAATAAGAGATTGTTTGAGTAATCTAATTGAAGAAGCAACTAAGATCAATAATTGCCTGCTGTTGGTGTTATTAAATTCTTAGAGAAAACCATTGACTAAATTATATAAACCGCTTGTGTTTATGTTGTTTAGATTCATCGCTCACTAGTTTTGAATGATGTCATGATTTTAATCTTGAATATGCATATAGAGATTGATTGATTGGTTAAAGTTAAATTAGAACGCTTGGACTAATTGACTATGAATAAGGTGAGGGAGGAATTAGATTTCCAATTGATGAATATTCAAGTAAAATTGAGTCTTTTGTGAATCGATGAAATAGATGATAATATCCAAGGTAGAGTCGACCGATACCAAGAATCGCTTTCATTAGTTAATCTTTGTTTTAAATTTTCATTAGTATAATTCAACCTCACAACCCCATCCTTTATTATTCTTTTATTTTGATTTTCATTAACACAAAGATTCACACCTCCTCGTGGGATCGATCCCTACTCACGCTACTACATTATTGTTATCAATCTTGAGGATTGAGTGGGGTTAATTTGGGCGTACACGATAAACGCTACCAAATTTTGGCGCCGTTGCCGGGGAGGCGTTGTATATTTTTGTGTTAATATTTTCTGTTTTCTTTCTTTCTCTTTCTTTTTCCCCACCGCTACTCTTGTTTGTTAGTGCTTACAGGTTGATTTCTCAAAATCGGATCTTATCATGGAGGACTATAGGCGACTAGACGAATTGGCGTATCTTGTGCACCAACTTGGCGTAGGGAGTGGACAAAGAACATACAATTCAAGTTGGAGTGATCATCCCAATCTCAACTATGGCAATCAATGGATGAGCCCACCTCCACCTTACATGCAGTCCTATCTACCGCCATACATACCACAATATTCGTCATGGCAGCAACACCTCAATACCATACCCCTGGTGAGTCTTTAGAGAATCTTGTTTTAGCACTTAATGACAATACTTTGCAATTTCAACAGGAATTCAGGGCTAGCACTCAGAATTTGGGTAACCAAATCGAGCAACTTATTAAATCAGCCGATCAGATAGCAGCACAACCCACCGACTTTATACCCTCCCGGACGATGGAGGCACCACGAGAGAACATGGTTGCAATCGCCTCAAGGAGTGACGAAGAGGTAGGAACCCCGGGGGAGGTGGTACTGATGCCACCCAAGCTAGAAGAGGAGACACATGTGCCACTAGAAGAAGAGGAGCTTGCACATCATGCATCTCCACAAGGTATGTCTCCAACAACCCCCTATGTTGAATATGATCATGAACCCTTTGAAGAGAAAAAGGAACCGAAGGTCGAATACTGTGATGAAATGGACATGTTTGATGATTTTTTCTCTGACGATGAGGAGAAGGAAACTCCTACAAAATGCACGGATCCTGGTATGTTCACTGTCCCATGCATGATTGGAAATAATAGAATTGATAAGGCCATGCTAGACTTAGGAGCAGCAATAAATGTTATGCCTTATTCAATCTACACCTCTTTAGACCTAGGACCTCTTAAAAAATCTGAAATTGATATTCAATTAGCAAATAGGTCTACTGTGCATCCTAGGGGAATACTTGAGGACGTTCTAGTGAAAGTCGATAAATTGGTCTTTCCTGCTGACTTCTACGTACTTGACATGGAAAATGATAATAAAAGCAGCCCTATTCTGTTAGGGAGACCATTTTTGAAAACTTCCAAGTGCATAATAGATGTAAGTGGTGGTGCTTTTACTATGGAGTTTAATGGTGAGGTAGCTAAGTTCAATACTCATGATCCCGTTCATCCTACTACTGATTATACTATTGGCATCACACATCACGTATCACTAGAAAAATCACATACTGTCACTGAGCATGAACATGGGGTAACTACTGATCGACCTGTTGACGAAGGAGGTATGGGAGAAATTTTGACTGATACTTCATGTATTACTACTGCTTTACCAAATTCTCCTTTTAAAAATCTCAATTTTGAATTGCAGGTACCTGATGTTGAGCTGAAACTTCCTCCTGAACCTCACGATACATCAATAGAAAACGAGGGGATGCGAAAAGGGTTGAGGACCTCCAAGAAGTATAAGGCGAATAGGCATCGCCTTCGAGCTGTCAGAAGGATACTGAGGTGGGAAAAGGTGGCATGGGACACCAAACATGACCCACCATGAGCACGAGCATTGGAGTCGGGCCACCGACGTTAAACAGAGGCGCTGCTTGGGAGGCAACCCAAGGGGAGTTAGTTTCCCTTTCTTTTTATTTTTTATTGCTTTATTAGTTAGACTTTTCTCGTTTCTTGTATTTTTGCCTTACATTGGGGACAATGTAAGATTTAAGTATGGGGGAGGGATTAGTAGTGTGTTATTGTTTTTCTTATTTCAAAAATACAAAAAAATCGAAAAATTTAAAATTTTGAGCTCATAAGTAATGAACACATGCTTAGAATCACTAGCCCATGATGAAACCTAATTGATATCATGCATGCTTTTGAACATAGGTGAATTGTTAACCTTGGAACACTTTGAACTCTAATGCAAAGTTTACTTTAACTTAGTAGTTGAATATTTTGAGCACATTATTGTCATGGCTTGTGAAGTGTGCATAGCTTAGTGAAGATTGTGTAAACTTTGTGATAGTCTTAAGAAGTCTCTAATACATGCTAGAACTTAACTACATGCTCTTTGAGGCGTATGTCTAGACTACTTGCAAACATGAAAGTGATATAGGCAATCTTTGATGCGTTTGAGCCTTTCAAGCCTACCATGTAAACAAAATCAATCTCTAGTACCCTTTTTGAGCCTTAATGTAAAAGAATGGGAGTATGCTAAGCATACTCAAGACCCCCATTCAACATTCCTTGACTAGCTTATCATCCTTCCCTAATGAGCCTAAATGTGATTTTAATCCATACCTTTTAAGGGAGTATGATGTATTTCATTCAAATGCACTTGGGAATCATTGAAGTATATTTGTGAGCTTAATTGTCAAAAGAATGGAATGCATGAAAGAAAAAGGAATGCCTTGAGAAAATAGATAAAAATATGACTCCAAGGGGAGCCAAGGCACTAAAGAAGAAAAATGTTGAAATAAACCTTGAAAAAAATGAACAAGGTTTGAAAAATTCATACAAGAAGAGAAGCTTTTAGTGTTCATTTCATCATACTCTCTTGTTTGAATATCCTTACCCTTTCTTTCATAAGCCAATACCTAGGCCAAACTACAAGCTAATAAAGACCTACTTGATTTATGTTTGCAAAGTAGCTAAGATAGTGGAGAAGAGTGTGCAAGTGAGCTTATACTTGTGTTAGTGTATGACTTGAACTATTGTGGATTTACATATTTTGGAACTATAATTTGTACACAACACTTGTTTATGACCACACACACACGTTCACTATTTTGTTGAGTATGAAATGTATAGGGATTGAAATTGTTCCACTGTTAATTTTTCACCGCCTTTCATTACTATGCATGTTTTAAATTGTTGAGGCATAAAAGTGAGGACAAGTTAGTTTGTTATGATGCTATGAGCCAAGCAAAAAAATATTGTAGTTGTGTCTGATTTACTCGAGGTCGAGTAAAGATTAAGTATGGGGGTGTTTGATGTGACTAGAAATAGACACATCTATTGCGTTTAATTGTCTACGATTTGGTATATTTTGATGGATAAATTGATACATATGCTACCTAATCGTATATTTGTGTAAATGTAGGGAAAGGTGAAGAAATCAAGCTAAAATGATGAAAGAAGCAATAAAGTTGAAGAAAAGAGGAAAAAACCGGAATCAAAGACACATGTTGCTCCTTTCTCCTCAAATTTCTATCTATTCCAGCCAAGTTTTGGGAATGTGGTCCATATAAAAGTTGTAGAACTTTGAGTTATCTTCGCGTGGACAGCTGACTCGTCGAATTCGGAGTTCGTATGTGAAAGTTATGGCCAAAATACAAAACTCGCCAGAAAAATGATGGACAGGCGTAATTACGCCATTCACAGGCGTAATTACGCCAACGCTACGGCATGTCTAGGCGTAGCTACGCCATTATACGCGTAATTACGCCTGAAGACTTTTGGAAAATTAAAATTCTTGATTTCTTTCCTTCCCACATGGATTCTAACCTACTCCATCAGCCTCCCAATACATATATACTCAAAATTCAGACCTTTTAACCATCTAGATAGTTAGGGTAGAATAATTTTAGACTAGTTTTATATTTTCTTTTCAATTTTGTTGAAGAACGTCTACGAAGATCGAAGCGAAGGCGGGATTGACACCTCGACGAGCGGAGATCGGATTAGTTTTCTTTCCCTTGTTTTTATTTATAGTTTTGTTTTAATTATGTGTAGCTAATCTTAATTCTTGGTTGAGGAAGACAAAACCTTGGATTTATTTATCTTGGGGAGATTCATACGCTTTTGTTTATCGATTTTATTGAATTCATTGTTTTTCTGATTTTGTTGATATGATTGATGTTTGTTTATTGGATTGACAACCTAGTAACTTGCATATAATCTATTGCTAATTGGATATCAAATAAGAGATTGTTTGAGTAATCTAATTGAAGAAGCAACTAAGATCAATAATTGCCTGCTGTTGGTGTTATTAAATTCTTAGAGAAAACCATTGACTAAATTATATAAACCGCTTGTGTTTATGTTGTTTAGATTCATCGCTCACTAGTTTTGAATGATGTCATGATTTTAATCTTGAATATGCATATAGAGATTGATTGATTGGTTAAAGTTAAATTAGAACGCTTGGACTAATTGACTATGAATAAGGTGAGGGAGGAATTAGATTTCCAATTGATGAATATTCAAGTAAAATTGAGTCTTTTGTGAATCGATGAAATAGATGATAATATCCAAGGTAGAGTCGACCGATACCAAGAATCGCTTTCATTAGTTAATCTTTGTTTTAAATTTTCATTAGTATAATTCAACCTCACAACCCCATCCTTTATTATTCTTTTATTTTGATTTTCATTAACACAAAGATTCACACCTCCTCGTGGGATCGATCCCTACTCACGCTACTACATTATTGTTATCAATCTTGAGGATTGAGTGGGGTTAATTTGGGCGTACACGATAAACGCTACCAGGTAACGAAAAGGATGATATACTAACGGAAATGTTTTAAAGGAATAAAACTAAAATATGCTATAATATTCCTCATTTCCTTATATTGTGAATTAAAGAAGACTTTAGCAAATATATGAATATAAATGATGCTATTGTATGGATTTTATAGATTTACATATGACATTGGAGCTCCACGAGCTACAAGGACGATATTCATCCTTTAGAAAGAAAGATTAGATATGTTGCGATCGGTAACATACGACAGGTGTCTATATTATTTGATATATGAATTGCTGAACTTACGTGAATTACGTGAAACTACTTGGCTATGTGAAACTACTTGCCTATGTGATTTTAATTGAATTATGAGCATTCACAACATTCATGATTGGCATATCGATGTATGAAAATAAATGTTTTGTTAACACACATCATTTTGATAAATATACATATATATATGACATACATGTTGGGCATATCATGTTGATCTATCCACTTCCTTGATATCCTTGATGATGATTGAGTTGATTTACTCTGAGTGTTGGGGACGATGGGCATGGCGATGACAATCAGTTTAGGTAGTGACTGTAGTCACGCGCGTTGCTACCGGACCTAGACACGAGGGATGACGAGCACATCACATTATGATTCTCCTAGCGCAAAGTGTGTATGTTGACACCCTCTGCTCGAGCTTGATATTGATTGATGATACATTTCTTTGGCCTCCGATATTTTGGTATCTTGAGATTTCGATCCATTGTACATTACATGCATTGCATTACATTGCACTGCATTACATCATATATCACATTTTATAGATGCATGTTGTAATTACATGATAATTTCATATTGGGCTTTGGTTCACCCCCATGGGGGCTGTTGTTGTCTTTTTGTGTGGACAATGGCAGGTATTACAGGTAATCAGGATCCAAAGAGAG
Source organism: Haberlea rhodopensis (assembly GCA_907163345.1). Classification (NCBI taxonomy): domain Eukaryota; kingdom Viridiplantae; phylum Streptophyta; class Magnoliopsida; order Lamiales; family Gesneriaceae; genus Haberlea; species Haberlea rhodopensis. Next base: position 363,944 of record CAJQUN010000335.1, read on the forward strand.
AATGCTCGATGGAAGTCTTACCTGTGGTTGATTTCTTTTGTCTTCTCCCAGTCGTAGGATAGTTAAGTATACCAGGGTGTGTCCTGGATAGTATACTATGTCGGTTGAGTCTTGAATAACGGTGTTTGTCGGTGTTCTTTTCCTCCTGATAGTATTGTGTATGTACTTGTTGTACTGGGATTTGTTTATTGTGTTTTCACTTTTTTCTGGTATGTCCCTCGTGCGGGAGATCATGCCGAAATTTTAGAACCACTTATAGAATGTAAAATATATATATTCTTCCGCTGTTTACAAACAATAATGATTGTGTGATAATTAAACACTTGATTAGGAACGGGTCATCACACTCGGGGACTTGTTTCAGACCATACAAAGCTTTGTTCAATTTGTAGACAAATGAAGGCTGCTAATGGCTTAAAAACCCAGGAGGTCATTCAACATAAACCTCTTCTTAGAGTTTTTCGTTAAGGAAAGCACTCTTAGCGTCCATCTGATAGACTTTAAAGTCTTTAAATGCAGCAAATACAAGGAATATGCGAATGGCTTCTATTCGGGCTACAGGGGCAAGGTCTCATCAAAACGATGCATTCTTCCTGTTTGTAACCATGTGAAACTAATCTTGATTTATTCATGATTACAATATCATTCTCATTTCTAAATACCCATTTTGTACCTATAACAGTGTGATGCGTTGGACGTTGTACTAAATGCCAAACTTTACTTCTCTCAAATTGATTAAGTTCATCTTGCATAGCATCTACCGAGTTTGGATCTATAATAGCATCATCTATCTTTTTAGGTTCTACATGAGAGACGAATGCAGCATAAAGAAATTCATTAATCATATGTCCTCTAGTTTGTAGAGGAGCAGTAGGATTACCTATTATCAGCTCAGGTAGGTGATTCTTCTTCCACCGGAGCGGAGGTCCAAGGGAATCAATCTTTGCTTCTTGAATGTTTTGAGTTGTAATCTCAATAGACTGGATAGGTCCGTCATTGGTGTTTGGAATGTCCACTACAATAGGATTTGGTCCAGTAGAGTCCACAATAGCAGGGTCTAAGTCATGTTTCTCGGGATGCATATATGCTAGTGGTTCAGGGACTTCTGGTTCTAAGACACAATCAACCATTCTGCTGCAATCCAACTCATCATCATAGTTATCATCAATATGAGCATTTTCCAATCTATTATTCAGATTATTTACCTGTAAATCAGGCAGAGAAATATTAAGAGATTCATCAAATATAACATGAATGGATTCCTCTATTGTAAGTGATCTATTATTAAATGCTCTAAATGCCTTACTAACAACAGATTAGCCAACAAATGTTTCGGCATCAGATTTAGCATCAAACGCAGTTAGATGAGTCTTTCCATTGTTGTGAATAAAACATTTGTAACCAAACACATGGAAATATGAAATATTTGGTTTATTACCATTCCAGATCTCATATGGTGTTTTGTTAACACGTTTATTAATCATTGATCTATTATGCATGTAGCAAGCTGTGTTGACTGCTTCTGCCCAAAATCCCGGAGAGATGCCTGACTCTGCAAGCATAGTTCGTGCAGCTTCTTTCAAAGTGCGATTTCTACTCTCAGCAACTCCATTTTGTTGTGGAGTTCTCGCAGCAGAGTATTCTTGTTTAATACATTGATCATCTATATATGATTTGGGTGAATGATTGGTAAACACAGTACCTTTGTCACTACGAATTCTATCTATCACACACGACTTTTTCATTTTGAAGTCTCTTTAGTAGTTTGATTAGCTTTGTTATAGCCTGATCTTTGCCACTCATAAACAGAACCAATGTAAAATGAGAGAAATCATCTATTAACACTAGAATATACTTCATTCTCCCTGGACTTGTTACTGGTATAGGACCAAAAGATCCATGTGCAGCAACTCTAGACACAGAGAAGAAGATTTACTACCCTTGTTATTAAATATAGATCTGATTTTCTTACCAAGTTGGCATGCTGAACAGATCTTATCTTTTGAGAACTCTATCTGGGGTAGACCATCAACTAGATCTAGCTTACGCAGATTGTCAATAGTTTTAAAATTTAAGTGACTCAATTATTTGTGCCAAAGCCAATTTTTGGAAGTGCTCATGATAGCAAATCAAGTAGGTGAGGAAGGTTCATCAAAATTTCAATCAATTTTATATGTATTCTGGTATCTCTTTCCTACAAGCAGTGTGTTATCATCAATAGATCTAATTGTGCATGTGTCCTGGTTTAACTCTACGGAGTGTCCATTGTCGAACATTTGACTTATGCTAATCAGGTTATAGCAAAGATTTTCAACTAATAGCACATCTTTAATAATAATGTTACCATAGATAATCTTACCCTTACCCATAGTTTTACCTTTCGAGTTGTCACCGAGCGTTATTCTTGGTCCTATGAAGTCTACAAACTCAGACAATAGACATGCACGTTTTGTCATATGTCTAGAACATCCACTGTCCAGAAGCCACTCTGGGTTTTGAACTTGCTGGATCCTAGATCTCTGCAATTAAAATGATGAAAATATTGGTACTCAATTCTACTTGGGTCCAGACGAGATTAGCCCTTTTGGACTCACACTTGAATCACCCTGAATCTTCGGGTTTTGTGTGTGTCCTAAAATGTGCGTGATAAATATGGTTCTTGTGTATTGTGATGTGGCATGCCATATGAATTGTGATTAGAAGTGTATGCATGTTGTCTCGATCATTGATTTTTGTTAGTTGGCATATATCTTCGTTGAACATTCTTACAATTACGATACCAGCTTGGTTTAACCTTTTGAGTTGCGTGGCCAGTAGACTTATGTCTGTAAGTGGACTTGAGTACTGGTTTAGGCTTCTGTACTGGGTCAACATAGCATATACCCTTATGTGAAACATTTTCTTTGAAGAGTACCGGTTTAACAAATTCTATCTCAAACTCATTGGGATCATATGTCGTCTTGAATTTAACAAAGTTCATTGGTTTGAACTTGCTTTTCACCAGACAACGCTCCGTACTTGTGTTAGCGGTGTTGCAGTCATAGTCGCTATAGCCTATACCAGCAGTATCACTGGCAGACCTTCGCAACTATTGTATTTTATCTACTTTAGCTGCTGCGTGAACCAAATTGGTAAATCTCTTGTTTTCGCATTTAGCTTTGTCCTTTTCTGATTCGAGTTGACTTACTTGCGCCCTTAAGCTCTCTAACTCAATCTATTGTTCGCATTCAAGTTTGTTAGTGTGATGTCCGGGGATTAATGGTGTTAATCCCGGTGTGGTATTAATCCTTGATGGATTTTTAATTGTGGCAATTAGGAATTAATTGCTGTTTTGGGTCTCTCGAGGTTGTATAATCGGGCATTTGGGATCGCTGGATCCAAAGGTTGAGATTGTATTCTCATTTCGGTGGAAAACCTATGAGTTGGGTTTTCGGTGGGACTTGGAGTCCGGGGTGCTTTATGTTGGGGCTGGTATGGGGATTTTGAGTTGGAGAGAGAGTTTTTGAAAACAGATGATTTTTAATGAATCATGATGTATTTGTAGAGGTTTCAAGCTTTCAAAAATGGTGTTTTTCGAGTTGCAAGTCGCGGCGATCGATCGCCCGTTTTTGGCGATCGATCGCGTGCAAGCAGTAGGCTTTTCAGCAAGGTGGCGATCGATCGCTACTTTTGGGCGATCGATCGCCTCGCGCCAGTAAGGTCTGGCGATCGATCGCTATATCGAGCGATCGATCGCCGAGGGGCTAGCGATCGATCGCCCGGCATAGCGATCGATCGCCAGCAAGGTTTTGTTGGTTTTCTTGACTTTTCGTGGGATTTTGGATTCGCGACTTAAATGGTCGGCTTCCGGGGCAATGTTCACATTCCAATGGGAATGTTAGACTTTTAATATGGTTTGGTTGGAGCCAAGTTAAATTAAACGGAACTCTCGGTTGAGTTTTTGGCTACCTTTTAAACTTGTAAAATGGTTTACCTTAGGTGTTATGCATGCTTAGCCGGGTGGCTTTTATTTTGGTAATCGTCATGGATAGACGATATGTTTGGGAGTTTTGAACGTGCTTGGGCACGTGGTTGCATGCTTATGCTTGATTTTGAGTTGTTTATGTGTTTTAACACCTATTTCTCGAAGCATGGAACTCAAGCAAGGTTTGGCTTGGACTACGGAAACTTAAGGTACGTATGACGTACGAGCATAGCCTATTATAATGTTGCAACTGTAAAATGCATGGTATGTGATAATTGCATTAAATGGACACTGAAACGCATGGTGTGTAATAATCGCATTATATGGACATTGAAATATGTGGTAGGTGGTAATTGCATCAAATAGGCGTTGAAATGCATGGTGCATGATATTTGCTATAATTGGCTAGCAATATGCATGGTAAATGATATTTGTGTCAAATGGTTATACATGGGAACCATACGGTGCCGCTTTTGAGCGAGCAATGATTTGGGATGCTGTCGCCACTGAGCGACCATCGGTTATGACACCGCTAGTGTTGAGCGTGCGCGGGGTTTAGAATGCCGCTATTGTGGAGCGAGCAATGAAATAGGAACATGGAATCATTGAATTGATTTATGTGATATTTACGGTCTTTTACATAATGATTTTACCATATTGATTATGGAACTGGCATAGCAGAACGGTATTAGTTAATCTATGTGGCGATTAACTGGCTTTGGGAATTTGATGAGTTTGGTTATTTTGAGAACAGGGACAATACAAGGGATCCCGGATGAGGGTGTTACCATCCAGGGAGTATCATTTAAATTATGGCATTTACATTCTGTAAATTATGAATTGCAATGTTATGATTATTGGATTGGTGGTATTGGTATGCTCACCCCGTGTGGGGGCTGTCTCTGTTGGGGCAGGTGTTACAGGTGTAGCGGCAGCTTGGAGTTGAGCTCGGGCTGTTGAACTGAGGTACTTCCAGGATCGAGGTACCAGGGCTGGTTGAATAAGCGCATGGGTCCAGAGTTGAGATCGAGCTGTGCTTGGGAGGTACTTCCAGGATTGAAGTGCCAGTAACGGTATCCGGTAGAGTCTTTTATACATTAGATACACGCGTGTTCTTTGGGTGCTCTTATGTGAGTACATTTTACGTGTATATGGAATGTATAAATGGGCTACGGCTCTTCTCTATTCATTCATGGTTTGCATGCAATTAAATATGGAATTGCCAAATGAATTGAGAGCATGTTAGTGTATTATAAGGGTGCATGTTATATGAATAATCTTGGTTGGGGAATATGAATATTATGTGGATTGAATGCAAGAAATTTTCTGGATAGCATATGGTGTTGCACTTGCATATGTTTTCCCCCATGATAGTATGATTATATGCACTAATGGTATGGCTTAATACACTAATAATGGGTTAAGGGCACGGAGGTCCTTACATTAGTATTATCAGAGCAGTTGTTAGCTCTTTGGGGCTGTTGAGGGCCTAGGAAAATGTTAATGGGAATGAGAAGCACATACTTATGCATGATGGTAGTTAGTGTTGTGTGACACAACTATATGTGCGTTTATGATTTGTGTTCATAATTGGATTATGTTGTTGCTAACCATGGTGGTTGCAGGGTCTTATGAGACATGGATTATGCATTACTGTTGCATATATATCGGAGTGATGATTTTAATGCTTTGCCGCCAAAATTTGAAGCGACGGTAAAATTCCGCATGTCGCATTCGAAGCGAGGTGCATTAAAATACACTCATAGGCGATGTTTATCGGAATACGGGTTATGCATTACGGTTGCATGCATGGCGTAGCGATGTGAATACTTGCCGCTTCATGGCGTAGCGATGTGAATACTTGCCGCTGATATGAAGCGAAGAACACGACCGCTGTCATATCTTAGCGAGGGGTATTTCCGCTGTCATGTAAAGCGAGGGGTATTTCCGCTGTCATGATTAAAACAAGGAGTAAAGGTGCCGCTGTCATACCGTAGCGATGAGAGAATATTTGCCGCTGATATGAAGCGAAGAACACGGCCGCTGTCATATTGTAGCGAAGGATATTATTTGCCGTTGGTATGTCGAAGCGAGGTAGCGATGGTTCATTACGCTATTCTATTGGCGATGGTTTATGCCGCCGGGTATTCTTAGCGATGGTTCATTCCGCTATTCTATTGGCGATGGTTTATGCCGCCGGGTATTCTTAGCGATAGTTCATTCCGCTATTCTATTGGCGATGGTTTATGCCACCGGGTATTCTTAGCGATGGTTCATTCCGCTATTCTATTGGCGATGGTTTATGCCGCCGGGTATTCTTAGCGATGGTTCGTTCCGCTATTCTATTGGCGATGGTTTATGCCGCCGGGTATTCTTAGCGATGGTTCATTCCGCTATTCTATTGGCGATGGTTTATGCCGCCGGGTATTCTTTGCGACGGGTCTTTCCGCTACATCTATTGGCGATGGTTCTTACCGCCAGGTATTATATATCGATGGTACATTCCGCTACATCTATGGCGATGGTTCATACCGCCGGATATCTATAGCGATGTTTCATGCCGCTGACTTTATGGCGAGGGATCATGCCGCTGATTCTATAGCAATGGGTTATACCGCCATGTGCGTAGCACTGGATTATGCCGCATACGAGCGATGGATGCTGCTTGTGTACCACTGGTGGACGATAGATACAGGTATTCCGCTATCTTGATAGCGATGAGGTATGGCATATTACTTTGTTATCATTATTGTGAATATTATGTGTTGTTTTTATACCGTCATGTGTTTGACGATGGGATTCTGAGTGTCGTGTATCGACAGGTACCATCATATGTTTGACGATGTTATTTGGGATGTCTATGTGGACGTGTGACGTCGTTTTGGTGAATAATACATTCATGTTATGTATTTGGTTGTATGGTTTGAGTGCCGAAGGTGGGCACATGGTAGAGTCTGGGTCACTAGTTGACGAGACCTTTTACCGAGCAGGTTTGCCGATGGAGCATTGGATGCATTGTACCGGTGAGGGTACCGCATCATGTTATAGAGGTAAATATTTGTCGAGCAGTGATACCCTTGGGTATGCTCGCTGGGATGGCTAAGGCCAAGTGATTGGTGGTAAGAGTAGTCATTGAGGAAACTACTCGCTTGTTGTTGTGATGTGGGGAGGCATGGTTACACCCACCCTGAGGGTGTGGAATAAGTCCTAATGGATTAGGATTGCATGGTAGTTAAGCAAGGACACCTGGATGTCCATTGTGCTTGGTGTTTTATAGATGTTGGGTGATGACCCACAACTCTAATGGTTTGTACGGTATGGTATACCGGGTTGAGACGTGTGTCACGTTGGTAGTTGGTATAAGCCTATGGGGCCAGCGAATCGCTAGCCAGGTATGGTTGCAGTACTTTGGTGGGCTTGTGTTAGCCTTTATGCTGCTCGTTGGATTTGAGATGGGTGAATAATATGGCGATACGATGAGGGTTATGATAGACTCTTGTAGTCTATATGTGGCATGGTGATTGAGGTAGGGAATACCTCACGGGGACGTTTATACGCCATTGTTTTGAGGGACTTGTACTGGGACAGCTCAATTTTGTTGGTATTACCAACGTGAGTGTCAACAAGTCGTTGTTAGCTCTAGTTGAACATCCTTGCATATGACATGCAATGGGAGTCACAATGGTTTGTGAGATATAGTTAGTGGGGTGACACTACTATATTGATTTTGTCTCTTGGTGAGATTTGGATTGTACTGTCTTAGAGACAGCTTGCATCGGTCGTGGATTGATTGTAAATCAGCCATGTTAAGCATTACTGGTGTTGGACCGAGTAATGGATTTCTCACCTCGGTGAGACGTTAGAGGAGACGTCTCCGGGGAGATGCTCGATTGTGGAGTACTATGGCATTAGTACAGAGCATCGTTGGGATGTGTATACATGGCGTATACGGATTTTGGATCGGGTAATGGTGGTATTGATGCACTACTCTAACCAGTTGTGTATTTCTGGGTTCCGGGATATGTTTTGGTATAAATATATCCAGGTCTTCCGAACGGTGGTTCGAGGATTGGAGGATCATGGATTCATGATTTTTCCTTGAGAGGAAGGCGGTATTATGATACCTACCGGTTGAATCTTTTGGGGAGATTCGTTATTTTGGTTCGTGTAGTGGTGATGTTGAAATCACACCCTTTGGTTTTGGGTTTGTCAACCATCATTCTCCGTGTGGTGAGAATAATCGAGGTTGGACAGTTGGTTTTGGGATTTGGGTATGATTGGAGATACCCGAGTCTATTGCATTGTGTATGCATGTTGTGATTGGTGTTTGGGCATGTATGCCGTGAGAGTATACGAATGCCAACATTATTTTGTTCATTGTTGAACGTCGAGTTTGTATGCTTGGTTTGGTGAATCTCCGGTGTGAGATTGTGGAACCTCGAGATCGGTAATCTCGATGGCACGATGCATTCTGATGACTGATCGTGAGGGTTGTTTGACTTCCCCTGAGGAGGGATCGTCGTGTTTTGGAATCATGGTAATTCTTTTTGGATAATTCGATAGCCTTCCTATTTTAGGATTGTTGGATCCAAGGATAAATGAGGGATGGCCGAGATTCGGGTTTGTTTAGTGTCATGGTTGACACGTGTGTAGGAATGCAATTGTTTGTCTTGCATGTCCCCTGTGGAACTTGAGACTTTGTGAGGTCTTGATGGTGTGTCAGGACCAAGATATGGTTTCTTGGAACACACCGGTGTAAACATCCTCAGAGATGTGCTTTGTGTAGATCGGTGACCGTGGGTAACCCGATCCGGGTTGCAAGTGATGCAACTACTCCTTTGGAGGAGATGGACTGGGAAGCGAAAGCTGGATTTTCTGTGAGTATACTGTTGTACACTAGTGGTCCCCATCATGACGATGCGTATCAAGCATCGTGGGCAAGTGATGAATATCACGGAGTGATATCTATGTCGGACCAAGGAAGGTTTGGTTGATTTTCAGTCATGGTGGACTGACTTTTGGGACGATTCACGTCGAGGTATGTTGTTATCTTTCGGTTTGTATTGGTTTTGGCGTCTGCTCTATTTTAGAGCTTGGTGCGAGATTGGTGTTCTCGTAGTTGTTAATTCGATTATAATGTGGTCCAGAATCGGGATCATGGCTTTGTTTTGTTTGTGTAGTCCTGGTGTTATGTAAAGTACACCGGTGCAATTTCGAGGACGAAATTTTATTAGTGGGGATAATTGTGATGTCTGGGGATTAATGGTGTTAATCCCGGTGTGGTATTAATCCTTGATGGATTTTAATTGTGGCAATTAGGAATTAATTGCTGTTTTGGGTCTCCCGAGGTTGTATAATAGGGCATTTGGGATCGCTGGATCCAAAGGTTGAGATTGTATTCTCATTTCGGTGGAAAACCTATGAGTTGGATTTTCGGTGGGACTTGGAGTCCGGGGTGCTTTATGTTGGGGCTGGTATGGGGATTTGGTGTTGGAGAGAGAGTTTTTGAAAACAGATGATTTTTAATGAATCATGATGTATTTGTAGAGGTTTCAAGCTTTCAAAAATGATATTTTTCGAGTTGCAAGTCGCGGCGATCGATCGCCCGTTTTTGGCGATCGATCGCGCGCAAGCAGTAGGCTTTTCAGCAAGGTGGCGATCGATCGCTACTTTTGAGCGATCGATCGCCTCGCGCCAGTAAGGTCTGGCGATCGATAGCTATATCGAGCGATCGATCGCCGAGGGGCTAGCGATCGATCGCCCGGCATAGCGATCGATCGCCGCAAGGTTTTGTTGGTTTTCTTGACTTTTTCGTGGGATTTTAGATTCGCGACTTAAATGGTCGGCTTCCGGGGCAATGTTCACATTCCAATGGGAATGTTAGACTTTTAATATGGTTTGGTTGGAGCCAAGTTAAATTAAACGAAACTCTCGGTTGAGTTTTTGGCTACCTTTTAAACTTGTAAAATGGTTTACCTTAGGTGTTATGCATGCTTAGCCGGGTGGCTTTTATTTTGGTAATCGTCATGGATAGACGATATGTTTGGGAGTTTTGAACGTGCTTGGGCACGTGGTTGCATGCTTATGCTTGATTTTGAGTTGTTTATGTGTTTTAGCACCTATTTCTCGAGGCATGGAACTCAAGCAAGGTTTGGCTTGGACTACGGAAACTTAAGGTACGTATGACGTACGAGCATAACCTATTATAATGTTGCAACTGTAAAATGCATGGTATGTGATAATTGCATTAAATGGACACTGAAACGCATGGTGTGTAATAATCGCATTATATGGACATTGAAATATGTGGTAGGTGGTAATTGCATCAAATAGCCGTTGAAATGCATGGTGCATGATATTTGCTATAATTGGCTAGCGATATGCATGGTAAATGATATTTGTGTCAAATGGTTATACATGGGAACCATACGGTGCCGCTTTTGAGCGATCAATGATTTGGGATGCTGTCGCCGTTGAGCGACCATCGGTTATGACGCCGCTAGTGTTGAGCGTGCGTGGGGTTTAGAATGCCGCTATTGTGGAGCGAGCAATGAAATAGGAACATGGAATCATTGAATTGATTTATGTGATATTTACGGCCTTTTACATAATGATTTTACCATATTGATTATGGAACTGGCATAGCAGAACGGTATTAGTTAAGCTATGTGGCGATTAACTGGCTTTAGGAATTTGATGAGTTTGGTTATTTTGATAACAGGGACAATACAAGGGATCCCGGATGAGGGTGTTACCATCCAGGGAGTATCATTTAAATTATGGCATTTACATTCTGTAAATTATGAATTGCAATGTTATGATTATTGGATTGGTGGTATTGGTATGCTCACCCCGTGTGGGGGCTGTCTCTGTTGGGGCAGGTGTTACAGGTGTAGCGGCAGCTTGGAGTTGAGCTCGGGCTATTGATCTGAGGTACTTCCAGGATCGAGGTACCAGGGCTGGTTGAATAAGCGCATGGGTCCAGAGTTGAGATCGATCTGTGCTTGGGAGGTACTTCCAGGATTGAAGTGCCAGTAACGGTATCCGGTAGAGTCTTTTATACATTAGATACACGCGTGTTCATTGGGTGCTCTTATGTGAGTACATTTTACGTGTATATGGAATGTATAAATGGGCTACGGCTCTTCTCTATTCATTCATGGTTTGCATGCAATTAAATATGGAATTGCCAAATGAAGTGAGAGCATGTTAGTGTATTATAAGGGTGCATGTTATATGAATAATCTTGGTTGGGGAATATGAATATTATGTGGATTGAATGCAAGAAATTTTCTGGATAGCATATGGTGTTGCACTTGCATATGTTTTCCCCCATGATTGTATGATTATATGCACTAATGGTATGGCTTAATACACTAATAACGGGTTAAGGGCACGGGGGTCCTTACAGTTAGTCTGCTGTTCAGTGGGGCTTGTTATTTCAGTCTTATAATTCTCGAAAGACTCATACAGCTTTTGGTACTTTTGATCATGTCCTGTAATGCAGTGGTTAATTCAGTATTTGAAAATTCAAACATTGGAGTCGGTTACCTCTGTGTCGTCATTTTCCATGAGGCAGTGGACTCCACCATCTTCGCTCTCACTGGATGATCCAGTGGACTCCTCCAAGTCTGAATCAGAATCAACCCATTTGCTTTTGTTCTCTTCAGCAACGCGAAACTTTTGTTCTTTTTCTCTTCTTGATGATCTTCTCTTATCTCTGGACTTATGATAATCCTTGGAACTACTCTTTTGATCATCTTTCCTAGGTTTGGCACAATCAGTGATGAAATATCCTGGTTTGTAATAGTTGAAACACACACGATTATCTTCATCTGATCTTTCTTTGGAGTTGTGTTTCTTAGGATAAGAGTTATATGTCTTATGACTTTTCTTCATAAATTTTCCAAACTTCTTAATAAACATTGACATTGCAGCAGTACACATCTATTCTGGAGTCATCTCTACTGTAATAGACAAGGACTCTGATGCATCAAGGGATTTGGTTGGATGACTGATGCTTGGTTCATTGTGAACCCGAACCCAATTCGAAGTCATAGGCCTTTACAACATCAAATATATCGTGTAAATCTATTTTATTTAGATCCTTTGATTCCCTCATGTTGATAGTTTTGACATCCCATTCTCTTGGGAGTCCTCTCATCACTTTCAGAGCAATTTCTCGATTAGAATGCTCCTTTCCAAGGCTATTAAGTTCGTGACAATTCATGTAACTCTTCATCATATTCGTTTAGAGTTTCACCGGACATCATCTTGATATTCTCGAACTTTTGTAGAGCAAACGTTAACTTGATCTCTTTCGTATGGTCGTTTCCTTTGCATAGTTGGGCGATCTTTTCCCAGATATCTTTTGCAGTGGGTCATATCTTGATTTTGTTGAACATGTTTTTGTCCAACGTTTTGAATAGAATGTCCTTGGCTACATTATCCAGATTTGCCTTTTTTCTTCCCTCGTTAGTCCATGCCGATCTATTCTTCTCAGTCATCTGAGGTCCGCTTCCTGAGACTTATGCGGCGGTGTTAACTTTTAGAATCTTCATTGGTCCGTTAGTAATGATGTACCGTATGTCATCATCCTAGGCACACATATGAGCTTGCATCTGGATTCTCCAATTATCATATTTTTCTTTAGAGAACATAGGAATCTTGTTGAATGAGACCATCAGCTTTTGTAGACTATAAATTGAGAACACAGGCTCTGATACAACTTATTAGGATCGGGGTAGTGTTTAGAAGGGGGTTGAATAGACACTAGTATAAATTTAATTTTCTTCGGGTTACAGGAGATTGTAAAGTACTACTGTAGGGTCTCAACTACAAGTCAGTGGGCAACTAAAAAGTAGTGTGGAAGGTATACACTGGTCTTGTGAATAAATAACTGAATGCAGTATTGAAGTGCAGTGGGGTAAAGCAGAAAGTAAATGACACAGAATTTGTTTCTGAAAGTTCGAAGCACAAATACTTCTATGTCTCCCCTTCTTCCTTTGCAGGAAGGTTACACTAGAAGACTTTGATTTACACTTTTAAGTATACAACTTTCTTAGGCACTCACACAGATTGCCTAAACTTCTAGCCACACAGAATCGCAACTATTACAAATGATTTTCTAAACACTCTCAAAATATAAAATCTCTGTTTATCCTCGAGTGTTCTTGAGCAGTAGACTAAAATACTTGAATCTTCAAGGTCATGCTAAATGCTCAGATACTGCTCTGCAAAACTTCAGAATATTTCAGTGAATGTTTCTGAAGTATTTCATTTTGCTTATTTCACAATTGTAAAGATTCAGAGAGTCAGGGAGAGCTTTATTCAATCTGCTTGTTGACGTATTTATAGACTAAAAAGTCTAACGGAAACTATTCTTCAAATGAAAAGAATCGCTTGAAATCAGCTTCCTGATTTACGTCCAAATTCCTTATGTCTTCTTTCCAAATCCGTTCACAACGGCTAGTTTATTCTGACGAACTTGGTGGCGCTGATATGGTAGTGCGGTGCTCTGTTGTATGATTATCCGAATAAAAGCTCTTTGTCTTGTTGCACTCTTATGTTTGCTGATTTCTCTTCAGTGACAATTTGATGGACTAGAGTCAACTATGTAGATGTTTGTTATCACCAAAATTTAGAAATATTTTCTCAACAACAATGCTTTGATTAGAAACCAGATTTCACATTTTTGGCACATGTTAGTTCCTCACATGCCCACACAAAATCATTAGTTCCTCATTGTTTTTAACTTGAAAAGACCGAAACAAATGAAACATGTGTGTTTGATATTCAATTTAACAAGAAAAGGAAGAAATAATTTTTTTTATTAAAAATATATACTCAAAACATATTTACATCACTTTCATAGACCTTTCCAAATTCCAAACAATAATACATGAAACTTACTAGCTAATAACAGAGATTAATGAGAGATATTACCATCATTATACATTTATCATTATTCCAAATATATGTTGTTTATATTTGATCCCATATAAAAAAAATTTAGAATAATAGTGATCATTAGATCCATACCGAGGATAATAAACTTAGTCAAAATGGATTAAGATGATGCTGCTCCTAAAATTATTTTCTTTCATTTATCATCGATATTGAATATTTCAGAGAAATCCGGTAATTAATAAAAATGGGCAATGGATCAGGTTTCCTACTGCTAGGGAATTCACACGAAAGCGAGAGGAATTCTCAACCACTCGACCGGTTGATCTCGCTCTCAATTATTCCACAATGTATTTTTGTTTTCGAGAGAAATAGAATAAAAGATAAAAAAACGCATTTTTACCGTCACTAAAAACAAGTAAGAAACTCTTTTTAAGTTATATCTCTAAAAAAATCTACAAAGAAATGGACTAATGACCTATACATACAATAATTGAATTCCCGATAATACCAATAGAAGATTCGGCAAATTTGTTGAATAATTGATGCATACATAACACTGCCTTGAATAACACATCAATATCTTCTTCTCTGTGAGAGTGACGGTGAACTCAACCAATAATAGAAAAAATTGAATCCCGCACTGATTAACACGCATGATCTGGATTCTGTCTTTCTTCATCGCCCTTATAATAAATAAATAAAAATATCAATTTCCAAACTTTTTGAGGTTCAAATTAGCCAAGTAGACATGACGTGTATTTAGTTAAATATATTAATTAATTCATCCATACATGTCGGCCCATAAATCATTTAAAAGAAAAAATTGCAACTTGATGCATTTATTATACTAACCTAAAAAATTTACATTTTATATAAAAAAAATTAGTTCTTTCTTTTCTCCTGAAATTAATAAAAAGAACTCACAAATAAAACATGGCATATGGACGTCAAAATTCAATTAAGAATTATATGCGGGTGTTTGCGATTGTTTTTCAAAACTATTTATCTATTTTGCAGACAAAAAAATAGATTTTCAGTGTTTTATTTAATTGTTTCTTTAAAAATAAGTAGGTAAAAACAGAAGTAGAGAAACAAATCATGAGATGCTTTTAACAGTTTTTTCTTGTGTGGTGGCAAGTTTATAATAACTTGAAGTTCATAAGTTGTTTTTATTGTTTTAATAGCAAACACTCAATATTTTTGCAATATTTTTGCTTAAAAGTAATTTTTTTCTAATTTTAAGTACAAATAATATAAAAGTACTTGGAATAATCAATTGTAAACATACATCTAACCGGACAGACCGGACGTGTTTCTTGATAAACATGAAATTATATATGGATATTTCTCATTTCATGTTATAACAGAGAAAATATATTTTCACAGAAGATATAATATGTAAGGTATGACTAGATAGATACATAGGACTGTTCGCATTATTGTAAGGACGCCCCTCCACTGAATAAAATGACCACCTGTATGCTTTTATCAAAGCACTCGTTCAATATTACAGAGCAAATGGGATAATTTTTTTATACGTAAAATATTAAATCAGCATTATTTGGATAAAATGTAAAATACAATTTTTTTTAAAAAAAATTGTAAATAATTTCAATTGATGAGAGTTCGTTGATAGATTTGTCTAAACATATAGGCGAAGACACGTTGGGACAGGTGCCTACAAAAAATATAATAATTTATCATCCTAATATTTTTTTTAAATTACATTTTACTTTTCAAGAAACATAATTTATCCCTCAAAAAATATATTTTGCCTCTTTTAAAATCATATTTGACCGTCTAACATTTTTTTGCCCTTCATTTTTTATGTTAATGTTTTTGTCACCCTAAACAAAAACCATGCGTCCGCGGCTGCTTCTATATGCATATATTTGTATGTCTATGTATATAAAAATGGGAAATATTCTTAGCTACACCACGTGATAAATCCATCTTTTCATTGGAATATTCACAATAATGTTGGGTAAAAATGTTCTCAATAAAATGATGAATCTATCACACGATTAGTCAATACCTAAACATAAAAAGGTATTACTAATTTAGGAAAGTGCTCCTTACAGTCTCTTATATTAACATCCTAACTTATCCACAAATATTTATCATATTTATATATCGGTTTTATTTTAGCCTTATTATATCTGTATTATATCATTCTTTTTTATTTTACTTCTCCCTTAAATTCAAATTTGTTCTCATTTAAAAATAATATAATACATAAATCTATTTTTGATATTTTATGACACAAACATATTATTATACATTATTACATTAAGTGAGTGGAATAACACATCGTCATTCTAAGCTTTTTTATACACTTGGTCTTACAAACATCAATATAAACACAAATATACAATATATATATTTATGTATTTTTGACGACTATGCTTTTTTATACATTTAATCTTACAAACATTAATATAAATACAAATATATATATATATATATATATATATATATATATATATTTATGTATCTTTGTCTTTATAAACGTATAATTTATATAATTATTTTCCATTCGGTATGTATGTACAGGAGATATGATTGTCATCCTTCAAGGTTAGCCAAAACTTTTCTACCGGAAAAAAGATAGGATAAATATTAAACAATATACAGCTTGTGACAGCTATCATTTTTAATTTATATCTAATTAAACAAATAGTTGCTTCCCTAGTTTTTATGGGCCTAAATTAATACATTTATTTAATAGATATAGGAGACTCACAGAGAGATTTTCACTAGCAATTTGGTAAATAATAAAATGCAACAACTTATATATATGTATGTATCTCACGGGTTTCCTGACCAAATAACGTCAAATTTTAATTTTTTTTTACAAAATAAAATTTAATTTCATTTTTAAAATAACCTATTTTAATTTATGAATTTGTATTTATAATAATTTAGTCGTTTTTGGGTGAAATTTCGTGGATTAGCTGTCCTCTAACCGATCACGAGTTACATAAAATGATGCATGTTTTCTGAAATCTGAGTAAAAAATATGGAGAAAAGAGAGAGTCAATATCAAATAAAATTTGGATGTGGAGTCATTAATTTCATAGAATAAGAGAATTTTAATTGTTGTTTCATGAATTTCAAGGGGTTAATGGTTATGTGCTTTTGATATTTCTAAGCAACACGTTTCAACAACGGCCTATTGAAATATTCTAATCGGTTCAATCCCTACAAATGTCATCTTCTTTGAACTTATTTTGTCACACAACATATATTTTATCTATTACCATTATTTTGTATATAAATATGTATGTGAATCTTTTGGAAAAAAGTGTTTGGATTATTTTTAAAAGCGTTTTATTAAAAAAAAACAGATAAATTTCTTGATTTTGGTATTGATTCTATGAAAAATCAGATAAAAGCAGAAACATAGAAGCAAATTATTTGATGTTTATGAATGTTTTAAGTTAAGCAATTAAAATTTTATAAAATTGAAGTTCATTTTATTATAATATTAAGCATTCAATACTTCAAATCAACATTTTCCACCTGTAAACAAAAACAAATACTTTAAATACCAATTAAACACACATGTAATAAGGAAGTGTTTTGATAAAAGCTGAATTAGATAAGTAAGTAATGAGATATTTCTGGTTGTTTTAAGTTGAACCGTGACAACTTTGTAATAAAGTGAACTTCATTAAACTACTTTTTTTTATTTTAATATAAAAATAATTCTTTTGATTAAAAGCAATTTTTCCAACTTTAATAAAAAAACAACATAATAATACTTTAAATAAGCAATCAAAAACACACTGTCAAGAGTAGCAGCCGAAGTTACTGTCAATTTATTTTTCAAGCTACAACCTATTTGTGGTAGGTTTTTAATTTTAAACTCAATTTAAAAAAAATTACATAAAAATATATCTTAGTAAGTTTATATTACACTTATGACTATGATATATAATATTATCACCTCCTCAAATTCTTATAATTATCAAAATATTTTTCAATCCTTATCTATAATTTTGGATCCATAGAAATAATGGATAAATAATATTAAATCATTAATTTATATAGAAAGATCTATGCACATAAATAATCGCATGGGTTGATTGCAGGTATAATATGGAAAAATTACCACAACTATTCTATAGTTTGATCCAAATTTCACTTTGTAACTATAGTTTGAAAAATTACAGCTTAAATCCTGAACTTTCATGAATTGTAACATTTTGCATCCTTTTAACTCGATTTTGGGTGTCAAAATTTCATTTTTCATAATCGTTAACTAGTGAATTTCGATACTAAAAATGTTATATTTGTGTTTTAAAATTTTTGAATAACTAGCTTAAATTGATCAAAGTTTGAGTATGTAAGATGATGATCGAATGAGACAATAAATTTTCAATAAAAATACAAAATCGAGTCAAGAGGATGCAAAATGTTACAATTCATGAAAGTCCAGGATGCAAACTGTAATTTTCAAACTATGGTTGCAAAGTGAAATTTGGACTAAACTATAAGATGTTTTGTGTAATTTTCCCGTATAATAACAATAAAATTCCCAAAATAAACATCCTTCTCAAAAGAATTTTCATATCCACTTTGAGGTGGTGAGATTACTATGAAATCAATTCAAGAATCCAAAATTCAAAAAAATTGAAATGGAAATAAAATGTAAAATGGAATATTTCCTCTTGTTCCACCCCAATTTTCTTTTATCCCACCTTTCCCTCGGACGCGTATATGTGGAGGATTAATGATTATACAAAATCAAGTGGTTCAAAATTGAACCCAACCTTTTTCCACAACACACACAAGATTTCCTGAGCACTTTTGTGGACTATAAATTCGATTTCACCCCCCTTCTTTCACTTATCTGTCCTTCATCCATCATCTTCTCCTCTTTTCTTTGTCCCAAACCTTATTAATTTTTTCAAGAAAAATACCTAAATCAAAGTACATATGTCAACCACAGTGTGTCAAAATGTTGTTTTTTCTTGCTTTGAACCTCAACTCATGACAGAAACAGCCACCACTTTAAAGCTCAGAGTTGCGGAGACGCCGCCGCCGCCGCCCGTTTCGAATATTCAATTTACCAACTGGGGTTGTCGCCAAATCTTCTATGATGGTCCCACGAACAGTAAAGAATCATTGGAAAATTACGGTTTTTATACCGACCGTTTAAGTGAAAAGTCATCGATTTCAAGACTCGGTGTAAAAAGCCTTGAAATGTGCACTGAAAATTTAGGGAGCGAAACGGGTAGTGATATCATCACCGACGGTGGCAGCATTTTCTCGTCCTTTTTGGCTTCTACTTCGTCTTTCGATCAAGAAAATTCATTGATCTCTAAAGGTGATGATCAAGAGAAGTTTAGGGACAAAATGAAACAGCCAAGAAACGATGCTTGTCGGAAATTCCCGCCGCCGCTGACGACGATGAGTGGGACAGGTTCAATACAGGTGCGCCGCCACTGTGACGGCGGCAGGCTGATTATTGATGCGGTCGAGAGGCCGTTGAGAAATTCTTATCTTCAGGCGGAGAGGAGTGGCGGCAGGCTCAGGCTGTGCTATCTGACGGATTCTGACTCCGAGTCAGATCTTGAGAACGCGGAGCCGCCTCAGGCGGAGGACGAAGAAGACGAGGCAGAGGAGGCCGGAGAGGGATTTGAATCGGGGAAGGAAGAATTTGGGTTTGAAAGGTGGAGTCGGTGTAAGGAAAGGAACCATGAAAATGGCGGGTTCTGTAGTAGTAATTGGAAGCCTGCATTTTGGGTAGCAAGTTCTTGAAAATGAGTTGTTATATTTGGGAAAGTTTAGATTAATGGATGGATGTTAGTTAAATGAAGAAGTGAATTTTTTTAATATAAATTGAATGTATGATATTGGATTTTGAGAATCATAACACCACTTACTTTGCATAGTTCGATATACTATATGACGCACATTATATATCAATTCATCAGATTACTTAATATGTAGGACACTAGGAAACGTGTACGAAATTTATTTGGAAATTCATATATACTCGATCAACAATCTCATAATTGCATTTTTTTTTATGAAAAGCTATTCATAACATTCGATGATCAACCAGTTACTTATTAAGTACTCTCACATATGAAATTAGGGATGAAAATAGAGCGAGTTTGAGAAAAATTTGGCTAAACTCGGAACCCACTCCACCACAAAAAGGTTGTGGTAGACCTACCTTGTTTGATTTTTTTTTTTTTTAAATTAGAAGCATAAGATTTATAATAAACCTTGTAAAACTTCTTTAATATGAACACATGAATTTTGATATAAAATTAAATAATGTTTCGTTATGATTCAAAATGCATACTCGATATTAAATTAAAATTACAATTTAATATATAAGACCGGGGTGGTTTGGCCAAACTCGGGACCCTCCTCGCCCGGCTTCAAAACCCGTTAGTGCTGGTCCAAATCCACATCGACGGGGCGGGTTTAATACGGGTCCAGTTTAGACAAAATCAGTATGTGCACAATCTAACTTATCTAAAGATAAAATTCCTTTTTGCATACACCAATTATCATCAATCCAATGACAAGTGACAACAAGATATGAATCCGAATTTACATTTGCCAAATATTGGTTGTTAAGCTAACCCTACAAGGCAAACCAGAAAGAAGTTCAAACAATGTAGCTCTATATTCAACAAATCGTCCGTACAATTTCTTTTTTATAGTGTGCATAAAAAAATGTTTAAACATGGGTTGTATAGACGAAGCAAATTCAATAAAACCAGCATGTTCAGCTTGTATAAAAGATAGTTCACATCTAATTACATATTTAACAAGTGATCTACGGTTAATTTCAGCAGTTAAAATAAAATTCGTGCCAGTGAGAACATTAATTTGTGCTTGTGTTGCTTCTCTACCTAATGGTTGTAATGTTGTCTCATCAAAATTACGTTTTTTTATTAAGTGTTTTTAAATGTTCCGGTACCTCCACTGAACCACCAGCTTTATATGAATATTGTATCTTACATAATTTACATATTGCAACAGATTAATTAGTACCTTCTTTTTCAGCGAGTTCAACGTGATCTCATATCTTACTTCTTTTGGCACGAGTCGATTGTCTACTAGCTACCGTAGTGGCTCCAGATGACTCCACTTGTTGTCTCTCTTGGGCTGGGCAGCAGGACGTTCGGCAGGTTGTTTGGGTTGTTGCGTTTCGACGTTCATAGATGAACCACTAACATTGAGGTCAGCAAAAAAATCATAGCTTTCATTTAACTCAGGAATTGGCACATGCAAATTTATTGCCGAAGATGAGTTAAGTGATAGACGACCTGGGACGAGACCCCGATTGTGACCATGGCTATGACCATCGTTGCTAGATGAAGATGAAATTATTATATAAGTAAAATGCAGATAACACAATGGAGAGAAAAATATGAGATTGAAGTATACAACTTTAAAAGAATGAATTGTGAGGATTTACAAATCATAACACACCTATTTATAGTTTTTTTAAAAAAATTAAAAAAAGAAAAGAAAATCTGACCCGTTGCCAAACGTTCAGCAAGGCAATGACTATAAAACCGTTGCCTTACTGAAATGCTTTTATTATTTTTTTTCGAAACTTACTAGTTTCGGTTTCGGAACCGGAATCGATCCGGTAGCACGGGAACCGGTGGTACTACCGGTTTGAAGGAACGGAACCGTCCGGACCGATTTTTTACCGGGTCTGGAGCGGTTCGAACCGGTTAGCTCGATTTCGGTTCGGAACCGGGCTAATCGATTCGATTCCGGGCCAAGCCGCATTGATCCGGCCCACTAAACACCCCTAAATTACGCATAATATGTGAAGCCGTGAACGATGTAAAGATGCTAGTAACATAATGAATATCGGAAATAATGAGACCAAGAATTGACAAATTATCATCTTTTCTTTCCAATCCAACCATCATCACACATAATCTCCTTCCATCACCATTCCAGAATTCCACTTGACAAGATGTATTTTAACTTACATAGGTAATATCGAACGTTTTTAATCACGGATTTTTTGTGGGGGTGTTCATAAGATGTGTTCCAACATGTTTGGGATAATATTGATTGCTTCTCTTTCACGGTGGGACATGTATAATTAATCAATGAATAATTCAATAATTACTCCATAGTGTGGAAGCCGCCCCTTCCTACCAGCGATTTTCATTTTATTAAGGGTGCGCACAGTTTCGGTTAACCGGTCGAACTGAAATTTTTTGGTTCAAACCGAACCGAACCGAACCAAAATTTTTCGGTTCAGTTTTTGGTTTTTTTAAAAAAATGTTCGGCTTTCAGTTACAGGATTCGGTTAACCAAACCGAACCAAAAACCGAACTTTTAAAAAAAATAAATTTTTTTTAACTTCATTTACAAAAATTTAAATGGTTAATAAATATTTTTTAATGGTTTCTTTCGTGATCGCATAAATAAAAACTCGTAATCTAACTATTATTTTCAAGTATAATATAATTTATTTTGTTGTCCATTTTAAACTCGACTTTTTGTTATAAATAACTTAAAAATAATATTAAAACTTTTGAATTAAAATGTTAAAAATCATTTTGAGTCCAATGTATGATGTATTAGTATTTATATTTATGGTGGATTTCCTTCGACTAACCATCCAATTACAAAATTTTTAAAAAAAAAATTTAATTTTTTTTTCAAAAAAAAAACAAAACTACGGTTTTAACAAGAACCGAACCGAAAAATTTCGGTTAGAATCGAAACCGAACCGAACCGAACCGAACAATTATAGTTTGGTTTTCAGAATTTCCAAAATTTCGGAACCGAACCGATGAACACCCCTACATTTTATACAAAAAGTTCATAAAATGTTCTAGTATCACACGTTGATTCTAAATCCAAGCTTATATTATGAATTCGACCATCCAAATTCATCCCTCAGGATCTACATCTTTTTATGGGAAAAATAAGCAAAATGAGAAATAATAACAACACAAATATTAAACATTGAAAACTCCCAAATCATGAGAAAAACCACCAGAACCAGAGAAGAAAATACACTATATAGAAAATTATTACAACCACACAATTTCTCTTCTCACCCCAAACCACACCCACAAAGTTTTCTCACTAACCACACTATAACTCACACCCCTTACAAAAAAGGCACCTAATAAAAAATCTTCTGATGTGGAAGCTCAGTCACAGGTACAACCACATAATATATTAAGCATTTTACTAGATTCTAAAACAAAAGAGTAATTTATCTAAAGCCAAAAGTTGGTAGACAATCTATTGACTGATGTACTTAAAACTGAAGCCTAAAGCCTCCTTTTATATTCAAAAGTTTGGCCAATTTCTTTCCATTTTCAATGTGGGATAGAAACCAAAGCCTAAATCCATCAATCTCCACATTGGGCTTTGTTGTCCCACAACACTCTACCTCGATGAAGATCTTCATAGCTTCTGCTACCAATACTGCAAAGACAGTCACAATTCTCAATGTAGAGAATTATCACGCTCCACCATAAAAGCATACACACAGCTTTCCCACTAGCCACACTTTATAACTCACACCCCTTAAAAGAAAGACACCTAATGAAATATTTTCTGATGTGCAAGCTCAGTCACAGCCGCAACTACATAGCATACTAAGAATTTTACTAGATTCTAAAACAAGAGAGTAATTTATCAAAAGCCAAAAGTTGCTAGACAAGCTATTGACTGGTGCACTTAAAAATGAAGCCTAAAACCTCGTTTTATATTCAAAAGTTTGGCCAAGTTTCTTTTCCTTTTCAACTTGGAATAGAAACCAAAGCCCAAACCCATAAGCTTATATGTCAAACCTAACGATTGAAGCTCACAGACAAGTTCATGAAGCCAAGCATGTGAGCTGATAGTAGAGGCAAACAATAATATTCGCCTATCTCAACAAAAGAAATCTTATTTTTTCTATAAAATGTGTAAAATCACTAGTTTTATATGCTCAAAGATCCAAAATGGTAGCTTGGCCATGAACTTAATTTTTTTATTTTTTTGGATAGATGGAGGGGTTAAAGATTTTTTCCGCACACTACGAGACTCGAACACAAGTCTTTCCTAAAGGAGAATGAGTTTTTACCAAGCCGGCTAGGCCGCAAGCTCTGCCTGGACTTTTACTCTTTCCATGTTGAATCTTTAATGGATCATACAAGCATATTTGGACATGCAGGGGCCGAGCCACATTGAAGAAAGGGAGGACAACTGACCTCCCTTGGAAATTTATTTTTATTATCCTATTTTCTTATAAAAAGATAATTACAATTTATTCCTAAAAATTAAGTTTGTCGGTCAAAAATAATATTTCAATCATCATAAAATTATATTTTGACCTCATAAAATTTCCTTTTTTATGTTAATATTTTTCCATATATATTTTTTCTACTTCTGCCGATGTGGACATGTAATGTGGCATCTTAAAACAAAGTTTTTTTGTCACTCAGTCTTTACTAGAAATTCATTCTTTTTAGGGGACCAGTATACATGTTATTGCTAGCGTCCGAAAATATATTATTCTCACGTATATTGCTTTTTGTTATAAGCAAAACCCTACCAAAATAAATCACGAGAAAAGTTGAATTATTAGATAAGTACAAAACCGGTGTGATTCTCAATAATTTTTTTGTATATATATATTATTTTTAACAATAAATTCAAATACTTTTAAAATATTTGAAGTTAAACAAAATTGAGCGTCTATCGCTTTACCAAAATCTGTAACCGATAGCATTACGAGAAAAGTTGAATTATTAGATAAGTACAAAACCTGTGTGATTCTCAATAATTTTTTTTTGTTATATATATATATATATATCTATTATTATTATTATTATTATTATTATTATTACGAGAACAATTTCGACCTATATTACGACACTTCACAGTTATTGAGAAACAAACCCACGAAATCCATTAAAGATTGTGGCAGTGGTGGATGAATGCAATGTGATCATGCAAGTTGAGTTGTACGGAAAGGTAAGGTGTCTTGAATCACAAAATAAATAAATAAAATCTGTAAAATTGTACATCTCTCCATGTTTGATATTTTTCTTTTAAGAATGTGTTTTAATGTCCCATATAAGTTAAAATGCTATACTAATCCGTTATTTTTTTTTACCCGGATTTGGGCAATTGACTAGCAACACTAATATGGAATTTTGTAAAAACCAAAAACAAAAAATATATATATATATATATATATATATATATATATTTGGAGGTATCCATAATTTTCTTGGAAAGTGTGATCCAATGATTGAGATGCAACAAGGACATTGAGTCGTTAATATATATTCATATTATTTAAGAGGAAGACGAAGGACGATCGTGGACTCGGAATATCCATTCACTCGGGTTATCATTTTGCATTTACAATTGGGTAACACCAGGGGCGTAGCCAGTATTTTTATATTGGTGGGCTGGAGGCAAAGACACTACAAGGGTGAAGGAGGCGACAACCCCATTGTGGAGGTTCGGGGCGGAGCCCCGAATTTTTTTTTTGTATAAACACTTCGTTCGTATACTCGTTAGCTATTATTTTATCTTTCTCTACATGCATAAATTTTACTCACTATTTAATTCTCAATCTTCTGTATAAATATTTCATAATCCATTTAATCTAAATTTAAATTCATATATACAATGCGTTTAATATTAGATAGAAAAAATATACCAGAATGTTTTTTAAAAGAACTAGAGTTTACAAAAAAAAAATGATGTATATCTATATATTTTTAAAAAATATTTTAAAAATAAGCTTAAAAATGGGACAAATAAGTATTAAATTCTTTTTAAAAATAATTTTAAACTTAAATTTTGTTTAAATAAATAAAAAAAATATTATGTAATGAAAATCCAGAATTTTTATAAATTGAGATTAATATCTTTACCACCTGCACCACACCCATTCACATGTTATTATTAGACAATATATATATATAATAATTTTGGGCAGGGCTGGGGAGCTTCCTGGGTTTCAAACTCTTGACCTAAACACTACCATATTAATATCTTTATCACCTGCACCACACCCTTTCACACGTTATTATTAGACAATACAAAATATATATATATAATAATTCTGGGCAGGGCACACTGTAGATCCGCCCCTGAGTAACACATAATAATAAAATGTACGAAACTCTTTTATATTAACAAAATATGAAAAAAACTTTATGTTTTATTAAACTCAACATGAAATTATCATGTGTTATAACAAATATGCATGAAACTCTACCGTGTTAACAAAATAGGCAAACAATCACACGTTCTCTTAAATTTGGTATGAAACCTCATTGTGTTATAAAAAAAGCCAAAAAACCGTTCTGTAATAATTTATTCTTTAGTTTAAAAACACACATTATTCAGAATTTTAAAATGAATGATTTTTATAATGTAATTTTAAAATAGATTATGAATAATATTATGAATTTTCTTTAATGTATACATGTTTATTGACAAATTCAAATTCATTTTTTTCTTCAATTTTTGGATATATTGAGTAAACAATAATTCAACATATAAGAAAATAAGAGTTCTTTTGCATATTGCTTTAATACCAGGGTTTTTGCAAGGTTTCAAAAAAAGTAAATGTCTTTTTGCTTTTCCTATAACACAGTGGGATTTTATGCCGAGTTTAAGAAAACAATGAGTTTTTTTCTTTGCCTATTTTATTTAACACACGGTTTTCGTGCAATGTTTCAAAAGATGGAATGGCTTTTTTGCTTTTATTATAACACATAAGTGTTTTATTCCGAGTTTAAGAAAACAAAGCGTTTTTTGCTTATTTTGTTAATACATGAAGGTTTCATGCATATTTACTATAACACAATGTTTTTTTTATAGTTATTATTATTTACCCTTTATAATTTTATTATAACCTTCCCCCGAAATGATATTTACTGAAGAACCATCCCTACAGGTTTAATATTCCTAAATTAAACAAAAAAATAAGTTCAATATACCACATTAGTATATAAGCTACCATTTGAATTTTGGGATAAATGTGTGATTGATTAAAATTATAAGATGATGATAAATAATATAGCGTGGTAAGTTATATGATATTTGATATGATTTTAAAATGTTAGACTAATTATATTATTTGTTGTAATGACTAAAATACCCTCACTAACTAGTTGGTGGGATTTCAAACTTTTGGAATTAACTTGAAGGTAGGGATGTCAACTGGGCGGGTCTGGTACGAGTCTGACGAAATCGAGACCAACCCAGCTACCAAGTAAAGATCCCAAACCTGCCACTCACACTAGCCAATGTTTATAACTTAAACCTCCCCCCTACAAAGACACTTAATAAAATCTGTTGGGATAGATTCCGAGGGTGAGTTGTCATTCCACACCCGAGTTCAACCAATTTGAGCTTCAATAGCTCGTGTTCTTGAAATTATTGCACCGAGAGATTATATCGAGTTTGGTTACAAAACTGAGCGGAAGATACTCGACATAACCCGCTCTATAACCGATTAACCATTTGAAAGGTATTTTAAAAGTACGCAAGAAAATATGTAAAAATAGTAAGGTAAATAAATGTAGTAAAGTAAACAACACAAGCATTTGTTTCTGGAAGTTCGAAGCACAACGCTTCTACGTCTCTCATTCTTCCATCTCATGGAAGGATACACTAGAAGACTTTGATTTATGCAACTCTTTGTACAAACCCGATCCAGTTGGGCATTCCCCATCCAACTAGAACTCCTAGCAACTCAACTATGTATGTTCTTTAATGTCTCACATACAAAGACATCTCATCCGGTTGTGATGAATCACCAACTGTTACAATTGTATTCACTCTTCTATTTTAGCTCACAAATACAATGAATAGAGTGAATACAAAGGCACAAATGATTCCATAATGAATCTGATACATCAAGGTAAGAGGTGCCAAAGGTAGGGGGAATGCTCTTCATTTAGCAGCTTTTGTCTTTGAAGTTCCCCCAATTGAATCCCAAGTGAATTTGCTTTGGAAGGCTTGGATTGATCTTCAATCAGATGTTATTGAGCTTCCAAATCATGTATATATAGCCCAAAGTAATGATATATACGTTAGATATAAGAATATAACCGTTGAGACAGTTTTGGTAAGCTTTCAAACATTTCAACGGTCATATTCTGCTTTCTAGGCTATTTTTGGAAGTCTGCTGCTCGGGTTCGCTGGTCGATTCCGCTGCCCAAGGTTTGCTGGTCGAGTCCACTGCTCGAGGTCCGCTGGCCTCTACTGGTAGTGTCTACTGGTAGTATCTACTTGGTAGTGTCTACTTGTAGTATCTATTTGTAGTGTCTACTTGATAGTGTCTATGATCGCTTTTATTTTAAACAATTATTTTTCCAGTGTAGCGATTATACCGCAAGTGCACGGTGTCAAGGTTTAGTATAGTGATTTATAAATAGGGATGTCATACCCACAGGGACTAACGTATAAGTACCAAATAAAATTAGAAAAATTATATTTAGCCTACGAAATATATGAATAATTATCTAATTAAACTAAAAACTTAAAAACTAAAAACTAAATCAACTCCTTTGAAGATGCGAAGGAATTCCACTCGAGAAATTTATCAAGATTTCTGTTCAATTGTGTTATTGCCAATGATATGTTTGTAAAAACAATTACTAACCAATTAATTCTTAAGGTGACGGATTCCCTAATATAATCAATATACTTTCTCAAGCTATATTGAAACTAATATTGAATTGAAGCAAGTAACTCTCGTTCACTTAAACCAATTTAATATTGAATAAATCTCGATGAAAACCGTTAACTTTAAATCTTTCAATTCAAAGTGATCACGTATGTGATTTAATCTCTCGATCTAAATCTTTAACATACAACATGAATTATTACAGCGTATTATAATTTTATCTCTCGATCTCAATTATAATTCAAACATTCAATCAAAGTTAGCAAGGCTTTGATAGCATTAAGATTATAATTCATGCACAAAAGAATTAATCCACTCAAACAACATTCAAATCAATGACTCAATCACAATCTTCCCTTACCTTGATAAAATAAACTTAATTTATATTCAAATCAAACTAAAAAGATGTATAATTGTTTCTCAACCTCATAAACATCAATACATTCGAAAATCAAAATAACTAAAGCTTAGAAGTACGATAACGTAGGAGTCGAATCCGTGCGTTGAACGTTACTTCTTCCCTTGCTTCCTTCCTTGCACATCAAAGGCTTTTTCTCTAAATTTATGGTTGTTGGAGGATGAAAGGAGGCTGATATATGGTGTATGATATGATATTGGTTCCCTTGAATTCGTGCCCTAGGTCCCTTATTTATAGAAGAGGAGGTGGATGGAAGTGTTCCCAATAGATCAAACTCAATCAAGTCTTTTTTTTTTCTTTTCTGAAAATTCTGTTGCTCGATCAATCGGTACAATTGTCTCGATCGGTCGAGCCTTCTCTTTTCTCGTCCAGGAATTCTTCTGCCTCGCTCGATCGATCGAGCTTCATCTTCCGATCGATCGAGCATTCTTCAATCTCGCTTGTTAAGTTTCTGCCATGCTCGATCGATCGAGCATAGTCTTCCGATTGATCGAGCTCCTCTTTTTCTTGTTGGCCAAAACTCTGTCTCCTTCGATCGATCGCGCTCCGTTACCGATCGATCGGTTATGTCAGAATTCAAATTCTTTAATTCTTGCCTCGGTTTGATCCGTTTTCTTTTCTTCTAGCTTAATTCTTCCACTTCCCACCTAGATTCCTGAAATAACCAAATAAATACCAAAAAGCGTAACATCATCCAAGAATCAACACGAAAATATATACATATAACTGCAAAAATACACGTAATATTTAACATTATCAACTCCCCCAAAACTTAGACTTGATCGTCCTCGAGCAAGCATTAAGATCAAAATGCTAAGTTCATCATCAATACTTTAAATGAATTAACTTAGCAACTCAAATGTAAAAGCTCAGAAATCCCACTAGCACATCAACCATAAGTCAATCCAAAACTCAACAAGAAGTGTTTTCTCCTAAGTCAAGCAATATATCGCAAAATCGGAACATGCGTGTGTGTTAATGTCAATCTTGAGTTTCATATATACTTTCATGATCAAATAATGCTATTAAACTCAAAGTCAAGATTACTATTAAACACTACATAAGCCTACTTTTCAAGCACTTCTCCACTAATGTAATTATTCCATAGACTTGGATCAATAGGTCTTTTAAAGCTTGTAATGTTAGGCCTAGGTGTTTGGCTTCAAAAAAAAGATAGGGTAACACAAAGAAGAGAGTATAATCATGTAAAATTCAAATGTTTAGCACAACTTGAGTTTCTCTTTTTTTTTTTCTTCTTTTAGCATTGGCCACTTTGGGTCTTATTTAGTCACTTTTTTCTTAAGGCTTTATACCTATATTTTTCTTTTCTCATTCATCATTTTTTTCAATAATAAGCTCATCAACATATAGCAATTTATGTGCATCTAATGAGATTCATTATACTCCCTTTAGGTAAGGATGAATTCTTTCAGTTTAAGCTCATAAAGATGGGTATAGTGAGTTGCCAAAAAATTGTTGAATGGGGGCTAATAGTATGTTAAACATACTCCACTGTTTTTCAATTAGGCTCAAATTGGGATACTATAGATTGATATATACATGGTAAGCTTGAAAGGCTCAAACGTTCCAAAGATCGCCTAAATCATGTCCAAGTCAAGTTCCTAATTATAAAATTTCGCCTCAACGTGCCCTCAAATAGGTTCCAGAGTGCTTTAAGATCCTCAAGACAAATCATAGTTAACAAAATTTTTCCAATATATATTTCCCTCAATCATGACTCAAAAGTGCTCAAGATGTTCCTTAATTTTGGAATATTAACTCAACCACAGATATTCACAAACAAGTCAAAAATCTTCAAGACTTTAGTTGAGAAGGGGATTAATATCATCATGCAATACCGTTGCAAGTCTAATTCATTATTTCTTAATGATTAACTCATTTTTTTCAAAAAAAAAATTTATGTGCTAAAAAACAATCTAATCTCATGATAGACTAGGCATGCAAGATAAGTAACAAGAGAAAACAGCAGATACTAGTAAACACCCCCCAAACTTAGTACATGCATATAGTAAACAATAAGTGCAAAAGCAAAACACATACCTCGATGACGATCGTCAGTGATCGTCGTCCTCATCATGCTCCGGTGGGGGTACTGGATAGTAAGGCTCCTATGGCTGGTACGGTGGATATGGCGGATAATCAGGTGGTGGTGGTTGGTATGGCTGGTACTCAGGTGGTGGTGGTGGTGGTTGGTATGGCTGATATGGCTGAAATTACGGCTCAGGTGGAAACTGGATAGCTGGGAAACCTTGGGCCAAGGCATTGTTCCATGCACGTTGATATTGCAGGAACTCCATTTGGTGCTGACTTATCTGCGCTTGGCCCAACTGTATTTCCCTTTGCAAATTTTGGATGCCCTGCTGCTCCAGGCATATGTCTTGGAAATCCCTACGGAGGGAGCCCAAGGTGATAGATGAATGCTCTGCAGCAGAAGATGAGGATGACCAGCATGTCTGCTGCTCGAAGGCCATGGCTCGGCCCTACGTCGGCCTGTAGGAGGTGGTGGTCCATCAATCACTATTGGTCCTTTTGGTGGTAGGAGTTCTTCATCGGCTTCCCACTTCACTCTGCATCTCTTGCAAAGAGCTGTGATAGTAGATGGAAAAGGTAATACCGTGGTGGGCGGACTCCTGCCGATGTCACTGATGTGGTCATTTATAATGTACCCGAAATCCACCGTTTGCCCTATGAGTATGGCAAATACCAGGGCAGCTCTCTCCTTGGTGACCTCAGAAGTGTGGGTCGATGGCATGACCCGGGGGGCTATGAAGGAGAACCATGCTTGTGCCTCTGGTTTCAAATGTTTCTTTAGGACCAACTAGGGCTCTCCATTGCTGTTCCTTTGCCAATCAGTCCCCTCAACACTGATTACAGAGAGTACCTCATCATAGTTGATTTGGCTCTGTTTGAAAGCTTTGTACTCACTGTTCTTTATTGACGGCATCCAAAAAATTGCATTTATTTTAAACTGATCAAACTCCACATCCTTACCCCGTACAAACACAACCTCCCTTGAATTTTGGTGGACTGTCCTTAGATTTGCATAGATTTCCCTCACAACAGGGACCACCACATCAATAGGCTATTGAATAAACTCAAACAAACCTCGTCGCCTTGCTTCTTGAATTACAGGGCATTCAAGTCGTTCAAGACTCATTCCCCTTTTGCGACTGAGGGGTTTCCGGTGATAACTGGGGTATACGCCACTACGAAATTTACAAATCGACGCTCATCATAGTCTTGAGACGAAGTGGTGGCTTTGACTTGCTTTTGTTTTTTCTTTGGAGCCATTTATCAGTTCACAATTCACATTGCTTCAATCCCAACCACAACAAGAACTCACCAAAATAACCAACCAACACTTCAATTCCCCAAAATTAGCTACTCAACTATCTTAATTTCACCAAATTCACCAAAACTCCAATCCTTGTATACCCAAATAAAAATATTCACTAATTTATGGATATGTAGAAGGGTTGAAGCCAAATACCATGGAAATCTAGGTGATATTGTAGCATAGGCTTGAGTTCCTCCTTTTTGATGAAATTTCCCAATTCAGCTTTGGATCTTCAAATCTGCTGCAAAAAGTGTAATTAGGAGAAGCTTTGAAGCATAAATTGTAAGATTTGTGAGTTGTGGGAAAGATTATAGAAAGAATTTGGCGATTAGGGCAAATAATTCGATTTTTTTTTCTGTGATTTTACTGAGAGGGTTTTGGAGAAATCTGCTGAAATCGATTTTAAAAACAAATTTATCTGTTGCTCGATCGATCGAGAGAGACAGAAAAGTTTTTTTTCTTTTTATAACCTTCCTCGATCGATCGAGAATGGTCTCTCGACCGATCGACAACTCCAGAATTTTTTTTTTCTTTGTAACCCAATGTTGATCGATCGAGCCCTCTTTTCGATCGATCGACCATTCCAGAACAATTCACCCATAATTTTTATTTCAACGTTCGATCCGCCCCACCAATTTGATTCATTCCATTTTTCTGCATTTAAAAATTAACGCACGGAGTTAGGCTCGAAAAATTAAAATAACAAGAAAGAAAATGAACAATTGAACTAAAAATAAAAAACAAACAAGAGATAGAGAAAAGAAAGTTCTTAATTTATAGTCCCAAGCTGGACTGCCACCTCCTTCTCCGTGGTCCAATTTTGCTTGCTCCTTCGGGTTTTTCACTGTATCAGTAGGTATTGTCCCTTGAGCTCGTCCATGAATTATAGATGCAAGCTGCGCCACTTGTACCTTCAAGTTTTTTATAGATGCATCCTGATTTTACATCCTAGTTTTTGTCGATGATATTAACTTGGTCATGAGCTCCTCCATACTCGGCTTAGGTACGTATCCCGGTTGTGGTTTTGGGTTCAACACGTTGTTTTGGTTGGACCATTGCAAATTTGGATGATTCCTCCATCCCGGGTTGTAAGTGTTTGAGTACGGGTTATTGGGCTGCCTGTTTCCTACATAATTATCGGACTCATTAGACTGAATAAATGGATTACCTGCCTGGCATTCGGTGCTTGGATGATTGCTTCCACATAAGTCACAAGTGATAACTTGAGCTTGCATCGCTGTCATGCTCATGCTATCTATCTTTTTGTTCAATGCTTCCAACTGTGCCGAAAGAGCAGTGATGTTGTCAATTTGATGAACTCCACTTAGTTTCTTTGGCACATTCCTCTCTGATTGCCATTGATAGCTATTAGAAGCCATCTCTTCCAAGAGTTCATAAGCTGCTTCCGGTGTTTTACGCATAATGGATCCTCCTGAGGCTGCATCAATCATAGAACGGTTAGATGAAGATGTCGTACCCACAGGGACTAACGTATAAGTACCAAATAAAATTAGAAAAATTATATTTAGCCTACGAAATATATGAATAATTATTTAATTAAACTAAAAACTTAAAAAAATTCAAAACTAAATCAACTCATTTGAAGATGCGAAGGAAGTCCACTCGAGAAATTTATCAAGATGTCGGTTCAATTGTGTTATTGTTAATGATTTGTTTGTAAAACAATTACTAACCAATTAATTCTTAAGGTGACGGATTCCCTAATATAATCAATATACTTTCTCAAGCTATATTGAAACTAATATTGAATTGAAGCAAGTAACTCTCGTTCACTTAAACCAATTTAATATTGAATAAATCTCGATGAAAACCGTTAACTTTAAATCTTTCAATTCAAAGTGATCACGTATGTGATTTAATCTCACGTATGTGATTTTATCTCTCGATCTCAATTATAATTCACAAATTCAATCACAGTTAGCAAGGCTTTGATAGCATTAAGATTATAATTCATGCACAAAAGAATTAATCCACTCAAACAACATTCAAATCAATGACTCAATCACAATCTTCCCTAACCTTGATAAAATAAACTTAGTTTATATTCAAATCAAACTAAAAAGATGTATAATTGTTTCTCAACTTCATAAACATCAATAAATTCGAAAATCAAAATAACTAAAGCTTAGAAGTACGATAATGTAGGAGTCGAATCCGTGCGTTGAACGTTTCTTCTTCCCTTGCTTCCTTCCTTGCACTTCAAAGGCTTTTTCTCTAAATTTGTATGTTGTTGAAGGATGAAAGGAGGCTGATATATGGTGTATGATATGATATTGGTTCCCTTGAATTCGTGCCCTAGGTCCCTTATTTATAGAAGAGGAGGTGGATGGAAGTGTTCCCAATAGAT
Organism: Haberlea rhodopensis; assembly: GCA_907163345.1. NCBI lineage: Eukaryota > Viridiplantae > Streptophyta > Magnoliopsida > Lamiales > Gesneriaceae > Haberlea > Haberlea rhodopensis. The sequence continues at coordinate 398,620 of CAJQUN010000335.1, forward strand.
CAAACTCAATCAAGTCATTTTTTTTTTCTGAAAATTCTGTTGCTCGATCGATCGGTACAATTGTCTCGATCGATCGAGCCTTCTCTTTTCTCGTCTAGGAATTCTTCTGCCTCCCTCGAACGATCGAGCTTCATCTTCCGATCGATCAAGCTTCATCTTCCGATCGATAGAGCATTCTTCAATCTTGCTTGTTAAGTTTCTGCCATGCTCGATCGATCGAGCATAGTCTTTCGATCGATCGAGCTCCTCTTTTTCTTGTTGGCCAAAACTCTGTCTCCTTCGATCGATCGCGCTCCACTACCGATCGATCAGTTATGTCATAATTCAAATTCTTCAATTCTTGCCTCGTTTTGATCCATTTTCTTTCTTCTAGCTTAATTCTTCCACTTTCCACCTAGATTCCTAAAATAACCAAATAAATACCAAAAAGCTTAACATCATCCACGAATCAACACGAAAATATATACATATCACTGCAAAAATACACGTAATATTCAACCTTATCACTCTACTTGTAGTGTCTACTGGTAGTCCGGTAGATGATCCGGTAGATGATCTGGTAGACGATCCAGTAGAGGATCCGATAGATGATTCGGTAGACGATCCGGTAGGCAATCCGGTAGACCTTTCAGCTTTGTACCAGCTAGCTCTTGTAGACATATTTTCATCATGTAAACCTTCGAATTTGGTATGTTGGACAGGAATACGACTTGTAGATAATTGAGTTGGCTATCCAATTCCTTTGAAAGCAAGTCGTTCAATATCCAAACTATGAGTTATAATAAATTTAGTCAGCAGCGCTCAAGATCTACTTGATGCTGAATTCTTATTTCAGCAACCAAACTCAAAGTCATTTCTTAGCACATCATCAAACTGTATAATATCATCTATGAATTGCACAATTGATGAAATATGTTAGCAACACAATAATAAGTTTGTTATCATCAAAACCAAGATTATTTGGGTTTCCAAAACCCAACAATCTCCCCCTTTTTGATGATCACAAAACTTGAATAAAAATATGAACATTAAAGCACAATGTTGCATAACAAGAAATCGTATTTTTTAAACAGCATATTTCTCCCCATTTTTGTGCGAATCAAAAAGGAAGACAAATAAATTTACTCCCTGTAGGGTCTTCTACCTTAACATCATCTTATACACGTAATGTGGACTAAACATGCATTCATAACACCTTAGGGTTCCGGTTGTAGCTTTGAGCTAATAAGATTACAGGTCAAAATAAAATTTCAAAACTTAATTAATTACATTCTCAATAATGAATGTTAAAGCTATAGATTTACACTACTCCTAGAGTAGAGACTATCAAAATCATGTATCCTATATTCATCTTGCTCCTTTTAGTTCACTGCCTCAACCCGACCCTAGGCCCTTCAGTCCAAAAGTGTACCTACAGGAACAACTCATCATGAGCATGTACATCGTTACTTAACATCATAAAGCAATGGCATATAAATAAATGCATGAAAATAATTGGTAACATATACTTCCTGGTTGATCGCATTAACCCTCTTTGGTTGTCCCTGTTTCATAGCCATGCATATAATCATTAATTCTTGACATGAATGATTAAAATCATCATCTTATAAATATCATCATCTTATAACATCATCATCATATAAGCATCATCATCTTATAAATATCATCATCTTATAACATCATCATCATATAAACATCATCATCTTATAGCATCATCATCTTATAGCATCATCATCTTATAAATATCATCATCATCATATAAGCATCATCATCTTATAACATCATCATCTTATAACATCATCATCTTATAACATCATCATCATATAAGCATCATCATCTTATAGCATCATCATCTTATAGTATCATCATCTTATAATATCATCATCTTATAAATATCATAACAAAATATAACAGTAAATGTACGAAATCTTAGTTAAGTAAACTTGATGGTTATACGTCAACTTCTTTTTGTTGACCCTGATTCACATTCGTGCATATGAGCATCTTACCCCATCGTATGGCATCTTACCATATCATAACATCGTGTGTCATCTTACCACGTGGGCATCTTACCCTATCGTATGGCATCTTACCATATCATAACATCGTGTGGCATCTTACCACGTGGGCATCTTACCCAATCGCATGGCATCTTACCATATCATAACATCGTGTGGCATCTTACCACGTGGGCATCTTATCCAATCGCATGGCATCTTACCATATCATAACATCGTGTGGCATCTTACCACGTGGGCATCTTACCCAATCGCATGGCATCTTACCATATCATAACATCGTGTGGCATCTTACCACGTGGGCATCTTACCCAATCGTATGGTCTCTTACCATATCATAACATCGTGTGGCATCTTACCACGTGGGCATCTTACCCTATCGTATGGCATCTTACCATATCATAACATCGTGTGGCATCTTACCACGTGGGCATCTTACCCAATCGTATGGTCTCTTACCATATCATAACATCGTATCATTATATAGACATCATATAAACATCATCGTTACTTATCATAATCATCCTCATAGACATCATATCCTCTTCACTCATCATGAACATCATCATCATAAACTTACTTATAATAATCATCATCATAAACATCATATCCTCTTCACTCATCATAAACATCATCATCATAAACTTACTTATCATAATCATCATCATAAACATCATATCCTCTTCACTCATCATAAACATCATCATCATAAACATCTTAAATACTAATACGATTATTGCATAGTCATAGTGTAAGAATATGTTACCGTCTGATGCCCGTACGCGTCTTACGTACCTTAATTCCCAACGGTTGAGAAGTTGGAGAACTTTATCTCCTTGACGTTGTGGGTACCTGGGATGGTTCTACACAACCATACAAATCGATATTAGAAGCTAATTATAGTTCCATATCCAGAAATCCCACAAAAACATAAAAAACACATAGTTATGTGTCTCGCGATCGATCGCTGGGTTGTCCCGATCGATCGCGAGATCACACTGCCCGTTGTTGAAATTTTGAGTCATCGGCGATCGATCGCCACTTTTGGCGCGATCGATCGCCAGCTCGCCGATCGATCGCCCAAACTTGGCGATCGATCGCCAAATGCTACTGGCGCGCATTGGTGGCTCGCGATCGATCGCCAAGAATGGGCGATCGATCGCCGAGTCCTGAACCACGAAAAATCGCCATTTTTGAGCATTTAACAAGCTCTACCTCAAACCATTCGAACCCAAACTTTCCTACAACATTAACATCATCATAACCCACTAAAACCCATATAAAACACATCAAAAATCATACCCCAAACATATAAAACATATACTCAAAACAAACCCACCCAAAACACTTCAAAATCATCCCATTTCAAAACCAAACATCATAAAAACTTTAGGAAGGGTTCCCTACCTCTTGTAGGCTCCAAATCTTAACAAAGATCACACAAACAAAGGTTTTGTGAAGCTTTCCTTCTCCTTCCTTGGTGAATTTCGAAAATGGGAGATGGGTTAGGTTGAGGAATGTATTGGGGATTTTAAAAGTGATTGGTAAAGTAAGTGGGTATAGTGGGAAAAAGGGGGTTATAAGGTTAATATTAAAATTATACCCCAAAGTTAACATGATGTATAAAACACCCCAACATGGTGTTTTAAAAGCATTTACAAAAATGCATTAAACTCCCACTAAATCATGCTTTCCTCATAATTGATAATCAATACAATTAAATCATGTTAACACTTCATTACCCATCACATAATCAATTACCATGATAAATAATCACATAACCATCATTAATGCCCAAATTGCATATAAATAATTTCGGGGCATCACATTACTCCCCTACTTATAAGATTTCGTCCTCGAAATCGCATGCACTTACCCAAAATGAAACTAAACATAAATCATACCAGAAAATAGTTCCGGGTAATGCTGCACCTTATGCCGTTCCGTCTCCCACGTAGTCTCCTCGACACCCCGACGATCCCACTGAACTTTGACCATCGGTATTATCTTGCTTCGTAATCTGCGATCCTCACGATCCAGAATTTTGACCGGTCGTTCTACGTAGGATACATCTGAGTCTAACTGTACTTCAGTAGGCTGTAATATATGAGACGGGTCTGGCTCATACTTCCGTAACATAGAAACATGTAAAACATCATGAATCCTAGATAAAGACGGCGGTAGAGCCAAACAGTAGGCCAAGGTACCGATACGCTGCAATACTTCATATGGACCAACATACCTCAGGGATAACTTCCCCCGCATACCAAAACGAACTACACCCCTGAAGGGTGAGATTTCCAAGAATACCTTGTCTCCTACTTGGAATTCTAGCGGTCGTCGTCGCTTATTGGCATAGGCTGCTTGCCTATCCTGGGCCGCTTTCAGCTTTCGGCGTATCGTCTTAATCTTTTCTTCCATATCCTTATTCATATCCGGTCCTTCGACCACTTTACTAGTCAAGTCCTCCCAATACAGCGGTGACCTACATCATCGTCCGTAAAGAGCTTCAAAAGGGGCCATTTGAATGCTCGCCTGATAGCTGTTATTATAGGAAAACTCCACCAATGGCACTGCATCCTGCCATTGAGTATCAAACTCCAAAACACATGCCCTCAACATGTCTTCGAGCGTCTGAATGGTACGCTCAGTCTGGCCATCTGTCTGATGGTGATAAGCTGTACTCAGTCTCACCTCTGTGCCCAAAGCTATCTGGAGACCCTCCCAGAAATGTGAAATAAACCTTGGATCTCTATCAGACACAATCGAGACTGGAATTCCATGCAACCTCACCACATCCCGTACATATAATTGGGCCATCTTTAGGTACGTGAAAGTCATACAGTAAGGGATGAAATGAGCTACCTTCGTCAGCCTATCCACGATCACCAATATCGTATCAAATCCAGAGGCCGCTCTTGGCAAGTGGGTTACGAAGTCCATAGATATATGCTCCCACTTCCATTGGGGTACTTCCGAGCTCTTCAGCTCGCCACCAGGCCTCTGTCTTTCTGCCTTTACCTGCTGGCAGATCAAACATCTTTTGACAAGGCTATAACATCACGCTTCATACGTCTCCACCAGAATTGACCACTTAGGTCCTTATACATTTTTCTTCCTCCTGGGTGAATACTGAACCGGCTACCGTGAGCTCGCTCCAATACTCCTCCACGCAACTCCGGCGTATCTGGGACTACCCAACGGTTGCCCAGTCTCAATGAACCATCTTCAGCCACTCTGAACTTTGATGGCTGTCCTTGAAGTACTATCGATGACCATCTCTGAACCTCCTCATCCGACCTCTGGGCCTTCCGGATAGTCTCAAATATGTTTGGCTCAGCCAACAAGGTTGACACTCGCACCGGCGACGCGTCCACATCAAAATCATAGCCCAGATGGCAATAAGAAGTCATCATCGTTGATAAACACATAGCGTCCTCAGCAGTACTCTTCACTTCCGACTTAAGGCGTCTGCTATCAAATTTGCTTTACCTGGATGGTACTCAATTTCACAATCAAAATCTTTGAGTAAGTCCATCCATCTTCTTTGTCGCCTATTCAACTCAGCCTGTGTGAACAAAAACTTCAGGCTCTTATGGTCCGTGTAGATGGTAAACGACGTACCATGCAAGTAATGCCTCCAAATCTTCAAGGCAAATATAATGGCTGCCAGCTCCAAATCATGGACTGGGTACCTAGCCTCATGTGGTTTCAACCGCCTCGATGCATAAGCCACCACATGCTTATCTTGCATCAACACACAATCCAAACCCTGCAGTGATGCATTCGTGTACAAGGCAAACCTCTTATTCTCAGAAGGAATCACCAATATAGGTGTCGTAGTCAAACGACGCTTCAATTCTTGGAAGCTTTCCTCACAAGCTTCGGACCAATAGAACGGCACTCCTTTCTGAGTCAGCTGTGTCAGGGGTCTGGCAATCCCTAAGGATCTGGAGTACTGTTCTCAAGTTCTTCACGTGTTCCTCTTCAGTTCGAGAGTAAATAAGCATATCGTCAATGAAAACTATGACAAACTGATCCAAATATGGTTGGAGCACTCTGTTCATCAAGCTCATAAAATAGCTGGGGCATTCGTCACCCCAAAGGGCATGACTAAGAATCCGTAGTGCCCATATCTAGTCCTGAAAGCTGTCTTCTGTACATTATCCTCTCGAACTTGAATCTGATGATACCCCGATCTCAGATCGATCTTACTGTAGAGCCTCGTACTCTGCAGCTGATCAAACAAATCATTAATCCTCACAAACGGATACTTATTCTTCACTATGGCTTTGTTCAGTTGTCTGCAATCGATGCACAGCCGCATGGAACCATCTTTCTTTTTAACAAATAGGACTGTTGCACCCCAGGGCGATACACTAGGGCGTATATAGCCCTTATCAAGGAGCTCTTGCAACTGAATCTTTAACTCTCTTAGCTCCGCTGGTGCCATCCTATACGGGGCATGAGAAATGGCAGACGTCCCCAGTAGTAACTCAATCCCAAACACGACCTCTCTCGTTGGTGGGAATCCGGGAATCTCTTCCGGAAAGACATCAGGAAACTCCGCTACTATGGGCACATCCTCAACCTTTAATTCTTCCATCTTTCCAGTAACATCAATGGCATATATGAGATATCCTATATGGCCTCGTTCCAACAACTGCGCCATCTTGACAGCAGATATTAACGGGATTTTAGAACGAGAACCATCCCCAAGGAATGTCCACTGGACTCCCATAACAGACCTGAATCGGACAGTCCTCTGCCTTAGCCCGTTATCCTCAAAATAAATGAGGCCATCATAGACAATCCGATCAGTAATCAAACTTCTTCCAGCGGGGGTCGAGACTGTAAGAGGCGTGGGCGACGGAGAAGTGCATATGAAATCGCATCATCTACTTCAGCATTTGCTGCTGGGCTGCAATACAAGGGTTAACAACAATACCCAAAAGCAGTTCATATAATATCGTTAGAGAAACAAAACATGTTAGTACAACATCATATACTTCATATGCAACATATGCATAAAACATGTTTAAAAGTAAGCACCTAGCCAACTTATTGCTAAGGCTACCCTTCACTCATTCCCGGGTTCTCTAACCACTGCTCTGATACCACTAATGTAGGGTCTTCCTACCTTAACATCATCTTATACACGTAATGTGGACTAAACATGCATTCATAACACCTTAGGGTTCCGGATGTAGCTTTGAGCTAATAAGATTACAGGTCAAAATAAAATTTCAAAACTTAATTAATTACATTCTCAATAATGAATGTTAAAGCTATAGATTTACACTACTCCTAGAGTAGAGACTATCAAAATCCTGTATCCTATATTCATCTTGCTCCTTTTAGTTCACTGCCTCAACCCGACCCTAGGCCCTTCAGTCCAAAAGTGTACCTACAGGAACAACCCATCATGAGCATGTACATCGTTACTTAACATCATAAAGCAATGGCATATAAATAAATGCATGAAAATAATTGGTAAACATATACTTCCTGGTTGATCGCATTAACCCTCTTTGGTTGTCCCTGTTTCATAGCCATGCATATAATCATTAATTCTTGACATGAATGATTAAAATCATCATCTTATAAATATCATCATCTTATAACATCATCATCATATAAGCATCATCATCTTATAAATATCATCATCTTATAACATCATCATCATATAAACATCATCATCTTATATCATCATCATCTTATAGCATCATCATCTTATAAATATCATCATCATCATATAAGCATCATCATCTTATAGCATCATCATCTTATAGCATCATCATCTTATAACATCATCATCTTATAACATCATCATCATATAAGCATCATCATCTTATAGCATCATCATCTTATAGTATCATCATCTTATAATATCATCATCTTATAAATATCATAACAAAATATAACAGTAAATGTACGAAATCTTAGTTAAGTAAACTTGCTGGTTATACGTCAACTTCTTTTTGTTGACCCTGATTCACATTCGTGCATATGAGCATCTTACCCCCATCGTATGGCATCTTACCATATCATAACATCGTGTGTCAACTTACCACGTGGGCATCTTACCCTATCGTATGGCATCTTACCATATCATAACATCGTGTGGCATCTTACCACGTGGGCATCTTACCCAATCGCATGGCATCTTACCATACAATAACATCGTGTGGCATCTTACCACGTGGGCATCTTATCCAATCGCATGGCATCTTACCATATCATAACATCGTGTGGCATCTTACCACGTGGGCATCTTACCCAATCGCATGGCATCTTACCATATCATAACATCGTGTGGCATCTTACTACGTGGGCATCTTACCCAATCGTATGGTCTCTTACCATATCATAACATCGTGTGGCATCTTACCATGTGGGCATCTTACCCTATCGTATGGCATCTTACCATATCATAACATCGTGTGGCATCTTACCACGTGGGCATCTTACCCAATCGTATGGTCTCTTACCATATCATAACATCGTATCATTATATAGACATCATATAAACATCATCGTTACTTATCATAATCATCCTCATAGACATCATATCCTCTTCACTCATCATGAACATCATTATCATAAACTTACTTATCATAATCATCATCATAAACATCATATCCTCTTCACTCATCATAAACATCATCATCATAAACTTACTTATCATAATCATCATCATAAACATCATATCCTCTTCACTCATCATAAACATCATCATCATAAACATCTTAAATACTAATATGATTATTGCATAGTCATAGTGTAAGAATATGTTACCGTCTGATGCCCGTACGCGTCTTACGTACCTTAATTCCCAACGATAGAGAAGTTGGAGAACTTTATCTCCTTGACGTTGTGGGTACCTGGGATGGTTCTACACAACCATACAAATCGATTTAGAAGCTAATTATAGTTCCATATCCAAAAATCCCACAAAAACATAAAAAACACATAGTTATGTGTCTCGCGATCGATCGCTGGGTTGTCCCGATCGATCGCGAGATCACACTGCCCGTTGTTGAAATTTTGAGTCATCGGCGATCGATCGCCACTTTTGGCGCGATTGATCGCCAGCTCGCCGATCGATCGCCCAAACGTGGCGATTGATTGCCAAATGCTACTGGCGAGCACTGGTGGCTCGCGATCGATCGCCAAGAACGGGCGATCGATCGCCGAGTCCTGAACAACGAAAAATCGCCATTTTTGAGCATTTAACAAGCTCTACCTCAAACCATTCGAACCCAAACTTTCCTACAACATTAACATCATCATAACCCACTAAAACCCATATAAAACACTTCAAAAATCATACCCCAAACATATAAAACATATACTCAAAACAAACCCACCCAAAACACTTCAAAATCATCCCATTTCAAAACCAAACATCATAAAAACTTTAGGAAGGGTTACATACCTCTTGTAGGCTCCAAATCTTAACAAAAATCACACAAACAAAGGTTTTGTGAAGCTTTCCTTCTCCTTCCTTGGTGAATTTCGAAAATGGGAGATGGGTTAGGGTTGAGGAATGAATTGGGGATTTTAAAAGTGATTGGTAAAGTAAGTGGGTATAGTGGGAAAAAGGGGGTTATAAGGTTAATATTAAAATTATACCCCAAAGTTAACATGATGTATAAAACACCCCAACATGGTGTTTTAAAAGCATTTACAAAAATGCATTAAACTCCCACTAAATCATGCTTTCCTCATAATTGATAATCAATACAATTAAATCATGTTAACACTTCATTACCCATCACATAATCAATTACCATGATAAATAATCACATAACCATCATTAATGCCCAAATTGCATATAATTAATTTCGGGGCATCACACTCCCCCTCAAGGATTGAGATTAAACTCTCCCCCTTAATTTAAAAGGTTTGAAAAATTGAGCAAGTGATGGGCAAATGTGCTAGACTAAAACACATTTAATTTTTGAAGAGAAATAACATCTTTTGATAATGGATGAAGCATACTTGGCAACAATTTGGATTTCTTGACAAAATTCAACAATATCAATTTCATCTTTTTGCGGCAGCACACATGAGTCAACTTTGCAGAATAAACTGCTTTTCTTCGTGAAGCACTAGGCTGCAAGACCTATACCGTTGTGATCCTATATGAGTCTAGTTTGCAACGCAAAAAACAGTTCATCATTTTGACATCCGAGCAAGAAGTTATGCCAATTTTCCCAAAGTCGCTGCAAGCTGCCAGAAAAATTGAATGCTTCGAAAATTGTTAGAATTGTTTTTTTCAAAATAACAATTTTAAACTTAAAATGAGTTTAGAACAGATTGAAAGAAAATTTAAAATAATAAAATAGATTTTAAAATTATTTTCGTGCAAAATGAATGCAATGAAATTGATTTTTATGTTAAAAATTTCATACGCCAAGTTTTTGAAAATTATGCTATGAAAATAATTTCATACTCATGAGAAAGTTTTCTTTAAAAGATTTCTGTCTAAAATCAGTTAAAATGCTTTCCTAAAACGACCCGCTCTGATACCTCTTGTTGAGATCGATTCCGGGGGTGTGTTGTCATTCCACATTCGAGTTCAACCAAATTGAGTTTCAATAGCTCGTGTTCTTGAAATTATTGTACCGAGAGATTATATCGAGTTCGGTTACAAAATCGAGCTGAAGATACTCGACATAACTTGCTCTATAACCGATTAATCATTTGAAAGGCATTTTAAAAGTACGCAAGAAAATATGTAAAAACAGTAAGGTGAATAAATGCAGTAAAGTAAATAACACAAGCATTTGTTTCTGGAAGTTCGAAGCACAACACTTCTACGTCTTCCCTTCTTCCATCTCATGGAAGGATACACTAGAAAACTTTGATTTATACAACTCTTTGTTCAAAACTGATCCAGTTGGGCATTCCCCATTAGACTAGAACTCCTAGCAAGTCAACTATGTATGTTCTTTAATGTCTCACATACAAACACCTCTCATCCAGTTGTGATGAATCACCAACTGTTAAAATGGTATTCACTCTTCTATTTTAGCTCACAAATATAATGAATAGAGTGAATACAAAGGCACAAATGATTCCATAATGAATCTGATACAACAAGATAAGAGGTGCCAAAGGTTTGGGGAGTGCTATTCATTTAGCAGCTTTTGTCTTTGAAGTTCCCCAATTGAATCCCAAGTGGGTTTGCTTTGGAAGGCTTGGATTGATCTTCAATCAGCTGTTATTGAGCTTCCAAATCATGTATATATAGCCCCAAGTAATGATATATACGCTAGATACAAGAATATAACCGTTGGGACAGTTTTGGTAAGCTTTCAAACATTTCAACGGTCATATTCTACTTTCTGGGCTATTTTTGGAAGTCTGTTGCTCGGGTCCGCTGCTCGAGTCCTCTGGCCTCTACTGGTAGTGTCTACTGGTAGTGTCTACATGGTAGTGTCTACTTGTAGTATCTACTTGTAGTGTCTACTTGATAGTGTCTACTTGTAGTTTCTATTGGTAGTCCGGTAGATGATCCGGTAGATGATTCGGTAGACGATCTAGTAGAGGATCCGATAGAAGATCCGGTAGGCGATCCGGTAGACGATCCGATAGGCAATCCGGTAGACCTTTCAGCTTTGCACCAACAAGCTCTTGTAGACATGTTTTCGTCATGTAACACTTCGAACTGCTTGCCAGATATACGACTTGTAGAGAATTGAGTTGGCTATTCAACCCCTTTGGAAACAAGTCGTTACGATGTCCTAGCTATGAGATATAATCGATCTAGTCAGCAGCGCTCAAGATCTACTTGATGCTGAATTCACTTTTCAGCAACCAAACTCAAAGTCATTTCTTAGCACATCATCAAACTGTATAATATCATCTATGAATTGCACACTTGATGAAATATGTTAGCAACACAATAACAAGTTTTGTTAACATCAAAACCAAGATTATTCGGGTTTCCAAAACCCAACACAGATCATACTTAGAATTTTACAAGATTCTAAAACAAGAGAGGAATTCTCTAAAGCTAAACGTTGTTAGACAAGCTATTGACTGATGTATAACTGAATGACCAAGCCTCCTTTTATAACAAAGGAGTTGGCCCTTTCATTTCTTCCCGCTGATGTGGGAGAAAAAGGCCCAACTCCATCACTCTCACATTATGACTTTGTTGTTCCACAACACTCCAACTCGATGAAGATATTCATAGATTATGCTATTAATATTGTCATGCCTCGATATGAATCATATAATCATATATACTTGATATGATTATGGTGTAATTATGTGATAATTACGGTATGATGTTGACTCGAGTTCTTATGGAACCGAGTGTGAGTAGTAGATATAAAATGTAAGGAATAAGAGGCAAGATCAAAGAAATGAAACATAACGTACATGGTTGTGAAACATGTAGCAAGAGAGTTATATTATATATAGGAATGAGATGAGTTATGTAGTTGGACAACAAGTCTACATGAATTAGCATGCATGTGTAGGTTGGTTTGGCATTTGATGTGAATTTGAGTTGCATTTCACATGTATCATGGAAGGTATATATGAGTACAATTCAGATTTCCAACTCATAGTAACACATTTTCTCACCTACAAATCTCTACACCACCACTCTCCAATCTCTCCAACTCTTCTTGGTCTTTCGTTGACAATAAAGAGAAGAACTTGGTGTAAAGTGGAAGCAAAGCTATTGAGTAAGGTTTAGTACTTAAAGATGTGGATATTATGCTTAATAGTTCCATTTTAACATGTTAATGTAATTTGATATGGTATGGATTGAGTAATTGAACCCCTATGAGTTTTAATCAAAGAGTTACTCAAAGACTTGAGTTGTAATGATATTGAAACATGTTTAGATGAAGGTATACTATGCAAATATCATGTTTGGATGTGGATTTTGGAGTTTTAGGATATACACCATTAAGATAAGCTCAAAATCACCATGTTCTGAAATTTTCAGACATCGGCGATCGATCGCGAGCCTTATGGCGATCGATCGCCGAAACAGAGTAAAATATAAGGCGGTGAAATGGCTTGGCGATCGATCGTGAGTGAACTAAACATTTGGGCGATCGATCACGACTGAACAGAACATTTGGGCTATCGATCACGATGAACAGAACATTTTGGCGATCGATCGGTGAAAAGTGGAGATCGATCGCTAGGGTTGAGTTTTGAAAAATGTTATATTTTTTGGACTTTGATTTTGAAGCCTATTATGACATGATATATTGTTGACATTGTTGTAGCATCGTCATAGGGGACAGGACAACGAGGCGGTTAAACATTGACTCCTGATTTCTATCTTTTGTGTCGCACGACAGGTACGTGTTGACATATGACTATTGAGGTTTGATTATGTGAAGTTTCTTTTATCTGTTGGAATTATGATATATGATGGTGAGAATCATATTTGCATACATTCATATTGTTGAGACATATGATGGATGCCATATGAGAGATATGTCATTGTTGGGCATATGGTTCGGCTGTTATAACATGTGAGGACGGTTATATATATATGCTGCCAATATGGGATGTGAAGGCTGAGCCACTGACATATTGAGCTGATAGGCATATCATCGGTCCTGTTATAACAGGTTGATAGTTGAGATATGTCATGACATATTTTCATTTGGTGATGCATAAAGAACAATCACTATTGAGATTTTACGATGATGATTATCGTATTCTGTCTTTCTTATTGATATAGAACTGAGATAGTTGATTATCAATACTCCTGTTGTATGATTGTTTCTGTAGGGGACTCATAGACGTGGGGAGCCGGGATTGTGAGTTGCATTCTGCTGTGAGCTGAACCACTGATTAGGAGTTGAACATCGTTAGGTTGTGAATACGTACATGTGATGTTCATGTGTTGTATATTATGTCAGGTTGTATTAAAATTTCGTAACTGTTGTAAGAACTGACATAGTAAAAACTATTAACTCAGTGTGTTTTATTACTTAACTCCTACTCACGTGTGTATAATATTGAATACATAGTGGATTAAGTAATGATGACCTCACATTAGTGGTATCAGAGCAATGGTTCGAGAACGGGGTGAACATGGGTAGAAGAAGTGTATTAGGGAGTTGCCTAATCACTCGAAAGCATGTTGAGAGCTTTGATATGATGTTATCTTAACATGCTTTATATATTTGAATGTTATTGTTAACCCTTGATGTGCAGTAATGGCAGACAGAGTACCTCACGATGATGTTGGGGATTTCATGAGTGGAAATGCTAGTGTCGGGTTGGCTCCTGTGCCACCACTACCAGTGGGAAAGGGCCAATGGAACATGTACTGTTCTCTGGGGAATTAACACTGACCCAGTTTCTGAGTTATCAGTCACCTCGCTTTGAGGGTACTGAATCAGGGAACAGGCGGAGGAATGGTTAGAACGTGTGGAATAGATCTTTGTATCAGCACTCTGTGCCAAGTCCGCATGGTTACATTTGGCTGAGTTCCAGTTGGCAAAGAAAGCAATGTTGTGGTGGAAAGCAACACTGATTGAGTTGAGAGCTCAAGGACAGGTTATTGATTGGGATGTGTTTAGACATCGCTTTCTGGAGCATTATTTCTCTGTTGCTGCGAGGCAGATGAAAGAAGATGAGTTTACTAATCTGGAACCATGACAGTATCTGATTATGCTTTGCAGTATTCTTCATTGTTAAGGTATGTACCGCATATCGCGGCAAATACAAAGGCAAGATCAGATAGTTTGTGAAAGGCTTAAGGCCTGAGTTGTTTGATGTAGTGATTTCTAATAACCCTACTTCGTTTGAGGAAGAGTTGACTAGAGCCGAGATGGCTGAGATTGGAGTTGGAGTTTATAAGGATGTAGGACAATCCCAAAAACCTACATCAGATAGCATGAGACCTAGAGGGGAGCCATTTAAAGCATTACGAGGAGGTGCTTCTTCCTCAAGATTTGGTGGGAAGCGGTTTGCGGAGCGGGAAAGGCGGCGAAAGAGGTGCCAAGGGACAGTCCCAAGGAAGTAGTAGCAGCAATGGTCGAGGTTTGCAATGTTTTAATTGTGGAGGACCACATTTGACCACATATTGATTGTCCAATCTATTTCGGACGCGGAAGGGCGGGACACATGATACGAGATTGTCCTCAAGTTGGAGGACCACATGGTAGAGGAAATGTGTTAGAGAGTATAGTGCAACAAAGACCACAATTTATACCACGGACTGGTGGAGGACAGAGAGCAGGACCGCCCCAGGTTCAGGTGTATGCACTAAACAAGGAGCAAACAGAGGTAGCTCCTGATGATGTGATAGTGGGTAAGTGTTGTTTATTTACTTATCCACCTTTTGTGTTGATTGATACGGGTGTACATTCATTTATTGCACAAGCTTTTATTGACCGGTATCATATATGCTCGTCTCCACTGTTGATGCCCTTGTATGTCTCGACACCCATGGGAACTACTGTGATGACTTGTCAGAGTGTGTTTGATTGTGTTATTCAGTTTGATATTGATTATGGAATACATGCCGATTTGATTGTGTTAGATATGATGGATTTTGGCTGCATTCTCTGTATTGATGTGTTGAGTAGATATCAAACTGTTGTAGATTGTTGTCAGAAGACAGTGAGGCTTCAGTCAGATACTGGAAACCGATGGCTCTTCCATGGACATGGATCACGTGCAAAGATTCCTTTGATATCGGCTATTCGAATGTCGCGTTTGTTAGAACGTGGACATATGAGATATTTGATTTACGCTTTTGATGTAACGGAGAAGAAAGTAGAAAGAAGAGTAGAGGATATACCAGTGGTTGCAGAGTATGCAGATGTATTTCTAGATGAGATTCCTGGATTTCCACCAAGTCGAGAGGTGGAATTTGGCATTGAATTGGTATCTGTTATCTCCGCGATATCACGGGCACCATATCGTATGTCAACAACTGAATTGAGAAAGTTATAAACTCAGTTGCAAGATTTATTGGACAAGGGGTACATACATCATAGTGTATCGCCTTGGGGGTGCTCGGTATTGTTTGTCAAGAAGAAGGATGGTTCAATGAGACTGTGCATTGACTATAAGCAGTTAAACAAGGTAACAATAAAGAATAAATATCCTCTTCTCCGTATTGATGATTTATTTGATCAGTTGCAGGGATCAGTGATATATTCTAATATTGATTTGAGATCTGGATAACATCAAATACGTGTGAGGGAAGAAGAAATATACTGAAAACAACATTTAGAAATCGTTATGGACATTATGAGTTTCTAGTTATGCCATTTGAAGTGACTAATGCTCCAGCTGTTTTCATGAGTTTGATGAATTGAGTTTTTCAAGAATACCTTGATCAATTTGTCATTGTGTTTATTGATGACATACTGATATATTCTTGGAGTGAAGCATAACATGTCCAACATTTGCATCTGGTATTGCAACTATTGAGAACACATCAATTATACGCCAAACTCAGTAAGTGTGAGTTTTGGTTGAACAGTGTAGGAGTTTTGGGGCATGTGATTTCCAAAGACGGTATATCAGTCGATCCGAGAAAGATAGAAGCAATGTTGAATTGGTCAGCACCTACTTCTGTGCCAGAGATTCGTAGTTTCTTGGGTTTGGGAGGATACTACAGACGGTTTGTTGAAGGCTTCAACAATTGCCAAAGCATTAACACAGCTGACATAGAAGGGAGTACCATTTAAATGGTCAGAGGCATGTGAGCATAGCTTTCAGGAATTAAAACATCGGTTAACAACTGCTCCGGTGTTGATTTTTCCATCAGAACATGAAATTTTTGCTCTTTATACTGATGCATCATTACTCGGTTTTGGTTGTGTATTGATGCAGGATATACATGTGGTGGCTTATGCATCAAGACAACTGAAGCCACATGAAATGAAATATCCAGTGCACGATCTAGAATTGGCAGCCATATTCTTTGCATTGAAGATATGTCGACATTATTTATATGGTACGTCCTTTACCATATATACGGATCATAAAAGTTTGAAGTTTTTATTCACTCAGACAGAGTTGAACATGAGACAAATGAGAGGGATGGATCTTTTGAAGGATTATGATTGTGAGATCGAGTATCATCCCGGAAAGGCCAATCTAACAGCGGATGCCTGAAGCGAAAGGTACAAAACGCTGCTAATGATATGATTCATTTGTCAGCCTTGATTACTTCATGTTGTACTTTAGGATATGAGTTTGAGGCAGTGCCAGTGCCAGTAAGGGTATCAACATTGTTGGATGAACCCGATATCTTTGAGAAGATCAGAACGGTATAAACCACTGATGATGAAGTACAACACTGGAAAGAAATGATACGTCAAGGACAAACATCTCAGTTTGTGATAGCAAGTGATGGAAGTCTGAAACATAGACAATGTTGGGTAGTACCTGCTTCTTGGGACTACGCCAAGAAATAATACAACGTGTTCATTGTAGTAAATACAGTATACATCATGGAGGAAAGAAAATGCACAACGATTTGCGTACACAATTTTGGCGAAAACGCATGAAACATGATGTAATTGGGTTTGTGAGACGATGTCTAATTTGCCAACAAGTGAAAACAGAGAGACAAATAACAGGAGGTGAATTGATGAGTTTAGATATTTCTCAATGGAAATGGGAACACATTACAATGGATTTTGTAACCCATTTGCCACAGACTTCTTCTCCCTTTGATGTGATTTGGGTAGTCGTTGACAGGTTGACGAAAGTAGCTCACTTCATACCATACAGTATGATATTTACCTACTTGAGGATGACTCAGTTATACATTCAAAATGTAGTGAGACTACATGGAATACCAGTTTCGATTGTATCTGATCGAGATCCGAGGTTTGCTTCTCATTTTTGGGAAGACTTACAGTCAGCATTGGGGACTGAAGTACGATTAAGTACAACTTATCATCCTCAAACAGATGGACAGACAAAGCGTACAATACAGACGCTTGAGGATATGTTACGGACCTGTGTATTGGAGTTTGATAACTCTTGGTAAGAGTCGTTGCCATTAGTGGAATTTTCGTACAATAATAGTTATCAAACTAGTATACAGGTGGCACCGTTTGAGGCACTGTATGGGCGACGATGTAGATCGCCATTATATTGGGCTGATGTTGACCAGTCTTCACTAAATGGACCAGATATGATACGTGAAATGGATGAGAAAGTGAAACTGATCAGATTGAAATTAAAAGCTGCTCAAGATCAACAGGCCGCTTATGCCAATAAGCGACATAAACCACTTGAATTTCAAGTTGGTGACAGAGTGTTCTTGAAATCTCACCTTTTCGAAGTGTGGTGGTATGCGTGGGAAGTTGTCTCCACGATATGTTGGTCCTTATGAGGTATTGCAATGGATTGGCACATTGATTTACCGACTAGCATTACCCCCACTATTGAGTGGTATTCATGATGTGTTTCATGTTTCGCTATTAATGAAATATGAACCAGGTTCGAGTCATGTATTACAACCATCTGAAGTGCAGTTGGATACATATGTGTCGTATGTGGAACGACTAATGAAGATATTGGATAGAGCAGAGCGGAAGTTACAAAATAAAGTTATACCAATGGTAAAGGTACAGTGGAATAGAAGGGGCATCGAGGAGGCAACGTGGGAGACGGAGCATCATATAATGCAACGGTATCCTAAATGGTACTTTGGTACGTTATGTTATATCTTGTTGGTAAGTATTCATATGTCGCTATGTTACATATGGTTTTATGTTGTTGTTTATACTGGTATAAAACATGTAGTTCATGTTATGTACAGTCAATTTCGAGGACGAAATTCAATTAGTAGGGGAGAATTGTCATGCCTCGATATGAATCATATAATCATATGCACTTGATATGATTATGGCATAATTATGTGATAATTACGATATAATGTGGACTCGAGTTCGGATGGAATCGAGTGTGAGTAGTAGATATAAAATGAAAGGAATAAGAGTCAAGATCAAAGAAATGAAACATAATGTACATGGTTGTGAAACATGTAGCAAGAGAGCTATATTATGTATAGGAAGGAGATGAGTTATGTAGTTGGACAACAAGTCTACATGAATTAGCATGCATGTGTAGGTTGGTTTGGCATTTGATGTGAATTTGAGTTGCATTTCACATGTATCATGGAAGGTATATATGACCTACAAATATCTACACCACCACTCTCCAATCTCTCCAACTCTTCTTGGTCTTTCATTGACAATAAAGAGAAGAACTTGGTGTAAAGTGGAAGCAAAGCTATTGAGTAAGGTTTAGTACTTAAAGATGTGGATATTATGCTTAATAGTTCCATTTTAACATGTTAATGTAATTTGATATGGTATGGATTGAGTAATTGAAGCCCTATGAGTTTTAATTAAAGAGTTACTCAAAGACTTGAGTTGTAATGATAGGGAAACATGTTTAGATGAAGGTATACTATGAAGATATCATGTTTGGATGTGGATTTTGGAGTTTTAGGATATACACCATTAAGATAAGCTCAAAATCGCCATGTTCTGAAATTTTCAGACATCGGCGATCGATCGTGAGCCTTATGGCGATCGAGCCGAAACAGAGTAGAATACATGGCGATCGATCGCGAGTGAACATAACATTTGGGCGATCGATCGCGAAGAAGTGGCGATCGATCGCGATGGATAGAACATTTTGGCGATCTATCGGTGAAAAGTGGCGATCGATCGCTAGGGTTGAAGTTTTGAAAAATGTTATATTTTGTGGACTTTGATTTTGAAGCCTATTATAACATGATATATTGTTGATATTTGTTGTGGCGTCATCACAGTGGACATGACAACGAGGCAGTTAAACATTGATGCCTGATTTCTACGTGTTGACGTACGAGTATTGAGGTTTGATTATGTGATGTTGCTTTTATCTGTTGGAATTATGATATATGATGGTGAGAATCATATTTGCATACATTTATATTGTTGAGACATATGGTGGATGTCATATGAGAGATATGTCATTGTTGGGCATATTGTTTGGCTGTTATAACATGTGAGGATGGTTATATGATATGTGCTGTCAATATGGGACGTGAAGGCTGAGCCACTGACATATTGAGCTGATAGGCATATCATCGGTCCTGTTATAACAGGTTGATAGTTGAGATATGTCATGACATATTTGCATTTGGTGATGCATACATAACAATCAGTATTGAGATTTTACGATGATGATTATCGTACTCTGTCTTTCTTATTGATATAGAACTGAGATAGTTGATTATCGATACTTATATTGTGTGATTGTTTATGTAGGGGACTCATAGACGTGTGGAGCCGGGATCGTGAGTTGCATTCTGCTGCGAGCTGAACCACTGCTTAGGAGTTGAACATCGTTAGGTTGTGAATACGTACATGCGATGTTCATGTGTTGTATATTATGTCAGGTTGTATTAAAATTTCGTAACTGTTGTAAGAACTGACATAGTAAAAACTCTTAACTTAGTGTATTTTATTACTTAACTCCTACTCACATGTATATAATATTGAATACATAATGGATTAAGTAGCGAGGACCATGCAGATATTGCAAGACAATCTTAATTCTCAATGTAGAGAATTACCATGCTCCAACATAAAAAGAATACTCGCTCAAAATTAGCTATTCCAAGCATTTCAATTCATCCCATATAAAAAATAACCTTGCTGAAAAATTATGGTGCAACTCTCACTTTTTGGCTCTCTTGGAAGTTAGTCAGCCATCGATATGAATTTCCAGCATACCCTTCATCAATGACAAACCAATTCCGGTATGCAAAACCGTGGACTTGCTAACGTTACCCATCCTCTATCATGGCAACTTGGGGACATCGGCATGCCATAAGGATGTACATGTCCTTTTTTCAGAGGACGTCATGAAAGGAGATAATGTTTGCTTCATTATCATTACTTACATTTACTGACTCAGAGTAATTGACCGAACCCACTCCAACTTTTGAACAATTTTTCTTGATGTGGCCAGATTGTCCACATCCTCAATAGACTTTCTTCGCAGAGTTTTTCTTTCTCCAATTATGAGCTACCATTACAGAAATTTTCATGTGAACTTTTACTCACGCCAAGTCTCCTCTCTTCAGAAAGAAGCTTATGAGTAACAACTGAGAAAATGATTTTCTTCTTTCCATTAATCAAGGCCTGATCCTCATACGAACATGGAAGAGACTAGATGAGTCTCAAGGCCTGATCCTCATAATCAATTACAACTCCAATAGATTCAAGCTCTGAAATGATGTAATTGAGAACATTTAAATCATCTGAAATAATATACCATTTTTCATTCACAATGTATGAAACTGCTCTTTCAGATAAACCCGATTTGAGACGCCTTTGTCAAATACAATTATTTTAGCTTTTCCGAGAGTTCCTTTGCAGTAGATATTCCATACACATTTGCAAGACTCAATTTAGCCAGGCACATACGAATTGCACTTGCTGCTCTCAAATAAATCTTTATTGCTCATTCCAGCATTGCCAATTGCACTAGCCTTTCCACCAGTCGAGCAAGAAGCGCTCCTACTTTCGGGCAATACTCCACCCTTCAATGCATTGTGTAAACCAGTTGAATCAATACATCAATGACTTGCACTAGCCACCAGCCAAAATTGATTTTACCATCAAATTTTTCCACATCAAATCAGAGTGCTTGAAACTCTGCTTCCTGGCATTGTCTTGTGATACTTTGATGATTTTACAATAGACCTGAATAGTACACACTAAGTAAGTTCACAGTAAAGATAGAATCTCCACCTTTCCTAGATGAACTTCAAATTCCCAGGATTTTGGCGGGGTTACAATATCGCACTTAAATACAAACCTCCTTAACCGAACCCCCTTAGCCAATACATATCCATCTACCACACCAAAGCTCCAACACAGCAAAAAGACCCATGCTCTAATGCCACTTGTTGGGAATTTGACCCTCTAAATGTAGCAAGGATCTTTACTTTTATGGGAAAAGAAATAAAAAGGAGAAATAATAATGACACAAGGAAAACGTGGAAAACTCCTAACCACCATGACCAAAGAAAAAAAATACACCATATGAAAATGATTACAACCACAAACTTTCTCTACTTACCCCAAAGACATCGACGAAGCTTTCCCACTAGCCAAACTTTATACACACCTCTTCTTTACAAGAAGGACACTTAATAAACTATTTTCTAACGTGGAAGATCAGTCCAAACTACAACCACAAAGCATACTTACAATCTTACAAGATTCTAAAAAAAACAGATGAATTCTCTTAAAGCCAAAAGTTGCTAGATAAGCTATTGACTGGTGCACTGAAGGACCAACTCTTCTTTTATACCAAAGGAGTTGGCCCGATGTTGGACAAAAAGGCCCAACTCCACCATTCTTCACCTTGCGACTTGTTTTCCCACAACACTCCATATCGATGAAGATCTTCATATGTTTTACTACTAACACATAATTCTCAATGTATAGAATTACTATGCTCCAGCATAGAAAAAATACTCGCTCAGAATTAACTATTCCAAGCATTTCAATTCGGCCAATGTCGAAAAATAAATTGCTGAAAATTATAGTGCAACTCCTACTTTTTGGCTCTCTTGGAAGTAAATCAGCCATCGACAAGAAATTCCACCACACCCTGCATAAATGCCAAACAAATTCCCAAGAAATTGGTTGGCTCACAATGTCCTACTTAAATACAAACCTCCTCGGCAGAACCTCCATAGCCCAAACGTATCCGTCTTCCACATCAAAGCTCCACTGCATCAAAAAAGACCCATGATCTGATGCCACTTGTTGGGAATTTGACCTTCAAATTTACCAAGGATCTGTACTTTTTATGGGTAAATAAAGCAAATGGAGAAATAATAATGACACAAGGATAACGTAGAAATCTCCCAAATTAGGAGAAAAACCACCATGACCAAAGAAAAAAATACACCATATGAAAAATTATTACAACCATAAAATTTCTCTCCTTACCCCAAAAGCCAAACTTTACACACATCTATCCTTTACAATAAGGACACTTAATAAAATCTTTTCTAATGTGGAATATCAGTCAAAACTGCAACCATAGAGCATGCTTAGAATCTTACAAGATTCTAAAAAAAGATGAATTCTCTTAAAGCAAAATTTGCCTAGACAAGCTATTAACTGGTGCACTTAAAACTGAAGGACCAACTTTCTTTTATAACGAAGGAGTTGGCCTGATGTGGGACAAAATGCCCAACTCCATCATTCTTCACCTTGCGACTTTGTTATCCCACAACACTCCATATCGATGAAGATCTTCATAGGTTCTACTACTGACACTGCAAGACAGTCATAATTCTCAATGTATAGAATTATTATGCTCCAACATACACTACGCTCCATTATAGAAAGAATACTCGCTCAAAATTAGCTATTCCAAGCATTTCAATTCGCCCATGTCGAAAAGTAACATTGCTAAAAAATTATGGTGAAACTCCTACGTTTTGGCTCTCATGGAAGTTAATCAGCCATCGACATGAATTTCCCCCACAGCCTACAAAAATGCCAAACAAATTCCCATGAAATTGGTGGGTCACACTGTCCTACTTAAATACAAACCTCCTCGACAAAACCTCCATAGCCAAAACGTATCCGTCTTCCACATCAAACCTCCACCACTTAAAAAAAGACCCATCTAATGCCAGTTATTGGGATTTGACCCTCAAATTTACCAAGGATATGTACTTTTTATGGGTAAAGAAAGCAGATTGAGAAATAATAATGACACAAGAAAAACGTGGAAAGCTCCTAAATTAGGAGAAAAACCACTATAACCAAAGAAAAAAATACACCATATGAAAAATTATTACAACCACAAAATTTTTCTCCTTACCCCAAACACATCCACAAAGTTTTCCCACTAGCCAAACTTTATACACATCTCTCCTTTACAAGAAGGACACTTAATAAAATCTTTTCGAATGTGAAATATCAGTCAAAACTGCAACCACAGAGCATATTTAGGATCTTACAAGATTATAAAAAATAGATGAATTCTCTTAAAGCCAAAAGTTGCTAGACAAGCTATTGACTGATGCACTTGAAACTGAAGGACCAACTCTCATTTTATAACAAAGGAGTTGACCCGATGTGGGACAAAAAGGCCCAACTCCATCATTCTTCACCTTGCGACTTTGTTATCCCACAACACTCCATATCGATGAAGAACTTCATAGGTTCTACTACTGACACTACAAGACAGTCATAATTCTCAATGTATATAATTACTATGCTCCAGCATATACTATGCTCCAGCATAGAAAGAATACTCGTTCGGAATTAACTATTCCAAGCATTTCAATTCGGCCAATGTCAAAAAATAACCTTGCTGAAAATTATGGTGCAATTCCTACTTTTTGGCTATTCGGAAAGTTAATCAGCCATCGACATGAATTTCCACCACACCCTGCATATATGCCTAACCAATTCCCACGTGAAAAGGTGTAGACCCACTAACATTACACGTCATCTACCATGACAACTTGGGGACATTGGCACGCCATAAGGATGTACATGTTTTTTAGAGGACAACATGGAAGGAGACACTGTTAGCTTCACTATCAATATTTCAATTTACTGCCTTGGAGTACCGAATCCACTCTAGCTTTTGTACAATTTTTCTTGATGTGACCAGATTGTCAACATCCCAAGAGGTTTTCTTCACATAGTTTTCCTTCTTCCAATTATGAGCTATCATTAAAGAATTTTCATTTGAACTGTTACTCCCTTTAAGTCTCATATTTTTAGAAAGAAGCTTATGAGTAACATCTGAGAAAATGGTTTTGTCCTTTCCATGAATAAATATATGCTTCATGTGCTCATAGGAACATAGAAGAGACCAGATGAGTCTCAAGGCCCGATCTTCATAATCAATTACAACTCAAGTAGGTTCAAGCTCTCCAACAATGCCACTGAGAACACTTAAATGATCTAAAATATCATACCCTCATTCCTTCGCAATGTATGAAACTCCTCTTTCAGATACACCCGATTTGAGACGCTTTGTCTGCTACAATTCTTTTAGTTTTTCCCATTGTTTCTTTGCGGTAGACATTCCATGCACATTTGCAACAATATTTTTTGTCAGACACATAAGGAATGCACTCGCTGCTCTCAAATCCATACCATCCCAATCTCCTCATTTCAACTTTGGCAATTGCACTAGCCGTTCCACAGTTGAGCTAGTATCACTGCTACTTTCAGGGAATACTCTGCCCTTCAATGCATTGTATAAACCAGATCGAATCAACACATCATTGACTTGCACTTGCCACAAGCCAAAGTTGATTTACAATCAAATTTCTCCACATCAAATCTGACTACACTATACTTCCTGACATTGTCTTATGACACTTTGATGATTTTACAATAGAAATGTATAGTATACACTAAGTAAGTTCACAGGAAAGACAGAATCTCGATCATTCCTAGACAGAACTTCAAGATTCCCAAAAAAATTGGTGGGGTCACACTGTCATACTTCAAGACAAACCTCCTCGACAAAACTTCCATAGCCAAAACGTATTCTGTCTTCCACATCAAAGGTCCACCAAATCAAAAAAGACCCATGCTCTGATGCAACTTGTTGGGAATTCGACCCTTAAATTTACCAAGGATCTGTACTTTTTTATGGGTAAAGAAAGCAAAAAGAAAAATAATAATGACACAACAAAAACAACCATGACCACAGAAAATAATATACCATATAAAAAATTATAACAACCACAAAATTTCTCTCCTTACCCCAAATACATCCACGAAGCTTTCTCACTAGCCAAACTTTATACACATCTCTCCTTTACAAGAAGGACACTTAATAAATCTTTTCTAATGTAGAAGATCAGTCAAAATTGCAACCATAGAGCATACTTAGAATCTTACAATATTCTAAAAAATAGATTGATTCTCTTAAAGCCAAAAGTTGCTAGACAAACTATTGACTGCTGCACTTAAAACTGAAGGACCAACTCTCCTTTTATAACAAAGGAGTTGGCCCGATGTGGGACAAAAAGCCCAACTCCATCAATCTTCACCTTGTGACTTTGTTGTCCCACAACACTCCATATCGATGAAGATCCTCATAGATTCTACTACTGACACCTGCAAGATAGTCATAATTCTCAATGTATAGAATTACTATGCTCCAGCATAAAAGAATACTATCTTAGAATTAGCTATTCCAAGCATTTCAATTCGGCCCATATTGGAAAATAACCTTGCTGAAAAATTATGGTGCAACTCCTACTTTTTGGCTATCCTGGAAGTTAATTGTGGCGCCCCAAACATCACCACGTAAACAGACAAAATATGACGTCATTTGTATAAATATTTTGCATAATCTCCCTGTAATTGGACCTCCAAACAACACACAATGTACATATATAACTCCACAAAATATGACATCTACCCAACTTAAATATGACATCAATCACATGCACCAACACTACATGCCATATAAAAATATACACAAGCTCACAGGCGAGCCACAATTATTTTAGCAATAAGTATTATCCTATGAAACTTTATTTTAAGTGACAAGGACTTATACATCTCAAACTCAACAGCCCCTATTCCTGTCCCAAACTCTAATGTTTAGGCATGATACCTGTTTCAACAGAAATAGTCCCCAAAAGGTTGAGCACACACCAACAATAATAACAGCATAATCATAAATGATGTGATTCAATTTTTTCCGTGTTCGGTAGATTTAAGTGTTTGCAGAAAATAAAAGAAAGACACCAAAATTTTTACGTGGAAAAGGAAAAACCACGGTACCTAAGTCCAGTATGAATTTTCACTATAAATTTTACTTTGATTTACAACTCAGACACCAAATAAAAACTTTCGAAAACTAGTATAAGAACAAAAGACCGAACAGACTATGATGTTCTCTCTTCGGAGTCTTTTCTTGCTTAGAAAATTCAACCTTTTACAATGAGAATATCACTGGGTATTTATAGGGCTGATCCCGATGGTTAGCTCGCGGGAAATCCGGAACACAATCTCCTCTGACCTGCATTCATTATTGCACTTTTATTTACGCCGGTTAATTTGTTGGTTACGTCCGGGTCTTCCACTACCTTTGACCAGTATGCCGAGCAGGGTACAATGTTTTTCGGGGCTTTCTGCTCGGGATATTTCTTGTTCGGTGCTTGCATGGGATTTTACCGAAGAAACCAATTCATCATATCCTATCATCTCACCCCCTGAAGTAAAGCGAAACGAGAGTATTGGAGTCTCGATTTATCGCCTCGAGGTAAAATCTGCATTTTGACCTGCTCAGAGGTTTTTTCCCGCCCAGAGTTTTCAAAACACCACTCGATGTTTCGTTTCCTAAGGCTCATCTGAGACCATCCATTCGATTTATTTTGGACGACATGGATTTAAAGACTGTTCACCTGGTCTCCTCTATAAATACTCCGTCATTCCCCTTCATTTCCTTCACTTGTTTCATTTTGCTTCCGAGCTAGCATTAGGCGAACGAGCGCCGATTCTTCTCATAATTTTTATCCTCTACTTCACCAGTATGTCTTCCTCGTCCCAAGATTCCTCTTTGAGGGCGGTTAACGAATATGACATTTTCATGGGGGAAAAATTTACCAACCTTCTTCCCATGCCGACCTCCTCGGATAGCGAGGATACTTTGAGTTCTTCTGGTTCCTCGGCCCTTTGTCAAGAGAACGAACAAAATGATGTAGAACAAGGAATTACTGAGGCCAAGGTCCCTTGGTACAAAGTCTTCGAGCTGATGATTCATACTAGCCAACAACTCTCTCGCCTCCAAGAGAAATGGGAAATCCCTCAAAGCACCATCCTCATCATATCCCCTTCGGGATCACGCCCCCATTTACCCCCAGAGGTTACTTTCCTTTTTATCTGGACCAATTCTGAGGGGTTTACGCTTTTCTATTCCTGCCTTCTTTCTCACTATTGCGAACTACTTTATTGTTTCCTCAGCCAACTGTTCCCCAACAGTTATAGACTTTTGGTTGATTTCTTTATCGTCATTTCTTACTTAGGTTTTACCCCACTCGTGAATTATGTCATTGTTTTTTCCAACTAAATAAAAAGGAGGTGGGATCTTTTTTACTTCCCTTCATGAAAGGGGGTAGGTTTCCTTAAGAACCACCCCTCTTCAATAAAAGGTAGAAGAAATTTTACATTTTTACTCGTCGTCTCAGACTTGGGAGTGTCTCATGCTTTGGAGGGAATGAGTCTCCGGGGAGGAGGGCCCCTAATCTGCTTCCAACTCACCTCTGAAGCTACCTGCAACACTTTATTAATTTGATTTCTCCCGAGGGCCAAATCAATCAAGGGTCTCCTCGAGAAAGAACCGTGTCTGTCTGTTCGTCGAAAACTCAGTGACAGTGTATGATCTGGCAGAGCTTATTGACGGCGAACTGTTATACTTGTTCTTGCTGAGCCCGAAGGGCGCATCACTAAGCATGTACCTCAGTGAGTGACTAGATCAACTTTTTTCTACGGATAACAATTACTGCTCGGACTAACCTTATTGTTCCTTTATGCAGAGGAAAAAATGGTCCGATGAAAGATGTTGGCCAACCTGAAGGGCAAAATCCATGAAGCGTCGGGCTTCGGAGCAGGTGTCGGGATCAAAGGATCCAGCACCTTCGATTGTGGAGACCCTGTCAGTGACTCCCTCTACTTCCCCCATTGTGAACATTACTGATCAGCACGAGGAGGAACCCTTGGTTGCTCGCTCTTGCAAGAGGGCAGCACCTTAAGGCCATGGTCCCTCTTCAAAAACCCCCCATGCCAAGAAAACCGTGTCTGCAACTCCCCTTTCCTGAACCTCGATCCTTTTCACAACCAGCCCCTTCTGCTGTTCCCAGCAATGTTCGCCTCCCCCTCGAAAACATGTCCTCACTAGGATTATTCCCCTAACATCCCTTTCCTCAAAAAACCAGACCACAGAACCTCTCAATCCATCATTTCTTACTCTCCCAACAATCCAGATAGAAAGCTGCTCGGGGAGTTAGCTTTCAGTAACTTTGTGAATGATTTTTCCACCTCTTTGGTGAAGGTAAGCCAACTTTTTTCTCCCAAAATATTCTAAGTATTTTTGTTCATGCTTATCAATTTATTGTATTCTTTTGCAGGCCGACATGATGGCGGGCGAGCTCCTGACCCAGTTCCATTCAACCCGAGCAGAGTGCACTGCTCGGCACAAGGAGCGGGATCAGTTTCACGGCATGAGCAAGGACTTGCAGAAGAATATGGCTATTCTCTAGGAGCAGCAAAATCTGATAAGAAGGCTCAGGAAGTGGCCCAGAAGGCTCTTGACAAAGAGCGAAGAAGGCCCGAGGAGCTGGAGAAAAAGGAGGCTGACCTCAAAGAGATCAACAATACTCAATCCGAGCAGCACGTTCAAGAAAAAGGTTCCTTTGAGGCTCGGATAGAGGAAAACTGGTTGACGAGGAAGGCCGACTTTCTGAAATCTGATAAATATGTCAGCACAGTGTCTAACCAGGCCTCTGTATTTTTCGAGCATGGGTTTGAAGCTTGTGCTCGGCAATTCGAGGCGAATGGTTATCCACCAGAAGGCACCTCCTTGGACTTCCTGAATCAAAAAAACAACCCTGGCCAGTCTTCCTGATGATCTTTTTAAATGATAAGAGTTAGGGTTGTAATTTTTTGTTATTTTCTTTTCCAATGTAATCTTTCTCTCATGTAACGCAATTTCTATCATCTTTATTCTTCGCGTACATTTAACAAAAATTCCGAACAAGCACAATCATCCCGATCACCACCACTTTGGAATTTTTTTAGGTTTAAACATGCACCGAACATCCCGATCACATGAATAAACTAACAAAATTTTGAACAAGCTCGATCATCCCGAGCACCATCACTTAGGCAATTTTTTTAAGTTTAAACATGCACCGAACATCTCACATGAATAAACTAAAAAAAACCCCGAACAAGCTCGATCATCCCGAGCATCAATAAAACATACTCGATCATTCAGAGCACAAATACTTAGTCCACTTTAGGTTCAAATACAGATCAAACAGTCCGACCCCGCATTTAACCTGCCAACAATGGACTAGATCAACAAATTCAAACCCTCATCACATATGTCGAACATCCCGAGCATCAATAAAACGTACTCGATCATCCTGAGAACAAATACTTAGTACCACTTTAGGTCCAAATACGGATCATACATTCCGACCCCCCATTTTCCCCCATTTATCCTGCCAACAATGGACTAGATCAAATAATTCAAACCCACATAACATATGCTCGAACATCCCGAGCATCAATAAAATGTACTCGATCATCCCGAGCACAAATAGTTAGTCCCACTTTAGGTTCAAGTACGGATCAGACATTCCGACCCCGCATTTAACCTGCCAACAATGGACTAGATCAAATAATTCAAATGCTCGAACATCCAGAGCACAAATACTTAGTCCCACTTTAAGTTCAAATATGGATTAGACATTCCGACCCCGCATTTAACCTGCCAACAATGGACTAGATCAAATAGTTCAAACCCTCATCACATATGCTCGAACATCCCAATCACATGAATAAACTAACAAAATTCCGAACAAGCTCGATCATCCCGAGCACCACCACTTAGGCAATTTTTAGGTTTGAACATGCACCGAACATCCAGATCACATGAATAAACTAACAAAATTCCAAACAACCTCGATCTTCCCTACATCAATAAAACGTACTCGATCATCCCGAGCACAAATACTTATTCCCACTTTATGTTCAAATACGGATCAGACATTCCGACCCCGCATTTAACCTGCCAACAATAAACTAGATAAAATAATTCAAACCCTCATCACATATGCTCGAACATCCCGAGCATCACATATGCTCGATCCCGAGCACAAATACTTAGTCAACTTTAGGTTCAAATACGGATCAAACATTCCGACCCCACATTTAACCTGCCAACAATGGACTAGATCAACTAAATCAAACTCTCATCACATATGCTCGAACATCCCGAGCATCAATAAAACATACTCGATCATCCCGAGAACAAATACTTAGTCCCACTTTAGGTTCAAATACATATCAGATATTCCGACCCCGCATTTAACCTGCCAACAATGAACTAGATCAAATAATTCAAAGCCTCATCACATATGCTCGAACATCCCGAGCATCAATAAAACGTACTATATCATCCCGCACAAATACTTAGTCCCACTTTAGGTCCAAATACGAATTAGACATTCCGACCCCGCATTTAACATGCCACCAATGGACTAGATCAAATAATTCAAACCCTAATCACATATGCTCTAACATCTCGAGCACAAATACTTAGTCCCACTTTATGTTCAAATACAGATCAGACATTCTGACCACGCATTTAACCTGCCAACAATGGACTAGATCAAATAATTCAAACCCTCATCACATATGGTTGAACATCCCGAGCATCAATAAAATGTACTCGATCATCTCGAGCACAAATACTTACTCCCACTTTAGGTTCACATACTGATCAGACATTCCGACTGCGTACTTAACCTGCCAACAATGGACTAGATCTAGTAATTCAAACCCTAATCACATATGCTCTAACATCTCGAGCACAGATACTTAGTCTCACTTTATGTTCAAATACGGATCAGACATTCTGAACCCGCATTTAACCTGCCAACAATGGACTAGATCAAATAAATCATACCCTCATCACATAAGGTTGAACATCCCGAGCATCAATAAAATGTACTCGATCATCTCGAGCATAAATACTTACTCCCACTTTAGGTTCAAATACTGATCAGACATTCCGACCGCGTACTTAACCTGCCAACAATGGACTAGATCAAGTAATTCAAACCCTAATCTCATATGCTCTAAGATCTCGAGCACAAATACTTAGTCCACTTTAGGTTCAAATACGGATCAGACATTCCGACCCCGCATTTAACCTGCCAACAATGGACTAGATCAAATAATTCAAACCCTCATCACATATGCTCGAACACCCCGAGAATAAATAAAACGTACTCGATCATCCTGAGCACAAATATTTAGTCCACTTTAGGTTCAAATACGGATTAGACATTCCCGCCTTTAACCTGCCAACAATGGATTAAATCAAATAGTTCAAACCATCATCACATATGCTAGAACATCCCGAGCATCAATAAAATGTATCGATCATCCATTGCACAAATACTTAGTCCACTTTAGGTTTAAATACAGATCAAACATTCTGACCCCGCATTTAACCTGCCAACAATGGACTAGATCAAATAATTCAAATCCTCATCACATATGCTCGAACATCCCGTGCATCAATAAACATACTCGACCATCCCGAGCACAAATTGTAGGGTCTTCCTACCTTAACATCATCTTAATAACATATTAGGGCTAAACATGCCTTACTGACAGCTTACGGCTCCGGTTATTACGTGAGTTATTAGAATTACAGGCCAAAATAAAACTTCAAGCAAAATTAATTACATTCTCAAATGAATGGCACTATAGAATTATACTACTCCTGGAGTAGAGACTATACCAAATCCTGAATCCTAATTCATAAGGCATCTCGAAGCTCACTTCTTCAACCCTGCCCATAGCCCTTCAAATCCAAATGTGTACCTACAGGAACAACCCATCGTGAGCATATTCGTCATTACTCAACATCATAGGATAATGGCATATAAATAAATGCATGAAGTAAATGGGTAACGTATACTTCCTGGTTAATCACATTAACCCTCTTTGGTTGTCCCTGTTTCATGGTCCATGCATATAATCGTTAGTTCTCGACATAAATGATTAAAATCATACTTCACATATATGCTCACAACAAATGGGACTGTCCGGGTTCCATTATGACAGCGGTATAGTTGGCCCCCTCGCTCGACATAACACATCATATGATACTCATCGCTACGCCTTGATAGCGGATGTATCTCTTTGTTCAGCGGATGATACCCCTCGCTACGCCTTGATAGCGGATGTACCCCCTCGCTTAGCGGATGATACCCATCGCTACACCTTGATAGCGGATGTACCCCATCGCTCAGCGGATGATACCCATCGCTACACCTTGATAGCGGATGTACCCCATCGCTCATTTATGTGAGCGGCAAGACCTTCCTCGCTTGCCCATAATAACCACCGGACATTCAACCATTCTTAAGAACATAGTTTCATATTCATCATAAACATCATAGCATCTTATAAACATCATCATCTTGTAAACATCATTATCATGTAAGCACTATCATCTTATAGACATCATCGTCTCATCATAATCGTTATAGTAACGTCATATCATCATCATTTATCGTAACATCATCGTAAGCATCTCTTCATCTTAATTCATCATAAACATCATCATCATTTATCATAACATCATCGTAAGCGTCATCGTAACTTATCATAAGCATCATCATCATTTATCATAACATCATCGTAAGCGTCATCGTAACTTATCATAAGCATCATCATCATTTATCATAACATCATCGTAAGCGTCTCTTCATCTTAATTCATTATGAAAATCATCTTTATTTATCAAGCATCTTATCATCTTTATTCATCATAAAATCATCTTTACTTATCAAGTATCTTATCATCTTTATTCATCATAAAATCATCTTTACTTATCAAGTATCTTATCATCTTTATTCATCATACACATCATCATAGCATCGTAAATTCTTATACAATCATAGTATGATCATAATATAGGAGTATGGTTTACCGTCCGATGCCCGTACGTCTCTTACGTACCTTAATTCCAAAAATGGAGAAGTTGTAGAACTTTATCTCCTTGAAGCTGTGGGTACCTGGGATGGTTCTACATAACCATACAAATCGATATCAGAAGCTGATTATAGTCCAATATCCAAAAATCCCACAAAACATCAAAAATACACATTTTGGTGTCTCGCGATCGATCTCCATGAAGTCCCGATCGATCGCGAGATCACACTGCCTCGTCCAACAAAATTTTCCAATTCGCGATCGATCGCCGAGTTTGCGCCGATCGATCGCGACCTCGCCGATCGATCGCGCCAAACTCGCGATCGATCGCTGAAGGCTACTGCTTTCTCCCCTGTAGCTCGCGATCGATCGGTGGAAGGTGCCGATCGATCGCCGAGTCTTGTAGGTCCGATTTTTGGGCACTATTCATCCTTCTCCTTTCCCAACACAAACAAACTCAAATATCAAAACACCAACCATACCAAATCACTACAAATCTTCAATAAACATCCTCATATAACCATAAATCATACCCCAACTACATACAACACATACTCAAAACAAACCCATTTCAAAACCCTCCAAAAACATATCAAACTCAAATAAAACTTTACAAAAACAACAATGAGGTATCCATACCTCTTGGGGACTCCAAATCTCCCAACAATTTCCACAAATCAAGTTTTTGGAAGGATTCCTCTTCTTCTTTAAGCCCAAAAACGAAAATGGAAGGGTTTTGGGTTGGGAAGGGATTTTGGGGATTTTTAAGAGTGATGGGTTAAAATGAATGAAGTGGGTTGGGTATAGTGGGGTATGGGTTAATTAAATTATACCCAATAACTAACATGGTGTATAAATTACCCCAATATGGTATTTTAAAAGCATTTTACAACATGCTACAAACTTCCCTTAAATTCATGTTTTCTTCATAATTAACAATCAACATAATTAAATCATGTTAACACCTCATTTTCTAACACGCATAATATGCACCCTGAAATGCAACCCTGGGTCACGCCTATCATGACTAACCATTTCAACATGATAATTAATTTCAACACGTAAATCAATTATCAACATAATTCATCATATAAACATAATTAATGCCTTAATTGCAATTAATCATTTCGGGGGCATCACATTACTCCCCTACTTATAAGATTTCGTCCTCGAAATCGCATGCACTTACCCCAAAAGAAACTAAACATAAATCACATACCAGAGAATAGTTCCGGGTAGTGCTGTACCATATGCCGCTCCGTCTCCCACATAGCCTCCTTGACACCCCGACGATCCCACTGAACTTTAATCATCGGTATAATCTTGCTTCGTAATCTGCGATCCTCATGATCCAGAATTCTGATCGGTCGTTCAACGCAGGATACATCTGAGTCCAACTGCACTTCAGTAGGCTGTAAAACATGAGACGGGTCTGGCTCATACTTCCGTAGCATAGAAACGTGGAAACATCATGAATCCCAGATAAGGACGGCGGTAGAGCCAAACGGTAGGCTACAGTACCGATACGCTGCAATACTTCATATGGATCAACATACCTCGGGGATAACTTTGCCCGCATACCGGAACGAACTACACCCCTAAAGGGTGAGATTTTCAAGAAGACCCTGTCTCCTACTTGGAATGCTAGCGGCCGTCGCCGCTTGTTGGCATAGGCTGCTTGCCTATCCTGGGTCGCTTTCATCTTTTGGCGTATCAACTTAATCTTGTCTTACATATACTTAATCATATCCGGTTCTCCGACCGCTTTACTAGTCAAGTCCTCCCAATACAGCGATGACCTACATCGTCGTCCGTAAAGAGGAGTTATTTAAATGCTCGTCTGATAGCTGTTAATATAGGAGGACTCCATCAGTAGCACTGAATCTTGCCACGGAGTATCAAACTCCTAAACACATGCCCTCGACATGTCCTCGAGCGTCTGAAGGGTACGCTCTGTCTGGCCGTCTGACTGAGGGTGATAAGCCGTACTCAGCATCACTTCTGTGCCCAAAGCTATCTGAAGACCCTCCCAGAAATATGGAGTAACCTTGGGTCTCTGTCAGACACAATCGAGACT
Source organism: Haberlea rhodopensis (assembly GCA_907163345.1). NCBI lineage: Eukaryota > Viridiplantae > Streptophyta > Magnoliopsida > Lamiales > Gesneriaceae > Haberlea > Haberlea rhodopensis. The sequence continues at coordinate 434,487 of CAJQUN010000335.1, forward strand.
GGAACCCCATGCAACCTCACCACATCCCGCACATATAATTGGGTCATCTTTAGGTACGCAAAAGTCATACAGTAGGGGATTGAAGTGAGCTACCTTCGTTAGCCTATCCACGATCACCCAGATCGCATCAAATCCAGAGGCCGTCCTTGGTAAGTGGGTCACAAAGTCCATAATGATATGTATCCACTTCCACTTAGGTACCTTCAAGCTCTTCAGCTCGCCACCAGGCCTCTGCCTTTCTGCCTTTACCTGTTGGCAGATCAAACATCTTTTAACGAAAGCGATCACATCGTGCTTCATGCGTCTCCACCAGAACTGACCACTTAGGTCCTTATACATTTTTCTTCCTCCTGGGTGGATATTGAACCGACTACTATGAGCCCGCTCTAACATTCCTTTAAGCAACTCTGGCGTATCTGGGACTACCCATCGGTTGTCCAATCTCAAGGAATCGTCCTCAGCCACTCTAACTTTGATGGCTGATCCCGAAGTACCAATAATGACCACCTCGGAACCTCATTCTCTGACCTCTGGCTTTCCTGGTAATCTTGAATATGTCTGGCTCAATCAACAAGGTTGACACTCGCACTGGCGACGCGTCCACATCAAAGTCATAGCCCAGATGGCAACAGAGGTCATCATCGCTGATAACACAAGCGTCCTCAGCAGTACACTTCACTTCCAAATTAAGGCGTCTGCTGTCAAATTGCCTATTCAACTCAGCCTGTGTGAACAAAACTTCAGGCTCTTATAGTCCGTGTAGATGGCAAACGACGTACCATGCAAGTAATGCCTCCAAATCTTCAAGGCAAATATAATGGCTGCCAGCTCCAAATCATGGACTGGGTACCTAGCCTCATGTGGTTCAACTGCCTCGATGCATAAGCCACCACATGCTTATCTTGCATCAACACACGGTCCAAACCCTGCAGTGATGCAGTCGTGTACATAGCAAACTTCTTATCCTCAGAAGGAATTACCAATATAGGTGTCGTAGTCAAACGACGCTTCAATTCTTGGAAGCTTTCCTCACAAGCTTCGGACCAATAGAACGGCACTCTTTTCTGAGTCAGCGGTGTCAGGGGCCTGTCAATCCCTAAGGATCTGGAGTACTGTTCTCAAGTGCTTCACGTGTTCCTCTTCAGTTCGAGAGTAAATGATCATATCGTCAATGAAAACTATGACGAAATGATCCAAATATGGTTGGGGTACCCTGTTCATCAGGCTCATAAATAGCTGGGGCATTCGTCACCCCAAAGGGCATGACTAAGAATCCGTAGTGCCCATATCTAGTCCGGAAAGCTGTCTTCTGTACATCATCCTCTCGAACTCGAATCTGATGATACCCCGATCTCAGATCGATCTTACTGTAGAGCCCCGTACTCTGCAGTTGATCAAACAAATCATTAATCCTTAGAAACGGATACTTATTCTTCACTATGGCTTTGTTCAATTGTCTGTAATCGACGCGCAGCCGCATCGAACCATCTTTCCTCTTATCAAGAAAAACTGGTGCACCCCAGGGCGATACGCTAGGGCGTATATAGCCCTTATCAAGGAGCTCTTGCAACTGAACCTTTAACTCCCTTAGCTCCGCTGGTGCCATCCTATACGGGCACGAGAAATGGTAGACGTCCCTGGTAGTAACTTAATCCCAAACTCGACCTCTCTCGTCGGTGGGAATTTGGGAATCTCTTCCGGAAATACATCAGGAACACCGCCACTACGGGCACATCTTCAACCTTTAACTCTTCCCTCTTTTGAGTAATATCATCAGTATAGATGAGATATACCTTGTGGTCTCATTCCAATAACTGTGCCATCTTGACAGTAGATATCAACGGAATCTTTGAACGGGAACCATCCTCATAGAATATCCATTGGACTCCCATAACAGACTTGACTCGGATAGTCCTTGCCTGCAGTCCACAACTGCCTGATACTTGTTCAGCACATCGATGCCCACAATGCATTCGAAGTCTGACATTCCCAGATTAACCAAGTCTGTCCTCAGCTCGGTACCCTCAAAATAAATGAGGCTGTCATAAACCACCTGATCAGTTATTAAACTTCTTCCAGCGGGGGTCGAGACTACAAGAGGCGTGGGCGACGGAGAAGTGCATATGACATCGTATCACTTACTTCTGCATTTGCTGCTATGCTGCAACACAAGGGTTAACAACGATACCCAAAAGCAGTTCATATAATACATCGTTAGAGAAACAAAACATGTTAGTACAACATCATATCCTTCATATGCAACATATGCATAAAACATGTTAAAAGTAAGCACCTAGCCAACTTATTGCTAAGGCTACCCTTCACTTGTTCCCGGGTTATCTAACCACTGCTCTGATACCACTAATGTAGGGTCTTCCTACCTTAACATCATCTTAATAACATATTAGGGCTAAACATGCCTTACTGACAGCTTACGGCTCCGGTTATTACGTGAGTTATTAGAATTACAGGCCAAAATAAAACTTCAAGCAAAATTATTACATTCTCAAATGAATGGCACTATAGAATTATACTACTCCTGGAGTAGAGACTATACCAAATCCTGAATCCTAATTCATAAGGCATCTTGAAGCTCACTTCTTCAACCCTGCCCATAGCCCTTCAAATCCAAATGTGTACCTACAGGAACAACCCATCGTGAGCATATTCGTCATTACTCAACATCATAGGATAATGGCATATAAATAAATGCATGAAGTAAAAGGGTAACGTATACTTCCTGGTTAATCACATTAACCCTCTTTGGTTGTCCCTGTTTCATGGTCATGCATATAATCGTTAGTTCTCGACATAAATGATTAAAATCATACTTCACATATATGCTCACAACAAACTATGTTAATTAGAAATGGGACTGTCCGGGTTCCATTATGACAGCGGTATAGTTGGCCCCCTCGCTCGACATAACACATCATATGACCCATCGCTACGCCTTGATAGCGGATGTATCTCTTTGTTCAGCGGATGATACCCCTCGCTACGCCTTGATAGCGGATGTACCCCCTCGCTTAGCGGATGATACCCATCGCTACACCTTGATAGCGGATGTACCCCATCGCTCAGCGGATGATACCCATCGCTACACCTTGATAGCGGATGTACCCCATCGCTCATTTATGTGAGCGGCAAGACCGTTCCTCGCTTGCCCATAATAACCACCGGACATTCAACCATTCTTAAGAACATAGTTTCATATTCATCATAAACATCATAGCATCTTATAAACATCATCATGTTGTAAACATCATTATCATGTAAGCACTATCATCTTATAGACATCATCGTCTCATCATAATCGTTATAGTAACGTCATATCATCATCATTTATCGTAACATCATCGTAAGCATCTCTTCATCTTAATTCATCATAAACATCATCATCATTTATCATAACATCATCGTAAGCGTCATCGTAACTTATCATAAGCATCATCATCATTTATCATAACATCATCGTAAGCGTCATCGTAACTTATCATAAGCATCATCATCATTTATCATAACATCATCGTAAGCGTCTCTTCATCTTAATTCATTATGAAAATCATCTTTATTTATCAAGCATCTTATCATCTTTATTCATCATAAAATCATCTTTACTTATCAAGTATCTTATCATCTTTATTCATCATAAAATCATCTTTACTTATCAAGTATCTTATCATCTTTATTCATCATACACATCATCATAGCATGTAAATTCTTATACAATCATAGTATGATCATAATATAGGAGTATGGTTTACCGTCCGATGCCCGTACGTCTCTTACGTACCTTAATTCCAAAAATGGAGAAGTTGTAGAACTTTATCTCCTTGAAGCTGTGGGTACCTGGGATGGTTCTACATAACCATTCAAATCGATATTAGAAGCTAATTATAGTCCAATATCCAAAAATCCCACAAAAACATCAAAAATACACATTTTGGTGTCTTGCGATCGATCTCCATGAAGTCCCGATCGATCGCGAGATCACACTGCCTCGTCCAACAAAATTTTCCAATTCGCGATCGATCGCCGAGTTTGCGCCGATCGATCGCGACCTCGTCGATCGATCGCGCCAAACTCGCGATCGATCTCTGAAGGCTACTGCTTTCTCCCCTGTAGCTCGCGATCGATCGGTGGAAGGTGCCGATCGATCGCCGAGTCCTGTAGGTCCGATTTTCGGGCACTATTCATCCTTCTCCTTCCCCAACACAAACAAACTCAAATATCAAAACACCAACCATACCAAATCACTACAAATCTTCAATCATATAACCATAAATCATACCCCAACTACATACAACACATACCCAAAACAAACCCATTTCAAAACCCTCCAAAAACATATCAAACTCAAATAAAACTTTACAAAAACAACAATGAGGTATCCATACCTCTTGGGGACTCCAAATCTCCCAACAATTTCCACAAATCAAGTTTTTGGAAGGATTCCTCTTCTTCTTTAAGCCCAAAAACGAAAATGGAAGGGTTTTTGGGTTGGGAAGGGATTTTGGGGATTTTTAAGAGTGATGGGTTAAAATGAATGAAGTGGGTTGGGTATAGTGGGGTATGGGTTAATTAAATTATACCCAATAATTAACATGGTGTATAAATTACCCCAATATGGTATTTTAAAAGCATTTTACAACATGCTACAAACTTCCCTTAAATTCATGTTTTCTTCATAATTAACAATCAACATAATTAAATCATGTTAACACCTCATTTTCTAACACGCATAATATGCACCCTGAAATGCAACCCTGGGTCACGCCTATCATGACTAACCATTTCAACATGATAATTAATTTCAACACGTAAATCAATTATCAACATAATTCATCATATAAACATAATTAATGCCTTAATTGCAATTAATCATTTCGGGGGCATCACACAAATACTTAGTCCCATTTTATGTTAAACTATGGATCAGACATTCCGACCCCGCATTTGACCTGCCAACAATGGACTAGATCAAATAATTCAAACCCTCATCACATATGCTCGAACATCCCGAGCATCAGTAAAACATACTTGATCATCCCGAGCACAAATACTTGGGTAATTTTAGGGTTAGACACGGACTGTACATCCAAATCACATGAATAAACTACTAAAATTCCACACAAATTTATTATTTTATTAATATCCCAAGTACTCTTAGAATCATAAAAACAACAACGAAATTACACAAAATACTTCTTAAGGTTATGAATGTTCCATGGTCTTGCCAGTTCTCGACCTAGTTGATCTTCCATTTTATATGCTCCTCGTCCAATCACTGTCTTTAATTTATAAGGAACTCCCATTTTGGCTCCAGTTTCTTTACGTCCCCTGCAGTATTAGCTCTTTGCCATACCAGATCCCCTACTTGAAAAGCTCTTGGGAGAACCCTCCTGTTATAAGCGTTGGTGATCCTGATTTTGTATATTTCAGTGCGTGCAACTGCTCTTTCTCTCAACAGGTCCACCTCATCGAGTTCTAATTTTCTCGCCTCTTTATTCTTTTCAGGATCATAATGTTGTACCAGAAGAGACTCTACATTGATTTCAGCTGGGATCAGGGCCTGCGAACCATACACCAAGTTATATGGAGTTTCTCTTGTAGATATTCGGGGTATAGTTCGTTTTGCCCATAATAGACCTGGTAATTCATCAACCCATGCTCCTCTCGATCCTTCCAGCCTGGTTTTAATCCCATGTAATAAGATTCAATTGATCACCTCGGCTTGCCCATTGGATTGAGGATAAGCTACCGAAGTGAACACTTGGGTAATTTTCATATCCTTGCACTAATCCTGAACTCTCTTCCCCTGAAATTGCCTTCCATTATCCGAGACCAATTTTCTTGGTATTCCGAACCGAGATACTATGTTCTCCATAAGAACTTAATCACTTCATCCTCAGTGATCTTGACAAGGGGTTCAGATTCCACCCACTTGCTGAAGTACTCAACCACGACTAAGAGGAATTTCCTTTGTCCAGATGCTAGGGGGAAAAGTCCCAAAATATCCATTCCCCATCGATCAAAAGGACAAGAAGTGATGCTTCTATTAAGGGCTTCAGCTGGTGCATGTGATAAGTTGGCATATTTTTGGCAATTAGTGCATTTTTTGACAATGTCTTCAGCGTCTGTCCTCATGGTAGGCCAATAGTATCCAACTCGGTTTGCTTTTTGGTATAGCATGTTTGTACCCAAATGATTACGACAACAACATGCATGAATTTCTTTCAACAAATATTCTTCTTCTTGATTAGAAACGAGTGTAAAAAAGGGACCGAGAAGCCCTTCCTGAACAGCTTTCCTCTATCAACACGAACCCCATTCGCCATTCTTCTCACCCAAGCTGCTTCTTTCAGATAAGAGGGGAGTCATTATTCTTTAAAACTTTATGATGTGTTCTCTCTAATCTCCCATGTGAATGGTTCAAGACTCATTATGATATTGACATATGTATGAGAGATCAAGAGCTCTTGTACCATCACATTTCTATGCTTCCATTTGGGTATTGAATTGGCTAGCTTGGTCAGTTCATTGGCTCTGTTATTCTCTTCTCGAGGAACTTGCGTTAGTTTAGCTTCTTAAAATTTACCCATCAGTACCCGAGCAGTTTCAACATACCTCTTCAGCTTCTCTTCCTTTACTTGATATACACCATTCACCTGCTATTCTACAAGCATTGAATCCATAAACATTGCTATCTTTTGAACTCCTGCATCAAGTGCTATTAAGAGCCCCAAAATCAGAGCTTTGAATTCAGCTTCATTGTTCAAGGAATGAAACCGAATTGAATGGCTACCTTTATCTTTTCCCCATCGGGACTAACAAGAACCACACCCCCCACACCCCGAATGAGTAGCGGATCCATCAACATAATGGTTCCACTCTTTTTCTTCGGGCATATGGGCCATTTCTACCAGAAAGTCCGATAAGGCTTGGACTTTGATAGTAGTTCAGGGCTAATATGTAAGATCGAACTTGATGAGTTTGGTAGCCCACTTCACCATTCTCCCAGAGATCTATGCTTTCTATAACAATTTTTCTAGCGGAGTACTGGTCACTACCAGAATAGGATGGTATAAAAAGTATGACCGAAGTCTCCTGGCCGTGGTTATAAGAGCCAAAACCAATTTTTCGACCTTGGTATATCTTTGCTCAGCCCCTTGTAATTCTCGGCTTACATAATACACGGGCAGCTGTTGTCCTGCTTTTTCCTTGACCAAGACTAAGCTAATGACCTCCTCGGCCACAGATAGATACACGAGGAGGGTCTCATTACGCTCAGGTTTATTCATCAATTGCAGCTCTGCTAGATACTTTTTCAAGTCCTCAAAAGCCTTTTCGCATTGGTCCTAGTGCTTTGAAGAATGGTAGGCTCCGATCAGCTGATCAGGATATGAACCTACTCAAAGCAGCTATTCGTCCTAATAGTCTTTGTACTTTGTTCACGGTCCGAGGAGGATTCATTTTTTGAATCACCCCTTTCTCGGGGTTGGCTTCAACACCCCTTTCGGTAACCATGTACCCAAAAAAACTTTCCACTGTGAATTCCAAAACTTCCTCCATGTGCTGTACCAAATCTATTGCTCTCTTGCTTTTGATGAGAACATCATCTACATACACTTCTACATTCCGCCCAATATTTTCTTTGAATATCTTATCCATCAATCTTTGATAAGTGGCTCCTGCATTCTTGAGTCCGAAAGGCATAACCACATAGCAAAAAGTTCCTCCAGCCATGACAAAGCTAACTTTAGATTGATCTTCTCGGGCCAGAGGATTCTGATGATACCCTTGGTATGCATCCATTAGACATAGTAGTTCATGTCCGGCAGTGTAATCTACTAGTTGATCAATCCTCGGCATAGGATAGCAATCCTTCGGGCAAGCTTTATTCACATCCTGGAAATCTACACACATTCGTCATTTATCTCTGACTTTGGCACAAGTACCACATTCGAGAGCCACATTGAGAATATGATTTCCTTGATGTAATCAGCTTTGAGCAATTCATTCACCTGTTGAGCAATGATGGCGTCTTTCTCAGGTCCGAAATGTCTTCTCTTCTGCTTGATGGCCGAGCATCAGGCTCTACATTGAGGTGGTGCTCAGTGACTTCTGGCGATATTCCAGTCATGTCCTTGGTACTCCATGTGAACACATCCACATTCCTTTTCAAACATTCAATTATTTTTCCTTTTAATTATGGTTCCAACTGAGAACCCACTTTCGTGGTTTTAGTCGGGTGTCCCAGTTCGAAGTAAGGAACTCTTCCACTGGGGCTATTCTCTCTTCAACCATCTTCTCCTCTTATCTCATTCTTTTACCACCTACTCCAAGGCTCTTCTCATTCTTCAACTTTTCATGCTTAAGTTCCCGAACATAACATTTCCTCGAGGAAGTATGATTCCCTCGAACTTGTCCGACCTTCTCTCCACATGGAATTTCATTGTCAAATGATAAGTGGATGCTACAGGCTGAAACGTACTCAAGGCTGATCGACCCCACAATGATGTTATATGAAGAATGGACATCCACCACCAGAAAATTAGTCATCTTAGTCCTTGGATCTTCTCCCATCATGACTTGCAATGAAACTTGTCTCACTGGACTTATGACTTCTCCCGTAAATCCATGTAAAGAAGTATTTACCCTTTGCATTTATACACTCCCCAATTCCGTTTGGGCCAACGTGTTTAAAAGAGCACGTAAGCTGAACTTCCAGTATCGATTATAATCCTATGTACGTCATAATTAGCCATTGTGGCTGATATAACTAGTGCATCATCATGAGGAAATTGCAGCCCCTGTAAATCCTCGGGTCCGAAGGCAATGGATGGTCCTGCTGAGGTGTTCTCTGGAGCGATTGACATGATCTGTAATTTCCGAGCATAGCTTTTTCTTGCTCGGGTAGAATCTCCTCCTGATATTCCCCCAGAGATCATGTGTACGATCCCTCGATTTGGAAGGTTAATTGGGGTAGGTTCTCATACTGCATGAACCTCATCCTCTTCTTGCCTTTCCCATATATTCACCCATGGTACTGGCTTGGGTGCTCCCCTTCCGGGATTCGCATTATTCAAAGGGAGCGGATTCTTGAAAACTGGTCCATCATGGGGTTCTTCTCTTTTCCAAGATCTGTTAACTCATCTCCCTCGAAAATATCCTCCTCGGGACTGTCCTCCTCAAAAATATCCTCATCGGCCTCTCTTCGGTCCTCTCTGATTCATGTCCATCTCTCGGGGAGGTCTCATCGGGAGGTATTACTCGAAACTCCTCTTCGGCTGTTCGAGGCATTTATCCCTCCGATTGGTTCATTTCCCGGTTTAGTATCCTTTCTTTGTTTCATTCTCTGGGCCTCTTCTAAGTTGATATACTTAGAAGCTCTTCCCGGCATCTCGTCATAATCAGAGGGTGGGTTTTTTAGCTAGAGATATGAACAGATCTCCTTTTCGTAGCCCTTGAGTAAAGGCACTGATGAGTACCTCTGAAGTGACATGAGGAACGTCAAGACATGCTTGATTAAATCTTTTCAGGAAGTCCCGAAGCGATTCTTTTTTCATTTGTTTAAGTCCGAACAGACCGAGAGCTGTTCTCTTGCAATTTCTGCTGCTCGCAAATTGGTGTAAGAATAATGAATTGAACTGCAGGAATGTATCTATGATCCCCGGTGGTAGTTTATTAAACCAAGATTGAGCAGCTCCTGCAAGGGTAGTCAGAAAACCCTGCACTTCACCCCATCTGAAAGTTGGTGAAGGAGCGAAGCGTTCTCGAACCGTGAAAAATACTCCTCAGGATCAGCGCTGCGATCATAATTCCCCACGCTCAAAGTTTGGAAGTTAGATGGTAAAGGGTCATCAATAAGTTAGGAGCAAATGGTGTGCTTCTTTGTACTGGGTAGATATGCCCTTCCATCTTGTTGCGCATCTGCTGCAGGTCATCGTTCAGGTTCTCCATCGGATGGTGCGTAGTCTTATTACTCCGTTCTCCTATCTGACTGGAAAGGTCATTGACCTCCTTTGTATTCTCCTCCTCTCCTTCTGAGGAATCCAGATCTTCTTCATTGCTTGTTTTTTCTTGTTGAGGCGGGGTCATAAATTGCCTCATGACCTCCCCCACTGTTTTGGCAATCACCTCAGTCAATTATCCCATTGGCATTCCCATAGTAGGAAACACGTGAGGATTAGTGTGAGGAACGTTTGGATGATTCCACATCCTCCTCCTCTCCTTCATGCATCCGGGACTAAAATGAAGGGGGGGATTTGGGATATACCCCCTTGAACTTAGCACACGTCCTTTACTTCTAGCCATGTCTTCCTAAATTTGCACATAATTTCAATTTGTCAACGTCTTAGCACGATATTCCTACAGACGACACCAATGATGTGATTCGATTTTTTCCCCGTGTTTGGTAGATTTAAGTGTCTGCAGAAAATAAAAGAAAGACACCCAAAATTTTTACGTGGAAAGCCTCTGAATCGAAGAAAAAACCACGGGGCGTAGTCCAGTATGAATTTTCACTTTAGCTTTTACTTTGATTTACTACTCAGACACCAAATAAAAACATTCAAAAAAATTGCATAAGAACAAAAGACCGAACATACTATGATGTGCTCTCTTCAGAGTCTATTTTTTCTTAGAAAATTCAACCTTTTATAATGAGAATATCAATGGGTATTTATAGGGCTTATCCGGTGGTTAGCTCGCGGGAAATCTGAAACACGATCTCCTATGATCGTGGCGTTATTGGAGCAAAACGTGCCCGCGAAATTCACATTTCATTATTGCACGTTTATTTACACTGGTTGATTTGTTGGTTATCTGGGTCTTCCGCTACCTTTTGACTAGTATGCCGAGCAGGGTACAATGTTCTTTGGGGCTTTCTGCTCGGGGCTTTTTGTTCGGGATATTTCTTGTTCGGAGCTTGCATGAGATTTTACCGAAGAAACCAATTCATCCTTCGACATCAATAAACATATAGTATCAACAATATAAAATATTGAAGCGTAATATAAATACTCCTGAAATCAATAATCATAATACGAGAATTCCCCGACTCTTTCTGTAACTCACTCTCCCAACATCAAATCAAAATCCATCAATCATCACCTCAACCATATCCCATCCGATATACAAATCGATATAGTGGCAACATCGAGCCAACTATACCACATCGTCGAATCTTCATCACAACCCATCGTATATATAATCGATATAGTGGCAACACCAAGCCTACTTTTATGGTGTTATATACGTAGCGATAGATTATGCCGTTGTATATGTAGCGATGGATTATGCCGTTGTACACGTAGCGATGGATTATGTTGTTGTATGCGTAGCGATGGATTATGCTGATGTATACGTAATGATGGGCCGCACCGCCGTTGGGCGATGAGTATTGATTGATACAGCCGTTGGGCGATGAGTATTGATTGTGTATCACCGTTGGGTGATGAATATTGATGTGCCGCTATTATGTTAGCGATGGATGCTATTATACTGCTATTGTGTTAGCAATGTAAATGAGTGACATGTTGATTCCAGATCACAGAATGTCATGTGTTGACATGTACCGTCACGATTTGATGAGGATATTGTGAATGTCACGTGTTGACATTTACCATCACGGGTTGATGTTATGAATGTCACGGGTTGACAAGATATTTTATGATAGTCCGGTATGATGGATGGTAAGTGACTTGTGCCGTTGTCGCGATGAATAATACATATATAGATATATGTGTTGAGTTATATGAGTTGAGTGCCATTGATTGGCATAAGATGGTGTAGGTATGCCACAAGTTGACACAAGACCAATATACCGAGCGGGTTCGCTTGATGAATAAATGGTGGTGCCGCGCAGATAAATGTACTGCGTAGTGTATTGAGGTATATGTGTTACGAGTAATGGTACCTTTGGGTATACTCGTTGAGTTTACTATGGCCAAGTGACTTGTAGTGTATGTAGTGGTCGAGGAACCTACATACGTATATCGATGTTGTATATAATGGATATGATAGAATATACACGTGAGAATATGTAGATAAATCCTAATGAAAATTTGTGTTATTGCTAACCATTGTGGTTGAATATCGTATGGAATACGATAAACATGATATTGAGCAATAACTGGTGATACCAACGAATATACGCACTGAGGGTGGTATTATTGAAGAGTGCTAGCAACCTGTTAAATAGCATATCGTAGATTTAACTGTTTTGACAGTAATGATGTAACACTGGTTGAGCGACGACTGATATGCTATGTTGATAGGTGTTGTAATTTGATGTATGATTGGTGAAAGAGTAAATGATGTTGATTGAAATAGTATGCACCTTGTATACGTAACAAGTGCTAAGAAATGTGATTTTGTAGGGAAATCAAGAAACGAGATGTGCTGTCTAAGGACATGAAATGGGTGACAATGATGTGTTGTTGCTATGTAACAACATACGATGTAATGATCGGGTATGGTTACCTTATGATTATGAGAATGCAAGTATGTGTAGATGTATACGTATGCATTGATATTGATTTGTTATCGTGATGCATGAATGATCGATATTGTCATTGTGCGTACAAATGTATTGTGAGTATTGTGCTACTACGGTTATATCGTTTACAGTTGGATCAGGATATTTTCCACTGTCATATCGTAGCACGGGTCGCTGATACGTCGAAGCGAGAGATATCATTGAGCCGCTGATATAACGTAGTGAAGATAGTAGAGATTGTGGGATATTATGTTGATTTGGGTATATTGATATCATTGCGATGATACATATATGTTGAGCAGCGATGGATTAGAATATTTGCCGCTGTCTTATCGAGCATTGGATCAGGATATTTGACGCTCTCATATCGTAGCGCGTGTCGCTGATATGCCAAAGCGAGGGATATCATTGAGCCGCTGATAATTTGAATCGGTGGATATTATTGAGCCGCTGATGTACAGAATATTTGCCGCTATCTTATCTCGCACTGAATTAGGGTATTTGCCACTGTCGTATCGTAGCGCGGGACGCTGTATGTCGAAGCGATGGATATCATTAAGCCGCCGATAACTAGAAGCGAGGGATATTATTATTCCGCTGTATATGTAGCGATGGATTATGGTGCTGTATACATAGCGATGATGTTATATCGATGTATACGTAGCGATGGATTATACCGTTGTGATTATGTCATTGTATACGTAGCAATGGATTATGTCGTTGTATGCGTAGCGACGGATTATGCCGTTGTATAAGTAACGATGGGTCGTGCCACCTTTGGGCGATGAGTATTGACTGTATACCGTTGTTGGGCTATGAGTATTGATTGTGTACCGCCGTTGGACGATGAATATTGATGTGCCACTATTATGTTAGCAATGTATGCTATTATACTGCTATTGTGTTAGCAATATAAAGAGACGACATGTTGATTTCAGATCGCACAGTGTCATGTGTTGACATGTACCATCACGAGTTGACGAGGATATTGTGAATGTCACGTGTTGACATGTACCATCACGGGTTGATGAAGATATTATGAATGTCACGGGTTGACGATGTATTTTATGATAGTCTGGTATGATGGATGGTAAGTGATTTGTGTCGCCGTCGCGATGAATAATACCTATATATATATATATATATGTGTTGAGTTATATGAGTTGAGTGCCATTGATTGGCGTAAGATGGTGTAGGTGTGTCACAGGTTGACACGAGATCATTATACCGAGCAGGTTCGCTTGAATGGTGGTGCCGTGCAGATAAATATATTGCGTAGTGTATTGAGGTATATATGGTATCTTTGGGTATATTCGTTGAGTTGACTATGGCCAAGCGACTTGTAGTGTACGTAGTGGTCGAGGAACCTCCATACGTATATCGATGTTGTATATAATGGATATAATTGCATAAACACGTGAGAATATGTAGATAAATCCTAATGAGCTAGGATTGAAATGTGATTTGTTTAGGACATTAGAACGTCCCTTGTGTATCGTATTAGAGAAATGTTAAATGATCTACTATCTCTAATTGGTTGTACGACAATAAGTAATTCATGATGTGATTCGTGAATTGAGAGAGTGGTAATAGTACGATAATGATACGTTATGATATACCGGGGTTAAACGTGTGACACGTTGGTAGGTTTTGTATAAACCTAAGGAGGCTGCGATTTGCTAGCCAGGTATGATGATTTAATGTTGCAGTAATATAGTAAGCTTACTATAGCTACTAGACTGCTTGTCGTAATCGAGTATGGTGAATTATATGATGATACGATGAGAGGTTATAGTAGACTCGAGTAGTCACTATAATGCTTTTGAGTTGAGATAAGAGATAGGAACTTGTGTTATGACAGTTCAGTTTTGTTGGGAGTACCAACGTAAGTGTCAACAAGTTATTATTATCTATGTTTGAGCGTTCTTGCATTGAGGACGCAATGATAAACAGTAACAGGAGTTGTGGGATATAGTTAATGTGGTAACACTACTATATCGATTGTATCTCTTGGAGAGATTTGGAGCATTGCTGTCGTGGAGACGGTTAGTATCGATTGCGGGTTGATTTGTTAATCAACTATGGTAAGCATTACTGGTGATGGACCTAGTAATTGCTTGAGTTAATTGTGAGACGTATGAGGAGACGTCCCTAGAGAGATGCTCGAGAATGTTTGAGTACTATGATGTTAGTACGGAGCATCGTTGGAGTTTGTATACGTCGTGTATACGGGTTTGAGAGTGATTGGTGATAGTGACATTGACGCACTATCCGGAATTAGTTATGTGTTTACTGGTTCAGGGATACATTTCAGTATAAATGTATCTAGATTGTTCGAATAATGGTTTCGAGTTTGGAGAGCCATGGGTACGTGACACCTTCCTTGTGAGGAAGGAAGTATTGATATACCGGTTGAGAATCTTTGAAAGATTCGATGAGTCGGTGCGTGTGGTGTCGGTGTTGAATTTACTCCATTAGTCGTTAACTTTTCAATCATTATTCTCTATGGTGTGAGAATAATTGAGTGGTTGACAGTTGTGTTTGAGGCTTGTGAGTATGACTGGAGATACACAAGCCGAGTGCCTTGAGTATGCATGTGGTATAGTTGGCGTTCATGCATATATATCGATACATATATATATGTAGGCCATCATTTTTATGCTTGTTAAGTAACGAATTAGCATGTCTGGATTGGTGAATCTCTGGTAAGAGATTGTAGTATCCTTGAGATTGGTAATCTCAATGGGAAGATTTATTCTGAAGAATAATTGTGAGTTTTGTTTGACTCTCTTCTGAGGAGAGGTTGTCGTATTTCGGGGTAAGGAAGTTTGTTGTTAGTTAATTCGATAGTTATCCTTGTATTAGAATTGTTAATTCTAAGGATAGACAATGATAACCAGGATTCGAATTTGTTTGGTGTCGTTGACGATACATGTTGTGAGAATGCAATTAATTTTCTTGCATGTTCACTATGGAATCTTGAGACTTTGTGAAGCTTACGAGAGTGTGTTGGTTCCAAGATGTGATTTCTTGGAACACACTGATGTGGATATCTGTGAAGATGTGTTTTGTGTTGATCGGTGGCCATGTGTTGCCCGATTCGAGTTGTAAATGGTGTAACTATTCCTTGATGAGTAAGATTCCATTAACTGTGATGGAATTTGGGAACATAAAAGTAGTTTAGTGTGAGTATATTGTTGTATACTGGTGGTTTCCTTCGTAGCGGTGTGTATTTGGCATCGTAGATCAAGTTGTAGAGATGTCATAAATGTGATATCTACATTGGAATCAGGAATGATTCGAGTGGAGAGCAATCGACTGCTTTTGTTTAGTTAACATTGAGGTATGCTAACATCTTTTGAAGATTGTGATGGTTTGGGAGGATCTCCATTCTAGAGGCTGCTGCGAGGTCGATGTCCTCGCGGTTGGTGTTTCGTTCATGAATTATTCATGGATTGATATCGTGCATTCGAGTCGAGTTGCGTGGTCTTGGTGGCACATGGAGTACGCGTGTACAAATTTTGAGGACGGAATTTGATTAGTGGGGGATAAATGTGATATCTGGAAATTAATTGTGCTAATCCCAGAGTTATTATAACCCTTAATTGATTTAATTGGGGTAATTATGAGATAATTACGGTGTTGAGACTCCCGAGGATGTTAATTCGGTATCGGTTGTTGGATCCAAATGTTGAGATTTTATTCTCATTGAGGAGTTAAACCTTGAAATTGTATTGGTAGTGGGATTTGGAGTCTGGGGACTTGGGATTGAGGTTTGCGATGTAATTGAGTGAGTGAGAGATAATTATTGAACACGTATGCTTATTAAAGAGTTTTGGTGCGAGTATTTGAAACTCGGGTTTTTGGAGCCATGGTACTATATATACCAAGTGGACTCGATGTTCAACCATTCTCCACTTCACCCCCTCTCTCTTCATCACCGCCTCTCTCCCTTCCCCCAACCCTTTCCCTTTCCCCTTTTCTCCCATGAAGAAAGAATCGAGCAAGGCTCGATTTCGCATCAAGATTTCTCAAAGATTTCTGGGTAATCTTCTTTCCCTCGCTTTGATCTTCGTTTTGATAGTAGTTTCGTAGAGTTTGATTGTGTATGATATGGGTTTGGAGTTTCAGAGTTTTTGTAGAATTGGTTATATTGTTGTAATTGGTGTTTTTAATGAGTTTTTATTGGAGTTTTTGAAGTGTTTTTTGGTGTTGGGGGTGTTGGTTTTGAGTTTGGAGTTGAAAAACACCATGGAAGCAATTCGAAAAATCGCAGGTCATCGATCGCGGCGTTGGCGCCTATCGTTCGCGACACATTGCTGAAAATTAGTGACGATGAACAGTGATCGATCGTGAGCAAGTCGGCGATCGATCGCGAGGAGGGCAGTGAATTCTGGCGATCGATCGGTGCTAACTGACGATTGATTGCAGATGTTTGATTTTTGGCAGTAAGATTTCGCGATCAATTGCGAGAAAAAGGCGATCCATCGTGACCCCTGTTTTAAATGTTGGGATTTTGGAGATGTGATATTTATGGTAGATTTTCATGATGAATTCTACATTTCCAATGAAAATATTACACATTTATATGGAGTGGCTTGAGTTGAACTTTAGTAAGATGTACTACTCGTTTGAGTTAATCAATCACTCGTTGAACGTAGAATAAAATGTGATGCTTTGAGTAGTATACATAGTTCTGTATTTGTGATTAATCATCATGTTAGGATGATGTATAAGGAGCTTGAGTATGTGATTGTGTGCACATAATTGATTGTGAGTTATTAACTGTGTATAGCGAATAATTCACTGGATCTCGGGATGAAGGCAATGATTGGCTCTTGCTATTGGATTATAATATGCGTATGACGTACGCACGTAGTTAAATATATTATTGTCATGGTTAATGAATAATATATTATTGTTGCGATGAATGAATATGTGTTAAGAATTGTGGTAATGAAGTTGTTGAGCGAGAAATAAGTATGATGTTGCCGCTGTTGAGCGAGCAATGGTTATGATGCCGCAGCTGTTGAGCATGCGAGAGGTTAGAGTGCCGCCACTGTTGAGCGAGCGATGTGATACGATGTGCTACAATTATGAAATTGTCGATTAAGATATATCTGATTTCTGTAAATCATTATCAAAATGATTTAGCTATAGTTGATTATGGAATTGGCGATTTGAGCATGAGTATAGTTAATCATTGTAATGATTAACTGATTTGAAGTTTGATGATTATGGTTATTGTGAGAACAGAAACAATATGAGAGATCTCATATGGTAATAGTACATACATGGAGTATTTTGTGAATTTGCAGTTTTATATTCTGTAGATTATGAATTGTGAGATTGATGATATTGTGATTATCTATTGGTATGCTCACCCCGTGTGGGGGATGTTCAGTTGAAACAGGTAGAACATGTAATCATTGGCTTTGGAGATGAGTTCAAGCTATGGAAGGAGGGTGCTCCTAGGAGCTCGGTATCAGTGTTAGTATGAATAATACTTCTTATACAATTAATACATAGTTATTGGTTCAGTGTTCATCTTTGAGCATTTTGATATGTGTATATGGTTTGTATAAGGGTTGTGAGACTTCTATTTTCATTTATGATTTACATGCAATTTAATTGAGGGGAATGCATGATGAATTGAGAATATGAGATTGGTGCATTGTACAATGTATACTAGTGCTAGTTGAATTATGTTGGGAATTGAATGAGAAGAGGATTAATGTCAAAAAATTTATAGACATGATGCCTTTGTTATGGAAGCATGTATAAGAATTCCCTGATGATATGAATGTATGCACTAATATAGATGATAAATGCACTAATGACGGGATTAGGACGTGGGGTCCTTACACTACTATACCACATCGTCGCACCATCATTGCTACCCATCGTATATAACCGATATAGTGGCAACACCAAGCCTACTATACCGCATCATCGCATCATCTTTGCTATCCATCGTATATAATCGATATATTGGCAACACCAAGACTACTATACCCTGCTTCCCTACTATTGCGACACAATCATCAACAATAATAATAACAACATGTCGCTCTTTCCAGCGACCCTCAATATCGTCATTCATTTACATTCATCGATATATCATAATCAACATCAATATGAATATCAATACATACTCGTACGTCAACATGTACCTGATCGTCGACAATTAAAATTAGGTTATTCCAGACGTCCTAGGCTCTTGAAGTATCTATAACAATTTTAACAATTCAATATCAACTTAGTACAACAACAGCAACATATAATTACAGCCTCTAATCACATTTTCAATAGCCTCAAAATAAATCCATCCAAATTATAAAATTTCATCAGTTACGCTTTTCAACTGAAATTATAAATTTCGGTAAATTCATTATGCAACAATTAATTCATTTACAATGAATTTTCCAAAAATCTGATAATTATTTAAAACTTCAAAACTTAATCATTTAACTGTTTTGACTAAAATTAAATATATTGGTATATTTAGAATTCAACAACAGTCAATAATACACAATTTTTAACTATCACTATATAACTTGGCTAAATAAACACTAACACCAAAATACGAATATTAATGTCAGACAGTAGCTCTTAACTTGTTGATTCCAAATATATAACTTCTTTGACCAAAACCTAACCAGATTAACCAGAGCTATTTTATTTGTAAAACTGAAACTCATAGCCTCTCGATCAATCACTTTAAGTACTTTTTATATTATATTATTATAATATTAATGGATGACACGTGTCATCGTAGGAGGATGCCACGGGTCATACCTTCCAATACCATTTTTGTCACTTTTTACTCATATTTTGACAATACATTCAACATGAAAGTTATAGATATCTTCACGTGAACAACTAATTCGCTTAATTTCGACCTCGTATGTGAAAATTATGACCAAAATAATAAATTGTATTACAATACTACTTTGTTGCGGGCACATTGTTCATCGACGACTTGTATTATTATTTCTCTATCTCTTTTAATAACAATTCAAGCTCATATTTACGTCATAACTATCAATTATAATTTATATGATTTTCTCAAGGCATTACATTAATCAACTATTGGCATGAATTTCCACCAGACCCTGCATCAATGCCAAACCAATTCCCATGTGCAAAAGTGTAGACCCACTAACATTACACATCATCTATCATGGTAACTTGGGAACATTGGAACGCCATAAGGATGTACATGTCCTTTTTAGAAAACATCATGAAAGGAGAATGTTAGCTTCATTATCAATATTTCAATTTACTGACTCGGACTAATTTACCGAATCCACTCTAGCTTTTGTATAATTTTTCTTGATGTGACCAGATTGTCCACATCCAAGAGGTTTTCTTCACATAGTTTTTCTTCTTCCAATTATGAGCTACCATTAAAGAATTTTCATTTGAGCTGTCCCTCCAAGTTTACTCTTTTTAGAAAGAAGCTTATGAGTAACATTTGAGAAAATGGTTTTGTCCTTACCATGAATCAATATCGGTTTTATACTCATACGAGCACTTGGAAGAGACCAGATGAGTCTCAAGGCTTGGTCCTCATAATCAATGACAACTCCAATAGGTTCAAGCTCTCCAACAATGCCATTGAGAACACTTAAATGATCTGAAATAGTATACCCTTATTCCTTCGTAATGTATGAAATTGCTCTTTCAGATACACCTGATTTGAGACGCTCTTTGTCTGATACAACTTTTTTAGTTTTTCCCATAGTTCCTTTGCGGTAGATATTCCACGCACATTTGCAAGAATATTTTTGGTCAGACACATAAGGATTTCACTTGCTGTTCTCAAATCCATACCCTATCAATCTCCATTGCTCATTCCATCTTTGCTAATTGCACTAGCTGTTCCACAGTCGAGCTAGTATCACTGCTACTTTCGGGGAATATTCCACCCTTCATCCCTTGTATAAACCAGATTGAATCAACACATCATTGACTTGCACTTGACACAAGCCAAAGTTGATTTTACCATCAAATTTCTCCACATCAAATCTGACTGCTTCCTGACATTGTCTTGTGATACTTTGATGATCTTATAGTAGACCTGAATACACTAAGTAAGTTCACAGAAAAGAGAGAATCTCGATCGTTCCTAGACAGAACATCAATATTACCAAAAAAAGCTGGCGGGGTCACACTGTCCTACTTAAATGCAAACCTCATCGACATAACCTCCATAGCCAAAACATATATGTCTTCCACATCAAAGCTCCACCACTTCAAAGAACCAAACACTGACACCACTTGTTGAGAATTTGACTCTCCAAATTTACCTCCAGTACATGCACTTTTTTATGGGAAAAGAAAGCAAAAGGAAAAATAATAACAACACAATGATTTAATTAATGACAGAATAATTAACGTGGAAAACTCCAAATCAGAATAAAAACCACCAAGACCAAAAAAAAAATATAATATGTGGAAAATTATTACAACCACACAATTTCTCTCCTTACCTCAAACATATCCACGAAGCTTTCCCACTAGCCAAATTTTATAATTTACATCTCCTCCTTTACAAGAAAAACACTTAATAAATCTTTTCTGCTGTGGAAGATCAATCAAAGCTGCAACCACAACGTATGCTTAGAATTATACAAGATTCTAAAACAATAGATAATTCTCTTAAAGTCAAAAGTTGTTAGACAAGCTATTGACTGGTGAACTTAAAACTGAAGGACCAAACCTCCTTTTATAACAAAATAAGTTGGTCATTGCATTTCTTCCCACCGGTGCGCGACAAAAGGGCCCTAATTCCCGAGTTTAACATACACCTACCTATGAGAACGAGGTCCAAGTAATGCGGAGGTTAAGTCTACCATCAAATCCAGTTTCTTGTGAAAGCTACCGTCAAATCTCCAAAAAAATCAATCTATAATGTTGAAAAATTTAAGGCTCAAAGAACACGAATAATTTTTCAATCGAAGGTTTAGAAAGTCAAGTTACGGACCCAAGTAATGGGAAATAAATATTTAAATATAGGACGACAAGAAGTGAATTTTGCATCATACTCAAAGGATTAGTCTGAATCTTTCATTCTTCAGTCGAAGTTTTGGATCAGTAAAAAGAATTTCTCATGTTACATTTTTATCAAAAAAATCGTTATTTATTAAAATAGCAGGAAATAAAATACATACTTGAATGAAAAATCTGAATAGTACCATACAATTATGCTAGCACTTTCTTTATCCATGTAGTTCAAAAATAACAAGTTTTAACTTACAGCTTCTTTGGCTTGAAGTTCCTCTACCCAACCATTGATTGTATAAGGATCATTGACAGCTACATATTGACAGCACACCTTCATGCATGAATTATGGAACTCAAAATGATGGCAAAGCCACATATGGAAGCCCCCAAAATTCTGGAGAACCGTTGCATGATGCAATGCCTGCAAATCATGCAAACATCAATCCTATCTTTTGGATATCTTGCAACTCTCGGTGCCAAAGAAGGGAATAGAGACAATCATGCTTCATACCTTCTTAGTCCTTGTAACATTGCCACTGTACTTGTGTTTAAATACGTGAACTATGGTACCTTGTAATAATAACAAAACAAAGGATATCACATATTGTCCAAAGGTTGTGTTAGATTGTTTTCCTGGTTTTCTTTCAACTTTCTTTACTACACATATCACCGAATCATTCTTTGAACTTGATACTCCCAAAAAGAGTGATGCTTTCTAAGTATCAATAAAAGGTTTAATGACTTCCCTTTATATTCCTCACTAGACCAGATAACAAGGGACAGATCTTTGAATGACCTGCTAAGATATGAAACAAGATGTTAGAAGGGGCCGGAAGATTTTTCCGGCGAGTCCCCTCCGACGCTCAAGTCAAGTGACGGGAAATATCTGTCAAAATCTGTAAGAGAATAGGTGTTGTATAGTGCGTATAGGAAAAAATGCATACCTGAAATCTTGTATTGGGTTACTATTTATAGAGTTTACCTCAAGAGTGTGCATCTTGGAGCAGTAAGGCCACGATTCACACGATTCCCGGGAACACGTCTGTCAACTGATAAAACCACTACTCATTTCCACTTCCTGAAATCTCGGGACGTGCCCGATCAACGTAGACTTGGTCAACATGTTCTTAGAGGTAAGATGCCTGAAACTCAGATGGGAGCTCTAAGAATTGGGTCTTCTGGTCTTGAAGGTATGACACTCCCGAAGACAAAATGTTGATTAGGTCGGGAGGTCGGCCCAATGGTATTTCTGAATCAATGTTGAATGATATGTACCTTGATCCAAGTAGGTCGGTAGGTCGGGAAATTAGAATCAGCGTTGAATGATCTTTATTTTAACCCAAGTAGATCGGGAGGTCGGTCAAGTAAAATAAGGTGAGGTAAGATCATCCTATTGCTGAGTATCATAATCCCTCCCCCTAAGTCGAGTTGACACCAAAGGTCAGAAACTCGTATACTTGACCGAGCATTGAAGTTATAAGGGCGGGAAATAGGAAAATTTTGAATTTCAAATTGTAAACGGTAACATTCCAATTCCCGAGATTAATCCTGACCCTCTATATCGTTTTCATCCAACGGTCTCTTTTGCGCATACTTTTACTATAAATACCCTGTCTTTTTCACTTATTTCATCTTTTATTTTAGTTGCAGAAAGCTCGGACCCGACCTCTTTCTTCTTTTCGCTAATTAGGTAAGATCTGTTATTTATCTTGTTCCCTTTCATCTTTTACTCCGAAAAATTTAAGAGACCTCTATATAGTCATTATGTCATCTGATAATGGTTCCACCTCTTCTACTTCGGGTGCTGTGTATAGGGAAATCGATCGTTATGAATCTTCTGAAGATTCATTTTCCCTCCCAAGTACTTCCTCCCGAAGTGAGGTCGGACGCCTTCTTCTTACTGAGGACCCAACCTTAACCACAGTTCAGGTCGGGGAAACAGTAGATTCCCTTGAAGTAGAGGATTCTCCTTGGTATGTCCATTATCGTTCTGGCCTTAACGATTCGGCTGAAAATACAATCCGTACCTTAAGCCATCTTTCTGATGATTATGATATCATCATTCCTTCTCCTGAGGATCGACCTCACGAGCCCCCCTCTGATTACTACACTTTTTATTTTGATCAGATTGAAGGGGGGCTTCGATTTCCCATCCCTGACTTTTTTTTACAACTTAGTAGATACTATCATTTGAACCTTAGTCAATTTGCCCCAAATGCCTTCCGCCTCCTCTGTTCTTTTGTAGTTCTGTTCCGAGCTTTAGGACTAAGGTTAGACTGCTTCTCCCTTAGTCATTTCATGATTCCTAAAAGGTCTAAAGAAGGACCTATTTACTTCTCTGCTCGTCCGAATGTAAATTTTTGGATGGGTACCCCTCAAGTAACAAATATTGGAAAAATTATTACTTTTTTATTAAACCTCCTCGTCCCTGGTCAATGTTCTCCCGTTGGCGTGATCATCTCCCCCACTTACCTTCTCCACCTGATGGGTTTCGGAGGAGCCCTTTATTTACCGAGGTGAGGTCGGTGATCGGGTCGAGGTGTTTCAATATCTCTCGCCTTTTATCTGAGGATCTCTTATGTCACTGTGGTCTGAGCTTGGCAAATGTACCCTTGAAGGGAAACTTCGGTAGATAAAATAAAACTTATTTCTTTTTATTATATTGTCTTCCCCCTTGTTATGGTATCTAACATGAATGCCTATACTTCTTCAGCTGATAGAATCATGAATGCTTCTATCTTGAAAGCGGCTGCTAAGAAAAAAGGGAAAGCCAGTTCAACTACCGTTCCCAAGCCTACTGTTCCTGTTGTCACCATTGCTGTATCAGGGGAAACTGAGGCTATTGGGACTTCCCTAAAGCGTAAGAAAAAATCTGCCCTTCCAAAGGTGATTATTGACTTAACTGTGGAAAAGGAAGCTTCAATTCCAGAGGAGGAACCTTTAAGGCAAGTCAAACCCCGTACTGAAGTTCCGAGGACTTCGGTGGAGAGATCAAGGGAAAAAGCTTTTGAGTCTTACCATGATGGGATGCGCTTGGTCGGTGAAGGTCCCAGTAATGTAGCTATTTCCCTACTTCGTGACTTAGCCACCCAACCGGATGCTGATTTCATGGCCGACCTGTCTTGGTCCGAGCTGGCTAAAAGGATTTGTAGCAGCGCTGCTGAGGTTTATGATACATCCTCCCTCTGCCCATATATTTACTTATTATTATTTATATTTGCTATATTTTGAGCTGGGGTCTTTTATTTTTTATTTAGACCATCCTCCTACTGGGTGAATTCTCCTCCCGAGCCAACAACTTCCGTAGGCAATCCTTGAGGGATTCTAAAACTTTTGAAGCTAATAACGCTGAGCTTCAACGTACTTTCAATGACCTTAAAGTTATCCATGAACAAGAAATAGCTAGGTTGAAGGAGCAATCGGAAACGTTCAAGGCCCAACTTGAAGAATCTCAAAAGAATGCCAATCTTTATAACAAGGAGTTGGAGGGAACCCGTCGAGCTCTAGAAGCATCTCGGGAGGTCGCCGAAGTTGCCACTCAAGAGATGGAAGTGTTTAAGAAGAATTGGGAAGAAGCAGAGGCAAGAGCTTCCCAATCGAAAGCCAGCTTTCAAGAAGAATTCCTCAAGTCCTCTGAATTTACGGATTTATGTGGTGAGAAAGCCTATGGGTATCTGGAGATTGGATTCAAAAGGTGTATCTCTCAATTCAAAGAGGCAGGATATCCTCCTGAAGGAACTTCTTCAGATTTTTTAGATTTTGATCGTGCTCTCCAGAACCTTCCTCCTGATGTTTGAGATGCCCTTATCTTGTAATGTTCCCTGTGAGGGCAGACAATGTTTAGATTTTCATATTTTCACTGTAATTATTTGAGACAAGTGACTTATGTTGAACTATGAACATGTTTTGTGTTTGTATCAATCTGAAAGTTGGGAGGTTTGTTATAACTCTAAGGTTCAAATTATAAAATGATTGGTCAATAAACACCATCTGATTGCTAATCAAGACCTGCCACGTCCTTTTATTTTAAGAGATCGATCCAGCTAGTGATATTCATTCTTGTTATCTTTGGAGATCGGACGAATTCGGAAAGTTCTAATCTCAAATGTAGCTTGTAAATCTTTATTGAAATTTATAAAGTCTTTTTGTCTTCGGAGGTTGGAAAAACTTGTAAAATTCTAAACTCGTGTATAGTTTACAAAGTTTTATTGACTCGCAGTCTTTTTATTTTGAGAGGTCGGATGAGCTCGTAAAGCTCTAACCTCGGATATAGCTTGTAAAGCTTTATTGAGACTCGTAAAGTCTTTTTATCTTGAGAGGTTGGATGAGCTCGTAAAGCCCTGACCTCGGATATAGCTTGTAAAGCTTTATTGAGACTCGTAAAGTCTTTTTATCTTGGGAGGTCGGATGAGCTCGTAAAGCTCTGACCTCGGATATAGCTTGTAAAGCTTTATTGAGACTCGTAAAGTCTTTTTATCTTGGGAGGTCGGATGAGCCCGTAAAGCTCTAACCTGGGATATAGCTTGTAAAGCTTTATTGAGACTCGTAAAGTCTTTTTATCTTGGGAGGTCGGATGAGCTCGTAAAGCTCTGACCTGGGATATAGCTTGTAAAGCTTTATTGAGACTTGTAAAGTCTTTTTATCTTGGGAGGTCGGATGAGCTCGTAAAGCTCTGACCTGAGATATAACTTGTAAAGCTTTATTGAGACTCGTAAAGTCTTTTTATCTTGGGAAGTCGGATGAGCCCGTAAAGCTCTGACCTCGGATATAGCTTGTAAAGCTTTATTGAGACTCGTAAAGTCTATTTATCTTGGGAGGTCGGATGAGCTCGTAAAGCTCTGACCTGGGATATAGCTTGTAAAGCTTTATTGAGACTCGTAAAGTCTTTTTATCTTGGGAAGTCGGATAAGCCCGTAAAGCTCTGACTTCGGATATAGCTTGTAAAGCTTTATTGAGACTCGTAAAGTCTTTTTATCTTGGGAGGTCGGATGAGCTCGTAAAGCTCTGACTTGGGATATAGCTTGTAAAGCTTTATTGAGACTCGTAAAGTCTTTTTATCTTGGGAGGTCGGATGAGCTCGTAAAGCTCTGACCTGGGATATAGCTTGTAAAGCTTTATTGACAATTGTTTCTTGAAGAAAATACTTCATTTTTCTTGCATTATCAAAGAAAGAGCAGGAATTTATTACATCATAAAAAGAAAAACAACATTAAGCATAGTATTTGCGAAGATGATAAGCATTACATGGCCTCTTTATCACTTTTCCCTCCATGTCTTTTAAGTAGTAAGCACCTGAACTCAATTTTTCTACCACCTTGTAAGGACCTTCCCACTTTGGATCTAATTTTCTGATCTCCACATCCTGCACTTTCTTTAAAACCAAGTCCCCTACTTGAAAACTCCTTTGGATGACCCGTCGATTATAGGCCCTTGTTACCCGACCCCGGTAGGCTTCCATTCGAAGAGCAGCTGCTTCCCTTGCTTCCTCTATAAGATCAAGGTCAATAGACCTTTTTTCGTCATTTGAATCGTCATAATGGATTATTCTGCACGACTGAGCTCCGATCTCTACGGGAAGGACTGCTTCATTTCCATATACTAAACTGAAAGGAGTTTCGCCAGTTCCTGTCTTGGAAGTGGTTCTGTAAGACCATAAGACACTAGGGAGTTCCTCCACCCAATTGCCCTTTGCTCTTCCCAATCTAGCTTTGAGAGATTGTACCAAAGACCTATTGGTAACTTCTACCTGGCCATTACTTTGAGGATAAGCTACTGAAGTGAAGGCCTGCTGTATCTTCATCTCTTCGCACCATGCTTTCATCAATGAGCCTTGAAATTGCCTCCCATTATCGGAGATTAATTTTCTTGGTACGCCAAACCTGCAAACAATATTTTGCCATATAAAATCTAATATTTTTTGTTCTGTAATCTTAGCAACAGCTTCTGCCTCCACCCATTTAGAGAAATAGTCAATAGCTACAATTAAGAATTTCTTTTGGGCTGGTGCTATGGGGAAAGGACCAACGATGTCAATTCCCCATTGGTCAAAAGGACAAGCAGCTACAATTGCTTTCATCATAGCAGCAGGTTGGAGTTGAAGCCG
Organism: Haberlea rhodopensis; assembly: GCA_907163345.1. Taxonomy (NCBI): domain Eukaryota; kingdom Viridiplantae; phylum Streptophyta; class Magnoliopsida; order Lamiales; family Gesneriaceae; genus Haberlea; species Haberlea rhodopensis. Next base: position 462,104 of record CAJQUN010000335.1, read on the forward strand.
GGCATGTCGCTGACAACTATCACATGTTCTGACAAGAATTGTGGCATCTTTTTGAATGGTTGGCCAGAAATAACCAGCCAGGACAACCTTCCGAGCTAATGATAACGACCCAAGATGATTACCACAACACCCCTCATGGATTTCCTTTAGCACGTAACCCGAGTCCGTCGGACCCAAGCATCTGAGCAGAGGTCGGGAAAAAGATCTTTTGTACAATATTCCTTCTAAGAGCAAGAAGCGCAAACATCTTTGCCTTAATCTATATGCTTTCTTAGAATCATTGGGCACGGCCCCCCTTTGTAGGAAACCCAAAATATCAGCCCTCCAATCATCTTCCTCCAAATCAGGAGCTTTAGGAATAGAGAAAGGGCTTAACTCGATCTGTGATATGATTTCCCGATCTTTCCATCTGTATAACGAGCTTGCCATTTTAGCTAAGCTATCAGCTTTGTCATTCTTTTCTCTAGGAATTTGCTCAAAAATTGTTTCTACGAAGAAATCTTTAGCCTTTTCAATCACCCGAGCATATTCAACAAGCTTCTCATTTTTTATGTCGTAAACACCATTCATTTGTTGAGACACTAGCTGGGAATCAGAAAAGATATGGATCCTAGTAGCTCCCACATTTCTAGCTGCTCGCATTCCTGCTAAAACAGCTTCATACTCTGCTTCATTGTTAGAAGCTCGGAATTCCAATCTGACTGCTATCTTGATTTCATCTCCTCGGGGAGATATTAAAATTACTCCCACTCCACTGCCTTCCTTAGAGGAAGATCCATCCACATAGATCTTCCAAATCTCTCCCTGCTCAGGCCTTATAGTTTCAACAATAAAATCGGCCAAAGCTTGAGCTTTAATAGCTACTCGAGGTTCATAATTTATATCATATTCTCCTAGCTCAGTTGTCCATTTCACGAGTCGTCCTGATACTTCAGCTCGATTTAATATTCTCCCCAACGGGCTGTTGGTGAGTACGGATATCGGATGCGAAAGAAAGTATGGTCTTAATCGTCGAGCGGTCATTACCAATATCAGAGCTAACTTTTCAATCTCCATATATCGTAGCTCCGCTCCTTTCAGCGCATGAGATATGTAATATATAGGTTGTTGAACATTATCCTCTTGCCTGATGAGCACCGAGCTAATAGCCTCCTCTGTTGCTGACAAATAAACAAATAAACGTTCTCCAATCTTCGGCTTGGTTAAGATCGGGAGCTCAGCCAAATATTTCTTAAGGTCTTCAAACGCAGCTCCGCATCTTTCATCCCATTCAAACTTTTTGGCCCTCCGAAGGACTTGAAAAAATGGCAGACTCCGATGAGCTGACCTGGATATAAAACGAGAAAGAGCTACAATCCGACCGGTCAATCTTTGTACTTCTTGTAGATTTTTAGGAGGTAACATGGATTGTACCGCTTGCACTTTCTCTGGATTAGCTTCAATCCCCCTTTCTGTGACAATATAACCCAAAAACTTCCCACTCTTCACCCCAAAAAGGCATTTTTGGGGATTCAACTTTAAATTGAACGATCGTAACGTTGAGAAAGTTTCTGTGAGATCTGGGATGAGGTCATCACCCAACTTTGATTTTACTAAAATATCATCCATGTAAACCTCTATGTTCCTTCCTATTTGCGACGTAAATACCTTATCCATGAGTCTTTGATATGTAGCTCCCGCATTTTTTAATCCAAAAGGCATTACTACATAGCAAAATGTCCCATCTGAGGTAATGAAACTTACCTTATCTTGATCTTCTTGGGCCAATGGGATCTGATGATATCCCTGGTAGGCATCCATGAAACACAAGTATTGATGCCCTGCTGTAGAATCCACCAATTGATCAATCCGTGGCAAAGGATAGCAATCCTTAGGGCAAGCCTTGTTAAGATCCCTGAAGTCGACACACATTCTCCACTTTCCTGAACTCTTGGGCACCAAGACCACATTTGATAACCAAGTTGGGAATTGTACTTCACGGATATGGCCAGCTTGGAGTAACTCTTCCACCTCCTTTCTAATTAACTTATCCTTCTCTGTGCCGAAGTGCCTCTTCTTTTGTTTTACAGGTTTTACACCAGTAAGGATGTTCAGGCGATGCTGCATAATAGTGGGATTTATTCCTCCGACCTCCCGAGCTGACCATGCGAATACATCCTCATGAGTTTTTAGGAACGCAATTAACCTGACTCGGACCTCCTGACTTAATTCTTTGGCAATCTTAACCATCTTTAAGGGAGAACTGAGCTCCACTAAATCAGGTTCTTCATCCGCGCATTCCAGTGTTAACTTTTTCGGGTTTTGTTCTGGAGGCTTTCCTCCTGCTATTGTATTGACCTGGAGCTTTGATCTCTTGCTCTCCTCTTTTACTTCACTCATATAGCAGTTTCGAGCAATCTTTTGATCCCCCTGTAATACACCTACTTCCGTGCCCGATGGAAATTTTAATTTTTGGTGATAGGTGGAAGAAATGGCTCGAAAATCCTTCATAGCAGGTCGGCCAATTATACCATTGTATGAAGAAGGAGCATCTACTACTGTGAAGTCAATCATTTTTGTAACTCTCCTGGAGTCATTTCCCATTGACAAAGGGAGGGTGATTTGACCCATAGGCTTAATAGCGTGCCCGGTGAAGCCATAGAGAGGTGTTCTGATTGGTTCAAAATGAAAACCTTCTATCTGCATTTGATCCATAGTTTCTTTGAACAACACATTGACTGAACTTCCCGTGTCCACAAATATCCGAGCTATATCATAATTTGCAATGGTAACTGTGACTACCAAGGCATCAGTGTGTGGTGCAACAACTCCTCTTAAATCACTGGGTCCAAAAGATATTACTGGATCAGATTTAAGATTGACCTCCGTCACAATCTCCGAGCACTCTAATCTCCGTCCATGCATTTTGCGAGCTCGACCAGAGTCTCCATCTGTCGCTCCTCCTGAAATCATGTGTATAATTCCTCGGGTTGGATTATTGTGCTCCTGCTCCCTTCTTCCTTTGTCAATTCTTTTTGGTGAAATTTCCAAACCTCGATGATGGGGTTGGTTATCTCGCCGAGCTTCCCGTTTATTATCTTCCCAGACTTGATTTCTTCCTCTTCTGCGTGGACTGTAGGGTTCTGACCTTGTGGTTAATATTGCTTTAATCTGGGGATCCCTTTGAATAATCCTCTCGATCTCTTCTTCCAACCTCTGACATTCATTTGTAAAATGTCCATATTCCCTATGAAATCTGCAATATTTTTCGGAGGGAGGTAAGCGAGGTCCTTTTTCTGCCTTCTTCGGTCTTTCTAATCTCCTCTTTTCATCGCAAAATTCCATAGCCTTTTCTAAACTCATTGTCAAGGGAGTTCGAGTTAGAAGCTGTCCTCTAGCTCTGCCCTGATCATCCCCCCTTTCAAATAACCTCTTCTTTCCTGACTCCACCCTTTCTCTTCTCATTTCTGGTCTCATTTCTGCCCTTCTTTGTTTTTGCGCATCCTCCAAGTTAACATATTTTTCGGCTCGGCCCAGTAGATCATCATAATTCCGAGGGGGTTTTTTTACTAATGATTTAAAAAACTCCCCCGCCTTTAATCCCTGAGTGAATGCATTGATGAGGACATCAGCCGTGGCAGTAGGTACCTCCAATGCTATACTGTTAAATCTTTGCACAAACTCTCTCAAGGACTCTTGTTCCTGCTGCTTTGTAGTGAAAAGATTCAAAGAGGTCTTTTGATACCTCTTACTGCTAGCGAACTGGTTTAAGAAGACAGAACTGAAGTCTTCAAAATTGCGAATAGTATTTGGCTTGAGAAAATTGAACCATTGTTGAGCCGACCTCACAAGTGTGGTCAAAAATACTCGACACTTAACCCCATCTGAGTATCGATGTAACAACGCGGCATTTTCAAACCTCCCGAGGTGTTCCTCAGGATCCGCGCTCCCATCGTATTCTCCAACCATGGGCTGTCGGAAATTCGGAGGAAGATCTTCTCTTAAGATTGGGGGGGAAAAAGGGCTTTCACGTCGGGATGTAGACATTCTTTCTCCCCTTTGTTGTCCCAATCTTCGTATCTCCTCCCATACTAGCTCCATTTGATTTGGTATCATAGGTTCAACCATCGGTTGATCAGTAGCTAACTGCTCTGGTTCAACTTGCTGACTTCCCACATTCGTAGGGGGAGGTTGACGGGGTGGATTATTATGACAGGGTGGTATTTGGTTTCCCCTCACCGCCATATCCACCGTCTGAGCAATGTACTGAGCCAATTGCTCCAAAGTGAGATCTCCCACCCTTCTGTTTACCGTAGGCATCTGATCTCCTGATTCTGGTAAAGTACTTTCAAGATTTTCCGATAATTCAGGGGGATTTCTCCCCTCGGATGCTCTCCTTCTCCCGCGTCCTCTTCTTCCTATTGCCATATCCACGCCTTAGCTAGAATGTTCCCACAGACGGCGCCAATTGATACTCCCAAAAAGAGTGATGCTTTCTAAGTATCAATAAAAGGTTTAATGACTTCCCTTTATATTCCTCACTAGACCAGATAACAAGGGACAGATCTTTGAATGACCTGCTAAGATATGAAACAAGATGTTAGAAGGGGCCGGAAGATTTTTCCGGCGAGTCCCCTCCGACGCTCAAGTCAGGTGACGGGAAATATCTGTCAAAATCTGTAAGAGAATAGGTGTTGTATAGTGCGTATAGGAAAAAATGCATACCTGAAATCTTGTATTGGGTTACTATTTATAGAGTTTACCTCAAGAGTGTGCATCTTGGAGCAGTAAGGCCACGATTCACACGATTCCCGGGATTTCGGGACACGTCTGTCAACTGATAAAACCACTACTCATTTCCACTTCCTGAAATCTCGGGACGTGCCCGATCAACGTAGACTTGGTCAACATGTTCTTAGAGGTAAGATGCCTGAAACTCAGATGGGAGCTCTAAGAATTGGGTCTTCTGGTCTTGAAGGTATGACACTCTCGAAGACAAAATGTTGATTAGGTCGGGAGGTCGGCCCAATGGTATTTCTGAATCAATGTTGAATGATATGTACCTTGATCCAAGTAGGTCGGTAGGTCGGGAAATTAGAATCAGCGTTGAATGATCTTTATTTTAACCCAAGTAGATCGGGAGGTCGGTCAAGTAAAATAAGGTGAGGTAAGATCATCCTATTGCTGAGTATCAGAACTTATCAGTGATGTTCTTGTAGCTAGAGACTTGCTGCACCGAGCAAACTCCAGTGTACGAACCCTGTGGATCGTATCGCACAACCACGTACGCTAAATAAACTAATACAAAGTGATTGGAATTAGAACAGGCTAGAAGTTATCCTACTTAACTGGTATTTTGATAAAGAAACTGCCTAAAGTCTGTTCATTTTCACACTCGGTTAGAAGTTGGAACATAAATAAAAACTTTCTCAGCTAATAATTTGTAATAAACTTTGCTAAGTGGATTAACCGAACAAGAACTTCACAGCAATTCAATCAATTTGGTTAAAATTTTTAAAGTGTTTTGATTCCGTAATGTTTCTTTCACTGAAGGTAAAACATTGTAAGCAACTATATATCAGAATTGCGCTGCTGCATGGGTTCACTTCCAGATAAAGGAAACGAAAAACAAAAATTTCTATTTCTTTCCCAGAAAAAAACAATTTACTGTCCTATCAATGTTTACAATACATGTTTTTCATTACTTCCCAAAATAACTGTAAACTATTAAAGAAAATTAAATAATCCAGTATAGTAACATCTAATAGAAAATGTCTCTTGCAGAAAACAGAATTGAGCATACAACATATTCTCAGAATATTATTTTTATTTGACTTTAAATAAACTTAATAAAAAAATATCTCTAATAAAAAGTACAATACAGAAACAAGAAACAAAAATATATTTTACCCCAAGTGGATCCATTGTATATGCTTGATTACACATAAAATGATTAATGAATTATAAATTTATTTTAATGATACGCGATATTCGTTTATATAAATAAAAAAATTAAAAATCTGAAAAGCACAACGGACATATTTCCACGGAATATAATAAGGCGCCACCTGAGCATGATCCATTGCAGGAAAATAAGCACAATGTTCTTGTAAGGCAAAACACAAAGTTCCACACATCCAACGTTAAATTATTATACAAAAAACAACTAGGATTCGAGATACGGAGTTCGAGCTATACATTAGACTGACAATCCCGCTAAGATAGATACTATGCAAGCATTTGTGTAACTAGAGGTCGTCGTGCATCTGCCTGACTACAAACTTGACATGCTCCTCTTGAGCTACCGAATTCAAGAAACTCGGTCCAGCAATAGCTTCTGCAAATCCGTAAGCTGTATTAGTTAATCGGAATTCAATAAATAGAACGTAGCCAGCCTACAAATGGTAAGAGCAACAGAGGATGTATTAAAAAGTATCATGTTATACAGGAAAGACAATTTGCTAGTCTGAATTTTGTCTGGTCTAAATGACAAACATCCATCCATTACCGAACTTGAACTAAGAAAGAAGGGTTCGAGTAATCTAAACCACTGAACCGAGTTATCTTCAGAATGGAACCTTGTAATCGATACAGAGAGAGCATCCACCCATTTCCTAGTCCTAAAGAACTAACATGCCGGGATCATGGAGATTAAAGGTAAAAAAAACCGGAAAAATGAATTAATAAGACAAATTTCAAGAAAATAAACCAAGAATAGTCCGAACAATTAACAGAAGATAGGTTCCTAGATGGCACTCACACTAGAATTTATGAGGATACCAAACCTGCTTAAGAATCAGCAGGCGACGGTGGTTGTTGCGGCCACATTGCATGAGCCATATAAGGAGGAGGTTGTTGACCGTAAAGAGCAGGATCCACAGGCTTCCCCACAAACATCCCTGGAGCGCCAACTGGTGGTGCAGCTGGTGGTGCCATATAATAGTAAGGAAGCTCTTCAGTACGAGCGCCAACAGGAAATGTTCCTCTCGGCATTGATGCAAGAACTTCATCTTTCAAGTCCTCCCGAGGTACAATGTCAACCAAGAAATCAAATATGTCGGTCCTTGTAATTGCTGCTGCAATATCATTTTTCTGGAGCGTCCTCCTTTTGTTCTCTTCAGTGTGGTTCCATGCACGTAGTGTCAACTCAAGGATGAACATCTCACATGCTCGTGCAAAGATAACGGGTGCTTCAGCTGATATCATCCTAACATCTTCATCAGCTTTCATTATCTTCTTGATTCTAGCCAGTGGCAGGCTATGGTTCTTAAAATCGGTTACCTGATCGATGTCTTCGTATTGGCTGGCCCAAAATTTTTGGAGTTGTTGTTGCAAGTGTTGTTGCTGCTGCTGATGTATGTGCTGGTAGGCAAGATGATGTTGTGCCATCTGACCTGGAGAGGAAGAAAGACCAGCAGTTTGGGGAGATTGAGTCGATCCAACTGGTGCTGGAGAAGAGGTTCCAGCCATTTGGTTGGCTGGATATGACATCATGCTGTATGGCATCTGAGCAGAGCTACTCACCACCCCAATACCCGGCGACTGTCCGTTTCCTTTCTGCTCCATTACAAATTATTATCGTCGGGAGATCTTACTCTTCAAACTCCCTAAAATCACAAGTAACACATGATAAGCTGGAACTCTAATTTTAAAGAAAAAAGTAAGAATCTAATTTCCGAACGACGGCCTTTATAAATGAAGGTTCAGCATGATTATACCTTCAGTAACACGGGACACGGGTGGTCTCCAATATTAAATAATCAAGACTAGCTACAGAGTAATTTTATAACACTATCAAGAGGCAAAGCATGAGAAGCGCTTGAAACAAAGACAATGCTCCTGAAGCACAAAGTACAATAAAAAACAACATGAACCCTCCATATGATAAAACATTATATCAAGAGGCAAAGCATGAGAAGCGCTTGAAACAAAGACAATGCTCCTGAAGCACAAAAGTACAATAAAAAACAACATGAACCCTCCATATGATAAAACATTATATCAAGAGGCAAAGCATGAGAAGCGCTTGAAACAAAGACAATGCTCCTGAAGCACAAAAGTACAATAAAAAACAACATGAACCCTCCATATGATAAAACATTATAAAGCTGCAAGACATGGATAAACAGCATACTTCCGCTCTGCAGAACCTTCAAAACACAAAACTAAAATGAAAAATTAGATTGCGGATGCTTCCACAAATTCTCAATCCAAAGACATAGATTACTTCAGAGCTTCAAAGATGGAAGCAATGAATGAGAATAAAACAAAAGGTTTCACATTGTATCCTTAATTTTCAAAACAAACTAACATGTGAGTCACTTCATAATGCCGACATGTCACTAAGAATACTTCAACCGTGTCTCGCACGCAGCCACAGTAGTTAATTGCTTGTTCGAAGTATTAAATCTACCTAAACATTTAACTACATGTTTAATATCTAAAATCCACGCATAAACCACTCGAAACTTATCTCTGTCACAATTTCTTCAAGCACCAATAAAACGACGTTTTATTTTCTACAAGTAGGACAATTATTTGGAAAACAGCTGTGGAAAAGCACTCAAAATTGAATATAATCAACCAAGTGCTATCTTAAAAGGAGAAACTTTATCCCAAGGAACTAATCACGACATAAAAAGGATGAACATCACGCCCTGGGACCAGAACTGCACAAGCGCGTTTATACATAGGCATTTGTAACAACTACTTCATATTCATCCTTATTTTGTGAAAATGGTTAACCAAAGTTGGTATATGAAACTATTATAATCCTTTATAAGATATTTCAAGCATCCATTTTAAACTAACGTGGAATAGGGCAATTACAATCACATTCAAAATGTGACATCCCTGTTGTGGCCTGACTCATCGATCCACCACCATCGGAAATTTAGAGGTGGCTACTAAAAGTTGAAAAGGTGAATCTCATGCATGTAACACTTTGTTCCGCAGCTTCAAGAGGTGGCTTCCACACACATAGCATTGTACCCCATATGTCACTTATTTCTCAATGTTACGATTGGAAACCGGCTCTCCTACAATTATTTCACACCTAGGGCCAGGAAACAGCACTAATGGTTACTATACCAATTACTTTGTATCCGACCTATGAAAATAGTTAACCCAAGTTGTTATGAAAGTCCTGTATAATCCCTTATAAACCATTTCAGCATTCATTTCACACCAATGTGAGACATAAGTATTACAATAAAATTATGAAGTTATGAATTTATAAGATAATGTTGTCCCAACCGACAATAAGGATATTGTAAAAGCTCTTTTTTGTACCAAAAAAAATACCGATGGTGCATGATAAATAACATTGTTCAATGATAAGATGATTTGAAAAGGTCTAGTTCATTACCATCAAGAACAAAAAATAACCGAATAAAGGTTCAAATGACATGTCGAGATGAACACTGAGTAAAAATATCATTAAAGTAAAATAACAAAAACATGAACATGCATAAATACACCACAAGATAACCAACAAACTCACTTTCTTTTATTTTGATACAACTCGAACAATTTCACCAGATTTTCACACTTGCATGATGTAAATGCACAGAATATTACACACTAACCTACAAATACCCAAGAGTAAAAAGGCTTCCAAATTATTTTATTGTATTAGAACAAAAATTGTCTCCAAGTACAAATTCGAAGCTTTCCGATGATAGAAAACTAGTTAAAATAGAATCAAATACGTGCATCTATGTTTAAATTATCAAGCAAAGGAATCACACCTTACTCCTACTATAAATAATAATCTCCCAGCAGCCCCCCCCCCCCAACAGTCCACAGATGCAAAGAATTAGGACGATTCACTATCCCGCAGATATTAGAACTTATTTCCTTGCTTCATTCCTCCTCGCATAATCATACCATAACTGACTGTTATTGCGAGCAGGTATAGGTACTATCACCAATTTTTTTTTTTAAACAGTTAAACAAAAAAGAAACAGAATCAAAGAGCATAAAAATCGAAAAAATCCCACAAATACATATACAGAAACAACCATAATGTAGTCAAAAATAAAAATCAAATCTAAACCTTTTTCAGCAATAAAAAATCTCTGCACGAGACATAAAACAAGAAATTTCTGAAAATAATATAATAAAACACTGTAGTTAATCCAAAGTTAAGTAAAAGATTAGGGTTTTTACCAGTAAGTTGAAGCAGGAAGTTTTCATTGAATTGGGGTTTTTGGAATAAATACCTAATTTGAATTCAGCTGCATTTATTATTTTTTGTTTTATACTTTTAATTCAAGCAAGTTTAGAGGTCAAATTTTGATTTGCTAAAGTAGCCAAGCCACTTGTAAATTACCGAGAATAACCCTACTTATAATACTATTAACATATCCATTGATATACCGAACATTAATATTTTGGTGGTAGATAATTTATATATAAAAAACAGTTATAGATTATATTAAAATTAACTTGTAGTTAAATTCTGAGATAATTTTTATTTCGATGAACTTATCAAAATATACTTTTTTCTAATAATAAACATTATATAGAATTGTGAATAGAGATAAATTTTTTTTCCAAAACGGACCATGATACCAAACTTAATTAGTCTATGCACATCAACTTTATAATATAGTAAGGTACCGTTTGAAGTTATGGATATGATAAGTAATGTAATGATTAAAAAGTTGTGAAATGATTGTAAAAATAGTATGTGATAAATTATATGTTGTTTTTGATTGGAGGATAAGATTGTTGATAATAATTATTATTTGATACAATGACAAAAATACCCTTATTATTATAATAATAAAATATAACATTAATTATAATATATATATATATATACGTATGTATGTATATATAATAATAATAGTATATATAATATGTAATAATATATATTATTATTACACTATAATATAAGAATAAAAAATATATTATAAGATTAAGAAAATAAAGAAATAATAATAATAACCATAATAATAAAAATATATTTATAAATTAAGATATATATAGAATCATAAAAATATATATAATATAATATTAATATAATATAATATTAATATAATACAGTATAATAACATTAATTATAATATATATATATATATATTCGGGTGTATGTATATATATAATAATAATATATATAATATATCATATATATATATTATTATTACATTATATTAAATAATAAATATATTATAATATTAATAATCATAATAGTATATATATATATAATCATAATAGTATATATATATAATATAATATTAATATAATACAATAATCATAATATAGAATAATAATAATCATAATATATATATATATAATAACATAATTATAATATATAAATTATTATATGCATATATAATAATAATAATATATGTATATAATTTATATACATTATTATAATATATATATATATATAATCATAATATATATATATATTCGGGTGTATGTATATATATAATAATAATAATATATATAATATATAATCTTATATATTATTATTACATTATAATATAATAATAATAAATATATTATAATATTAATAATCATAATAGTATATATATATATATATATCATAATAGTATATATATAATATAATATAATATTAATATAATACAATAATCATAAATAGAATAATAATAATCATAATATATATATATATATATAATAACATAATTATAATACATATATTATTATATGCATATATAATAATAATAGTAATATATATATAATTTATATACATTATTATAATATATATATATAATCATAATATATAATAATAAACATAATAAATATATATATATATATATATAAATATACTTGCAGTGTGTATACATAATAATAATAATATATATATATAATATATATAAATTATTATATTAATAACATATTACAATAATTATTATTATTAGTACATAATAATAAATATACTTGCAGTGTGTATACATAATAATAATAATAATATATATATATATATAATATATATAAATTATTATATTAATAACATATTATAATAATTATTATTATTAGTACATAATAATATATCTTTATGCATATATAATAATAATAATAGTAATATATATAATTTATATACATTATTATTATTATTATTATATATATACACACACATATGTGTGCATGTGTATATATATATATATAATAGTAATAATAATAATAATATATAATTATTTTTTGGCGGGAATTTTAAATTTTGAGATAGTGAAAAAGGCGGGAAGGGGTATTTATGTCATTTTGTTATAAAGTGGTTAGAGTGTGATAAATATGGTGGGATAATTTGTGTTAAACATCGAAAAAAAACATGGGATATGACAAGTAATACAAAGATTACTAATGTTATCAACCACTCCAAACGGAGCCTAAGTATATTATAGTCTAGATGATACAGTCAAGCTCCTTAAGAAAGCTCATAGGTCGGTCCAAGTCCAAGGGCCGACACATAATTTTTTGGGCGAGTTGCTATGTGCGAGGGGTGATCTCGAAGCTCGCCCGTGCCAGGGGAGAGCTCGCAGCGCGCCCGAGAGAGTGGCTAGCTCATGGCTCGCTTGTGTGGGGGCGAGCTACAGGCCACTAGCCGAGTTAAAATTGTCGATGTACTCACTAGGTCTGCACATTTCATTCCCGTTCATATGAATTACAACTTATGTGATGACCAGGGATGATGTTAATCCCGTAGTGTTAAAAATCCCTAAAGTTGTTTTACGTGGCGATTTGGAGTTTAATCGCGATGTTGGGCCTTCTGGGCTCGTTTATTTGGGTAGTTGGGATCGTTGGATCCCGAGGTTGAGATTGTATTCACATTACGGTGTAAAACCTAAGAGTTGGGTTTTTGATGTGTCTCGGAATCTCGGGTGCTTGTGTGAGCACCGGTAGGGGATTTTGGTGTTAGAGAGAGAATTTTTGAAAACAGATGATTTTTAATGAATCACGATGTATTTGTGGGGCTATTAGTATTTCGGGGTATTTTGCTATAAATACAAGTTGAACCCGAGATTTTTATTAAAAATTGCATTTCAGCCCCACCTTACCTTCTTCTCTCTCCCCGCCGAATCCCGCCTGCTACAGTTCCCCCGCGCACGAAAACGCTTCGCCTGCCGCCGTCCCGCCGCCGTTCGGCGCGTGCGACCCGCCGCCGGCTTCGTCTCGTCGAGGCGCAGCTATCCCCTCCGGCAATTCGAAGTTTCGTCGCGTTTTGAAGTCGGATTTTGCAGATGAGCGCCGATCCCCAAATTCTAGGGTTCTTCGATTTCGGTCGATTTTACTTCCGATTTTCGATTGGGTAACGTTCTTTACCTCTTTTTCGTCCATCTCATGTTATTCCCTGCTAAATTTGGAGGTATTGTGCTCGAATTTGTGGATTTTGGTTCGAATTTCATGATGTTGAGGGGTTTATGTTCGATTTTGGGGGTTTTTGGCATGAGGATGATGATTCTTGTTGTTATTCGATTTATTCATGTTTAAATGAATTATGATGCTTATTTGGGTTCGAATCGAGTTGTTATGGTTCGAATTTTTGAAGGTGTTCTTGAGCAATTTTCGTTATGTCGCATTCGTTTTCCCTCCCTGCATGTACCCTGCCCCGGGTCTTTTAAATGATTTATTGTCGTGTGTTGACAATATTTTGAGGGTTATGGATGTGCTTGAGCATGTGTTACATGTTCGTAAATAATTGTGAATTATTTATCGTGTTAGCACATCGTTCCTCGGGGCATGGAACTCGAGCAAGGTTTGGCTCGGACTTCGAGGATTTAAGGTACGTTTAGCGTACGAGCATAGCTTAAATGATGTTTTACAAGTATGATGCATGATTTAAAATACATGAAATGCTTTACTATGATGGCACCGTGACTTGGTTACGTTATGTTGAATCACATGGTGAAATGCTTGGTGCCGCTATGAAGCGAGCAAATGATGGGTGTGGTCGCTACGGAGCGAACACCAGTAGTATGACGCTACTTTGAAGTAAGAAATGAAAATGTGGTGTTGATTAGATATCTAGGATATCTGTGTTTTATTCCCTATTGGTAATGAATAGGAACAGAGACGTAGTTAATCAGAGAAGTGATTAACTAGTATCGGAAGTTAAGGAAGTCTCAATATGATATCTAGAATTATGATAATTGCTAGATAAAGAAAGATGTTATGAAATGTTGTTAATTCGAAACTGGTTAGGGTTAACCAATATGATGATTAACTGCATATTCAAGATTTGATGATTTATCTGTTTTGAGAACAGGGTTATTACAGGGGTACGCTAGGATGAGGATGATACCATCCAGGAAGTGTCACATATGTTCCACAATATTTACATTTTTGTAAATTATGTATTATGTCATTATGATTATGAAATTGTGGAATTGGTATGCTCACCCCGTTGGGGGCTGTCTCTGTTGGGACAGGTGAACAGGTACATCGATGGCTTTGGAGATGAGCTCGAGCTGTTGATTGGATGTACTCCCAGGATCGTGGTACCAGGGCTTGATGGAGCACGTATCGTATAGAGTACCTATATATATATATATACCCATGATGGTTATACACATAATTATGGTGCTCGCATGTGAGCACGATTATACTTGTACATGGGTTGTATATAAAGGCATGAGCCTTTCTCTCTTTCATTCTATGTTGCATGCAATTAGAGGTAGAATTGCTAAAGGTTATGAGAGTCATTAGTGTATGTGGGTGTTGAAACCCACTTTTGTTGCCATATGTGTGGTGTTTTCCCTGGCTGGGAATTTACTTGATATTGCTGTATTCTGATGAGTATTACGTTTTCCCTGGCCGGGAATTATGTTATGTGTTGTACTTTTATTTCGGGATAGCTCTATTTATGGGGAGACTCTGCTCAAATTTTTATAAAAGTCCACAATGTAAAGAGTGGTGTAATGGGCGAACTCTATGAGTCTCTTGTTGTTGGGATGATGAACTTATAACATAGTATGTTAAAGAAAACTTTGTAATTACCATTCAATGGTAAAGTATCATCTGAGTTTCCCGAATGATTTTATGGAAAGCATGTGCCACACATAATGATTAATACACTAATCAAGGGTTAAGTATAAGGGGTCCTTACATTAGTGGTATCAGAGCAGTGGTTGCTCATTGGGGCTGTTGAGGGCCTAAGAAGTTATTGATAGCACATATTTATGCATGATGGCATTAATGTTATACGACATGACTAATTGTTTATGTGCTTATATGATATGAAAAGTAGTATTGCTAACCATTGTGGTTGCAGGAATCGTGTGGAACACGATAGGATGTCATTAATAGCGATGTCTAACACTCTATATGCTACGTGCTAAGGAACCTGATTTGGAAGAAAATCAGGGAAAAGAAAGATATGATGTATTGTCTGATGACAGACTGGGTAGACAACCGACAGTGGAATACTTCGGTATGGTCTCAATTATTATTGAATATACTAATGCGTTTGTTCATGTAATGTTCAAGCAAGGAAGGTGCGTAAGAAACGTACGGGCATCAAACGGTAACATATTCTTAAACTATGACTTTGCATTGATTGCATAAGTGTTTATGATGATGTTTACGATGATGTTTACGATGATGATGATTATGATAAGTAAGTTAAGATGATGATGTTTATGATAAGTAAAGATGATATGATGTTTATGATGATGATTATGATAAGTAAGTTAAGATGATGATGTTTATGATAAGTAAAGATGATATGATGTTTATGATGATGATTATGATAAGTAAGTTATGATGACGATGTTTATGATGAGTAAAGATGATATGATGTTTATGATGATGATTATGATAAGTAAGTTATGATGACGATGTTTATGATGAGTAAAGATGATATGATGTTTATGATGATGTTTACGATGATGATGATTATGACGATGTTTATGATGACGTATATGAGATTGGGTAAGGTGCCCATGTGGTAAGATGCCACACAATGTTTATGATATGGTAAGACGCCATATGATTGGGTGAGATGCCCATGTGGTAAGATGCCACACAATGTTTATGATATGGTAAGACGCCATATGATTGGGTGAGATACCCATGTGGTAAGATGCCACACAATGTTTATGATATGGTAAGACGCCATATGATTGGGTGAGATACCCATGTGGTAAGATGCCACACAATGTTTATGATATGGTAAGACGCCATATGATTGGGTGAGATGCCCATGTGGTAAGATGCCACACAATGTTTATGATATGGTAAGACGCCATATGATTGGGTGAGATACCCATGTAGTAAGATGACACACAATGTTTATGATATGGTAAGACGCCATATGACTGGGTAAGATGCCCATGTGGTAAGATGCCACACGATGATTGTGTTATGGTAAGATGCCATATGACGGGGTAAGATGCCCATATGGTAAGAGGCCATACGATGTTATTATGTGGTAAGACGCCACGGGGTAAGATGCCCATATGGTAAGAGGCCATACAATGTTATTATGTGGTAAGACGCCACGGGGTAAGATGCCCATATGGTAAGAGGCCATACGATGTTATTATGTGGTAAGACGCCACGGGGTAAGATGCCCATATGGTAAGAGCCCATACGATGTTATTATGTGGTAAGACGCCACGGGGTAAGATGCCCATATGGTAAGAGGCCATACGATGTTATTATGTGGTAAGACGCCACGGGGTAAGATGCCCATATGGTAAGAGGCCATACAATGTTATTATGTGGTAAGACGCCACGGGGTAAGATGCCCATATGGTAAGAGGCCATACGATGTTATTATGTGGTAAGACGCCACGGGGTAAGATGCCCATATGGTAAGATGCCATACGATGTTATTATGTGGTAAGACGCCACGGGGTAAGATGCCCATATGGTAAGAGGCCATACGATGTTATTATGTGGTAAGACGCCACGGGGTAAGATGCCCATATGGTAAGAGGCCATACGATGTTATTATGTGGTAAGACGCCACGGGGTAAGATGCCCATATGGTAAGAGGCCATACAATGTTATTATGTGTGGTAAGACGCCACGGGGTAAGATGCCCATATGGTAAGAGGCCATACGATATTATTATGTGATAAGATGCCACAGGGTAAGATGCCCATGTGCATGAATATGAACCAGGGAAAATGAAAAGAAGTTAATGATAACCAGCAAGCTTACTCAACTATGATTTCGTACATTTACTGTTATAGTTATAAGATGATGATGCTTATATGATGATGATGTATAAGATGATGATGCTTATATGATGATGATGTATAAGATGATGATGCTTATATGATGATGATGTATAAGATGATGACGCTATAAGATGATGATGTATAAGATGATGATGCTATAAGATGATGATGCTTATATGATGATGATGTATAAGATGATGATGCTTATATGACGATGATGTATAAGATGATGATGCTTATATGATGATGATGTATAAGATGATGATGCTTATATGATGATGATGTATAAGATGATGATGCTTATATGATGATGATGTATAAGATGATGACGCTATAAGATGATGATGTATAAGATGATGATGCTATAAGATGATGATGCTTATATGATGATGATGTATAAGATGATGATGCTTATATGATGATGATGTATAAGATGATGATGCTATAAGATGATGATGCTTATATGATGATGATGTATAAGATGATGATGCTATAAGATGACGATGCTTATGTGATGATGATGTTATAAGATGATGATATTTATGAAATGATGATGCTCATATGATGAAGATGTTATAAGATGGTGATAATTATAAGATGATGATTTTAATCATTCATGTCAAGAATTAATGACTATATGCATGGCTATGAAACAGGGACATTGGAGTGTCCAGGGTGTATAGGCATTAGAGGAATGTTGGGTAAAGACCCACTACTCTATTGATTTTCTTCCCACAGTATGGTATGCCGTGCGGGAACGTCCATCTTATTGGTAGGTTTGAGGTGAACCTAGAGAGGCAGCGACTAGTTTGTCTGTCGTGTGTGTGCAGCACCAAGAGGGGCTTGTTAGAGCCGTTATACTGCTCGTAGGAACCAAGTGTGGTAAATCGTAAGGCGATACGATGTGGATTGTGGTGGACTCTAGTAGTCACCATGTCATCGAGGTTGAGGTTGTGCATGCCTCACTGAAACGTGTATACGTTTATGTTTAAATCTTGGTGAGACTTGTCTGGGACAGCTCATGATGTTGAAGTACCAACAAGAGAGTCATCAAGTCGTCGTTGATTCGATCTGGGAATCCATGTATTTGGGATGCAATGGGTTTATTGCATGTCCTTTCAAATTTGAAACTCTAAGGAGTCTCGATTGTTTCTTTATGACCAGGATGTGGTTCTTGGGATATCCGGAGGTGGACATCTTATGAGATATCTTTCGTGTGAATCTATGGCCGTGAGTTGCCCAACTTAAGTTGCAATGATGCGACTGCTCCTTCGATAGAGGAGGTTTGGAAGTGGAAACCAGGTTTGGTATGTGTACACCGTGGTGTACTGATGTTTCCCTTGTAACGATGTATGTTAGACATCGTGAGTCATGATAAGAGATGTCAATGGATGATAGCTACGATGGAATCGGGAGCGATTCGAATCCTTGCAGTTTCAGTTGACTAACTGCTTTTGGATTATTAGCGTTGAGTTGTGCTGACGCTCTTTGACGTTATGATGGATTTGGAAGTCTATTCCACTCCAGAGTTTGACACGAGGTCAACGTTCTCACGGTTGAGGTGTCATTTAGGATGCGTTCATACTAGTTGTATTAGAACTAAGGATGACTGTCCGACCTACAGCCGTAAGTATTGGTTGTTTTGCAGTCATGAAAGACTGACTTTTAGGATGACCCGCATTGAGGTACGTTTTGCCTCTTGGGTGATATGTTGTTTTTGGTATGTCGCTCTGTTTCAGAGTTTGATGTGAGGTAAGTATCCTCGCGTTTATTAATACGATTCTGATATGGTCAAGAATCGAAGTTATGGCTTCATGTTGTTGTGTAGCCTGAGTGTTATGTGATACACTGGTGCTAATTTCGAGGACGAAATTCTTTTAGTGGGGGATATTGTGATGACCAGGGATTATAGATGTTAATCCCGTAGTGTTAAAAATCCCTAAAGTTGTTTTACGTGGCGATTTGGAGTTTAATCGCGATGTTGGGCCTTCTGGGCTCGTTTATTTGGGTAGTTGGGATCGTTGGATCCCGAGGTTGAGATTGTATTCACATTACGGTGTAAAACCTAAGAGTTGGGTTTTTGATGTGTCTCGGAATCTCGGGTGCTTGTGTGAGCACCGGTAGGGGGTTTTGGTGTTAGAGAGAGAATTTTTGAAAACAGATGATTTTTAATGAATCACGATGTATTTGTGGGGCTATTAGTATTTCGGGGTATTTTGCTATAAATACAAGTTGAACCCGAGATTTTTATTAAAAATTGCATTTCAGCCCCACCTTCCCTTCTTCTCTCTCCCCGCCGAATCCCGCCTGCTACAGTTCCCCTGCGCACGAAAACGCTTCGCCTGCCGCCGTCCCGTCGCCGTTCGGCGCGTGCGACCCGCCGCCGGCTTCGTCTCGTCGAGGCGCAGCTATCCCCTCCGGCAATTCGAAGTTTCGTCGCGTTTTGAAGTCGGATTTTGCAGATGAGCGCCGATCCCCAAATTCTAGGGTTCTTCGATTTCGGTCGATTTTACTTCCGATTTTCGATTGGGTAACGTTCTTTACCTCTTTTTCGTCCCTCTCATGTTATTCCCTGCTAAATTTGGAGGTATTGTGTTCGAATTTGTGGATTTTGGTTCGAATTTCATGATGTTGAGGGGTTTATGTTCGATTTTGGGGGTTTTTGGCATGAGGATGATGATTCTTGTTGTTATTCGATTTATTCATGTTTAAATGAATTATGATGCTTATTTGGGTTCGAATCGAGTTGTTATGGTTCGAATTTTTGAAGGTGTTCTTGAGCAATTTTCGTTATGTCGCATTCGTTTTCCCTCCCTGCATGTACCCTGCCCCGGGTCTTTTAAATGATTTATTGTCGTGTGTTGACAATATTTTGAGGGTTATGGATGTGCTTGAGCATGTGTTACATGTTCGTAAATAATTGTGAATTATTTATCGTGTTAGCACATCGTTCCTCGGGGCATGGAACTCGAGCAAGGTTTGGCTCGGACTTCGAGGATTTAAGGTACGTTTAGCGTACGAGCATAGCTTAAATGATGTTTTACAAGTATGATGCATGATTTAAAATACATGAAATGCTTTACTATGATGGCACCGTGACTTGGTTACGTTATGTTGAATCACATGGTGAAATGCTTGGTGCCGCTATGAAGCGAGCAAATGATGGGTGTGGTCGCTACGGAGCGAACACCAGTAGTATGACGCTACTTTGAAGTAAGAAATGAAAATGTGGTGTTGATTAGATATCTAGGATATCTGTGTTTTATTCCCTATTGGTAATGAATAGGAACAGAGACGTAGTTAATCAGAGAAGTGATTAACTAGTATCGGAAGTTAAGGAAGTCTCAATATGATATCTAGAATTATGATAATTGCTAGATAAAGAAAGATGTTATGAAATGTTGTTAATTCGAAACTGGTTAGGGTTAACCAATATGATGATTAACTGCATATTCAAGATTTGATGATTTATCTGTTTTGAGAACAGGGTTATTACAGGGGTACGCTAGGATGAGGATGATACCATCCAGGAAGTGTCACATATGTTCCACAATATTTACATTTTTTGTAAATTATGTATTATGTCATTATGATTATGAAATTGTGGAATTGGTATGCTCACCCCGTTGGGGACTGTCTCTGTTGGGACAGTGAACAGGTACATCGATGGCTTTGGAGATGAGCTCGAGCTGTTGATTGGATGTACTCCCAGGATCGTGGTACCAGGGCTTGATGGAGCACGTATCGTATAGAGTACCTATATATATATATACCCATGATGGTTATACACATAATTATGGTGCTCGCATGTGAGCACGATTATACTTGTACATGGGTTGTATATAAAGGCATGAGCCTTTCTCTCTTTCATTCTATGTTGCATGCAATTAGAGGTAGAATTGCTAAAGGTTATGAGAGTCATTAGTGTATGTGGGTGTTGAAACCCACTTTTGTTGCCATATGTGTGGTGTTTTCCCTGGCTGGGAATTTACTTGATATTGCTGTATTCTGATGAGTATTACGTTTTCCCTGGCCGGGAATTATGTTATGTGTTGTACTTTTATTTCGGGATAGCTCTATTTATGGGGAGACTCTGCTCAAATTTTTATAAAAGTCCACAATGTAAAGAGTGGTGTAATGGGCGAACTCTATGAGTCTCTTGTTGTTGGGATGATGAACTTATAACATAGTATGTTAAAGAAAACTTTGTAATTACCATTCAATGGTAAAGTATCATCTGAGTTTCCCGAATGATTTTATGGAAAGCATGTGCCACACATAATGATTAATACACTAATCAAGGGTTAAGTATAAGGGGTCCTTACAACTTAGACAATCTGACAATCTTATACATGGATAATATTGTGAGACTACACAGAGTTCCGGTGAGCATATTGTCTGACAGAGATTCTAGATTCGTATCACGATTCTATAAAAAAATTCAACAAACTATAGGAAACAAGATAACTCTTAGTACGACATATCACCCACAAATCGATGGCCAGATAGAGAGAACAATCCAAACTCTCGAGGATATGCTGGAGCTTGTATCAGGATTTTAGCGCAAATTGGAGTGAACTCTTACCTCTGATCGAGTTTGTTTATAACAACATCTATCATATCAACATTATGATGACACCGTATGAAGCACTTTGTTGTCTTAAATATCGACTACCTCTATACTGGGATGAGATTGGGTGTAAACAACTATGCATTGACACTTCTAAAATTACTCTGTACAGTGTCAGACGCTTCTAGGACACCGACACTCCTCGGACACTCCATGGAACATGTCGGACATGCCACGTGGCGTGTCCTTAATTTTTTTTAAAAAAATAAAATCGGACATCCGTGTCGTACGCAGCCGATGGGCTTGTCCGACATAGAGAAGCACTTCTTGGGTTTGTATAATTTAATTTTTTGGACGTGTTAGTTAAACGTTGTTAAGTGAAGTAATATACATTTGGTGTTAGTATAGTGATACTATGATGATTCAGTGACATTCATTAATTTATATGCTTTTTGAATTTGGTAAGAATATTTTGATATTATATTTATTTTGATGTGTTTCTTAAATTTTATGTTAATTGAAATAATATGTATATGGTGTTAGCATGAGTGCTACTATGATCAGTTCGGTGATATATATTTATTTATATGCCTTTTGAATTTGGTAGAATATTTTTGGTATTATATTTTATTTGGATGTGTTGTTAAATTTTATGTTATTGAAATAATATGTATTTGGTGTTAGCACTAGGGCTACTATGATAATTCTAGTGACATTTATTTATTTATATCTTATATGCTTCTTGAATTTGGTAAGAATATTTTTGTTGCTTTTACATGGTTTTAGAATTTAAAAAATTGTGAATTTTAGTATTTTTGTAATATAGTACATTTATAATAATATAGAAATATACAGGAGTGTCGTATTCTGAAATTTTTTGAAAATCTGTGTCGCTGTGTCCGTGTCGTATCGTGTCAGTGTTGTCGTGTCGATGTCCGTGCATCGTAGGGTGTAAACGAATTGAACATGTTCACGAAAGTTTTGAGTCGGGTCGAAAAATATTTGATTCGTATTCGAAATTCTCGAATTCGAGCCTAACTTGAACATATTTGAACTTTTTAAAGCTGAACTCGAGCCCAAATTACTTTGTTCGATAGCTCTCAAATTTTAATATTTTATTAATTATTAATATAATATAATTATATATTAAATAAAAATATTCGAACTTTGAACGAACTCGAGCACGAATACATCTCTATTTTGGGCCAAATTTGAACCTTAAATTTTCTTCATATTCGATTCGATTCGTATACACCCCTAAATGAGAGGAGAAAAGTTATCACGGGAACTGAGCTAGTATAGCTATGATGCAGGACACCAACACGGAGACACGACACCGACACGTCAACACGGATCTTCAGGATACGACACACCTGTATATTTTTATATTTTTGTATATATTATACATGTACTATGTTACAAAATACTAAATTCACATTTTTTAATTCTAAAACTATGTAAAAGCAACAAAAATATACTTACCAAATTCAAGATCTAATGGTCCAATCATAATGAAAGAGAAGCTACATAGGAACTCGAGGAAAACATGTGTGAGAAATATACCTACATTTTTAAAGATCAAGATAACTCGAGTTTCGATGACAAAACTTCTAATAAAGAGGGACAGATGTGAAACCACCCTCCCCAACAACCAAAAATTTAATTAAGGATATAAATGTGACATATGAACATACATAAAGGATGAGTGTGAATGAACATGCATGTGATAGATAATAAAATATATTGGCATTTAAGTTGTTGTCATGTGAATGGTATCAAATCCACTTAAATATGAAACGAGAATTCATTCGGAGGATAATATATTCATTTCAAGGAAAATATACACTAATCAGATCTCTGTTCCAGCTATTTCACCAAGAAGAATTTAGAAGTATTCTTTCGTTTTGAAATCGTAAGTATGCTTGAAATTCGTGAAATTATGAAATTCAGATTTTTATAATAAAATTATGATTTTTGAAACATTATAGATAGATATCCAATTGGTAAGAAATTTCTAATTCTGTTTCTGACCCTGATACGGTGGTTAATTGTTTTTCTGGGAAGTCCAAATCCTTTATTCATGGTGATCCGATGTTTAGACATTATCTCCAGGAGTGTTAAGTCTAGAGATCAATACTAGGAGAAAATTAGAGAATTTATTGTGCTTATTTTAGTATTATGATATGATCTATTATGTTCTAGTTTTGATGAGAGCAATTTTGTTCAGTTTCTATTTCTGTGTTCATATCAGTTTCTGATTTTTTTTATGCATGTTATATATATATATATATATATATATATATATATATATATATATATATATATATATATTGTCCCACTCGATTGGCCCCTGCTTATTGGGTGTTTAATCAAACACACCCCTTACTCTCCCTCCCCAGATAAAAGCGAAATAGAAATCGAAGACAAAGAATAACACTAGTTTTGGGGTTCACGATACATTGTTGCTGCGAATATTTCAATATATTAGCTTTTATTTAATTTTATTTATGAATTCAAATTGTAAGACATTTATTTATTAAATAAAAGAGTGGTACTTGTTATTTTCGAATGTTTATTTGGAAGCAACCGTGTCGACGACTCTTGTTTCGTGGAGTGACAACCTCTCTTTGATATTGTGAACTCAGGTGCTATTCTGAAGTCGTTGGGGCTTCCAAAAGGATTGAAACGTGTGATTTTGAGAAGATAACAGTCAAACGTATTACCAATTTTTGTAAGTACTGATCTTTCATTCCATTACTTCAATGATAGAGACAATGGCTCAAGTAAAAACTCTGGTATTTTTAGTTTATTCATTAAAATTTTAATACTACATTCCCTATAAAATATAAAAGAAAATGATAAAACTCCTATATAAAATTATAAGTATTTTAAAACATACAGAAATGAAACTCATTGGCAGGCAAACGAAATACTTCTACTCTACATTTATGTTTTTATTAAGAACGTGACTAATAGGATATTGGTAACTGAACTTATGTGTTTATATTATCATAATTATTGGTTGTTGGACTAATCTTATTTTAAATAGTTTTATAAGCTTTCATATCTCATAAGTTTGTTTTAGGAGCATACAATTTTAGCATATTGTTTTAAAAATAAACTGCTTATATACACTATGTGGTATATTTGGTGTTATACATTTTTTTTTAAAAGTAGACCATAAAGATAAATATGTTGATATATCTGGTGTTATACATTTTTTTGTTTATCATAATTATAAAAAGAGACTTAAGATTATTAACGATAATGCAAAATAAATGTTTTAGGCAATATTTTAGAATGTGCCATTGAAATCTAAGCGGGTACATACAGCTTTTTCTTAAAAACAATTTATAAACCACTTATCTTTGAAATCTTATTAATATTTCTCAATACATATATTTTAAAATTTACAGTATGTTTTAAGGTTCTGATAAGCTCATGTAAACACTTTTTTTTTTCAACACTCTTTTGATTGTAAACCACTTACTATAATGGTAATGTAGAATTTCATGTCGATATAGAAATAGTAGGATCGTGAAAACGTGTCTAATAGGCGATGTATAGAGGCAATTGCTTTCCTTTCTGGGCAAGATTAATCCTCTCGTTTATATTGACAAGATTAAATGTTGAATTTAATCAACAAAACATTACTTTCAGTTGCTGCCTCAAGAGAAAAACAGTGCAAGTGCATAAAAGTTTGCTGAATAAAGGGTTAACATTTTCACCTATATTGCATGAATTAAGTTTTGGTAATTTGAGAAGATTTTTATATTACTAGCTTAAATATGCCAAAAATTGATCAAAACCTTTTTTTTAATAATCAAGATCGAAACCCTTTTGAACGTTTAAAAATTATACTATATATATATATATATATATATATATATATATATATATATATATATATATATATATAGTGTATATATAGTGTATTTTATCCACTTCTCATATCCACATGGTTTTAGGATGTAATCACTTTGGAGGGACTGGATTTGAAAGAAATTGTTGCTGGAAAAGACGCACTGCAATGCTTACCTATGAAGATACTCAGGGCCGATGGAGCTCTGATGAGATGCGTCCTTCTCTAGTTATAACTGTAATAAAAATGAAACTTGTTTTGTGAATGTCTACCACAAATTAAGACGCAGTAAGCAAGCATTTTATGCAGCGATTCTTACATCAATAGTACTGTGACGAAACTGGTAGCTTACAAATATCAACAGCAATCCAAAAACGATCCCTCTTGTTGAAAATGTACATCCCCTCCCACCTACACGCGGTGATGCGTGAGGAACTCACTTCAGACCTTAAAAACAAGACTAAGATGCATGGCAAATGCAACAAGTCTTCAGTATCATTTATTTAACATATGCAGGTGGCGGACTGTACAAAAATGACAAACCTGCAGCATTGTGCTTCCTACAAGTACCGATGAGGTGGCAAGGGATTGGTTACGATCAGTGAGAAATGTTGACTGCTGAATAGATAGTGCCTCTTATAAAACTATCATAATGAATCACGTTGTAGGACAGGACCATATGTTGTCATAGACTCCTCGCAACAAGTCTCCTCGACGATTTCAGCTAACAATAGGATCAGAACCATAACTTAACTCAACAGGCCGCACACTACAAAGGGAAATAAGAATAAAATGAAATAATGAGTAGAATGATTGACATTATAAGTTCAACAACTAGAGTCATACAAGATCGATATTCTTTCAAGTTTTTTGTCAGGCAAAAGTCAATCAACATAGATGCCAGTGTATGTTTGTTGCATCCATATATAGTTCATCATATGACTATCAAAGCATTAGAAGGTATACCTTTGCCTAACTTTGAATATTCCTGTGCCAATTTGCATCGGTATTCCCATAATGATGCACTCACTAACTCCTTCAATCCTATCCACCATCCCATTCACAGAAGCATTGAAAAGGAGATCTGCGGTCCTTTCGAATGAAGCCAACATTAGTACACTGTCTTTCATTTTCTGCACCCCATATCTTGTTATTCCCAGGACTTCACCCTGAAAAGATAACCATGCATGATTGAGCAAGCAATATAATATGAAGTTTAAACATCAAAAGTTGCAGAAATATTTACACAACCAGAATCTTCATGTTTTCAACGGAACCTACGAGACCTAGTAAAGGGCCAGCGTTACAAACTAATTTTCCGGACAACTCAAAATCACAGGATTCAATAACAAAATGTAGAAGAGAATAAAGGGATTCAACAATCTGAGTATTTCATCTCAGCCAAGGAAATAAAAAAATAAAATATTCTCTTGCCCGCTAGCGGCTAGCCAATATCTGAAAATGTGCTCGAATGAATCTCCTCCAACCAACTCTCCCCCTTTCTTTTTCCCTCCAATTCCTACTTCCAGTACATTTATGACTTTTTTGGCCCACTATTTTTTATAGGACCAATATGCTTGAGCCCATAACAGCCTGACTCAGTACCTAAGCAGTTTACTTATGGTTGCCATATTTCATGGCTGACATTTGCACAACATGAAAAGATTTGAAAAAACAGACACTTCAGATTCATTCCCTATGCTCATTGATTATGTGATATGACAACTTTCTCATTCTATCCTCTTGGTCAAAACTCTTACCTTTTCTCCTCACACATGCTTCTAAGGATGTACAAATAAATTTCATAATCACGTGTGCTTCATATTGAAATGAATCATACAGTTGTATACGAGTTAGCTTCACTCAATACGAGCATATACTTGAAAGAAATGTGAAACTTATTGAATAGAAGTTTTAGTTGACAATTGATGGTCAACTAGGTAGTGATTGTCTGCAGTGGCGCCATGCAATAAGGTCAGTGTTATGGGAAGACCAGAATCAGAGCCCATGGTCAAAGCCCAAGAGGAGAGGCCCAAGGATTATAAAGTTTATCAAAGGAGGAACAAACACACGTGAATAAGGTGGGAGGTGGTTAGTTTGTTAGCATAGTTTGTTATAGGGAAAAACGGAATAAATGTAGGGGGAATTGGATAGTGATGGCATAACAGATTTTAGAGTAAAAGTGACGCAAGCATTTTGCTTGGGCCAGAAATCATTTCTTGAGTAATAGTAAGCAATCACGAGTTTGTAATCAGCTTTTAGGTCCTTTTCCAGCAATTCAATAAACTACATTTCCCAAATTTGTGTCGTGCATGTGTTCTTCTACTGCAGATTGTTTATTCATATCAATTGGTCTGACCTTCCGTTTCGACACTAAGGATTCTTCAACAATGGAAACAACGTGCAGATTCCAAGATCGAGTCCCTGGAGAAAATGGTATTACACTAGGATCAATTGACCCAGGACCTGTTAGCCAAACAAAGGAGTGGAAGTAGGGTGTTGACATCCGGCTCAATGAAATCACTAGTTCTATCAATGCAATGATGGAGATGATGCATGGTAATCCTCCGCGCAATGATGAGAAGCAAGTGCCGATGGGAAATGACATTGTGGATGGCTATAAAGAGATGAAATCGCACATGTATTGAACAGGCGACGGATTGGGTACTAATGGAGAGGACACCTGAGGAGAGCAATATTTTGATTAAATAACACCCATCGGCCATCGCCAATCGACTTTCGATGGCTTGCATATGTGTTGAATAAAAGATATGGATATAGATTTCATTATTATCTGATAAGGAGTTAGAGATAAATCTTTGTATTTTAAAATTTTAGTAATTATCTTAACTTAGGAGTTCTTTATACTAGGAGATTATTTAAACCTACCTTGTACCTCTTTTTTATTGATTCAGAAATAAAGAGTTTATCAATTCTTCCTAAACACTCTTGTTCTTCATGGTATCAGCCCCAAGACGAGAAAATTGATGACCAAATATGGTGGAATGGCTTCGGGTTCAGGCCAGAAAATAACTCAGCCCCAATCCCACCAACTATTTCCGATAATACGTCCATACCTATCACAAATCAAAGGTCAAATGGACACAATTACCTTCAACGGTCCCAATTGGTTAGGATGTTCATCCGTGAGAAGGGTAGGTATGATTTCATCTCGGCCGTTGACAAGCCACATCTGATGCAGCGTACAAGTTATGGAATATTGAGCACGATAAGGTGATGTCCTGGTTAATTAATCCCATGACACCCTTGGTGAACAGTTCTTGTTGTATTCCACGGCAAATGACGTAGGGACGCTAGTCGAGACACGTTCTCCAGCAAGGAAAATATTGCGGAATTGTTAGAGATCGAAAGCAATATTCAGGCCTTGAAACAGGGAGGTCACTCAATTCTTTACGACGCTTACCCGTTATTGGAAACAATTGGACCTGTTCGAAACTTACGAACGAAAGTGTCCCAATGACGAAGGAATTTATCGATCAAATGTTGAGACTCGACGAGCATTCCAATTTATGATGGGTCTCGCCGCAACTTTGGATGATGTTCGTGCAAGAATTTTGGCGGTCAAACCACTTCCACGTTTGAAAGTCGTCGGAAATTGATGATGAGTTCATCGATCAATGCTCCATTAATTGAGGGATCTGCGTTGGCCATGCCTCGGTCATACTCTGCTCCTCCGCCCACTTGGAAAATAATTCCATACCTACTGGATCCTTTGGCCAAAATTCCGGATCCTCGACTAATATACGAAATGGGCGTCCTTGGTGTGAAAAATGCGACAAACTCAACCATACTCTTGAAACTTGTTGGAGGATTCATGGCAAACCCGCCAATTGGAAGTCCTTTCGTCAGAGGCATGCAAACTTAGCACAACCCGAGGGTACGGTACCTTATTCACAACCCTTTCTCTTCAGCAATTGTTTAGTAAAGCGCTCCCACCAACCAATCCTCCACCTATTGGTACTGTTGGTTCGACCCATACAAGTATGACATCCGCTGCTTTGATCATACAACAGGTGCTTTCAGATTGTTGGATAATAGACTCTGGTGCATCCGAGCACATGACGGGAAATCAGAAACTCTTTACACTCCTTTTGGCCGTGCTGCTCGCCATGCTCTGTCCAAATCGCAAATGGCTCTTGCGTACAGGTTCCTAGGTCAGGGATAGTGAGTCTCGACCATATTGATTTTGATTCTGTGTTATTTGTTCCTGATCTTGATTGTAATCTTTTATCTGTTAGTCGAATCAGTATGGATCTTAATTGTGTCACTAAATTCTTGGCCACATCGTGTATTTTTCAGGACTTGGCTTCAGGGCGAATGATTGGCAATGCTGAAAACTATGCCGGCCTGTACCTCCGCCGACGTCTGTCATCTCATCTCCTTGTGCAAGTTCCTTTAGTTCTTTTCTTTCCCGTATTTCGTGTAGCACAGACAATGATGTTTTATTATTGCATTATCGTTTATGACATCCGAGTTTTATGTATATGGCGAAACCTTTTCCGTCTTTATTCTGTAATAAAAGCTTACAAGTTTTTACCTGTGATGTTTGTCAATTTTCTAAACATACTCATCATAGCTATACATCTATTCCGTATAGGCCGTCTCACCCATTTTCACTAATTCATAGTGATATTTGGGGTCCGTCAAGGGTTAAGAATGTTTCAGGCTCTCGTTGGTTCTTACTATTCGTTGATGATCACACTAGGCTATCATGGGTATTTTTAATGAAAGACAAATCTGAAACTTGTACGCTTTTTCAACAATTTAACACCATGATTCAAACACAGTTTTCTACCAGAATACAGGTGTTAAAAACTGTTCGCGCTCATGAGTGCTTCAATTCTTCACTTGGTTCATATCTTCATAGCCAAAGAATTGTCCACCAAAGTTCATGTGTTGATACACCTCAATAGAATGGAGTCTCGAAACACAAAAATCGCCATTTACTTGAGGTAGCTCGTTCATTACTTTTTTCCACAACATCCTTCATTCTTTTTGGGGCGATTCTTACTGCTGCATGCCCTCTCGTATCCTTAAGTTTGACACCCCCATTCAAACAATTCTACAAGTCTATCCCACTTCCCACCTTCTACCTACCATTCCTCTCAAAGTCCTTGGTTGCACAGCCTTTGTCCACATTCATCAGCATAATAGGGGCAAACTTGATCCTCGTGCCATCAAATGCATCTTCCTTGGCTACTCTCCAAACCAAAGAGGGTACAAATGTTATTCCCCGGTTCTTAAAAAATTCTTAAAAAATTCTTCAATTCCTTGAGAAGAACAATACATGACTTATCACTGATCTACCACCAGAAAAAAAGACTGTTGGATTAGATGGATTTTTTCAGTAAAGCATAAAGCAGATGGAACATAGAAAGATATAAAGCCAGATTAGTTGCACAAGGGTACACCCAATCTTATGACATTGATTAACAAGAAACCTTTGCTCCATTGGCAAGATTAAATACTATCC
This sequence comes from Haberlea rhodopensis, assembly GCA_907163345.1. Lineage (NCBI taxonomy): Eukaryota > Viridiplantae > Streptophyta > Magnoliopsida > Lamiales > Gesneriaceae > Haberlea > Haberlea rhodopensis. The sequence continues at coordinate 493,165 of CAJQUN010000335.1, forward strand.
GAGTTCTGTTGTCGATTGCTGCAAATGTCGACTGGCCCTTGTATCAACTTAATGTCAAAAATGCTTTCCTAAATGGAGACCTTGAGGAAGAAATTTATATGGATATTCCTCCAGGATTTGGAACTCCGTCTAGAGTGAATAAAGAGGATGTGCTCCACCAGGAAAGTACGCATCATGGTGGAATGAAGACGTAGGATGCTTATAGAAAGCCAAAAAAGAGCAATAATGGGGCAGCCTTCGAAAGGTATAAGTGAAACAAGACAAATTGTATGAATCTTGGATGTTATTCATGGGGTAATAGGTACACCTTTATACCCTATACAAGTTACCTATACAAGGAAATAAAATCACTAATTGATTCTAATACTCTTGCCCTATTCAACGTAATCAACAATAAGGAAACTCTTAAATACAATATATCATACAATATCTCTAAGATACTTAACAATCTTCAACGTTCACCCTCAAGCTGAGGAATAAATATTTCTCATTCCAAGCTTGCTTAGAAGATTCTCATGACACGACTTTGTAAGGCTCTTCGTAAGAATGTCATCTTCTTGATCTTGAGAAGAGATGTAGCATAACTTAATACCTCCATCTTCCATTTCATTTTTTAAAAAACGTTGATCAATCCTCACTAGTTTCATTCGGTCATGTTGAACTGGATTATTCACAATACTTATGGTAGATTTACTATTACTGTATAACTTGATAGTGTGTTGATAGTGACTTTTAGGTCTTGCATTAACATTTCTAGCCAAATAACTTCACGCATTCCTTGGGCAATGGCTCAAAATTCAGCCTCTACACTGCTCCTGGCTACCACAATTTGTTTCTTGCTTCTCCAAGTGACTAAGTTCTCCCACAGCTTCGAACAAAAACCAGAAGTAGACTTGCAATCATCACTTCCAGCCCAATCTGCATCAACATAACCCTCTATGCTTCGGTCATTTCCCTTAGCCGAACATGAGTCCTCTTCCAGGAGTTCCTTTGAGGTATTTCATTATATGATTCACTGCCTCCAAGTGTCGTTGTGTGGGAGAATGCATATACTAACTCACAACGCCTACAACATATCCCATGGCAGGCCGTGTGAGTGACAAATAAATCAATTTACCAACCAGGCGTTGGTATCTTACAATGTCTGTAGGAGTTTTCCTGAGCTTGCATACTTTTCCGTTCTCAGCTTCAGATTGAAAGCCAGGTGGACTCATATAAACTTCCTCTTCCAAGGTACCATTCAAGAACGCATTCTTGACGCCAAGTTGATGTAGTTCCCAATCCAAATTTGCAGCAATAGACAGTAGGACGCGTATTGAATTAAACTTGCCAAAGGAGCAAATGTTTCATCATAATCAATTCCATATGTCTGAGTAAATCCTTGGGTAACTAGTCGTACTTTATATCTATCAACCTCTCCATCAACCCTATACTTCACTATGAAACTCATTTACTTCCAACCACAATTTTCTCCTTAGGTAACTCCACTATATCCCACGTTCTGTTCTCATGCAGTGCCTTCATTTCCTCTTGTACAGTTTCCTCCCATTTTGGATCCTTTAGAGCCTCATGAATGTCTTTCGCAATTTTTTCATTGTCAATTTTTTCTGTAAAGGTTAGAAAACTGGGAGACAACTTTGTATAATTTAGAAAGTTGGCAATAGGATGCATCGTACAAGATCTTACCCCTTTCCTTGTTGCAATTGGAAGATCCAAATCATTGCTCATAGAAGGTTCCATCTCTGGGTTCAATGATCGATGCTGCTGAGAGTTCTTTGGTCTGCGGGTGTATTGGTAAACGGGTTCCAGCAGGTGTTCATGTACCATATAGTATGAGGAGCAAGTACGGGGTTGGATTTATAAGGTTGCACACATCCTCGGATATAGGGAGAGACACCGTAGGATCCCATTCACTTTCGTCTTCACTCTTTTCCCCTTGGATATGAGTCGAAGAATAAAAAAACGTGGTTTCAAAGAAGGTTACACCCAAAGAAATGAAGAACTTCTTGAGGGAAGGAGAGCAACACTTATATCCTTTTTGGGTTGGTGAGTATCCTACGTATACACATTTGAAGGCCTTAGGGTCAAGTTTGCTTCGGTTTGGTTGTTTATTGTGGACAAAGACGGAACAACCAAACGCTTTTGGTGATAGGGAGACAAAGAAGTTGAGGTTAGGAAAACAAGAAGCAAGGATGCTTATAGGTGTTTTAAGGTCAAGTGTTTTTGAGGGTAGACGATTAATCATATAGGTAGATGTTAGAATTGCTTCTCCCCAATAGGAATTAGGAAGTGAACTTGGGAACATCAAGCACCTTGCAACTTCTAATAAGTGACGGTTTTTCCGCTCTGCTACCCCATTTTGTTAGGTGTATCAACACAAGAGGTTTGATGGTGTATCTCATGGTCCCGTAGGTATTGGCTAAACTCGCCCGAAAGATATTCCCTTCCACCATCTGTTCGAAGGATATTGATATTAGATTGGAACACACTCGAGACAAAGTTATGAAACTGATTGAACTAGTGAAAGGTTTCAGACTTATCTTTCATTAGGTATACCCAACAGACCCTAGTGTGATCATCAATGAAGGTAACAAACCATTGAGTTTTAGTGAGATTGGATATTCGAGCTGGCCCCCATACATCACTATGGACTAACTGGAATGGTTTTGAGGGTTTATACATGTGTGTAGGTAATTTACTCTAGACTGTTTAGCAAGCACACATTGAAAAATTGAATCCCTTTTATTGAGAAAAAGATGAGGATACAAAATTTTCATGTATGAAAAACTAGGGTGTCCTAAACGCTGAGCCATAACATTACATCAGAGTGAGAAACAACTGACAGAGAAACCGAATTATTATGAGGTTTGGTTTGGTAGGAGTGTTTTATCCCGGAGAGATAGTACAAGCAATCTCTTCTCTCAGGAACTACAATCATCTTCCTCGAAGAACTTTCCTAAAATTCACAATGAGAAGGATAAAATATTACAACACATTTTAAATCCTCGGTTAATTTAATTACGGACAAGAGATTATGGGACAAATTAGGCACAAATAGAACCGATTTTAACATCATACTTGGCAAGCAAACCGTGCCCCTCCCGATAGCAGGTGAAACTTTTCCATCTGCAACCCAAACATCAATTCTGGTATTGCATGTGTTATAGCTATCAAAGACATCTCTAGAGCCAGTCATATGGTCTGAAGTACCTGTGTAAACAATCCAACAATCTGTGTGTTGAGTTTTTGTAAAACAATTATGGTGGATTATACCTGTTTTTGCCATCGCTGCAGTAGGTGCCTTCGAGCTGCGATTTTCAGTTCCCATGGATGCTCTGGTTTGGTTTAGCAATTGACGGAGCATATCTAAGTCATCGCTAGAGACTTCGGACCCACTGCTATAGAGACTCGGTGAGATTTGTAAATTTAGGTTGACGACGCTGCTTTCTTGACGTCCAATCAGCAGGCTTTTCATGAATTTTCTAGCAATTGTCACGGGTATGGTTTGTTTTTTTTTACAAAAATCACATATAACACGTTCACTAGACTGATGCCTAGTTGAATATCGAGTGTCACGTGTAACTTCGTGTTTCTGTGTAACTATGGCTGAGCCGCGGGTGTCAATGGAGGAGGTATCCTGCCGAGAGGAATTTAGCATCACTCGGCGCCTGCTTTCCTCCCGCCGTACCTCCGCAAAAGATTCACGAAGTGAAGGGAATGGTTTGGTTCCAAGTAACCGGCCACGCACTTCATCCAAATCGGGATTTAGTTCCTTTAGGAAATCGAAGGTACGTTCCTTTTCAAGTATCTTTTTGTATTTCTCAGCATCTTGTCCATCCAATGTCATAAAAGATATCTATTTCTTGCCATTACTCCATCAAGGTGTTGAAGTATTCGGTCACATTCATGCTTTCTTGCCGGATGTCACGAATCTTTGGATCGAATCTCAAAACATTGAGAAGTGCCAGGTCTGAATAGATTTCCTGAACAGCATCCCAAATTTCTTTGACTGTGTGGTAATAGAGATATGTACGTCCGATGGAAGACTCCATTGAATTGACGCGCCAAGCTATTATTACGATTGGTGAAGGTGGAGTCGCTTGCTGATGGAGGTTTGATCATACCAGTCAAGTACCCAATCTTCCCCTTCCCCGAATAATGAGAATTACGATTTGGAACTGTTGGAAGATCATGATATGATCCTTCAAGATCATTCAAGATCTTCTTCAAGATTAAGATCATGATATGATCCTTCAAGATCATTCAAGATCTTCTTCAAGATTTAGATTATATTTTGTATCTTGATTTAATTAGAATTGCTGGAAATAAGGGATTAGATTAGATTAGGATTTTTTAGATATTTTTTCCTTTCTCAGATTTGGCTTTGTAGTTGTATAAATACCCAACCATTTGTTAAGAAATATAATAGAAAATATTTCTCCACATGGTATCAGAGCAAGGAGAAATCTCTCCCTTCGCTACTGCTCGTTAATTTCCCATCGCTGCTGCTCGTTAATTCCTCGGTGTTCTCTACCCATCCTTCGTTTCCTTTATGTCTTCGTCTGTTATGTCTGATTCTGTCCAAATGGACTCCGAAAACACCAACTCGCCACTCCCAATCGGTGATTTGCAAAATGTTCGAATCACATATCGGTTAATTGGCAAAAATTACCTGAAGTGGTCCCAATTTGTTCGGACATACTTGAAAGGAAAGGGTAGACTGAGTCACCTTATGGGCACTGGTCCAAAAATGGGAGACGAGGGCTTTGATGCGTGGGATGCAGCGGATTCCATGGTTATGTCCTGGTTATGGGATTCTATGGAACCCAAAATCAGTGACACAATGATGTTCTTAACCTCTGCCCAGTCTATTTGGGATTCGATCCGCCGAACCTATTCAAAGGCACGGGATACAACCCACGTTTACGAAATAAAAGTTAAAGTGAGTGCTGCTAAACAAGGCACTAAGCCTGTCACAGAGTACGCCACTCATTTACAGAATTTGTGGCACGAACTTGATCACTATCGTGTTATTGAAATGACGACTCCCGAGGATGCTGCCACTCTGAGGAGTTTCGTTGACAAGGATCGTGTCTACGATTTTTTGGCAGGATTAAACTCTGAATTTGATCAAGTCCGTGTTCAAATCCTTGGCAAAGATGAATTACCATCACTGGAAGAGACTATTTCTCTAATACAGGTTGAAGAAAGTCGTCGCACTGTCATGCTTGAATCTCAAAGCATTGAAGGTTCTGCAATGGCTGTGGCCAACGCTGACAGGCCACTATCCCATGCAGCAAATGGACAACCGAGCCACGTGAAAGGTACTGGACGTGAACAAAAGAATTCCTTGTGGTGCTCCTACTGTCGGAGGACTGGACACACGCGGGAAACCTGTTGGAAGCTTCATGGCCGTCCACACGATGGGAATCAACGCGAGGGACAGCCACGAATATCAGGCCACCATCGGACTTCAGGACAAGCCTATCTAAATGTCAGTCAATCAACTCATGCCCAACCAGCAAACTCAGAAAGCAATCAATCCACTGATTTCAACAAGGAAGAGATTGAGAAGCTTAGAGGATTACTTGGGTCACTTGAGAAGTCCCTTGACAAATCTGGTGGTGCTTGTTCGCTTGCCTTATCAGGTAAGTACTCTATCTCTCTAGGGGTAAATGCATCATTTAAATATATTAGCAATGTGTGGATCATTGACTCGGGAGCCACAGACCACATGACTCATTCTTCACAAAATTTACTACTTATTTATCCTGCCCAAGTACAAAAAAGGTTGCCATTGCCGATGGATCATTTACTACTGTTGCAGGGATATGAGATATTCATGTTAGTAGTTCAATCATTCTTAGAGATGTCCTCCATGTACCAAAACTGTCTACTAACTTGATATCCATCAAAAAACTTACCTCCAACATTAACTGTAATGTTGTTTTTTACCCCTCTGTTTGCATATTTCAGGGCCAGGATTCGGGGAGGAAGATTGGACAAGCAAAGGAAGTGAATGGTCTCTACCTTCTTGAAGAAACCTACAACATTGACACTGCTGCAACAAATAAGTCTTTCCTATCACATTCATCCTCAAATAAAAGCAGTCTTTGGCTTCAACATTACAGATTAGGACATCCTTCTTTTGGTACTTTAAAGGTCATGTTTCCTTCATTATTTCATGGGATAGGAAATGAACATCTTCATTGTGACGTATGTGAATTTGCTAAGCACAAACGTGTACCTTTTTCGATTAGTAATAAACGAAGTTCTATTCCTTTCTATATTGTTCATAGTGATGTTTGGGGACCATCTACGATTCCAAATGTGTCTGGGTCACGTTGGTTTGTGTCATTTATTGATGATTGCACTCGTGTTTCTTGGATCTTTCTTCTTAAATCCAAAACAGAAATAAGTAGTGTATTTCAAAACTTCCACAACATGATTCAAAATCAATTTGGGGTCAAAATAAAACATTTTAGGTCAGACAATGCTCGAGCCTACTTTAACCAAACTCTATCTTCTTATTTTCAAAAAGAAGGGATCATTCATGAATCTTCATGTGTCAATACTCCACAACAAAATGGAGTTGCAGAACGCAAACATGGTCACCTTCTAGCCACCACTCGAACATTCCTCTTCCATTATAATGTCCCAAAGAACTATTGGGGAGAAGCAGTCCTTGCAGCCACATACACGATAAACCGTCTCCCTTCAAGGGTTTTAGACTTTAAAACCCCACTAGAAATTCTTGGTCAATTTTACCCGAATGTGCAATCCTCTCATACTCTTACCCCACGGATCTTTGGATGTATCGCATTTGTGCACCTTCATAACCAACATAGGGGGAAATTAGACCCTAGAGCAGTTAAATGTGTGTTTGTTGGCTATTCGTCAACTCAAAAAGGGTATAAATGTTATCATCCATCAACCCGACGATTCTTTGTTTCAGCTGATGTCACTTTTGATGAACAACAACCTTTCTTTGGTACACCTTATAATCAGGGGGAGCATTTGTGCATCTATTGAGGATAGAGATAAAGATGCTTTTCTCTTAGAGTTACCATCTATTGGTCCCAAAGCTCATCCACCACCTAACAACCAAAATCATACAGAACCCAAACAAACTCCCAGCCATGAGTCTCAACCAAATCGATTCGACCAGGTTTATTCAAGGAGGGACAGACCTAACACTGCCCGTGCTGAGTCCAGGACTCTTACCCTAATCCTGTAAATGAGGTATGTAATGAACCTTTTTCTTCACAATCAATTCATGAAGAATGCACTGAACCTACTGCCCAATCACTTCATGATAATGATCTGCCTATTGCAATCAGAAAACCAACTAGGGAATGTACTAAACATCCTCTATATCCAATGGCCAAGTGTGTGACCTTTAAAATTTTTTCACCATCTCATAGGAGTTTTCTTACGAGTCTTGATGCTATTCACATTCCTAATACTTTGAATGATGCTTTATCTAATGAGAATTGGAGACTTGCCATGAAACAGGAAATGCAGGCACTTGAAAAGAATCAAACATGGGAAATCACTGAACTCCCAACCGGGAAAAAGGCCGTAGGTTGCAGATGGGTCTTTACCGTTAAATACAAGTCAGACGGGTCATTGGAAAGATACAAAGCTAGGCTGGTTGCAAAGGGATATACACAAACCTACGGAGTTGATTATCAAGAGACTTTTGCTCCAGTAGCTAAAATGAACACAGTTAGGATTCTCCTCTCACTAGCTGCCAACTTCAATTGGAATTTGGAACAGTTTGATGTCAAGAATGCGTTTCTACATGGCACATTGGAGGAGGAAATATACATGGAAATTCCACCTGGATTTAAGGAATCCATCAAAGGTAATAAAGTCTGCAAGTTAAAGAAGGCCCTTTATGGTCTCAAACAATCACCAAGGGCTTGGTTTGGGAGATTTACTCAGGTTATGATTGCATCCGGATACAAGCAAAGTCAAGGAGACCATACATTATTCTTTAAACACTCCAATTCAGGGGGAGTCACTATTCTTTTGGTATACGTCGATGATATTATTGTGACAGGAACCGATGGACAAGAAAAGCAGTTCTTACGAGAATGTCTGGCACGGGAGTTTGAGATAAAAGAACTTGGTCGATTAAAGTATTTTCTTGGGATTGAAGTGGCACATTCCAATGAGGGAATATTCATTTCACAACAAAAATATACTACCGACTTACTAAAAGACACAGGCTCCAATCTTAAGATGGGAGGCTCCAATACCGAATCCATGGCAGATAAAGAAATATACCAACGGCTTGTGGGAAGACTTATATATCTATCTCATACTCAACCAGATATTGCATATGCAGTAAGTATGGTAAGTCAATTCATGCATAGCCCCAGTGAAGAACATCTGCAAGCTGTGTATAGAGTGTTACATTATTTAAAGAGCAATCCAGGGAGAGGTATTCTATTCAAAAGGAATACTGAACTGAGGCTGGAAGGATATACTGATGCGGACTATGCTGGGTCTATTGTGGATCGCAGGTCTACTACAGGGTATTGCACATTTCTTGGGGGTAATCTTGTCACGTGGAGGAGCAAGAAACAGAATGTAGTAGCTCGATCAAGCGCAGAAGCAGAATTTAGAGCAATGGCTCTAGGCATATGCGAATTACTTTGGATCAAAATAATTCTTGATGATCTAAGAATTAAATGGGAGGGACCGATTAAATTGTTTTGTGACAACAAATCGGCCATAAACATTGCTCATAACCCCGTGCAACATGATAGGACGAAGCATGTTGAAGTAGATAGACATTTTATAAAAGAGAAGATCGATAGTGGACTCATTTGTACACCTTATATCTCCTCAAAAGATCAACTAGCTGATGTGTTTACAAAAGGGCTTAATCGCACAATGTTTGAAGACTTAATTTCCAAGCTGGGATTAATGGATGCATACTCACCAGCTTGAGGGGGAGTGTTGGAAGATCATGATATGATCCTTCAAGATCAATCAAGATCTTCTTCAAGATTAAGATCATGATATGATCCTTCAAGATCATTCAAGATCTTCTTCAAGATTTAGATTATATTTTGTATCTTGATTTAATTAGAATTGCTGGAAATAAGGGATTAGATTAGATTAGGATTTTTTAGATATTTTTTCCTTTCTCAGATTTGGCTTTGTAGTTGTATAAATACCCAACCATTTGTTAAGAAATATAATAGAAAATATTTCTCCACAGGAACCATTCTCCGAAATTCAAACCATTCACCTTGTGTTGAGTAATTTGCAGCGAATGATTATCAAAGGAGGGAGTAGAAGACGTGGGTGGAGGTGAAGTGACAGCGGAAGATATTTCTGATGCCATCAAAAAATTATTTTAGGCGCGAAGAAACGAAGCTACAGAACCACCTTGGATCGTTGGCTGTGATACCATGAAACAAGACAAATTGTATGAATCTTGGATGTTATTCATGGAGTAATAGGTACACCTTCATACCATATACAAGTTACCTATACAAGGAATCATAGGCGCATAGGTGCATGATCAGGGTAATTTTAGAGTCCCGGACAGAAACATAGGAGCATAGGCGCATGATCTAAGGAGCCTAGGCGCCTGCAGATTCCTGAAAAAAGGAAACTCAAGCTTTCCTTGCAGAATTTGATTCCTAACCTAAATATTTAGCCTCCAACCCTTATAACTCGAATTTTTGACCTCATTATTCAGAATCTATCATATCTTAGACCTATTTTCAGAAGAGGGATAATAGAGGACAGCTGATACCACTTTGAGGGCTAGAGATGAAGCACAAAACAAAGGCGTTTTCATCCAGGGACGGAGAATTGCTTGTCCCATCGTGTTTTGTATATATTCCTTATTACTTCTGATGCAGATTAAGAACATGTTTTGTTATTTTCATAATTCTAGTATGAACTAATCTATTATTCTAGGAGAACGATGAAGCTTGCTTTTGAAACTACGTTTTGAATGAGTTATCAATTTATTTGATTTTTCCAACTGGTTTATTTGTGTTTTCTTGATTTGAATTGCGTTCAATTTACTGGCCATAGATTGAATGATATTATATTTATTATCTATCACTCGAGAGAGGGGATTGTGAATAGGATCATAGGAAAACATATCGGTAGAACTTTATATAGTCGACACGCGTATAACTCCATCAAAGCCTTAGAACGAATCTAGCGCTATTGAAATTGTTTGATGATTTATCTTAGGTGGAGACACCAATATGATTATTAGATTATTAATTCTATTCAACACTCAGGAGAGGTAATAAAATACCATAGGATTCGTGACTACTAGGAAATTCCATAATATTGAGATTGATGAATGATTAACGTAGTGGAATGAACAAGTGAACTCGAACTCCTTGATCTCTCACTCATTGAATTTCTCTCGTTGTTAAAAGTCATTAGTTACCTTAATTATTATATCACCCTTTTATTTGATTATCTAGATAAAGTAGAGATTCTTCTAATTTAGTACTTAGTTTGAGTTACATAATCAATCAATATGGTTCGACATCAGTACTTAGCATACACTATACTTGCGGTACGCTTACGCCCATCAGTGTTATGACACCTGACGGCCAATAGGTATTGATTTTTTTTTTTATCAGGCAAATAGATATATATAAATAGAAAAGTACCATAGGTACTAATAAGTTTGTACAAACGAACTATAAAGACCGAACAAGCCGCTAATTAAAAAGTCTAGGGAGCCTTTAGGCAGATTAAGGCTCCATCCTCCAATCTTAAAAGCGAATACTTAGACTTAACAACCTTTTTATTATAAATCCACATCCAAGACCTAAACAAAACTAGCTCAAAAATATCCATATCAGAATAGTGCTCTCCGCTGAAGAAAACTCGATTGCGATGTAACCAAATCGACAACACCACAGTCGTCCATACAGTTAACCATCCTTGTCGTCCATTTCTGTCTTTCCAAAGATTCTTATGATGAAGATAATTCGACACCGTCTCTTTATGCAACGCCATCTTGAAACCGAGCCATTCATAGCATCTCATCCAAAGCTTATTGAGAAACTTTGCACGTGAACAAAAGATGTTGAGTTGACTCCACCTCTTCCTGGTATAAAAATACAAAGATCTCCACCTTGGGCTGATAAGATATTTCGTCTCCTCAGATTCTGTCTCGTTGGTATGCGATCCTTGATTATCCTCCATATAAACACTGCCACTTTAGCAGGTGCTAAACTGTTCCATATAGAAGAGAACATATCTTTCAAATCCGTATCTAGAAGGCAATCTCCTTGAAGAATGGTATAGGTTGACCGCACCGAGTAACGATTAGACGCATCATAGCTCCAAAGCCAAATATCTTCGTGGTCCTACGTCAAATGGATCCTGCTAAAAGAAGAAACCAAATTATTTAAAATATCCTGCTCCCAATCAAACAACCCCCTTCTCCAATCCCATCTCCAAACCCAGGAACCCTCTTCCCAAATCCCCATGCGGCCTACTAAAATGTCTTTGTCTCTAGCAATAGCTGCTAATCTTGGATACCTATCCTGTAAAGATCTCTCGTCGACCCAAACGTCTTTCCAGAATTTAGTATGAAGCCCATCACCCAATTTCCTACGAAGAGCCCATTTGAATAAACCCGAGGAATCAAACAAAGTATTACACAATAAATCTCTCCACCAAGAAGAGAAACTACTAACTCCCCCCACCCCCTGATCCCTGTCCAAAAAACCACTCACATTACAATACTTAGATCTAATAACCTGACCCCACAACGAATTGCCTCTATGCACAATCTCCCACCCCCATTTCCCCAGTAAAGCTTTATTGAACAAATCCAAATCCCGCACACCCAAACCCCCAGATTCTTCGTTTTTGCAAACATCAGACCATTTAACGCATGCTATTTTACGTTTGCTCTCCCCTCCCCCCATAAAAAAATCGATGCATCGACCGCAACTTCGAAAGAACCGCCTTAGGAGCACGGTAAAAAGAGAAATAGCAAATCGGTAATGAAGTAAGCACATCATTCAGCAAAACCACACGACCCCCCAAGGACGGAGTCTTGTCCTCCCAAGTAGTCAACCGTTTCTTGACTTTATCCACCACCGATTGCCATAAATTTTTCTTCTTAGAATTCGACCAATTGGTATTCTCAGGTTTATGAACGGTTTATGAACGAGACCCAAAGAACAATTCAGCACGCTAGCCAGAGAAACCAAGTGTGATGGATCAACATTAATACCCACCAAGTTGCTTTTATAGAAATTTATTTTGAGACCCGATATTAATTCAAAGTTGTAGAGAATTGCCTTGAATATGAGAGCATTCTGAAACGAGGCTTCACTACCAATAAAGTATCATCCGCAAACTGCAAACGAGATATCAAAAGACCTTCTCCACCGACCGTCAATGGTTTGAAAAGGTTAATACGAACTCCTCTATCCACCATTCTACTCAAGGCTTCCGCAACAATAACAAACAAAAATGGAGATAAATGGTCCCCCTGACGGAGACCTTTCTGCAAATCAAATTCCAAAGTCGGGCTTCCATTAAGTAGAACCGACGCTTTAGCAGAAGAGACACATTCCATAATCCAGTTTCTCCACTTGATATCAAAATTCATCGATTTCATAACATTGTTCAAGAAGTTCCAATTAACGGAATCATATGCCTTTTCGAAACCCACCTTGAAAATCATCCCCCCCTTTTTCCTCTTTTTTAAATCATCTACGAGTTCATTGATGATCAAAACCCCATCGAGGATGTGACGATGACCCACAAAAGCAGTATGCGTTCCTCAAATAACTTTGTCTAGCACCTTACTCAATCTGTTAGCTAGAATTTTAGACAAAACCTTACAAATGCAACCAATCAGCGCAATGGGCCGAAATTCGCCAATCTTAGTCGGATTCTCTTTCTTCGGTAAGAGCACTATGAAATCATGTGCAAAAGATGAGTGTGACAAAGATGTGTACACTCCGTTGGATGTGTGGTAGGACCGGAATAGATAAAATAAGGAATGAACACATTTGAACTGAAGTAGGTGTGACTTGCATAGAAGATGTAAAAAAAGTCGTTTACACTGGTTTGGTCACGTACATAGGCCAGTGATACACCTGTTCGTCGAGTAGAATCCATGAATTTCGGCTCTTCCACAATAGCAAAGGTACGAACGAAGAAGACACGACTCGAAGTTATTACATAAAAATTTGGAGTCCAAAGGAAACAACGAGGATATTTTGACCGAAAGAAGCACTTGGAACCCGACTTGATTTCTCCTATGGTTGATGTAGTCTACCACAATATATTGGAATTAAAAGCTTAGTTGTTGTTGGTGCGTGTGTCCTACTGCAGATTGTTTATTCATATCAATCAGAGTTGGACAACTACAGTCCCAAATACCATAAACCAGCAAAATTCAAATTCTGAAAAATGAAATTACCTTGAATGTCATTAAATCAGCCAAAAGCATCATGTGACGTGTGTCTATGGTCATTCCATGACTTGACATGGTTAATTGTATCTCATCAATGATCGACTTTCTTGCAGCTTCAATTCCAAGAATATCTTGTACTTCAATAATGTGATTACTCGTTGTTATACACCCATTAACTCCTTGAATGCCCATCACAGATAGCAGACCAGTCCTGCACGACATAACAATAGCAAAACAACTCACCAACATAATCTAAATAACTCTATATTGAATGGTGTACGTCGCTTTTGCCCTGCACCATCAAGATCCAGTCATTACATACTGATTATTTCTACATTTGCAATTTATAATGTTACAAGAAACATTGCAAAAACCCAGTTGAAAAACTCATTTATGTATTTGTTCTCGATGAGTCATATTCAAATAAAATGATAATACATGTAAAAGCACAATCCTTACAAATTAACTAACTGCATGATATTTTACTTTCACAAGATAATTAGCAAACACTATGCATTCTATACATACATGTACGGATGGCAACGGTTCCTGGAACAACAGTGGAAGATAGAATGTATGCTGATTAATGAAAGTATCCAAACAGCACATTAACATATTTTTTGGGGGTAATACATGAAATGGTCCCTCTTGTTTGCACACATTCCCGATTTAGTCCATCTTGTTTGCACTGACCCGATTTAATCCTTCTAGTTTTATAATTTGTCCCAAATCAGTCATAACCATTAAATGCACCGTTAAAACTAACGGGAAAGAACTGAATCAGGTCACTTAAAACACCAGGGACTGAATCGGGAATTAATGCAAACATTAGGGACTGATTCAGATAATTTAAAAAGATTGGGTGACTTAGTTCTTTAAATTATTAAAGTAATTGATATGGATATTTTATTATATAATTTTGGTAATTTTTTGTAAAATTATTTTATTAAATAATGATATAATATATTAAATTTTTCATAAAACCATTTTTCCACTAAAATAAACAAAAGAAAAATCAATATCATATTAATATACAAATATATTTCGATGGCTAGTTTACTTATTAAATAAGATATATTTTTGATTTCATTAAATTATGTCTATCAGATGTGTCATCAATTTATTAAAAAATTATTTTCTTTTTGATAAATTAAATAATGTTTTTGATAAATTAAATAATTTTTTTATAAATTGATGATATTTTTTATAATTATTTAGATATCTTGTGAAAAATGTAGAATTCAATATATTATATCGTAATTTAAATAATTATAAAAAAAATGGCATTAATTTATAACAAAAATTATTTAATTTATCACAAAATTTATTAATTTATCAAAAATGAAATAATATTTTATAAATTGACGACACATCTGATAGACATAATTTAATGAAATCAAAAATATATCTTATTTAATAAGTAAACTAGCCACCGAAATATATTTGTATATTAATATGATACTGATTTTTCTTTTGTTTGTTTGAGTGGAAAAATGCTTTTATGAAAAATTTAATATATTATATCATTATTTAAATAAAATAATTTAACAAAAAATTGCCAAAATTATAAATAAAATATCCATATTAATTGCTATAATAATTAAAAATTGAAAGAATTAAGTCACACAATCTTCTTAATGGCCCGAGTCAGTCCCTAATGTTTGCATCAATTCCCGGTTCAGTCCCTGAAGTTTTAACTGACCCGATTCAGTCCTTTCCGTTAGTTTTAACGGTGCATTTAATGGTTAGGACTGATTTGGGACAAATTAGAAAACTAGAAGGACTAAATCGGGTCAGTGCAAACAAGATGGACTAAATCGGGAATGTGTGCAAACAAGATGGACCATATCAGTTATTATCCCTATTTTTTGAGCCTATAAAAGGAAAAGAAAAATGAAAAATCCACTGAGATCCTAAAGAAACATACCCTTCTACAAGCAAATCAAAATATTCCTTTCCATTTTCCACTGTTTTCTTTATTATAGCACGTTCAACGGATTTTATTCCCTGCCACAGAACAGCTATAAACATTAATATTTTGCAGGATTATTCAGAATGAAAATTCAAACTCTCACCTTCACAACAACTTTGGAGAGCTTTTTCAGAAGCCCTCGGAGTACAAATTGAAGTGTACTTCTATCAGCCTGCAGAAACACTTCCAGTTTCTTGGGATTCAAAACCTTAACTTGCTGCAGCAAATATTTAGTATCAGTAAGAGGAAGCTTATATACAAACACAAACAAAAGGATGGATTAGTGAGGCAATTCATACATGCTCCTTCAATTTCATTTTTGGTGTACATAGAATTGATTCTTTTACTGTATATGCATCAATGGATAGTTGTGAAGCTTGTAATCTTTTCACATCAAGTGTTATAACTATGGATGCCTGTCTTGATGCTTGAGACGTCTTAATACTTCTTGCTACCTACGGAGGATAGAGATGACTTCGTCAGTGACTCAGCCCAACTCGAAGCGTTGCAATCACATAAAACTAAACCGAGGACAATTTCTCAAGGTACATAAGCCAAATCTTAAACATTGAAGCAGAAGAAAAACTTGACTCTTCATATGACATTTAATGCTCAATGGTAGCAAACTGGCATTGCACAAATTTAAAGGCAACAATTAAGTGAAAAAAACTCCTAATCATATGCAAAAAATCTGATAAATAATTAGTAGTTATCATAATAATGATAACATGATGCAAACATAACCTGCAACAGAACCTTTACCATAAAATATCCCCGTCTAAAGAGAATATTTCAAATGCCATGTCCCAATTATTATGTATTACAAAAAATTCCCCATGCATTTCCCAGAAATTCTGACGGAGGTTCTCCATTATGTGTATCTCGTAATCATCACTTCATGTATGAAAATTACCTGCTCCAAAAGTGTTTTTTCAATACGACCTTTAATTATTCTTGCACTGATCTCGTTGTCTACAGACTCAAGTCTTGCAGATATGATTGGAGTGCTGATCCTTTTAGCAGCATTTATTATTTCTTTTATACGAGGAACCCCAAGGGTAACGTCTATTGCAAAATTAAGATTAACATACTCGAAAAAACAATAAAAAAAATATATATAACACTAGTTGAGCGTTTTATCAGATAAGGATACTCATGCTAGCAACTCCAGCAAAGTGGAAAGTTTTCAATGTCATCTGTGTTCCTGGCTCTCCTATACTCTGCGCTCCAATTGCACCAATTGCAGTCCCGGCTTCAATTTTCTTCGAATGGTAACGAGAGATGCAGGTATTTAAGAACACCTAAAAATTTATGGAAAAGTACTATTTTAAGATCCATTCATTGACTATCTTAGATCTGTATAGATGTATAAATGCACAATTATGGAATCACACCACAACCTTTGGTCAATTCACCAGAACCAGAAGATTGTCACAAAATAACGGGGTTATGCATATAGAACAATTTAAGCCTTTTTATTGATCCTCATCAGAAAATTGTAAAATAAAAACAGAGAAAATTCAAAGCTTCATAATTGCACAGTGCACAATTTAAATATTAAGATATTTCGAAAATAAATTAAGCCTAATTACAAGGTACTTTGTTTCTTATTCAGTAAGGTTACACCAAGTAACTTAGTCGTTGAAGAATTATGATAATAAATTAGTTATTTTTCTTTTTTTTTTTTTAAAAATTAAGCAACATTTTCCTTATGTGAGCAGAAGGCTGCTATAAAACTAATTGAGAGATTTTGATAGTTGGCCTTGGTCAAATTTTTTTTGGTTAAAAAGTGTAGGCTTTTATAGTGATGGGAGAGGCCATAATTAAAAAAGAAGGTTGAGCAAGACCAAATTTTTAATTGCCCTATAAAACTATGTTGTCATGTCACATAAGAATATCTATGATCGATTAGTTATGAGTAGAGCTGGCACAAGATTAAGGTGCCCAACTGACTGAACAATACGTATATACAGAAAAAAATAACAAATTTAATTTCTTTCAGCCCAAAGAAAACTAAAAAGAAGAAAGATTACTGAAAGGTGTAGATTATAGAGAAACAATTGAAAGTAAAATCTTTCTTATTATATTTTGAATGAAGAGTACAACCCAATAAATAAAAATGACAGCAACGCGTAAGCTACAGAATTAGGAAAGAATCAAAACTACAGGAGCAAAATCCTCTACTAAACTAGGAAAGCGAAGTCTATGTATATTCCTTATAATAATTACACCAGCTTATCTACTACAATCCCTATGTTACTCACTAACTTTGGTACGATTTCAACAAAGGTATAACCAAACAACAAATATTAATAAATAATAATAATAGTCTCCTCAACATCATAATTATCAAAGCTTGTTTAATGTCAAGCACTAAACAATTCCAAAGAATGTCAAGAAATCATAATTTAAAGAAAAAAGCACCAAACTTTAATGGTCCAATTTCAGTAAACCATATTTTCCCCAATCTTGGTTAAGGGAGCCGCTCTAGAACATGCTTCCTCTAGCTTTTGCAATAGCCAAACGGACCTAGTATACTTATCTAAGAACCCAATAAAACACTTTGGTATGTTTCCCAACCATAAACCAAAAAGATGTACATAGACAGTTGTATGAAATTTACACTTCTTATCTCTCAGAAAGCTTAATTATTTGGTTCATTGACTAAATGGAACAATCATAAAAGTAATAATCTAGGCATACTGTAAGTTCAAAGTGTAAATAAATATCCATGCTACTATGTTTCAACAAAGTTTCCAATATCATCCAATAAGCAGTTGTGAATTCAAAACAAAGGTGAGGATGACCTTTATAGCCTAGGAGTCGAGAAGCGGAAAATAAAAATTACCTCTAGTTGCTGCCTAGTGATCCCTACAGTATTTGCAGCAACAGTTTCTAAATAACCTTGATGCTCTGCGGAACTTTGTCCTTCATTTAATTTCAGGGAGAGAGTTGATTTTCCTGAATTCTTCTGGATGAACTTCGATAATGACTCAGCAAAAGCCTCCAAGCATCCTTTCTGAGGCTGAAAATCCAGTGAGCACCCCCCTTTAGGGATATTGAATCTTAAGAGCCTTTCCTCAATTATTTCCTCTATTATATTCTTAATTTTTTCAGTAGTTAAACTCTGCTGCCCTAATGCAGGGCAGGTGGCCTGTCACGATAACAATGGAAAAGGGTGAAGAAATAAAAGAGAGGAAATTGTTGCTAATTGGTGACCACAAATATCCTCAATAAATAAGGAGAAAAACAGTAGGTTCCAAAACCTTGACTTTCATAAATAATCTTTCAAAGTTCAATGGAAGTCCACTCTTCCCTTCCATCTGGGCAGGATCCATACCATCACTTCCATACATAAATTGAACAATGCAAGTACTTGCATTTCTAACTGAATTGTCATAGTGAACGGATAGGTCCTCCAAAGCTTTCATTAGTCTACGAGACATGTACCCTGTCTCGGCAGTTTTCACCTGCAAGAATAATAGTAATTTTTTAGAAGGACTGACAACAGTAAGTTAAAAACATAACATTGTGAAAGCATGAAACGGTGTGTTTCTTCTCAACATAATATGACTGCCTCGCCTGCTTTCTATTTCTCTTATATTCTGGAACACACCATCATTAAAGGTTTTCCTCAAGACTTTTATTGTGCCCCAAACTGAACACTTATGTTCAAATTCAGGAGCATTTATAGTAAACGAGTATTGATATTTTGAAATTTGAGAATTAGCAATTCAAATGGACAAGATATGTCATATATGATGATTATTAAACGGAGATATGCATGTTTATGCCATGACTTTTTATGAAATGATGCAATTAGGCGATACTTTTAAGGTTCTAATATTCATACATTCAAGTTTGTAATGCAGAAATCTTATTTGCTCTTGTTGAGAACATTTACAACTATAGACATCAATTTGTGATGAATCGCAAAGGCATGGTTAAATTATGTTATGCTTATAAGATTATTATTGTGGTCATACTAAGAATGTGTTGAGAGCATGAAATCCTTGGTACCAAAACTCAGTATCACGTCAGATGCATTGCCTACTGGTACGTAATGAAATAACATGCATATGTGGTATAAGAATTGACATGGTCTTATAAGAGTTTTATCTAACATTGAGAAACCAGTGAATATTAATGAAAACAATGTGTTGTTGCACGATAGATTGAAAGAGATGACATAGAAGATCAATATCACTGTGAAATTTAAACATGTTGGGGTAAGTAAGTAGAGATAAGGACTTGATTGTTTAAATCATAAAATCGATTTTGGCCTAGATCTAACCGAAGTACGTGATTATATGTACTTAATATGCTCTTGGAAGTGTCAACCTGATTAAGATGTTCATTCAACGATAATTTTGTAAATACAATAACTGGTTATACGATAATGAAAAGTACGTGATGACTCAATAAACGATTGTGTGGAATGGTAATTACTAACATAAAGTAGTACTATGGGATGTATACTTGAATTTTGGGGACGAAATTTTATTAGGTGGGGAAAATTGTGATGCCCAGTACTAATTATATTTAATTAGTTGTGTTAGTTGAGATAAATAGAGTGTGGTTGGCTTATGTGATTAATTATGAAATTATCACATGAGAATGAGTAGTTGAATTGTGAAGCTAATTTCATTGTGGAAGTCTATGATTGTTGATAAGTCGATTGAGCATGACTTGAAATTATTAAAGGCATAATTGTGATGCTTGATTTTTTTTTTTATGTTATGTTAATACTTGAATTAACTGTGGTAAAATAAATTGAGGCTCAGAATCAGAATAAATCTAGCATAGGTGAAAATCATGTAATTTATTTTTGAGGAAGTTTGTGCATTTAATTTGGGTATGAGAATTATTGTGCAAATATCTTGTTGGGGAGCTTGTGCAAATATGAATTTTGTGGTCTTGATCATGTGGAAGGGTGTACATGAGGTTAGCACACAAGCTCACTTCACTTTTCCCCCAGTCCACCTTCACGGCTAAAATCGCCCTTCTCCCCTCTTGGTGCACAAGATGAAATTTCTTCCATTCAAGCTCAAGTTTGCTAAGGAATACTTGGGAGGTAAGAGTATTTCTTTGCTTTGGAGGTATTTTTAGTTGAGTTTGGTGATGAATATTGAGTTAGTTCTAGATATTTTAATTTTTATGGATGCTAATTGTTGGGTTAGTTGTTATTTTAGATTTTGGTTCAAAATTTGTGATGATATGTGATTTATTACTTTTTATGGAGTTTTGATTGAAGGTTGATATTGGTGTTAGTAAAAAGCGAGGTTGTTGAAAAAGTGAGTTTTGAAGAGATGAAAATAGAGTTTTTTCGAAAAACAGCGCAGACCGATAGATCGGTCAAGACAATAGGTGATTGAGAAATTTTTTTGCGTCTGACGGATCGATCGGTTGATTTAGTAAAAAACAAAGATTTCTTTTTCATCAGTTTGTGGGACGATTTTATTGGTCCATAGATGTTTATTGCTTGGATTTGAAATTATTGTATTGAGCATAAGTGTTATGCTAAAGTGAAATACAGAAGTTAACGGAATGGAGCGTGGAGCCGTTAAGAGAGATTATCCGAGAGGCAGGGAGAATCCCCACC
Organism: Haberlea rhodopensis; assembly: GCA_907163345.1. Lineage (NCBI taxonomy): Eukaryota > Viridiplantae > Streptophyta > Magnoliopsida > Lamiales > Gesneriaceae > Haberlea > Haberlea rhodopensis. The sequence goes on from CAJQUN010000335.1 coordinate 514,180, forward strand.
CAAACCCTAATCCCAACCACAACCATAACCATAACCATAACCATAACCATAACCATCGTTGCCTATTCCCCAACCCCAACCCTAACCTTAACTTTCGCCGCCCATTACCGTCCCCGCACCACCCAACCGTAACCCTAGCCGAGCCCGAGCGAGCCTTCCATAGGTTTAGAGATGGGTCGAATGCGCAATTTTATGGTAAGAGTAATCTCGGTGTTCCTCCCGTTCGTGGCCAGAGCAGTATCAGGGTCCAAGTCATATGAGTAGATTCAATGAGAACACAGTGTCCTTTTTCAACAAGTTTCCAGAGGTGTGATTCTCATAAGAAATGCGTAAAACTTTTCAGAAATTGTGCGATGTAAGGGAGATTTGTATTCCTCATAAACGAGATCAAAAGGGTAACAAGTTTGGCTTTGTGAGATTTAAAATACAGGTGACATGAACTTGGTTGAGGAAGGGTTGAATCAGATTAGGCTTGGTGCCTACAAACTATCAGTGAATAGACCCAGATTTGAAAGGAGTGATAAAATGGGTATTAAAAACTCTTTTTCGATCAGAAAGGCTCCCAAGGTGAATGCCAAATTAGTAGCAGACATTATCAGAGATAAAGATCAAGGCTATTTTCCTTCTAAGACAAATTTTCCGAAACCAGCAAAGGTGAATCTTTCTTCTAAATAAGGAGAGGAAGAAAGGGATTGATTGAAGGCCGATTAATAGGCAGAGTTCGTGGATCTCTGGTTCTCCTACATGACAGTAACAAGGAGATACTGTCCGATCTTCTTAAGGAGAAGAATGATTGGCTAAGTCTTTGGTTTTCGGATATTATGGAATGATCCCATTACCAACTCACCAAGTTTGGATTAATGTTATGGGTATCCCTTTACACGCTTGGAGTTTTAGATTTTTTTCTTTTTGGCTGATACCGTGGGAGAATTAGTTGAACTGAATAAGGATACATTCAATAGAGATAACCTTTCCATTGGTCGATTCCTTGTTTCCACATCGGAAGTGGAATTCATCAACAAGGTTGTGAAGGTGGATATAGATGGTTTCGAACACAGTATCAGACTTTTGGAGGATTCAAGTTCCAGTTTCAACTCAGATCCGTTTGGTAACAAATTCAGTAAACCATGTAGTTCGTTTCAGAATTCTAAACGGACAGTCTCTCCTCGGTCACACTCAGTATCACCTATCGACTTCATTCCTGAAACTATTTTGGATAATCTTGAACCGAAGAGGTCGATTAATCAGGAGTTGGATCACAATGTGCATACTGATGAGGTGTTTGATCAATCCAACCAGATAATGGATTTTATGGAAAATCCTAAGGACACCTGGATTTCAGATGTTTGTGTGGATTCAGCGTTAAACTTGGGTCTCCAGGATTACTTGAGTAAGCTTTTGCATTTTAAGCAAATCATATCAAATTCTCACGATAATGTCAGTCATGAGAAGGAGGCAGGATCTATGCCGATAAAAGTGATTCTTAAGTCTAAATCTGTGATTTCAGGGGATCTTAACCCAGAAAAGATTATTAAGGGCAGACAGACAACCAACTAAAGGATTAGATTCTGAAGTTTCAGATTCAGATATGAGGAGAATTGGAATAACATACTGTTAGGACTACTAATCCAAATCAACAAGAATATGGAGAAAACAGGGAGCAAGAACAATAATGTGCAGCAAGTCAGACAAACTAAGAACACTCAACTTCAATATGGAAATGAAAGGTAATTATATAGAAATGTTCATGTAACCAAAACAGTAGCTAGTAGCTATGATAGAAGGAAAACACACACACAACACACACTCAAGGAAGAAGCTCTTCCTTGCCCCCCAAGCCTAAGCTGGTACTCAACCTTCAATATCAAAATCTGGAATGAATCCTTCTATTCTCTCCCTCCCGTCATTTATATGCCCTGCTCCTCTAACTAACTCCCATCATTCACGTGTTTTACCTTTCTCTCTCCCATGATGAGCCATGTAGATAATGGGCCTTCCTCTATTATTCTTTGTTGCTGGCCCAGTGACATCTTGGCTTGGGCTAACTACTTTTGTCCGTAACAATACCTCCCCCATCAAAGCATCCTTGTCCTCAAGGATGAGAATTAAACCTTGGACACCCCTCAAATCATCATCCATCCACCCAACATCAAACACAATTATCACAAACCCCAAGTTGGATAATCTAACAGGCCAACTGAAAAACGTAGATCCAATTTGCAACAGAAATGTTTTTTTCCAAAAAATCAACTCTAAACCCCTCGAATCCATATTGACCCTCCTATGTTTGCCATAGTCCAAAGTCTCCCCTCTCAAAGCCTCCCCCCTCTGCCATGCCTCATTTTATCAGCTATAACCACCCCATAAACTCCCATCCGCTCCCAACCAATACCTATTGCAATTCTGTCATAAATTCCATAAGCGACACGAGCAATTGTATTGTATAACTCGTTAGACATCCCACCAGATTTCGAGACAACGCCAACAGATGCAGGCCCATACAAGTTGCAATGAATTCTATTATCAATTGTTCCAGCAGTATCACTAATCTTAAAAACTCTGGCATGAATACCTCCAACAGAAGCTGGGCCAATGACAACCCCGAAGAAACCACATTTATGCCAGATAGTAATATAAAACCCATGAAAGAAAATCCTAATGGAATCCAAATCCCCACCAAAAAACCTACTGGACCTGATATTTCTGCTGTTTTCTGGTTCATGTCTTTCTCCACAGCTACGCCGCCAACATCACTACCTGTCGCCGCCGCCGAGGTCACTGCCGCCGCAGACACTGAGGTTGCCGACGCTGTCACCCTGCCCGTCGTCCCACCTGCTGCCTTTCGTCGAACTTCCCAATCATTCCTGCTGCTGCCTGGAGTTGCTGGATTTATTATTTTTGATGCCAACAGCAATAAGAACCACTGATTTTGTTGGCCCATATGTCCTTGGGTCCTTATAAATACAATTGGGCCTTGGGCTTCCTTCATTTTGCCTTCTTCTTGTCTAGGCTTAATAACAAAATAGCCCATGTCCATAGTGTCTTCCTCACGCCTCAGAGCATGAATCCCCCCTGACCTCCCCGACTGCATTGATGCAATACGCCTACCCCCATCCTGGTCTGCTTTCCTTCCCAATCCCCTACCCAAGCCCACACCGCCATCCCCACGTGTGGCCGCCGTCGTCGCCACCGCAGCATCAAACGGCCAGCAAATCATCAAGCGATCTATCCGATTGCTGCTGGCGAGTCCCTCCCGCTTTGTGCGATGGATAGATGACACAAGTACAATTTATCCTTCAATTGCTGGCCCATGTAATTAATTTGGGCCCAGTTGATATAACCCAACTGCTATCTTTTCAAGTGCGGGGTTGGGGAGGTTTCAAAGATTTTGTTGAGAAGGAATGGCTATCTTTTCAAGTGCAGGGTTGGGGAGGTTTCATATTGAAGGAAAAGTTGAAAGTACTGAAAAATAGGGCTAGAGTTAACTTCCCAAGAATTAACTTCTCAAAAGGCGGATTTCATGGATCTCAAAGCAAATATCGTCATGAAAGATTCCCTTCTATTTAAAAAAGCAAGGACTAGGTGGATCAAACAGGGAGATGCTAACTCAAGTTTCTTTCACAAAGCCATTAATAGTCGTCGAAAGAGGAATGAAATACTTGAATGGTGTTTGGGTCGATTTTGTGGATGGCCTTAAAAGTGGGATCAACTTCTATTCTGTGCATTTCAACCAAGAGGAATGGGATAGGCCGAGAATCTTGGAATTGGGATTCAAGTAGTTACTAGAATCTGATAACTCTTTGTCGACAACAAGTTTTTCAGAGGATGAAATTAAAATGGCGATTTGGAATTGTGATAGCAATAAGAGCCCAGGGCCAGATGATTTCAATTTTGGTTTCATCAAAAAATATTGGAATGTGATTAAAGCTGATTTTCTGAAATTTTTTGATGAATTGCATAAGAATGGGAAGTTGATAAAAGGCGGGAATCCTTCTTTTCTGGTTCTCATTCCCAAGAAAGACAACCCAACTCATTTGGGGGAATTTAGACCTATTGCTTTGGTTGGTTGCGTCAATAAAATTTTGGCGAAACTTCTTGCTAACAGATTGAGTAGAGTTCTTGAGTTAGATCCCAAAACCAATCAGCTTTTGTGGGTCATCGTCATATTTTGGATGGAGTCTTGTTTATCAATGAATTCATTGACGATTTTAAAAGAAAGCAAGGTAAAGCCATGATCATTAAAGTGGATTTTGAAAAGGCATATGATTCAGTGAATTGGAGTTTCCTTGATCACATCATGGAACTCATGAATTTAGTATAAAATGGAGAGGTTGGATTATGGAATGTTTATCCATAGCTAAGACCTCAGTTATAATCAATGGCAGTCCTTCGCCGGAATTCGACCTTAATAGAGGTCTTCGTCAAGATGACTCATTATCACCGTTTCTATTTGTGATTGTGACAGAAGCTCTGAGTAGGACGATAAATAAGGCGACGCAGAATAATCTTTGTCTGGGTTAAAGGTGGGAAATGACAACTTATCGATATCTCACTTACAAGTTGCTGATGACACGTTACTATTAAGTGAAGCCAACTTGGAGAATGCTCGTTCTTTGAAAGCAATTCTTCGTCTTTTCGAATTGATGTGAGGATTGAAGATCAACTTCTTCAAGAGTAGTATTATTGGTTTAAATGTGGATCAAGGCGTCTTAAATCAATTGGCAGATTTCTTGAACTGTAAAGTGCGATCTCTACCTTTCAAATAATTGGGACTAACGATTGGGGGTAATCCGCGGAGGAGATTGTTATGGGAACCAGTTTTGGAGAATTTTCGAAAAAGATTAGCTATGTGGGAAGATAAGAGTATGTCCATTGGAGGACGAATGATATTAATTAATGTCGTTTTGTCTGCGCTGCCGATTTATTTCTTTACCTTCTACCGTCCTCCCAAAAGCATTATAGCCAAACTAAAATCCTTTCAGATTTCATTCTTATGGGGAGGTGGGGAGAGCATTCATAAAATAGCCTGGGTTAAATGGTAGAGGTTTGCAGATCCAAATCACAGGGGGCTGAGGGTAAGGGATAATGAGTCTTTTAACAAGGCTTTGATAAGGGACACATTCGTGGGGTAGATGCACTTTGGTTGAAAATTCTTGTTTCAAAATATGGTCCAATGTCGAGTGATTCTCTTTTTTCGAGGAATGTAGGTATCTCAAGATTCTCAACTAAACATTCAATTTGGTGGAGAGATATTAGGAATCTTCTTTTTGTCGGTCCTAATGGTTGGTTTCGAAGGGGTGTGTGTAAACGGGTGGGAAACATATATTAACAATGAAATAAGGTCCTATGTGATGAACCTTAGAAACATATATACTACATAACTTGAATTAGTGAATAATTCAAATGAATAAAGGATAATGGATTGTTGTGTAAGTATATAGAGGCATGACGAAATTAAAAGATAAATGATGGTAATGTTGAAAGCTATTGAAGAGAAATTAATATTGAATTGATATTTCAACATAGATACTTCACGAGCCTCCGGTTGTCAAGAATGAATTAACCATGTTGACGAGTTTAAGGTACGTAGTGTCTTACAAGCAGGTATGCCATGAAGTAATATTATGATAATACATATATGTGATGTCAACTATGAACTGTAATATACAATTATGCGAAATCCTAGTATGTGAACATCGTTTGGTGCTTGTGGCACAGTGGTTATGTAAATATACATGATCCGAATATGTGAGTTGAGTTTTGATGCCTAGGGCATGTTGGATACGAGAAACCATTGAGAATGGTCGTGGTGAATAGGCATGATTGTCCTCAATTGTGATTGATTATGATTGTGAAATGATGTATCATGATTGTAATGATATATCTCGAGATGAGTATCATGGTTTAAATAATGATATTGGACTTGATGATTGTGGATTTGTGAAAGTATTGAAACAGGAACAGTATAAGAAAGCCTTCATTAGCCAGATTCATTCAGGGAGTATACTTTATAGATTATTAATAAGCTTATTTTGTTGCATTTCGATTTGTATATTGATCTGAGTATGACTATTGAGTTGTTGGTATGCTCACCCTGTGTGGGGGCTGTTAATGTTGAACAGGTAAAACAGGTACGACATTGGTTCTCGAGATGAGTTCAAGCTATGAAATAAGAATGCTTCCAGGGGTATGTTACCAGTATCGGTAAAGGGTGAGATGAATTTATGCAAGTAGATATACATTCATTTATTCAATGCTCGTCTGTGAGCATCGTGATATGTGTATATGGTTTGTATAACTGTCTCGAAGTCTCCCATTTATTATGATGGTTATGTGTATTATATTTTGGGAGGCATGATGTATTATAATGTGTAGTGCATTATGATGTGTGTGTGTTGTGTGTGTTTGAGTTCATGCTGAGAATCAAGTTTACAGGGAGATTCTGTCGAAAATTTTGTAGAAGTCATACCGTAATTTATGATATTTACTTGTGAGTTTTCCCAAGGTTGATAATGAAAGTATACACAAATGACGATACAATGCACTAATAAATAACAAGATTAGGAGTTGGGATCTTACAGATATAGACCTTTACAGCAGAACTACCTATATCCTGAATAACGTTTCTTTATCTCTTTTATTTAACTACTAAAACTCAAACTTAAGGAGATACCACCTCACTTCACCATCCAACCCAACAGAACGGGAGGTGAGTACCCTCCATCCAATTTCTCCCCACCTGAAATCCATCTGAACAAGCATACCGATGTCACCTTAAAATAACATGGATGATTGGATCCAGGAGAACAAAATTGCCAAGCAAAACACATTCTATATGCCCAAGTTTACAACGTGATATTATAGTATACCAATGGTCCAGAAAATTTAAAAACCAAATATTGTTGAGTACAAAGCATCTCAATCTCAATTATATTACACTTCTTGTGAACTGGAGCCCGACAAATGAGTCAAATTTTGCAGAGAGAATAAATTAACATTGTCGCTGGGGTAATCGTCAACTTTACAGAAAGATGCAGAATATGGATGTATGAAATAAGATTGTATTTTAACAGTTATCCTATTTATAATTACTAGTTGGCAGAATTCTATAGAGTGCCCCCGAGTATTATGATTCAATTCCCAAAGCTTGCAGAGATGGCTGGGGACAGTCTTAGAAGGAAATTACAATTTGCTACCTTTCATTTAGAAAATAAAAACAATTATTCATACCGCAGTATCTACAAGACCTTCTCTCCCTCCCATGGTGTGGAAAAAAAATTCTGTTGCAGTTAATCCAGTATAAAATGAGTTCTGAACAAAGCCTTTAGCCTGCAGTCGAAAAACAAAAACCACGTTCAGATCTTGCAAATATATATTTTCTCAACTTTGAAGTTAAAGTTCATGAAACAAAAATGACTTATCCACACATATCAATAAATTGTAAACCTTAGCTTCATCAAGAGTCATTTAATAAGAAATTAATCGAATTAATTTTTTTTATTTGATTGATGTAAGTAAATGTTTTATTTAATTAGCACAACATGGAAAGACTACAGAGATCCATGACATCTTGACACTTCATTATGTGTATTTGCCCTTGAAATTTCCTTAGGCAATTCATCTTTTAGCATCTCTTTGGCTTCTGATTATAATGGTGGTCCAGTTAAATGGCATAAACTTTCCCTAGGCAATTCAGTTTTTAAAATTTCTTTGGTTTCTGTACAATGGAGGTCAAGTTAAATTGCCCTATCACATGTTCTCATACCATTCGCAAACTAGTTACAGGCTCCCAGCAAGTTATTGGTTTTGTTGGATAAAATAATAGCTGTAATTAACTACTGTCCATTGCAGTGGTGGGTTTTATTCATTAAAAATTAAAAAAAATAAAAAATAAAATAAAATGGATGGTAATCTAGTATCCCATAAAAAAAGTAAGATTAAAAAAAATATTTATCGAATAAAGCAATTGAATACATCTGGGTCCTTTGCTTCTCTTTCAAAATGAGGCAGTGTTCGATCAATGAATCCATTTGGAGCTCGGCGACCTCCAACGGATTGTTGCCCAACACAAGCAATCATCTGGCAAATATTAATAGGAGATCCTTTGGAACCACACTGTGACATGATCAGGGGGCTGTTCCTCCAATTCAGATTTTCCATACAAACCTACCACAAACAAAAAATTACCATATCCCATAAGTATTTATTGTTCTAAAAAATAATTATGTAGGCGAAACCTAAAAGGAACAAAGAAATTTTTAAAGACGATGTAACAGACATTTAAAAAAAATAAAGTAGAGAAAATATTGGCCTAAAGAACTATAGTTCATATTTTGGACTCACTGGAATCAAGTGCAACAAGCGTTTCTAAAATTTAGCGGACTGGTTTGAGAAAAAGGGGAAGAATATCAAGCATTGCTAGAGAAACTCATTTGCATTTAAAGCTCAATTATGCATCGCGCCCGAAGATAGATTAACACAGAATACACATATGGTAAAATCCATCATGTTGAGGCTAGCTAGCTAGCAAGCAGCTCTGATGGACTACTAAAGCCACGAATAACGAAAAGGTCACATGATCCGATGGGCACTAGCCAAGGTCCAAGATCAAAGTTAAAAGAACTTTGCAACATTATCTAAACTTTTAGAAAATGTATAGATAATCATTAAAATGTATAGATAATCATTAAATTTTTGGGATTGGCGTCGGGGTTTGTTCTTCAGAGAGGAAGAGATATTTAAGGATTTTTTGGACTGCATTGACAGGGTTACCAGGATCCAGGACAAGGAGGATGGCTGGGAGTGGCGTCATGATATCTCTAAACATTTCACGGTGGCTTCGGCTTATTCTTTACTACAAGAATCGGTATCCCCAGATTCTTCGACTTTGGTGATGACGGAAGCTTATGAGCATATTTGGAAGAGTTCTGCCCCGAACAGAGTGATTACTTTGATATGGAGGATTTTGAGAGATCGCGTTCCAACAAAAGTTAACCTGAGGAAAAGGAACATTTTAACGGGCGATCCGCTCAATCTATGTGTTTTTTGCAATTCTGCCGAGGAATCAACAATGCATTTGTTTTTCGGTTGTGGGGAATCTTATATGATATGGATGCAATGTTACAAATGGCTAGGTTTCTCAGTGGTGCTTCATCAGGAAACTCAAACTCACATGAATCACCATATTGGATTATGGAATCAGAACAGGGGACTTAAAGAATGGATGACAATTTGGCAGACGGTTATATGGACAATATGGCTAGCAAGAAACAAAATAGTTTTCAGATCTACTGAGGAGGGGAGTGATGATAGTTTGGAATTAATCCGATTTCGGAGTTGGTTTTGGATTAAAAATCTTAGACATTTCTCTTATTCACTGACTGATTGGATTAGGGAGCCGATGTTTTGTTTGATGAATTAGATGGGTGTAATACTTTTTATTTGTTTTTTCTTAACTTTTATTGTAAATTTCGGAGTACTCCTAGTACTCTTTTTAATAAAATTATTTGTCTGATCAAAAAAAAAATCATTAAAATCCAACAGTCATTAAAGTGACGAAAGATAAAGTCCCCTACCTTCGCAGTGGATTCACGGATGTTATTCAGGACTCCAGTTATGTTGGCTTCAAGTGTCTGAGCTTTATTACAGCCAGGAAGTGGCACCAGTTTTCCAGATTTATAAGTATGTATATACTCCATACACTTGCCATACTGCTCATGAATTGTCTCCCTCTTTTTCTTGTTCAATACATCCTCAGGTTGGACATCATTAATTCCTATTGAAAATCCATGATTTCCTATCCATCTAGCACTATAACAGCAAGACAATCAGAGTCAAAACCTAAGCAACTTCATTAATATCGAGTTATCAAGACTAAAAAAACTAAAAATTAACAGAATGCTGGACAATACTCAACACATAAATCATAAACATCAAGACCAAAAGGATTAATTCAATCCCCAGTTAACAAGGTCTTCATCTGTGAAATAATAAAGGTACACATCGTTTGTCATTTTCTGTCTATAGTCCAGATTTTCTGAGTTGTTTGCAACATAACATAACCAACAGTTTCCACAATAATTTAGAATCCATACATATCCTTACTGGTGACATCAAAACAAAGTATGAACACAGACAGCAAGTTACAGCAATAACATTACTATGTAAATGATATGCTCTAGTCAAATTTTCCATTATATCCCATAAAAAATAATTTCGGAGAAGCCTATAACATTTGTCGCACCTGAAGAACAAACATAAGAGTTCCCTAGTACAAAACTATGTGCTACAGTAGCATTTTGCCATCTCATTAATTCCTTCGAATTCAATAACCCAACTTACCAGGTGCTTGATAGTGTGTATATTTAGTCCTAATATCTCATATTTTTAAAAGTTGATAAGATTTTAAAGTGGAAATATGTGTAAAGCTTAAAAACTATCAACTAAGAAAATAGAATGTCAGAACTTTATTATAATTTGATGTCTTCAGTTCAGACTAAATCACAAAAAGCTCACTCTTAGTATCAAAAACACAGTTTATAAGGGAGATTTGTTTCAGATAGGATTTGTTTATCGGCAAGATGAAAGCTGTTTTATAGTTAATATACCATCTAAGAGACTATCTACCAAATGCCATCTAAGGGTAACTTTACCATAACACAATTAAACACGTCAAGAGAGTAAAATGTTCATAAAAACAATCCAAACAAAGAACAGTGGAACACCATAAACAGACTCAAAATCTATGTTGTAAACTCAGAATTATTTAGATGTTTACTTTCAACTTAAATGATTCAGATATGTCTACCGTCTTTCTAGATTTAAATTTCAAGTTATCTTCGTTTAAAAGAGGTCATAATTAGACTCGTATATGTTATTTTGATGCAGGGTAAGCCTGGAGAATTTCTAGAAGCCAATGTAGCTGGGAGACAAAAATAAATGGAGAACATCCATCCTGGATTGATAGAATGATCGATTGATAAATAAATACAAATTATAAAGTTGTCTGTATCACGGATATCCTATCATATATACTTGGGAGAAACATTCCAAAAAGTTACAAAATCAAAGGCGGCAATCAAAGGAAAATTGACTATGAATATTGTAAATTTACATATAATGCTTAGCAAGAGGCATGAAGGATTAAAGATTTCTCTATTATTTCTGATATGTAAATCTGTACAATTACATGTTTAAATAAAGAAAAATATAATAAATCAAATCTCTACAATAAGGAAACCTTCTAATCTTACTCCTAATCAAATCAAAACAAATCATAGCAGATTTGTTCCCTCTTAATTTTGATCTTATCGACACTCCCCCTCAAGTTGGTGCAAAGATATCTATCATGCCCAACTTGCTAACTTGAGTCTCAAAGAGATGTTTAGAAACCCCTTTGGTTAATATGTCTGCAACTTGTAATAATGATGGAACAAATGGTAAGCAAATTGTTCCTTCTTCCAATTTCTCCGTTATGAAGTGTTTGTCAATTTCAATGTGCTTAGTCTTGTGATGTAGTATTGAGTTGTAAACAATACCGATAGCTACCTTGTTATCACAATATAACTTCATAGGAAGACTTATTGACCCGCTTCAGAAAGAGGATCTCACATATTCCTTGAGCCATTGATCTTCTGCACTGCTTTGCTTCTGGCCACAACACTTTGTTTTTTACTTCTCCATGATACCGAGTTGCCCCAAACATACGTACAGTATCCTGAAGTGGATCTCCGATTGGTACTGGAGCCAGCCCAATCAGCATCAATATATACTTCAACTTCTTTCTCTTTATTTTATTTTATGTAAATAGAAGTCCTTTTCCAGGTGTTCCCTTCAAGTACCAAAGAATTCGATACACAGTTTCAAGGTGTTCTTCGTATGGTGAATGCATAAACTGACTAACAATACTTACTGTGAATGCTATGTCTGGACGTGTACGAGACAAGTAAATCAGTCTCCCAATAAGCCTTTGTATCTTCCTGTGTCGACTAATTTGCCACTGTTTATATCTCCTAGTTCAACATTTACTTCAACTGGAGTATCTGACGGTCTGCACCCACTCATCCCAGTATCCTTTAAGAGGTCAAGGATATCCTTTCGTTGTGTCACCATAATACCTTCATTGGATCGTGCTTCTTCCATTCCAAGGAAATACCGAATTGGCCCAAGTCTTTGATTTCGACTCCTTAGCAAGCTTTCCTTTTAATCTGTTCATCCCCCCTGTGTCATTTCCTGTCAGAATTATGTCACCAACATAAACAATAAGCACAAAAATCTTATCATTTTCAAAATGTTATGTAAAGAGGGTGGTTCGACTGCCCTTGATTATATCCTTGACTTTTAACGAATTTAGTAAATCTCTCAAACCAAGCTCTCGGAGATTATTTGGGGCCATAACGAGATTTCTTCAATCTGCATACTTTAGAACCAAACTGATCAACAAAACCTGGAGGTGCTTCCATGTAGACTTCTTCTTCCTGTTCATCATTTAGGAACGTATTCTTTACATCTAGTTGATTGAGTGGCCAGCCAAGATTTGCAGCAATAGATAGAAGGACGCGGATGAGTTCAGTTTTGCCACAAGCGAGAATGTCTCGGAGTAATTGACTAGATAAGTATGAATGAAGCATTTAGCAACTAGTCGGGCTTTATATCTCTCAAGAGAACCATCTGAGTAACTTTATGGTGAATACCCACTTACAGCCAACAGTAGACTTACCAGAAGGTAGGTAGACTTTCTCACACGTTTAATTCTTCTCGAGAACTTTCATCTCCTCATAAATCGCATCTTCCACTTGGGGATTTTTAGAGCGTCTTGTACATTTGCTGGAATTGTGGTATTGTCAAGTTTAGAGACAAATGCAGAGAAAGAAGGTGAAAGATTCTCATATGATATAAAATTTGACAGAGGGCGTTGTGTACATGACCGGACTCATTTTCATAAGGCAATAGGAAGATCTGTTGGCTTGAATAGTTAGGCATACCTTGAGTGTTATTTGAGGCATCATCACTTATCTCAGGATCTGCCCTTTGAGTAGACTCATGGTTTTGCAATGGGACAACAAGTTCTTGTTTCCGTTGAGCTATCTCTTGTGTAAACAAGATCTTCAAACCGTTTTTTTTTTGGAAGTATTCATTTTCAGTATTTATATCCGTAGGAGATAGACTATTACCAGTGTCACAGTTAAAGAATAAGTCCGAGTCATTTAGATAGTCATCTTCCTGGTTAATGGACAGAACCCAAGAACGTGAAATTGGTATCGGTAATCAGGCGAAAATGCTCTTATTACACGATGAAGGAACAGGGGCAGGATCGATGATGTCTTTGATGCCATGTAAATTTACGTATAATGCTTAAAGAGGCATGAATGATGAGAGATTTCTCTATTATTTCTGATATGTAAATCTGTACGATTACATTGTTTAAATAAAACAAAATATAATAAATCAAATATCTACAATATGGAAACCTTCTAATCCTACTAATCAAATCAAAACAAATCATAGCAGATTTGTTCCCTATTAATTCTGATTTATCGACAAATATTCTATAAGAAAACAAAACTTCAGTTCTTAGAAGAGCCACATGATAAGTTAGGAAAGAACTGGAAGATGACTGGGAGCAAGAAGGGCATGGATTGGGGTGTGACGGCAACTTGTCTTGTTGTTAAGTAGAAAGAAGATGAAAGCGGACTCGAATGGGGTAAAGCAATCCATACTCATGAAATGTTTTCAATCCTTTTTAATAATGAGAAAAGGTAAAGAGGAGTTGAATTCGATATAAAAGTGTGCCCTCCACCGTATAGTGTACAAATTTGATAACACCATACCTAAGAAGACTTATAAGACAGGCTGATAAACTATAAACAAACTAGAACAAGGTTCAGAATAATTCATTAAAAGTAACTTTGGCACTCTAAACTACAAGAAAAACAGTATATAAAAAATCTACAAACATAAATGTCAACAACTTAAAAAAAGATCATATGGAGAAAGCATATACACAATTGAATAGCAAGTCCGTTGTTACAGGTACTTTAATCACACCTTAACTTTGCCAACCGATTCATGCAAGCAGCAGCAGCATGTGCATCATAATCCCTGAGAAGAACAGAATAAAGACCATCCTTGTTCCCATTGCCTGATTTCATACAACAAAAAAAATAAGAAAAAAAGCTTTATATTCACAAGCCAAGAAGTAAGAAGGGTTCTCCAAATATGAACAAGTCGGGGAAAATCATTAAAGAAACTCAACCATTAACAAAGTTTCATATTATGTAAACTAAAGAGAGATAATTGAGATAAGCATCTCTTTTCTTCATCTTTGTGAATGCGGAGTTCAATAAATAGAAGATGGCAGCAAATATTAAGCCCTAAACTAAGCACTGAATCAGATCTGAAGGAGGAAAATCCCCCACTAAACTAGGAAAGCAAAATCTATGGGATTTGGTTATTTAAACCAAATATTCTTTATTGAATTACATTAGAAAATATCTACTATAATCCCTAACTTTGACACGATTTCAACACATCCCCTCAAGATGGGTTGTAGATGTTGTACACACAGCTTGTGACTCCAATTTTCAAAGTTTGTCCTTGGAAGAGCTTTTGTGAGTATGTCAGCGGTTTGTGATTTTGTAGGAATGTACGTTAGCTGAACAACTTCTTTCTCGATCTTTTCTGTGATAAAACGTCGATCTATCTCAATATGATTTGTTCTATCATGGTGAACGGGTTCTTTGCGATGCTGATAGTTGCTTGGTTATCACAAAACACTTTGATAGGGTTCACCAATTCCATTCCCAGCTCCTTAAGTAATCTCAGTATTCACATTCCTTCACAAATATCTAGGGCTAGAGCTCTAAACTCGGACTGTGCATGGCTTCTTGAGACAACTGATTGTTTATTGCTTCTCCAAGTTACGAGATTTCCCCAAACATAGGAAAAATACCCATAAATTGATCTTTCGGCTGAAACATCTCCTGCCCAGCTGCATCCGAGAATACTTCAACATTTCTGTTGTTATTCTTCCTATATAAGATACCTCTACTAAGTGTCATCTTAAGATACCTCACAATTCTACTCACTGCCTCCATGTGTTCTTTGGTTGGATTGTTCATGAACTGATTCACAACACTCACAGAGAAATTGATGGCTGGTCCAGAGTGCAAAAGATAGATAAGTCGTCCTACAAGTCTTTGATATCTCCCTAGTCTTTGATATCTCCCTTGTTGACTGCTGCACTTTCAGCAACTAGTTCCTATCTTTTTGTTGAATCCATTGGAGTTTCAGCAGGTTTACATCCAAGCATACGTGTCTATTTTAGTAAATCCAATACATACTTACGTTGGGAGATAAATACGCCAGTTTTTGATCGTGTCACCTCCATACCAAGAAAATCTTTAAGGTGGCCGAGGTCTTTGATATCAAATTCCTTGGCTAACAACTTCTTAAATTTCACCAGCTCCTCTTCATAGTCACCTGTTAGTATAATGTCGTCAACGTAAACAATTAGTATCGCAATTTTCCTTCCGGGAGAGAACTTTACAAATAAAGTGTGATCTGCCTGACATTCGGAGTAAGCAAATCAAATTACTTTCTTAGTGAACCTGTTAAACCATGCCAAGGAGATTGCTTGACCTCGTATAGGGATTTTCACAATTTACATACTTTATTGCAGTTGAATGAAGTCTTCAGTCCTGGTGGAATTTGCATGTATATTTCCTCTTCCAAATCACCATTCAAAAATGCATTCCTAACATCTAGTTGGTGCAATATCCAGGCTCGATTAGCTGCAAAAGATAACAATACTCTAATGGTGTTGAGTTTGGCCACCGGAGCAAATGTTTCCTGATGGTCTATTCCATAAGATTGGGTAAACCCTTTTGCGACAAGTCGAGCTTTCAACCTCTCAGTACCTCCGTCAGCTTTATGTTTTATAGTAAAGATCCACTTGCACCCAATTGGTTTCTTTCCCGGGGGAAGATCAGACATAATCCAGGTGCAATTTTTCTTCAATGCATTGAGCTCTTCACTAACGGCCTTCCTCCATTCGGGTTTCTTGAGAGCATCCTGAATAGAGTTAGGAACCTGGACATTATCAAGGGCAGAAACAAAAGCATGATATGGTGATATTCCTTCGTATGACACAAATTGGCCAATAGGATGACTGGTGCATGATCTAGTTCTTCCTGAGTGTATTTGAGTAGATTTAGGACTTGGTTCGTAGTATTGGTCAATGATAGGAGGTGTTGAGTTAGCTATCTCCTTTCCAAATCTTCTCCTCCTAGTATAGACACGGAGCTCATGATCATGAGTTTGTGTTGATTCCAGATGATTATGAGTACGATGACTTTCGGTAGGATTTAGGAGTAGATCATTGATTGGAGTAGTTTGGAATGATTGTGTGGAGACTTGTCTAAAGCCCCTGGTTCATGGTGAGTGGGTTCAATGTCTAAGATATCCCAAGGCTGATATTCTCGCATATTCTCCCCTTGAATATCCGTTCTGGGATAGTAGGATTGATGCTCGAAGCATGTTTGATGCTCGAAGAATGTCACATCCATTGAGGTATAAACCTTTTTCATTATGGGGGAATAGCACTTGTAGCCTTTATGGTTTGGAGAGTACCCGAGGAAGATACATTTGATGGATTTGGGATCCAATTTACAATTTTGTGGGTGTATGTGGACAAAGGCTGAGCATCCGAATAATTTGGGATCTAAGGAGGAAATGATTTTGGTCTGAGGAAAAAAATGAACGATTGTTTGAGAAGGTGTTTGGAATTTAAGTGTTCTGGAGGGCTATCAATTAGATAAGCAACGGTAAGAACGGCTTCTCCCAATAGATGTTTTGGAACATGAGTTGAGAACATGAGGGATCGAGCAACCTCTAATAAGTGTCTATTTTTCCTTTCAACAACTCCGTTTTGTTGTGGAGTGTCGACATACGAGCTAATGTGAACAATACCTTGATTCGAAAGATAGTGCTAATGGACTCTTTGGCATTATCAGTCTTTAAGACTTGAATTTTAGTTTGAAATTGTGCTTGTATCATGGAATTGAAGTTCAGAAAGATTTGACCTACTTCAAATTTTTCTTTCATAAGGAATAGCCAAGTCAGTCTAGTGTGATCATCAACGAATGATACAAACCGACGAGTTCTAGTTATATTTTACTCTTGAGGGACCGCACATGTCACTGTGAATCATGGCAAATGGACGAAATGGTCGAGTGTGTTTGGAGAGTCGACAAAATTTCATATTGAAGGACTTAGAACTTTTATTAATTAACAATGAGAAAAATAACTTCTCAAGATACAAGAAATTTGGATGACCAAGGTGATAGTGCCATAACATGACTTCACTATATTTATTAACATGAGAATTTAAGGCTAATTGACTTTGGGAAGAAACACAAATTACATTCTGAGCATGTCGTGGTGGTGGAGAATCATCTGTAAGGAGATAGAGTCCTGAACACATCCTAGCACTGCCAATCTTTCTCCCCGAATCCGAATCCTGAATTACACAACAGTTAGAAATAAATTTACCAACACAATTCATATCACGGGTCAATTTATTGATTGAGAGTAAGTTGCAATTTAGAATCGGAACATGAAGAACTAAATTTAGTGTCAACTCCTTCGAAATTTTGATTCGGCCAGTTCCTACAACTTTGGAATGGGAACCATCAGCAATTCGGACAGTGTAGTCCTTATGGCACTGATTGTATTCATAAAAAATAGTGGTATGTCCCGTCATCTGATCCGATGCCCCAGAGACACGATCCATTGTCTTGAGTGTCTTTATTGGTTGTTGTGCTTTTGAAAAAGTTACCTTTTTGTGCTAACATGCCTGATCCAAAGAGTGAAGTGCTGGACTGATGAATGGAACTTTGGTTAAACAGCTTCTGCAGTGCTTCAAGTTGTTCTTTGGTGAAAGGACTCGCATCAGTTGGTGGGTTGTTGATATTGTTGTTATCTGATGTGGCAGCAACATTTACATGTCCTCCTTTTCA
Organism: Haberlea rhodopensis; assembly: GCA_907163345.1. NCBI lineage: Eukaryota > Viridiplantae > Streptophyta > Magnoliopsida > Lamiales > Gesneriaceae > Haberlea > Haberlea rhodopensis. The sequence goes on from CAJQUN010000335.1 coordinate 532,197, forward strand.
TTAGTTGATTGAGATGGCTTCCAATCAGCGGGTTTGCCATGAAGTTTCCAGCAAGTTTCTCTGGTATGTCCTGGTCTATGACAGTAATCGCACACGGGTCTTCCTTTTTCTGTCGAATGTCATAGTTGTGATTTGAAGGACCTCGGTAGCAAGGGCAAATCCTTCCACAGTTGATGCAGAGTTCTGGGGTCCCATCATGACTTTCTTTCTGCTCTCATCCCGTCTCACTTTTGAGAATGCTTCTCGGAGGTTTGGGAGAGGCTTGGTCCCCGTTACTCTCCCTCTTACTTCATCCAAATTTTTATTCAAGCCGAGGAGGTATTTGAATGTTCGTTTTTGTTCTAGAGTTTTTCTATAAAGAGCAGTGTCTTCAGAGTATTTCCAAGAGTGAACTTCAAACATGTCAAGGTGTTGCCAGCGAAGAGAGAGGGTGTTGAAGTATTGGGTTAATGTGAGATCTCCTTCGCGAAGATCGTGAAGAATATCTTCAATCTCGAATAGTTCTGAGGTATTTTAAGAACTAAAATACGTCTCCTTTCATTGTGTCCCAGATTTCCTTTATTGTTCCATATAGGAGAGAATTTTCTCCTATCTTGTTGGTCATTGAATTTATCAACCACGACATCACCATGTGGTTCTCAACTTTCCATTTACGAAATTTAGGGTCATTTTTTTCTGGTATAGTGACTTCACCCGTGAGGTATTCATCTCGGCCCTTTCCGCAGATGAACATCATAATAGACGGCGACCATTGCAGGTAGTTGTGTCCGTTGAGTTTGTGACTGGTCACGAGAATAGATATGCCTTTAGCTCCTCCTTGAATTCCTCCGATATGGCTTGTTTCTGATGCCATTTCAGAACTTGAGGTATCCTTGGATTGTCTCTCGGTAGTCATGCTGTATTTGGTCATGAAATGAAATGAAAGGTGGAAGTCTCTGATGCCATGTAAATTAAAGAGAGATAATTGAGATAAACATCTCTTTTCTTCATCTTTGTGATTGAGGAGTAAATCAATAAAAAGAAGATGGCAGCAAACATTAAAGCCCTAAACTAAGTACCGAATAAGATTTAAAGGAGGAAAATCCTCCACTAAACTTGGAAAGCAAAATTCTATGGGATTTGGTTATTTAAACCAAATTTTCCTTATTGCTATAATCTTTAACTTTAACACGATTTCAACATATTAAAAAATCTATGTAATTTTATTTTGGGTTTCAAACCATCCTACAATTTCCTGTACCAAGAAACAAAAATTTTCAATTTCATGATTTTTGACCCAGAATGCCTTCAATGATAACTTTATGTACTTATATTTTTTGAAAAACTGACCCAGCATATTTCTAAAATAACTAGATAAGTATAAATTACAAAATCATTTCATATAAATAAATTTAAATTTTTATATTAACATAAATTAATGAGCAGTTTGAAAAAAACTATTATATAATGTTGAAACAAATTCAATTTAGAATTTTTAAAACAAGATAAATTATTGTAAAAATTTAGTTTATCAATATACAACCAGTCAAGATAGGGAAGAGAAGTCACTAAGTCAGAGAAAGGAGGCTTACCCAATGTAGCTTTTCCAAGTTGGCCACTGATTAGCTCACTGTTACGAATGCAAACGAACCCATCTTTTGGGCACATTGTCGCGGCAGATTTTTGGCAATTTTTTTCTGCAACAGTCAAATTTACGTACACTCTCATTTTTGAATGTGGACGCAACAGTATACTGAATAATTGTTTGCCAGTCCAAAGCTCCAACGGCTGTGATAGAAAGTACTCCTTAGATAACTCATCATGTATAAAATAAAATAAATTCAACATCAGCAAGAAAAATAAAAAAAATTAAACATCATGCAAGAAAAATAAGCTCATCAACAAGCAAACACGTTTCACAATAAATGGTAGAACGATGTTGAGCATTTTGTGCTCGGAGGAAAATTTATCCCATCAACCACCACCACATTTCACTATAAATGACAAAATAAAGTTCAGCATATTAATGCAAACTAAAGAATTGAATTGGATAATTTTTCTAAATGTTTCCTACTCCTAATGCAAGCTGCGTGAATAAATAGAGGAAAAATCAAATTTAAATAAGCAGTAGCTCATAGTCACTTCCCGCTTGCGTTGACTATAGCCAAGACTTTTTAAAAATATAAACTACCAATATTCCTAATAATCAAGTGTGCAAATCTGTTCTCCTTAAAACAAGAATTAAAATATCCCGAAAAGAATAGAAAAGTACTGAATCAGATCAGAAAAGGACTGCTGGACATATATGCTTTTGTTTTCAGAATCTATACCATTTAGATAATTTTATCTGACTATTAGAATTTATCATTTAGATAATTTATCTGACTATTAAACATTTATTTCCAGCTATTTTTGGCAGGCTTTATTCTCGGTGTTAGGTGCGGTTAGTTAAGAGGTTGATTCCCTGCTCTCGTTTTACCCTTCAATTGTATATAATCTAGCAATTCTCCCTAAGAAAATAAGATCAACTGGTTCACTTTCTTTCATAGTATCTCAGCCATAGTTTTATAATTTCCATGAACTAGACACTATTATGTTTAACTTGCAACTTTATTTGCAAAGATAACTAGTATGGATCTTCAATCGTCTTTGTTGTCACTCCTTACTTTTGTAGAATCGTGCCAGACACAACAAGATCATACACTATCAGATGTTCATTTCACATGAAACATAAGGAATTCAAATCGAGGGTACAAATTTGATTACTAATTGACCATGACATCCGGGATTTGATGACTTCATCATTAGGTTGGGTCTTGTGGACTTACCGCTCGTAAGTCGAAAATTCACTTGGTATCGAGCTGATGGCTCTTGTGTCAGCAGATTGGATAGATATCTTTGTCTCCTAATTGGGTTGAAAAATGGCCGAACTAATTCAATGTGGTATGCAACGGAGTTTGTCGGATCAATGTGCCATTGTGATGAAAAATCATTCTGAGGACTAGGGCCCTAACCGTTCAGACTGATCGACTCGTGGGAGCATCACCCAGATTTTAAAACTTTTGTCAAAAGAATATTGGGTGATTTGAGAATTCAAAGTTGGGGGGGTTTCATTTTGAAGGAAAAACTTAAAATGATGAAGAATAAGCTAAGAAGTTGGAATAATGAGGTTTTTGGCAATGTGGATGTCAGAATTGAAGAAACTAGAGGCAGAATTCAGAATTGGGATGCGATTGCATATCAAAGAGAATTGGATTCTTCGGAAGTGGATTTAAGAAGGAACGAGATGGTGAATCTCTTAGGTCAAATCATGACGAAGGACTTGCTGCTATTCCAGAAATCTAGACGCAAGTGGATTCAAGAAGTAGATGTGAATTCTAGCTTCTTCCATAGATGAGTGAATAGGAGGAAAAGAAATGAATTGGTGGCAATTGAGATCGAAGGACAATGGGTTGATAAAGTGAAGGAGCTGAAGATTGGAATCCAAAGATAGTTACAACAATTGTCTGACTTGGATAATTGTTTTCTGACAGCAGAATTTGAAGATGATGAAGTCAGAAAGGCGGTGTGGAGTTGCGACAGTTCAAAAAGTCCTGGTCCTGATGGCTTCAACTTCAGGTTTATCAAAGAGTTTTGGCACATCATCAAAGAAGACTTTTCGAGGTTCTTGTTTGATTTCAATAGGAATGGTAAAATCGTTAAGGGTCGTTTTGGTGCCTAAAATGGATAACCTGGTTAAGATTGGAGAGTATAGACCGATTAATAGGTTGCGTTTATAAAGTTCTGACAAAGCTACTGGCGAATAGGTTGAGCAGAGCTCTGGATGAGTTGTTAGACGAGTGGAAGAACAAGGGGAAAAGATTAATCTTCAAGGTGGATTTTGAGAAGGCTTATGACCCAGTTAACTGATGGTTTCTTGATGAGGTTAAGAGTCTTATGAATTTTGCGGACAAATAGAGGGCTTGTGCGAAGGCTTCAGTGCTTTTTTTTCTTTTTTTTTTATCAGACAAATAATTTTATTAGAAAGAGTAAGAGCCAAAAAAAAAAAAACTAGAAAATAAAACCTAATTAAGCAAACAAAACAAAGGTTCCCTAATCCAATCTGTTAGAGAATAAGAAAATTGTCTCAAATTTTTAATCCAAAACCAACTCCGGAATCTTATAAGTTCCAAAGGGATCCACTATCACCTGTTTTTTTTTCTTATAGTTGTAGAGGCTTTATCTAAAATGATTTACAAGGCAGTGGAGAATAATCTATGGTCGGTGTGCAAAGTGGGCAGGAATCACATACAGATCTCTCACCTTCAATACACAGATGATACCATACTGATTGGTGATGCGTCGCTAGAAAATGCGAAAACTTTCGAAGGCATTCTGCGGATTTTTGAATTAATCTCGGGTCTGTAGATTAACTTTAACAAAAGTAGTCTGATTGGCATCAACGTGAATCAGCACCATTCGGAGTTCTAGGCAGGGATTTTGAATTGTAAAATGGGGGTTCTGCTTTTAAGTACTTGGGAATCCCATTGAATCCGAGAGAGAGTAAGACGTGGGATCCGATATTGGAGAATTCCGCAAACGATTGGCTTCTTGGGAGGATAAGAGCCTGTCTTTTGGGGGACGTATGTTTTTACTAAACGTTGTGTTGTCTTCGCTATCGGTTTACTTTTTCACCCTTTTCCGTGCCCCAAAATCTACCATTGCTAAACTCAGATCTCTTCAATCTGCTTTCTTATGGGGGGGGGGGGGTGAGAGGCACCGGAAAGTAACCTGGTTAAATTGGACGGAAGTTTGCAAATCTAAATCTATTGGGGGCCGGGGGTTCGTATTTGGATTATTTTAATAAGGCTTTTCTAGGGAAATGGGGGTGGGATATCATCAGGGGCAATCCACGAGAGCTTATGTCAGGGAGAGGGGGTGCTAGGGGCTCGCAGTCGTTGTGGTGGAAAGATATTGCTAAAAAACACATTTAATGATCTTTCTTTGTGGTTTAGGGAGGGGTTGGTTCGAAAGACGGGGAATGGGCTTGGGACTAAATTTTGGAGGGATGTTTGGGACGGCGAGGAAAGTCTAGAAATTAAGTTCCCTAGATTGCCTGTGATTGTGAGGGATAGAGATATCTTAGTAAGGCATATGGGGATTGGGTTGAGGGCCTATGGGTGTGGAAATGGGATTGGAGAAGGGACTTGTTCGAATGGGAAAAGGATGTTTTTCTTTTGTTACTAACTTTCATTGACATGATAGCTTTAGAGCAAGGAAAGGAAGATAGATGGGAATGGCGACTTGAAGATAACAAATGCTACTCGGTTAGATCGGCTTATGAAACATTCATTGAAGAAGATGCTCTAGATGAAGATTTTTTGACAGCTTATGATTCTATTTGGAAGACTTTGGCCCCTAACAAGATGGGAGTTTTCGTATGGGGATGATTAAAGACTGAATCCCGTCAAAGTAGAATTTACGTAGACGGAACATTAGAGTGGACCTATTTCGGATTTTTGCGGCTTGTGTCAAGCAGAGGAGGAATCGGCTGCTCACATATTGTTCTATTGCACAAAATCTTATGCTTTATGGATGAAAAGTTATAAGTAGTTAGAGATTAATCAAGTACTTCACTGCGATCCGGTTACTCACTTATCGCGTGCAGAGCAGAGGGCGGAAGGGTTGGATGACTATAGGTACCTCTGGTACTCTTTCTATATAATTTTATTTTTCCGACCAAAAAAAACAAACAAACATTCAATTGGCTTATAGTCTGAATGCAAAAATTTGTTTGAAGTGGTCTCAATTAATTCACATGTTTCTTCGAGGAAAAGGCAAACGGAGTCATGTACTTGGAAATGGGCATAAAAAAAGATCTAAAATATGCCACATGGAATGAGGACGACTCCATGGTGATGTCATGGTCGTGGAATTCCAATGTCGCCTTAAATAAGCTGCATTTTTAAACTCTGCAAAGGAGAATTGGGATGCTATCAAAATCAGATGTTCCAAAGTTCTTTATACTACGCAACTTTATGAGATCAAGACAAAATGTCAGGGATCTCAGCCAAACATCCTCTGAAACAACAAAGACAAACTTTGGCTACACCATTTTCGTCTTGGTCACCATCCTTTGGTGTTGTTAAATAATATTTCCCTTATTGTTTAAAGAATTAATTACTGAAGATTTTCATTGCCATGTTGGTGATCTAGCAAAGCATAAGCGACCTACATTATAACAAGTAATAAAAGAAGTTATATTCTTTTTTACATTAGACCGAGTGGCGTAAGGTCCCTCAACGGTCCCTTCGATATCTGAAGTCCAATGGTTTGTTTCTTTAAGTGATGATTGTACTCAGTGTTACTTGGTTATATAACTTTTTTAAAAAAAGTCATATGCAGCCACTACTTTGTTAAGTCGTACAATATCATTATTAAGAATCCATGGGCTTCCAACTCAAAATCAATTGGTAATGAATTGAGTAACACATGTATCGTATAAAAAACTAACATAGCTTGTAAATTCCCAATGTGGTACAACTCTCAACACGCCCCTTACATCTGACATTATATCCGTCAAACACGTGAATTGATAAAGCCGGTGATGATGAACATGCGGGCGGAATAACCAATCACATTACAAATCTGGTTCTGATACCATATTAAGAATACATTATGTTCCAACTCAAAATAAATTGGTAATGGGTGTAGTAACATATGTATCTTATAAAGAACTAACATAGTTTGTAACTTCAATATAGTAAAATCCAATTTAGCATCACTAAATAAGATTATGTTCTGATAATGCATAAAATTATGTGATCACTTGTTGTAATCATCTTTTATAAAAAAAAAAATATATGAGTCTTCTTATGTCAATACACCGCAATAAAATGGATGGCAAAACGAAAGAATGATCATCTTCTAGGTGCAGTATCAGCCAACCTATTTCAAAAGGCATTAAAAAAGCCATAAACAGAATCATGAAGAATTATTATATTTAGAGGTCGCTCTTGAACAAATTCCAAGGATGAAGACAAGCAATGAGAATAAACAAACCGTTTTAAGACAAAAATTCACGGAACAAACAATTAGAAAAAAAAACGTTGAGCAGAAGTGTTGCAAGTATAACGAATAATGAAAAATGAACAAGAAAGTAAAACAAGCAGGAAGGTCAAATAAAAAGACAAGAAAAGAAATGGTAAACGAGTTCCCATAAGCAAAATAGTTTAAGACCAATGATCTACTGATTAGAAGCATAATAATGAACAAGCTACACAAACAAACCTTAAGTATTGCTGGAGTCGGCAAATCAATAGGGTCCATAGCATCACCCATATATGAACACATAAGCGAAAAGGAAGCACGATCGTAAAAGGTGTCTTTCCTTGTTATAAGATATGATGATGTTAAAAAATCTTGTGTTGAAGCTACCAAGATTTCTCCATTCTTTGGAGTGCATAAATTATTTTGCACCTACAACAATATGAGCACTCAAAAATAGAGCCAACACTATGTCAAAGAATAAAGGTGCAAAAAACATTCCTTGCCAAAATTTTGTCAGGCATACTTGTGGGCAGCTATTTGCCAACCAGCAATGCGATGAAAAAAGCAACGTTCAAAGGTCCCTAGGTTGAAAAGAGATGTAATTTGGACAATACCATAGAGCTTTCTCGAGATGTGTTACGTTGTTATGACTATGGCACCAGAAAGGTGATAGTTTATCAATGTTCTGACACAAAAGCACTAATAACTTACGAAATTATGGATGTGACAAAACTAGGAAGTGTACTATTCTTTAGGCAATATAGAGAACATATGAATTATATTTTTGCATAGGTCATTATTCTTTTGTGAACATCTAGAATGATGCTAATATCATTTTTTTAACAAACCTCATTTACAATCAAACATCAAGCATCAGCAGTTAGAATTGACACATCTGTTATCCTTAAATCCTTCCATCACCCATCAAAGCTTCCTATCAAGATCAGAAGGGTTCCTCCATCACAGTAGAAATGTAACTGCGACCATTAATGTCAAGTGCTGAATTGTTACGGGCTCTATTGTTATTATTGGCGTGGTACGTCAAAGTTAGGCCCAACATCTCAAGCCCATGGAAGAGTCTAGAAGAGATGGAGGGGAGGGAAATAAAATGTGGGTTGTGGGTAGTTTGTTGCGTTCATTCTGTTAAAATGAGTTGTTACTAGCAAGGTGATAGGGAATTACAAAGTTCATCTCTGGGTTTTGTTTCTCTCTTTTGCATTCAATCAATACGATACATATATCTCGAAATTATTACCTTGTGTTCTATAATTTGTTCGATTAACCTCAGGTGATCCTATCATTTGGTCCGACCTACCGGATAACCTGAGCAACGTAAGATGACATCCACACGATGGGAAGCTAGGCTTGAAGCTCTGGAAAACATCGATACAATTTATGAAAAGTTTCAAGAGTCCGGCACTTCTATCAACAAGTGGCACGACCGAATGAAATTCCTCATTGATCAATATACAGCAGAAAAACTTACAGGTTTCAGATCTGCTGCAGCTAAAAGTGAAGAGGAGGAAAGCCATCAGGACACACATACAGCGATTGATATTCAAATAGTTGGGGAGGAGCTAGAGAATCAATCGGGACAAACCGTCCGAAAATCCGAAATGCTCAAAAGTCGAAGGAGTTGAGTGCCATGGTCTCGAGCAACTCATGGATGAGCTCTCGAGTGCAAAGTTACATATCAATGGGAAGTCAAAACCAAGGGACTTATCGATGAATCCACCACCTAAATCAGAACTGATGCGGAAAATTAGTTTAAAAAATGATGTTTTGAGTCGAAACAAGCTGGATCTCGGAGCCAATAGTGCACGGAATACTGAGGTCGAAGAAGAAGGTGCAAAATTTGTCAAACTCGGGTTGAATGAGGAAAAGCATGTTCTACGTCGATGGAATACCCAAGGGGGAGATGGAAGAGAGGCGATCAGTTGGTTGCTAAGGGTTGAGCATCGATTGAATAATCACGCTGCTTCTTACCTTGGGTTAGTAGAGTTGGGGGGAGGGAGGCCCAAGCTAGGATTTCAGACCATTGGAATTGTGGCCTGGGCTGCTTAAAAAATGGTTCTCACCAAGAATTATTTGGGCTTCGGCTTTTATTGGGCCCAAACTGGACTTCATGCCACTCGGCGTCAAACCCCAACAATGGGGCAGGGGGAGAACTTGGCAGCTGTAGGTGCGCTGGGATTCATTGACGGCTGGTGGCCAGTGCTGCGGCCGGTGGCGGCGGTGGTGGTGGCGGCGCCATGGGAGGAATCGTTTCGAAGACCACTGCGTGGTTGATGGAGTTGTTGTTTCATATTGCAAATTGATGTTGGGGAAACTATATCGGACAAAGCTCAATTTAATAAACTGGAATGTTTCAACATGCTTCCTGGGAGAAGCTCTTTGGTATGTGATATTAGAGACGGCAGCCATAAATATGTTCCTAAATTTTTAGAAAGAAATTGGGGCAGATCATTGACGAAAAGAATATAATGGGAACATTGTTAGGAGATGAGGGTCGAATCATATTGATTGGACTATGTTATGGATTGTGGATTGAATTAGGAGTTGGGTTGGAAACCCAGAAAATTCCTACTATATTTTGGGGTTTTATGAAAGTTGGTGGGATGTTTCTTGGAGAGGAAAACGAGGTCATGAATTCAAACATGCATGTTGGCTTAAAACAAATGAAATTGTTCATACTGCTGGGAACGTTGTTCCATTGGGTGCCTCGGACAAAAACTGCAGCTTGGTTTCTGATTATATGTCCAAGTATGGGATTGATGGTCCCTATCGTATCATACTCCATCTTAGTGGCGAATTTAAAGTACTATGGATGTTGGAATTTAACAAAAAGGTCAGCGTATTCACGATGATAAAAGCGGAAGTTTCAGAGTGTTATCTTGAATTCAAGTATTTTGGTAATGGGAATTGCCTCCTTGAATTTGAGATAATTGTCTTTGATGTGGGTTGGAAGGATATAACATTCATAGATGATCAAATTCAAGATTCAGCTTTGAGGACAAGGCTGATATTCAAGAAGGCGGTATTGTTACGGGCTCTACTGTTATTATGACATGTATGTTAAAGTTAGGCCCAAGATCTCAAGCCCATGGAAGAGTCTAGAAGAGATGGGGAGGAGGGAAATAAAATGTGGGATGTGAGTAGTTTGTCGAGTTGTTACTAGCAAGGTACTAGGGAATTACAGAGTACATATCTGGGTTTTGTTTCTTTCTTTTGCATTCAATCAATACAATACATATATTTTCGATTAAGCTCAGGTGATCTTATCAAGAATTAAAACCAGTAAGAGTCTTGACTTGATGGCCTCAATAAAATAGCTTCCATTGGGATAAAAAAAAGATTTATAATGTTATGCAATATGATTACGACATCATGGAAACAGCAATAAGAGATGGTAATTCCGATGATTCAAAGATACTTCTACACTAAACAATAGTTCTTATGACTTCAAGACATAAAAAAGCCTGATGTGGCAGATTATGAGCAAGAGTGGACAAGATATCTAACCAAGCTAAGCTAATGTAAAATCAATCAGCACTTACCCCCATCAGTGTAAGAGCCTCGGTTCGGGCTTCTTCTGTTTGTGGTACATGCATATTCATCTCATCACCATCAAAATCAGCGTTGTAGGGGTTACAAACTGACTCATTGAACCTCAAGGTGCGCCAGGGCATTACTTTTGCCTACAAACAAGAATAAGACAATGTAAATGAAGACATCTAATGTGATTTCAACATTTGAGTTCAATAACAGTAGGTACCCTATGGCACATAATTGACATTCGATGCAAACTTGGCTGCCTGTTAAATAAAATAATATCTCCATCCTCAAGATGGCGATGAACAATGTAACCATACTTCAACTCATCTGCATGGCGCTTTCTGGAAGAAAACATTAAGGATCTGCAAGACAACAAATATGTTCATTGAGAATCACTTTCACCTTGCAACAATCATACAACATTCTAAGCCAATTATTTAATATAAATGCATGAGATCCGCTAGCAATAACCAGAAAAAGTAGGGCAGGAAGATGATCCTGAAAGCGAAAAAGAAGATGGAGCGAGGTCAGTGGAGAATGCTTGTGGAAGACATGCTATTGGATGATCAGTAGTCGCAACAAGCATTGACATTAGCAAAAGGGGAACCTAAGCCGAATAAGCCACATGACGAACATGTGAAGGCACCGAATCCCATCAACATCATTTCAAAATCAAACGAATGAAAGGCACCATATGAAGGAACCAAACTTAGTGGGAAATGGAGAGAAGAGACAGAGATACAAAGGTTGATGGAAAAGGGCGAGAGGAGATAGAAGGAGGCGCCGATGTTCTTTTATGAAGATAGTGAGCTTTAACATTAGGGGGTTGGGGCAAAAGAAGAGTTTGGTTTGTGGCTCAGCAGGAGGGCTTTTACGCATCTGGAGAAATGAAAATTTTATAATACAAAAGTTGTTGGGGGAGGAAGGGATTCTTGGGGTTGAAAGGTTTTGGGCGAAAGATAAATTGAAATGCAGTATTGTAAATGTTTATTCACCAACTGAGTTTGGTTTGAAGAAGGAACTTTGGGGAACTCTAATGCTTAAACTCATAAGTATAAGGGATGAAAGATGGTTCATCTGAGGGGACTTTAATGCGATTAGACGAATATCGGAAGGAAAAGGCACAAACTCAGGTTATAACGATCGGGAAATCGATGAGTTTGTTGGGTTCGTAAACTAGACAAGGCTTATTGACTTACCGTTGGTAGGGCGAAGATATACGTGATATCGCCTAGACGGGTCATGTGTGAGTTGATTGATAGATTTATGATCTCTCCCACGTGGTTAAAAGAGTGGCCACGTGCAACACTATGGGGATAATTGTGAATGAAGCGAACATTATCAGACCATTGTGCGATAATGCTCAAAACACAGATAGATGATTGGGGACCGAAACCTTTTAGGGTCATTGACTCTTGGCTACCGCACTCAGATTTCAATGATTTCATTGTAAAAGAATGGGAGAGCCTCAATCTCCAGGGCTGGGGTGGGTTTGTTTTGAACCAAAAACTAAATATGCTAAATCAAGGTTGAAGAGGTGGATTAAGGAAATTTTGGGAAGGCGGATGAGAACATTGCGGAAACAAAAGTGAGAATACATGTGGGACGAAATTGCCGAACAAAGAGAATTGTCCATTGGGCAGGCCAACCTACGTAGAGAAGAGGAGATTAAGTTACAATAACAGATTCAGATGAGGAGACTGACCGGAGTACTGAACTGCAGAGTTGGAGATTTGTCGTTCAAATACCTAAGGATCCCGATTGGGTTGAAACTCAGATGTATTCAAAATATCTTTTCTTCGGGGGTGGGGAAAGTAGCCGGAAAGTGGTCTGGGTTAAGTGGGCAGATGTGTGCAAATTAAAGGACAATGGTGGTCTTGGGGTGAGGAATCTGGACTTTTTAACAAAGCTCTTTTGGGTTACTGAGGTTGGAAGATCATCAGACGGTCAAATAAATAATGGATTCAGGTACTTCGCTCAAAATACGGGAATCTGGGATGTGGGTCATTATTTTTAGGGGGCAGAGGGAGAGGAGCTGGCACTAATCATGGTGGAGAGATATTCAAAAATGGGTTTTTCATGATTCATCAGGGTGGTTTCGAGGGGGGTGCGCAGAATAGTGGGGAATGGTAATAACACTAAATTCTGGAATGATTTGTGGGTATGGAGGAGAGCTTGGAATGCAAGTTCCCTAGATTAACTTCTATAGCTAGAGATAGAGACATTCTAGTGAGCAGGATGGATGAGTGGATTGAGGGTATTTGGTCGTGGAGGTGGGATTGGAGGAGGGAGCTGCTTGAGTGGGAGTTAGAACTTTTTTCTTCTTTACTGACTATTATTTGCAGGATACCTTTTAGCTCAGGACAAGAAAGATGCGTGGGAATGGAAACACGAGGACACTTGTAGTGGCCCAATTTTAAATAAAATTATTAATGTTATAAAATAAAAAAAAGAAATAGTAATAATTATATATTAAGAAGAGCCGAGGGGCAATGAATTTGGCCCAAATTTATTCTTCTTCAGCGACTTCGTCTTCCTCTCTTCTTCCCCCCAACTTTCGGTTTCTAAACCCTTAATTTTTGTCGTTTCAATTCCGTAATTTTTGTCGTTTCAATTCCGTAACCGTAAGAGCCATCCCACAACCCCTCTTATTTAGACCTCTGGAAAACGTAAAACAATGGAAAAGCTCAGAGGAGTTGAGTTGGTTTCGAGCGAGAGAAAAATATAGAGATTTCAAAAGTCTGGTATTAAACTTATCTTCCTCATTGCTTATAATTTTGATATGATTTATATTACTTGAAGTAGGTTGTGTTTATATGTTCCCATCCCTTTCTGTTAGATTCCTGCACCCATCTGTTGATTGCTTCAAATTATAGTTATGTTAGTTTAAAATTTTATCTTATCATAAAACATCTTTGTTCTACGGTCACTTTCTCTTTAAAAAAAATAATAATATTGTTTTTAAATTCATTATGGAGAATGGAGAACAATCCATTACTTGTATTTGGAAGAATCAGTGTAGTGTCTATAATTGTTTTTATTTCATTAATTTTTGATAAATAAATTTAATATGAGAAGTAACCATCCAAACCACCATAACTAAGAGGCGGTGGACACACTCCATTACCCATGTCATGAAATGCAAAGGGAATCTCAAGCCTCTCAATCTACTGTGAGTCTTGTGGTTTCTAAATGTCCAATTTTAACATACATCTGGGTGAAATCCTCATATTCCAAAAAAGTAAAGAGTTCCTAGGCAAGATGAATATTTTTAAAAAAATTCTTCCAATATTAGTATTTGGAGAAACAACACAGTTTTCTGTAATTATTTCTATAATTTATTTAAATATAAAATTGATATACTTTGTTTATTTGTTTGTGCAATTTTTCACTTAAACATTGATTATGTGGATAGCCAACGTGTAAATGATGATGAAAAACTACAAGTTAATTATTAAAGATTATATATAATTGAACTCTTAGATGGTATTAACAAATCGAATATTGCCCTGATGTATCGAAATGTGTAAGGAAATCCTTGATATCTTTGGAGATTTGTTGGAAAAGTTGGTAGTTTGAACAATTTAGGAAGCTTCGAGGTACGTGTAAAGGGAATGGAATTGCATTTTCCGCAAATTATTTTAAGTATATCCTGTTATTTATTTTTGAATATTTTGGAATAGTAAACATGCATGTACTTTTGGAAAATGATTTTTGATAGAAATGAGATTTTCTGAAAATAGATTTTTGAACAGCTTGTTATCGTGTGTGGAAAACTATTTTGAGATGACATGTTTGTTTTGATTCAGTGAACATGATTTGAGGTTGTGAACTGAGGACGTTCTTTGTTTCGTGTGTCTAGCTTGTGACGATGGTAAAAACACACTTTGAGCTTGTTGGCGACGAGAATAAATAAACGTACTTTGTTTTGCCCGAAGGCGGAGGGGGGTATAATATCTGTCGATACCCTTCCAGCGGGTATAGTCTAGAATGATATCATCGTGTCACCTCCTTATTTGCGTATGCAAGTGTTTCATTATAGCATGGCTATTGTATTGATATGATGTGGCTGTTATAGGATTCAGTTCGTTATTTGTTGGTTATATATGCAGTTATTTCCGTTATGATTCTGCTTTGTGAAAGTTAGCTCTGTTAACTGCTCAGATTAACCTATAACCTATATGTGAGTTATTTTGATATAAAAATGTATTATTTTTCGTCACATTATGGAAAAATGATGATTTTACTACTTTTGCCAAATATTTTATTGTGCTTACTACAAAATGTTGCGACTCACATTTACCTGTAATATGACATATTACAGATAGTGTCGAGGACATAGATGATATCGACGGAAAGCGTATTTAGAAGGATATTGAAATTTAATTATTACGGGAATGGAATTCTAATTGTTTTGAGTACTTTGATACATTATTATTCCGTTTTAGCTGGTGTTTGAGGATTTTATTTTTTATTCTAATTTGGGGATTATTGCTGATTTTAATGGTTGAGTTTAAGTTGAATTTAATTGTTAGTTGGATTTGAGTTTTAGTTTGATCACGGGAATATTAAGGGGAGGGCGGGCCGTCACAATACTAAATATTTCTTGGTTCGATCGGCTTACCACATTATTCAAGATGAGGAGGAACTTCAAGAGGGGGACCAACATGCAGCTTTTGGAACACTGCAGCCCCTAATAAGGTAGCAGCGTTTACTTGGAGGTTAATCAGAGACGGAGTACAAACTTATAAGAAGTTAAGGAATAGAAATATCAGAACAAGATCCGTTTCAGACTTGTGTGCAGCGTGTTAGTTTGTATAGGAAACAACAAATCAACTTTTCTTTACTTGCTCCAGTTATCAATCTCTTTGGATGGATGGATGGAATGTTATGCGCGACTTTGTATTCAAGGGCCAACCCATAACGCAGCAGTTAGTCCTCTTACTCAACATAGAGGTTTGTGGTGGCATCGTAAAGGAAGGAAAGGATGGGAGACAATTTGGCAAGCAGTAATTTGGACGATTTGGCTAGACAGAAATAGAATACTCTCCAGATATCCTGACCGTGATGAAAGTAACTTGCTGGAATATATCAAGTACAGAAGCTGGATTTGGATTAAGAGCAAGGGAAGACATAATCAATCTTTTATGATATCTAGATTGGTCTAGGGAACCGATTGTTTGCTTATTAGCTTATCGGTGAAAGGTGTATTTGGTACTAGGTTATTTTGTAACTATGTAACTTTTGGGGTACTCATTGTACATCCTTTTACGTATATTTTTTATCTGCTTGATCAAAAAAAAATCATAAGACAAAAAGCAAACACTTACATCTCTGTACCATCAAGCTGCCTAATAAACTTTGCACCGGGGTATTTGTTTGGTCCATTACGAACACATTGCCGCAATTTCTCTATATTATGATGTGAAACACGCTCAGGATAAGTTAGAATTCGGGCCATTAGGATAGGAATAGCAACCTGTCCACAAATTCAAGTAAAGTGTTAATGAAGGAACCTGGATTCATTCAGTAAAAGGTAGAAATCAAGACCTCATTAATTTTCAGGTTCGGGTCAGGAGAAATCACAGTCCTTCCAGTATATTCTACACGCTTCCCTGACAAATTCCCGCGGAACCTTCCTTGCTTCCCTTTAAGGCGCTGAACTAAACCACTCAATGGCTTGGCCATCGTCATGTACAATTGGAATTCCACGGACATCACTATTAATATACTGTGCTACCTCCATTTGCAGATCATCCCAACTAGTCTAGCACCACATTTTTGTGAACACCAAAGTTAAGATAGGGGTGTTATGTTTATGGTAGTTAGCAAGACAGAGAAAACTCAACTGCACCATGCATCCAAATACCAATTGGTAAACAAACAAAACTATTATAAACTGGAGTTTCAACACAAAGATCTCTTTGCATGTTTGATAATAATTAGTTACAGCTCTTCTCCTTAGAGACTAACAAAATGTGGAGGAATCAACTCAGCACTTTTAGTTCTGTTTCATACTGAAAAGCCTCAAGTGCTTGGGCACTTGTTTAAACTAAGGGCTCTGTCTTCTCTTAATGACAAATAAGGAAAACCTTTAAATTTTTGTCTTAATACATATCTGTTCTGCTTTATATAAGAAAGATCTGGCACACAGAAGTTAGGGCATTCCTAAATTTTACCAATATATTCACCTCTTATTCCTCATGCCTGAAGCAAATTTGAAGAACAATAACGTCCCACGTTAAACGAACAAAAAAAAAACAGCATATAAATACTAGAAATTGCCACCACAACTCCTTACAAACACTTAAACAAGGTAAATCGAGCTAGGTTTCAAGATTCATCAAAGAGAAGTGATTAAAGAGAATAATACCAAGTTTTTGTTGTAAAGGCTTGTTTCCTCAATTTCTTGCCGAAGACTAGCATTGGCTTGGATGATGCGATATAGTCTCTCTGTAGTGTCATTCTCATTGCTGCACCAACCATCAAAGAATTAGAAAAGTCTTCAGAATGATTTCTCTCAAAGGGAGGGTATAGACAGATTTAAGTCGAGCCATTGCAGGTTTCCTTGGCCTGGCTGAGTAACAATATTTGGGAAAGTCAGGAGTCGCTATTGATTCAATTGTACTACTTATTAAATCCTAATTCTGTAGACAAAAACCAGTGGATAACGAGGAAGCGTGAAGAAATGTTTCTCAGAACTTGGTGTGTACATTTTGTTGATTCTTTAAAAATCAGTAGATGGAAAGTAAAGAGCCGAAATTAATAAACAAGCAGCAGTAGATTGAACACATAATCATGAAAATGAAAAAGTAACAGACGACTGAACAACATATATTAATAGATGATCAACACAATGAAATAAACAATGGAGAGGGAATAATATTTATATTTTTTACTGATGAGAATACAACACATTACGCAACTCGTCGTCCAGTGAAAATGTTGTATGCAACATAAGAATTTCAGGCAGCGTGCTTACAAAAAGTAACTAAATAGGCCGCACAAGAGAAGGAAATTGATAAGGGTGGACAGAATAGTTTTCAGAGTATTAGATCATTAAACCCTACCAAATCATGAATTAAAGTCCAAAAGGTTAACTTCAACGTTGTGTAATCCAAATGCGCCATATATAACATCAAATTGTATATATAAGCCAAAATAAATTTTACACTCAAAATGTCTCATCATTCCAAATTCTGTTCATCATTCTTCTGTTACATGCACATGACTACCAGTGGATGATTTACATAATTAACTTACCAACCCAATACGCTTTATTATTAAATATTTACTAATTTCTATGCATGCATGAACAAAAACATACATATACATGTATATATGTATATATATTTGCATCATAGATATCATGCCTACTTAATAATAAATTTCTAAAATGCATAAGCATGTACAACCCTATGATTCCAATGACCTCTCTTTGGACCATTCTTCCTTACTACCCTAGACTTTCAGCAAAAAAGTATATTTGCATAAGAATGAAATCTGTCTACTGCATTAGTTCATCCCAAGTTGCTAGCAAATTTCAAGTTTCTAACAAGCTGACAATAAAAAATGCAATTTCAACTCCCTCATGATAACTAACCAATATAAAGAGTAAGAATCTAAGAACTGCAGAGAACAAAGAAAAAAGATAGTAGTGATGCAAGAGTGACCTCTGTGATCCACCATCTACAAAGACAGAAGGGCGTATAGAAATTGGTGGCACCAGAATATTGGTGATGATAAGATTCTCTGGCCTATCATTTAGATAAAGCAACTCACAATCCTGAAGACAACCAAAAGACAAGCATGAAACTAGAGAAACTGGAAAAAAAAAAAAATACAGAGGTAAGTTTATGATGATGCTGAACAAAGTTACGTGAAAAGTTCTTAAAGCTTGCTTCAGTGTTTCTCTGAATCAAGAGAATGAAAGAGTACCTCATCCAGCATATTTTTCAGTAGATGGCGGACTATTCTAGGATCAAGTGTAGAAGAAAAATTGATATTTCCCTTGAAATCCTTGGTATGGGAAAGAGCAGATTGACATTCATCCATGTAGCTGTCAACAACTTTCACACGATCAAGCTGGATTCTCAGAGGTGCCTTTTTAACCATGCCTAAAGTACAGAAATTGTTATGATTTGACCATCAAGTAAGTGATGACTAAGTCCACGAGAAAATAGAAGACGTAAACAGAGGGAATCCTCATTCTACAAGTGCAAATAACAGCAAGCAAAAAATAGAGAAGACATGGTTGCCTATCAATCCTAAGCATCCAATACAACAGCCACTACCAACAGAGCAAGAGGGGGGTTTTCCAAAGGTTCAAGGCTATTCATATGGCTAGTTTTTACACTTTACCAGATCATACTGTTTTTTACTCCACTCTCTTGTTGTTTCCCGGCAAATATGATACTCTTGGATGTCTAAATATTGTCATTTACCACTAACACATATTCAAAGGCATAGCCAGATATCATTCAATTTATAAATTCAATAGCATCATTATGCCGTTGATAGGGTGCCTGACCATTTATATGTCCACATCTGGAGCACTTCTGAGCCTTCTTACCCCCTGCCAGGGCATTGCACTTCTTTACCACTTGTTTCAGTACCGCATTCTTTTTCAACGGCTCTAGTTTTGGATTTCTCATTTTGCTTAGAAATTCTTGACGCTCTTTCTCCTCAAGAAGTATTCTGGAACATTTCTACGAACAGAGAAGGATGTTAAACAGATGATGAACTCTCAACCATCAGAATGAGTACATCGGACACAAATTAATCTCCAGGTTAAAAATTAATATTGATTAAAATGGAGGGTTGACAAAAATAACAATATGTAAAAACAGAAGTCTATGATTGAATCCAGATCTCAAAGTTTGACATCAAAAGAAAAAATATTTTGAGGTAATTTGTGAAAGATATAAAATTGCAAGCACAATGTTAAAGGATAACAAAATTATAAGTGTAGATATGTAGAATTGCTTCCAGAATGGCCTAGTGAGCCTGCTTTTACTGTTAGTATCAAAAATACAAGCATAAGTTAATATTTGCAGTTAAATTGTTGGGTAAAATAGGAAATCTATGGGTGTAAATTCACTAAGCAATAATGTAAAGAATCTCATCCTATGGTACTAAATCTTAGACAATAACTCTTTGCATTTTCCTTTTTCTCCTCATCATTCTAACCCTTTTCCTATCTTTGTTGATCTGGAACACAATACAACACCTTACAGTTTGACCCTATAATTTGAATTCGAAATGGTATGTGGGATGCCAGAAGGGTATATTCATTTGTCTGATGAGTTGTAACATACCCCTTGACATCCAAAATTAAGAATCTTATAATAAAGATTTTTAACTGTGTCCTCATATGCCTAGGTCATGCTAGCAAGTCTACACACAACACTCCACTCTCATCTTACCCAAGCACTATAACCTGCTAGAATTTTAGTTCTCAAGTAACTGAACTAGAAAAGGATAAATAGGATTTTCCTTTATGGCATATTAAATGGTTTGTTTTATCAAGCAAAGATATATATTAATAAAAATATGAGTACAAGTAGTACCCTAAGTTACATAATTGGAAATAATGGGAAAAAACTAAAGACAACTAGCACTATAACGCTAATAAGCAAACAACCGGTTCCCTAATCCAATCTAAAAAAGTAAAAGGTAAATTATTTCTACTGCTGCTCTTAATACATATCCAGCTTCTAAATTTTATCAAATACTAAAGATATTTTTCCTCGATGTCTGGCTCTATGAAGATTCTTTTGTTCCTGTCTAGCCAATCGTCCATGACACTGCTAGCCAAATAGTTAAACATTCCTTCCTTCCTTTTCGTTTCCACCACAATCCTATGTGTTGAATCAGATGGCATATTAAATGGTTAACATGCAATTCAACTAATATACTGTCATTTGTAACATTTGTCCTACCTTTTTTGGGCTACAAATTGTTAAACATATGAGAAACTGTGTAAACTTGGCAAAAGAAATTCTTGTGCACTCAATACAATGTTTGTGTATGTTTTGTAATGTTTTCATCTCGGCACATAAGTTCGAACGAGTATCTTAGGGTGATCTTGATTAATCTCCTTAACATAAGCATGCACAACTTCGAAATAAAAGTCATAGTGATTTTCTAGTGACCCATATTTCCTGAACGTAAAATTGATGATGAAATTGTAACTTATGATTGAGCAAACAAGGAAAATAGCATTAATTTGGTACCTTGCAAATACACTTCAGGATATCTACAACTGTACTTAAATATCCAACATTATACACCGGAAGAGCCAAAGCCAAGTACCCACAGTGCCCAGGACATTCCCGAAAATTCCCGTCGCAAGTTTTACAAGAGCCATTCCTGTTTGTGGGACCCTGAAACACAAGATGCTGAGTAAGAAAATTGTAACACATATTAATCCAGTATATATCATTGAAATCAGCATTAATTGCTTATTTTTTAGGTAATGAGGGGGGCAAATCTTTCCCCCCATAAGAAAAGGTTACCCTTGAATTTTCAGAATCAATGTTAAAACTTGTATAGTTTTAAAAAAATTTAACATGTGAGCTAGTTACCATCGCCTTGGCATTCATATATAGTATATAAAACTAACCAAATAAAGATAAATCAAAAGTTCAATCATCCAATCATCGTCAAAGTTGAATTTGTATCATTCTTTCCATTATCAAAATTTTGAAACAAAAATTTTGTTTGGAAGGCAACCCACTCAAGGACGGAAAAAGTGATTTTTGACAACTTTTTCAGCCTGTTTAGGAACAGAACGACCTATGCCATAAATTATTTTATAAGAAACTACATCGATTAGAATACTGTTGATCAGATAATGAGATGTAAATTTCTCTTATAATGAGAACATTTCAATATGACAAAGCAACTAGTTTATTTGATATACACTTCTAAAATATAGTGTACAATCTATCCAAAGCAAAAAAGAAAAAGAAAGTAAAAAGAATAAGGCTAACAAACATCTAGTACAACAGGAACAGAACGAAATGCTTACAAAGGAAGGAGTAGAACCATAAGTGAGCAATTAAAAGATTAGAAAGAAAATATCGCCCAAGTGCCAAGAAAGGAAACAACAACAAGAGGTTTTGTTGGAGATTGAGATAATATTATTCACTGATATTAGATTATGTTTAAATATTTAAATTGATAACAAGTATCCTTGATTAGCACAGATTAGGGGATGCTACGATTAGGAATCCCGAAATCATAGTTACTTTATTTCCTAGAATTCTCTCTTGTAAAGTGTACAAATAGTTGTAAAAATGATAACTGCAATTTTGCACTTCTATTTTATATGTTCTTGATTTGATTTTATGTTAGTTTCGAGCATATTTATGTGTTTGGTAGTAGTTGTGTGCGTTTTAAATATCAAAGAGTCCAAAGGTGCAAGGAAAAGCAAGAAAAATGGTGAAAAATCAGAAGAGCCATCCCAACGCCAATATCCGGGAAAATCGACTTCTGAACAATTCAGACAGGTGTCTAGGAGCCTATAAGAGAGACCCTAATGCCTGCCACTCTAGAAAAATGTTGAAAAACTGCGGGATGGCGCCTAGGCCCCGGTTTCGTAATCCACAAGGACCCTAATATGGCTAGGGCTTTTAAAAACTACTACTACATTTTTTAGCACTTTTGAGAGGGTTTTGGGAGAGCAATAGAGAGACTCGAGGCGGCACACAATGACAAAAGATTTGGATACGAAGATGAAGATGGCGGCATCCAGGGACGGAGAATCTTATTCCTCTTTATTTTCTTAATTCGCTTTCCTTGAATTTGATTATGTTTAAAAACATGCTATGCTCTTTTCTTATTTTTATCATTAACTAACTCTCTTTTCTAGAGAACTATGTAGCTTGACTTGAATTTATATTTTTGGTTGATTAACTAATATATTTTGATATTTCATTCGGTTTATTTGTGTTTTATGGATTTGATCGCATTCAATTAACTGATTAGTAATTGAATTATTATATTTATTTGAAATTTATCACTCGGGATAGAGGATTTTGAGAAAGATCGTAGGAAAATATATCGTGGATATACATAAACATATGAGGTGGATTACCAAGAGACTTTTGCACCTGTTGCCAAGATGAATGCAGTCAAAATTTTGATGTAATATTAATACCGTACGACTTGATTGATATTAATTATGTGAATATACGCTATGAATTAACTTGTAAGCTTCAAAATAAATAAATAGATGTTAAAATAGGACATTAATTTCGAGATACGATGGACCGTGCATTTACCATTCACCGCACCTTTGCCACTCCAAGGCATTTGGTTGGATGGTCTTTTATAAGTTATCTACGTGTGAAGGTGTTAGTAAAACACATTTCGCACATTTCACCTATTAAAGTGAGAAAGTGGATAAAAGAAAAAAGAAATCAAATTCGACTTCCTTCAACTTGTATATGAGTAATGGAAGAATCTGACAAGGAACCACTAATATGTATTATTTTTAGAAGGAAAGTGGCAATTGGTATAATCACACGAAAAACAATACAAAACAAACCCACGGCCTTAATCTCTAATCTATGTTTTATGTGTATATATCTTGTTTTCTAATATTGAGAGACACTGTCACTACCACACAAAACAAGGAAAAGTCCATTCCTATCTTTCGTTTCGACCTTGAAGCTTCGAATGGTAGGATTTTCCAAAGAACAGCAGATTTGTATTTCTTGTCTTTGCTAGGTTTTGGAATTAAGGTATTTTTATTAGATTTTTTGAGGTTATCAAGAGTTGTTGCAGAAATTCTTTCCCCTAAGTTTTGGAATTAGATCTGCAAGTTTACGTTCTGTTCTCGTTAAGTTTGAACTACAAAACCATAATTAGATCCACTAATTTTTAATTAAAGTAGTAAATTATTGTGAATTGAGAACTTTATGGAAACTTAAGTCTTGTTTCCTCTTTGTTCGTTAATTCTGAAATTTTAAATTACAGTCAAGTGAAATGAAATCTTGAAATGTAACCACTGTTCATTTTCTGTTAGGAGTGCTTTTAATGTGGGTTTCTTCAACTAATGGTGATTGTCTAGAGTATTACGTCTAAGCGCTTCTATAAGTTGGTGCTTGATTTTCTTTTAAAATTTAGGAGTCTTAAGCAGATACTGCGAATTAAAAACAAAATAGAGATGAAATTTGAATAAGATAGATCAGGGGTAAGCATTCCCTGTTTTGGTCGTGCATGGCTCATTATTTTTGTCCTAGATTGTTTGTACCAAACCCATAACTATTTCTCAAAATAACAAATATTATGTTAAATGGTTTCACTGCGATTTCTCGCATCATAATAGTTCATGTCAATTGTCCTATGTCAGCAAATAAAGTATGTTGTGATCAAGTAACATGCTACAAGTATTTGTACAATTTGATACATGATTTGTTATCATGTGAATTATGTGAGATTACATGGCTACGTTATTTTAGTTAAATTATGTGTCATTCATGGCATTTAGATTGGTATACTGGTGTATGAAAATAAATATTTTATTAACATGCATCATTTTTATATATACATTGATACAGACATACACGTCGAGCTATGATCTTTAGCTATTTTGCTATTATTGCTTATGAGATGATTCAGGGGTTAGAACAAGATACTATGTTTGGCATTATGTGGCCCATAAAGGCATAGCCATTCGCGGCCTCTATGATATGTCGAGACAGGACTAATAGTGAATCAAGGACCTATCTCAGGAGATCACTGTTCTTGATTAGTTGAGGCAATGGGACACTGAAAGTGGTTTGCCGACCTTTTTTTTTTTGAAAAGGCAAAACACAATATATTAAAAGAAGTAGCAGAGGTACTCAAATAGTTACAAAAAAGGCAGAAATAACAAAACAAAAAAAGCGTTTCTGCCCATCCTAAGCTTAATCACTACTAAGAAAGCTCACCTACTTTTGACTGAGCCTGAGATGCTCGAGCTAATTTGATATCGATTCGATTGATTCTGATATACCCATGCATGGGTGATTGTTCTGATATCGACACCACATGCATTGCACTGCATTTCATATATTATTTTATGCATACATGTTGTATTTATTTTGCTTGTTCCATAATGGACGTTTGCTCACCTACAAGGGAGTTGTTGTCTTTGTGCGTGGGCAATGGCAGGAAGCACAGGTGGACAATATCCCAAAGATGGTACTTCTAGTGGGAGCCACCCATTAGTTGTCAGTTTTTTGGTTTCCCAGTGTAGGTACATGTATATGTATACCAGAGGTGTGTCCCTGGGGATATGAGTTGTTGACATATTTATTCTGTTGCATTTACGTATGGGCATGCTTTTTTACTGTGATGTATGTAAATAAGATTTTATTATACTCATTACAGTATTACAGTCATAGTTATCATATGAACACTGAGAAAATGCCGACTTGATTCTACTTCTGATAAAGAATAGATCAGGCGCAAGACAAAGTCATTAGAATAGAATAAGAAAGTACCTCCAAAAACTTGCTTTCGACTCATTTTAAATGAGAATTTTTTAACTCGTTTTCCGTTGTATATAATTAACCCAAATCAAATTGTGTGTTAATAATGATTAGAAGTTAAAAGCCCCACATTTGATGTCTCTAGTCGCCAACTTTAACTGGAGCTTGGAACAATTTGATGTCGAGAATGCTTTCTTTCATGGCACCTTGGAGGAAAAAATTTACATAGAGATCCCCCAAAGATTCAAAGGGAATGCCAAAAATAATAAGGTGTGCAAGCAGAAAAACGCTCTATCTGGTCACAAGCAATCACCAAGGGAATTTTGGAAGATTTACTAAAGTAATGCTCCAAGATTCAAAGGGAATGCCAAAAATAATAAGGTATGCAAGCTGAAAAACGCTCTATATGGTCTCAAGCAATCATTACGGAACAGTTTGGAAGATTTACTAAAGTAATGCTCAAGTCAGGACACAAGCATAGCCATGGAGACCACACATGTCATAATAGTCTTAGTATATTTTGATGACATAATTATGACATGGATGAATCAAAAGAAAAACAATTTGTGAAAAGATGTTTAGAAAATGAATTTGAGATAAAGGAGCTTAGGAGATTGAAATATTCCCTAGGGATTGAAGTGGCATATTCGACAAAGGCATCCAAATGTCACATTTATTATAGAAAACAGGTATGCTATCTTACAACCAGCCCAAACACCGGTAGATATCAACCATAGGACTGGAGACTTAACTGAGGATCCCTTGGTTGATAAAGAAATATATCAAAGGCGGGTAGGGAAACTCACATATTTATCAGCATATGCAGTAAGTGTTGTAAACCATTTATGCATAATCCAAGGGAAGGTCATTCACAAGCAGTCTATGAGTGTTACATTATTTGAAAACAATCTCTACCAAGGGAATTATAGTCAAAAGGAATAATGGATTGAGTCTTGAAGGGTATAGTGATACTGACTATGCAGGATCACATATGGATAGAAGGTCTATGTCAAGGCATTGCACTTTCCTTGGAGGGAACCTTGACATGAAAGAGCGATAAACAAAATGCAGTCGCACATTCGAGCGTAGAAGCATAATTTAGGGAAATAGCCTTGGGTATATGTGAGCCACTATGAATCAAAATAATCCTCGGAAGAACCTATAAAGTTGTCATGTGACAATAAATCTGCTATCAATATTGCTCAAAATCCTATGCAAGATAACAGAACAAAAAATGCATAGGTATACAGGCATTTCATCAAGGAGAAGATTGATAGCATACTCATTTGTATGCCATAGGTACTGATGGACAATTGGATGATGTATTCACAAAAAGACTCAACCATGCAGCTTCTCAAGACATTATTTCCAAGCTGGGAATGAAAGATCCATGTTTACCAACTTGATGGGGATTGTTGGAGATTGAGATAATATAATTTAGTGATATTTTGATTTTAATTTAAAAATTAAATTGATAACATGTATCATTGATTAGCATAGATTAGGGGATTATACGAATAGGAATCCAAAAATAATAGTGATTTTATTTCCTAGAATTCTCCCTTGTAAAGTGTATAAATAGCTATACAAACTATCGAAAAATATATACCATATTTTTTTATCATTTCCTCTCACAAGTTCAACTAAAATGTCTGAACTTAAACGTTCAGAAAAAAGTTTCAAAATCAATCATCTAAGTTTCAAATGTCATGTGGGTCATAAGTCAAGAGAAAGAAAGTAGATCAACCGCCTAAACTTCAGATTTCATCTTGGACAAGATTTATATTTGGCAAACATTAAAGTAAAATAAGGAAATAAATCATAACATATACATCTCAACAACTGAACAATTTCACATGAAAAGGAATTGGAGAATTACCATGTGAGGATCTAACAAGCCATTGTCAATAGGCTTTTTATTAGAGTCGTAGTAGACGCTATGAATAACTTCAACTTCAGCAGCTTTTAATATTTCAGTATCAGATAATGTAGAAAACTGAATGCTTTCTCTGGAAAAAAATGACAAGTACCACTTGAGTAACTGAACAATCACAAACTCAGAGAAATTTCAAGAGTCTTTTTTTTAAGACAAGATTGTCATTCAAGTTTTAAATCCATAGACAATTCATTTGCCACCAATCGATCATAAATGAAAGAAGTGGATGATTAACTATTAATAGAATTGTCTGGTGCACATTAGACAAGGTAAATGCTTCAAATTTGTCACTATAGAGTTTATAGGACATTTCAAACCATGTGAACTGTCTGACCCTCAAAGTGTATGTGCCAACTATCAACTAGCAGCCATCTCAACATTTTATGCAGCGATTTATCAAATAACACGAAGGGGGTTCAAGTCACAATTGTTGAAGAAGACATCCTCACTGAAGCTAATAACTGGCATGGTAACAATGTCCACACTTCCACAATATTGGGGAAAAGATCGTTAATTCAGCAGCACTAGACACTAGGTCGTCGACAAAGAATAATTGAATAAAAAAAGCTAAACAGTTTTCAAGTTAATAGAATGCAAGAACATGATGTGCATACATTCTTCGAGTGCCAACATCTTCAATGTATGGTTGCTTGGTAAATTGAATTGTTGCTCTTTCCCTCATCATCTCTTCCTATAACCACCATAAATGAATTGAACAACAATGTAAAACACAAACATGCACACACATATGATATAAATGATGTAAATAATGAATTTTGGATCAAAGTCCCAAATTGTCGAGTATGAAACTAAGCGTTCTTCCTTTCTTCTTAGAAGATTAAAAAGCAAAGTTACAAAATTCAGAAATCTTCTCTAAAGGAATATAGCATTCCCCAAAAGGATCGGATTAGGAAGTTATTATGCAGATTTAGTTCAGTTATTTCCAAAGATAATCCTTATCAATAAGGATAAGATTAGGAAGTTATCTGCATATTTAGTTTAAAACTTATTTTCATCATTTTTTAGGACTTCTTATATTTAAGTAGGTGATTGGAATAAAATAAAACAGCTCGAATTTATACTCAACGACCTTAAAACCCAACGATTTGAGGTTCTCTCCAACCAGCCCCCGTCCCTGGATCCATAACTCGGGACCATAACATATCATAATATGTTCAAGGGGGTAATATTAAACTGGGACTTACTCATAAAAGGTACTGAAAGAAATTTCTATTTTCACCATTTCTGTCACATCCGATAAATTAACTCCATGTTCTCTGGTAAAACCAAGAGTGACGGGCGTAGTGAATTATACACGTACTAAGAACTCACATAAGACAAACCCACCTTTTGTTGCCTTCCCAGCAGCCTCTTTGCGTTTATCTTTGTCGAAACCCTGTCAAGAAAATATTATCAGAACAACCAAGAAAATCAACCCTAACTGGCTATAGAAAGACCAGGCGTAGAACGCAGTCCACTAGAGTAGCCTGCTCACCAAATTTTAGCAATTTTTCATAGGGTTATTGATAGGAGCCCACCAATGTTGGCAGATCAGGGCCAACGGCCATATTTCGTCGTCGTGGTCACGGTAGCCGTCGCGGAGGTTGTTGTTCCAATTTTATTGACATTTTACGAAACGATCACGGTGGTTTTTTTAATATAAAAGAATTCTTTTTTTTTATAATTTGGAAAATTGTTAAAAAAATATATGTAAAATATTTAAAAAAACATATTTTGAACAAAATAAGAAAAGTTATTGATAAATCTTATTTACACTTTACTAAAATTTTATACACAGTATATACTAAAACTTTGACAATCCTTTCCAAATTCATATATGATATTGATATATAAACATTTTACAATATGAACTTAGAAAAGTACATGTCGAAGTTATATCACCTCGGCTAATACCATGAGGAGTGACGTGAAGGACCAAAATCATCAGTGTACTATCTATCAGGATCCCGTTGAGAATTTTGATATCCGGCAAATGGTTGTGGATATAAATCAGTGTTACCTTGTCTTGGCGGATATTGATTGAATCGGGCATTTAAAAGGGAATTGATGTGGGGCAACGAATATGGATTTACTATTGTTTCATCACGACGATAGTAGTCACCAAATCCTTGTTGCCCAAAAGAACTGCTAGCCCCACTTGAAGATATGACTACCACTTGTTGCGTGCTCTTGATGGTCATAATATATGTTTCCAATTCCACTTGCACTAGGTGAAGAATGATCACGTCTGATACTAGAAATATCAGAATAACCAAAATCAGGTTGTTGATATCCAACGGCACCACGACCAAACTATTGAGAGCCTCAGTGATAACTTCTCGATCTATAATCATCCCCAAATCAAATTTGTTGTTTATCCCCCAAGCCAAGATTATTTCTTCTTCAACGCCCATATATGAATGCGAAAATCCAATAGAATATTCATTCTCCTCGGCACTTGAGAATCCTGACAAACTTGCTAAATAACGATGCTGCTCCTCTATCCCATGACGATACCCATGATTAGTGTCTTGCGAGGCATAATAATTTTCTTTCCATTGTGCCCATGTCATGCCAATATCATGATGATCATCTTGATGGGCTTGATCCTTGTCTTGGTGCTTTCCACCACTTTCTTGATTGTTCACATCATTGCTATATGGCATTGCCATCGTCACTATCATCACTATCACTTGATATAATTTCTTTGCCTTTTGATAATCTGAGGTTGTCCTCACTATTTTTCTTCTTAGAATGACTTTAACCAAAATTGTGGTCTTCGGGATTCGATGATCTAATGCTTTGATTTAACCATTCCAAGTCATCATCTTGCAATACAGGTGGTCATTATCTCTTGTTCATTCATTTAAAATATCATCATCTTTGAATATGTGATCGAGATCTATAGGGCTATAACAGTCATCATGTTCTTTATTATGTAGTAAATTTCGTACTCTTAGTCGCATATTGTAATGAAACGACGTTTTATTTTCTACAAGTAGGACAATTATTTGGAAAACAGCTGTGGAAAAGCACTCAAAATTGAATATAATCAACCAAGAGCTATCTTTTTTTTTTTTTTCAGAGAAAACATAATAAAATATAAATAAGTACCAGAGGTACTAAATAAAGTCATACAAATAACTTAAAAACAAAACCACACAGCCTATCCTTGAGCAGAACTACGCAGAGCTAATAAACAAATTCTAGGCTCATGTCTCCAGTCCCAAAACGAGGTCCCCAATGTATGAGTTCCTCTATTACTAATCCAAAACCATGATCTAAAAATGATTAATTCTAACAAATCTCCCTTGATATCATCAGCTCCACGGAAGATTAGATTATTGCGCAGCAGCCAAATGGTCCAAATGATTGCTTCCCAGATAGTCATCCACTCCTTCTGTCCCTTGGTATGCTTCCACAGTCCCATGTGTTGCAATAGCCTGTCCACCGGTTCCGCCGAACCAAGTGCTATCTTAAAAGGAGAAACTTTATCCCAAGGAACTAATCACGACATAAAAAGGATGAACATCACGCCCTGGGACCAGAACTGCACAAGCGCGTTTATACATAGGCATTTGTAACAACTACTTCATATTCATCCTTATTTTGTGAAAATGGTTAACCAAAGTTGGTATATGAAACTATTATAATCATTTATAAGATATTTCAAACATCCATTTTAAACTAACGTGGAATAGGGCAATTACAATCACACACATTCAAAATGTGACATCCCTGTTGTGGCCTGACTCATCGATCCACCACCATCGAAAATCTAGAGGTGGCTACTAAAAGTTGAAAAGGTGAATCGCATGCATGTAACACTTTGTCCCGCAGCTTCAAGAGATGGCTTCCACACACATAGCATTGTACCCCATATGTCACTTATTTCTCAATGTTACGATTGGAAACCGGCTCTCCTACAATTATTTCACACCTAGGGCCAGGAAACTGCACTAATGGTTACTATACCAATTACTTTGTATCCGACCTATGAAAATAGTTAACCCAAGTTGTTATGAAAGTCCTGTATAATCCCTTATAAACCATTTCAGCATTCAGTTCACACCAATGTGAGACATGAGTATTACAATAAAATTATGAAGTTATGAAATTATAAGATAATGTTGTCCCAACCGACAATAAGGATATTGTAAAAGCTCTTTTTTGTACCAAAAAAAATACCGATGGTGCATGATAAATAACATTGTTCAATGATAAGATGATTTGAAAAGGTCTAGTTCATTACCATCAAGAACAAAAAATAACCGAATAAAGGTTCAAATGACATGTCGAGATGAACACGGGTAAAAATATCATTAATGTAAAATAACAAAAACATGAACATGCATAAATACACCACAAGATAACCAACAAACTCACTTTATTTTATTTTGATACAACTCGAACAATTTCACCAGATTTTCACACTTGCATGATGTAAATGCACAGAATATTACACACTAACCTACAAATCCCCAAGAGTAAAAAGGCTTCCAAATTATTTTTTTGTATTAGAACAAAAATTGTCTCCAAGTACAAATTCGAAGCTTTCCGATAATAGAAAACTAGTTAAAATAGAATCATATACGTGCATCTATGTTTAAATTATCAAGCAAAGGAATCACACCTTATTCCTACTATACATAATAATCTCCCAACAGTCCACAGATGCAAAGAATTAGGACGATTCACTATCCCGCAGATATTAGAACTTATTTCCTTGCTTCATTCCTCCTCGCATCAAAATAATCATACAATAACTGACTCTTATTGCGAGCAGGTATAGGTACTATCACCAATTTTTTTTTTTAAACAGTTAAACAAAAAAGAAACAGAATCAAAGTGCATAAAAATCGAAAAATTCCCACAAAGACATATACAGAAACAACCATAATGTAGTCAAAAATAAAAACCAAATCTAAACCTTTTTCAGCAATAAAAAATCTCTGAACGAGACATAAAACAATAAATATCTGCAAATAATATAATAAAATACTGTAGTTAATCCAAAGGTAAGTAAAGATTAGGGTTTTTACCAGTAAGTTGAAGCAGGAAGTGTTGATTGAATTGGGGTTTTTGGAATAAATACCTAATTTGAATTCAGCTGCATTTTATTATTTTTTGTTTTGTACTTTTAATTCAAGCAGGTCAAATTTTGATTTGCTAAAGTAGCCAAGCCACTTGTAAATTACCGAGAACAACCCTACTTATAATACTATTAACATATCCATTGATATACCGAACATTAATATTTTGGTGGTAGATAATTTATATATAAAATAACAGTTATAGATTATATTAAAATTAACTTGTAGTTAAATTCTGAGATAATTTTTATTTCGATGAACTTATCAAAATATACTTTTTTCCAATAATAAACATTATATAAAATTGTGAATAGAGATAATTTTTTTTCCGAAATGGACCATGATACCAAAATTAATTAGTCTATGCGCATCAACTTTATAATATAGTAAGATACCGTTTGGTTTGAAGGATGTGATAAGTAATGTAAAGATTAATAATTATGAAATGATTGTAAAAATAATATGTGATAAGTTATATGGTGTGTGGTTTGAGGATAAAATTGTTGATTACGTTTATTATTTGGTATAATGCCAAAAATGCCCTTGTTATTATAATAATAATTTTATATTATTATATAAGAATAATTATTATTATTTAAATTTAATTATTATTATAGATTATTAATAATACATAAGAATAATAATAAAAGTATCATAAAAATAAGTAAATAAAAAAAATAATATATATATTATTTAAATTTAATTATTATTATATATATTAATAATACATAATAATAATAATAAAAGTATCATATTATAAAATTGTAATAATTAAAAATAAGTAAATAAAAAAAATAATATATATATATTATAATAATCATATAATAATCATCATCTTCTACTTAACTTAATACCTAATTGGCTCTGATACCATTCGAGACCTCCTATGAATTCATCAGTAACCTAGGACTTCTACAGAATATAAAAACCGTCAATCCTTGAACTATAACAGTACAAAAACACCCTAATCGACACACCTCGTCATAAGCGGGCAATAGTACAATAGTTCTTAAATGCCAGTTTTACTATTCCAACCTAGAATGATTTATTCATAAGATACATAAGGACCAATTCAAGGCATAAGTAAGTAAATGAGATTTAAGTTAACACAAATAAGTATTTAGCCTATCATAATTTTATGATAAAATAAAAATAAAGATAAAAGAATACTTACAGAAATGAAGAGCAGAATAACAGTAGTTGTAACCAAAAGCAAACTGTTTATTAATATGAACGAGAATATTACAAAGAGTGGATATTTTTCAGTCTGCTAAACAAAGGAAATAAAAGCTCCTTATATAGGAGTGGAACATCGGATTTCAAATCCGGACTTCAAACACAAAATAAAAACAGTACAGACTACTAATAAAAAAGTACAAACAGGAACCACACTAATTTACAACAGTAGACGCACTGAAATAAAGTAATAAGATAGTGGATGGAATATATTCCACCGTACAATTCTTTATTAAAGAAATATTCCACTTTAGTCATATCCACTAAAGTTTGTCTGCCATTGAGCCAAATAATGCGGGGAATCAGCATCTTCTTTTTATAGTGCTTTGTCTTTATCTTTTGAGGTGGATCCAGTAGACCCAGTTTCCATCATGGTGGCTTTGAATGTTTCAAAAATATCATCAAAAGGAATATTTGGATCCTGTGCATCGTGTAAATCTTCAGAAATTGATTTTCCAGATATGTTATCATCATCAAATCTGGTTAATATATCCTTCTTCATTGCTTCCAAATATTCTTCAATTATTTTCTCCTTAGTCATTACGTCGGATTTCATTCGACATTTTGGAGCAATATGCTCAAATGGTGAAGGTTGCTCAAAAGAATTTTTAACAAAGTTATCCGTCTGATAAGTAGCAATGGTATCCGCAATTAGTTCCAAAGTATCCATTCCAAACACTTGTTTGGTGTCTGGGTTTTCCTTTAACATTTTATCCCAGAATTTTGAATAAAAATTCCTTTTAAGGCAGGGGATGTGAGTATCAGTATAAGATACTTCTGGCGACCATTTCCAAATCCAAGGAATAGAAAATTCAACAAAGAAATAGAAAGATGCTAGTCCTGTTATACCAGAACTTTGTTGTTGCATTTGAATTAATTTAGGAGATAAATCAATCCATTCATCAAAATAGGTTTTATAAATTTCTGGTAAAATTTTTTGCGTAGTGCCATCCAATTTATAAACCAATTTGGAATATCATGTTTATATACTTCAGTACAAATTTTAATAAACCACGAATGTCGTTTCTTATTATTTTCATAGAAGAAGACTTTATGAAAGGCTTCAACATAATCCCAATAATTATATTTAATCATCTGATTATTAGGAAAAGCAAATTCTTTTTCCTTAAGAGGTGATATTCCCCATTCAGTTGGAGTTATGACTCGCTTAATAATGATTTTACTAAAAGTAAAATTTTCCTTTTGTCCTAAAGGAAATCGCGTAATTTCGCATGAATTATTTATGAGTAATTGCTCATAATAATTTTGAGACTTATATGTCCCATAAGCAAATGATGCAGTGTCAATATACCTGCTCATAATCTTCCAGGGTTCATTGCCCCATTTTAGATCAATATCTTCAAGGAAAAATATGATTTCCTGAGAATCATTTTTGATAAAATTATGTGATTCTCCTTCATCGTTATTAACGATATTAGCATATGATGCTGTTGTTTCTGTTTCAGGGATATTACCCTCTCTGTTGTCTAAAAGCAAGGAATTCCTGATATAAAGGATCCTGCTCTTGAGATAAATTCCTGGCTATAAGCCTACGTGTTCCATGTTGAGCTATAATATGCTCTGGATTTTGTCCTCGGCCTCCTCGGCCACCCCTTCCTCTATAAGAGGAAGTTCCTCTAGAAGATTGACTCATACCTGAAAATATTTCAAGCATTTAAATATTCACGAGTCAAAAAGTCTGGAAGAGAATTTTCTTCACCTTTTTTATATATGATATCGAAATCAAATGGAGCTAAATGAGCTTGCCAACGAGCAAACATTTGTTTAGAGACATCATGTTTAAAGTCTTTATTAAACATAAATTTAGCTGACTTACAATCTGTTTTTATTATAAATTTTTGATTATATAAATCATCTTGAAATTTTAAGATACATTTAACAATTGCAAGAACTTCTTTTGCTATAGTTGCATAATTTTTCTGACTGTCATTCCATTTGCCAGAATAAAATCTAATTAGAAATTCATTTTTTGAAATAGGATCTATTTGTTTCAATATTCCTCCATATCCAATATCAGAGGCATCTGTCTCAATAATTTTATTCCAATTTGGATTTGCTATCATTAAACATGGTAAGTATTTTACCTTTTGCTTAATAGTTTGAACTGCCTTGGTATGTTCATCAGTCCAAGGTTTAGGAACCTTTTTAAGTCTATCATATAGAATAGCTGAATCTTGAGTTAAATTCTTATAATAAGCAGAAATATAATTTAGACTTCCTAAAAATCTTTGTAATTGAGTTTTATCAATTATTTTATCTGGAAATTTAGAAGCAAATTCTATACTTCGCGAAATAGGAATTATATTTCCTTTATTAATATTATGGCCTAAGAATCTTATTTCAGTTTGAAATAAAGACATTTTTGGTTTAGATATAACTAAGCCGTTTTGAATAATAATTTTCTTAAACATATCTAAGTGTTTTATATGTAAATCAATTGTTTTAGAGTATACTAAAATATCATCTATATAAACAATTATAAACTCATTATAAGGAGTAAAAATATCATTCATGATTTGTTGAAATTCAGAAGGTGCATTTTTCAAACCAAAGGGCATCACATTCCACTCATAATGTCCTATTGGAACATTAAAAGTAGTTTTATAAGTATCACTTTGATTAACTTGTATTTGCCAATATCCTGATTTCAGATCAAATTTTGAAAATATGAGAGAATCATATAATCTATCTAATAAATCCTTTTTATTAGGGATTGGATGTCTTATCCATTTTAAGACTTTATTTAATGGTTTATAATTTAAAACTAATCTCGGTACTCCACGTTCTTGTTCACTCTTTTTATTAACATAAAAAGCAGTACAAGACCAGGGAGATTTAGAAGGCTTAATTAACTTCTTCTGTAATAAGGATTCAATTTCTTTTTTACATAATTCTAAATATTCAGAGCTCATTTGACATGGTCGAGCTTTTGTAGGGATTAATTTTTCATTAAAATCATCCTCATAAGGTAAAGAGATAATATGCTTTTTTCGATTCCAAAAAGCATTGGGGTGATCACTACAAATTTCTAAAGAAAATTGTTGTGCTATTAACTTAATTTTTTCCTTTAATCTAGGATTTTGTAACTGATCACTTATGGTGATAGTATTTATTTCAAATTTTAAAAATTGTAATTGGTGAATTTTATTTTGAATATGATCATGAATAATATTAATGTATCGTGGTGAATGAGCATCTAAGAATTTTAGGAAAATAGCTTTTCCTTCAAAAGTACCACGAATACCTAAATTATCAATATAAGTAATTGGGTATAATTGGGTAATAAATGGAGATCCAAGTATTACTTGATTAGTAATATCTTTAGCTAATAAAAAGCTAGTTTTTATGCATGTTCGATTAATGCAAATAGAAACTTGAGGAAGTTTATATTGGATATCCAATTTCTGTCCTCCAGCATGAGATAAACTATGAGTTGTTTTGGTGTAATATCTAGTAGGAATTAATCCTTCCTGAATAACATTTAAATCTGCACCACTATCAATAAGTGCCGTAAATGTTTTGGAAAAATGATTATCTATTAATAAAGTAATTTGAGTATACCATTTTTGAGCAACTAGAATTTCTAATGTTGCCAGAAAATCATGTTCAGGTGGTAACTGAAAATTGTCCTTATCAGGAAATTTTGGAGATGTAATTGGAGAATTAGAAATTTGATTATCTTCTAATTTCGATATTCGGGTATCAAATATTCTATTTTCATGTTGAAGAAATTTAATTTCTTGTTTAAGATTATCAATCTCTATAAACAAATCATTGATTGATGTAGGAGTATCATTGGATTGTCTTTGTCTTAGAAGCTTATAAACTTCTGTCATGGAATAAGGATTATTGGAATTATCAATAATATTCAGAGGAATATTATTAGATGTTGAAGTGGAAGGAATATCTTCCATTTGATCAATTAATTTATATCTTAATTCATGGTCTTTAACTAATTTGAGAAATTCTAATATATTGGTATTAGTTAAAGTACTTATATTTAAATCCTGAAATTGTGATAATATTTTATAATGTAAATCATTTGATTCATCAGAAATAGTCTTAATACAGGGTTGTCCTATAGAACAATGTTTACAACAATCTGTTTCAGAATGACTAGATTCATTCTCTAAAACATGAAGATGTTTTGATTCATCTGAATCATTCGAATCATAAGATGAGTCTGATGAATAATCAGAACTATCAGAAGAGTATACTAATATTTTATTAAGAGCATCCTTAATATTATCAGGAATATCTAAAGTATTAATTTTTTCTTTCATCTTGCATCTATTAGCATAATGACCTGTATGACCACATCTAAAACAAGTTATATTTTGTTTTTTAGGTATTTTATTTGATTGTCTAAATTTTTTCCTTTCACTTTTGTGATCTAATCTTTTCTGAGAATATTTTCTCCTTTTTTTATAATAATGTTTTTGAAATTTTTTCTCATTTTTGTATGTTTTATTTTTAGTATAAATCTTATTTTGTGATGGTATGTCCATACCAAATTGCTCACAAAACTGTCCTAATTGTTTTCGTTCAGACAAATTTTGTCTTTTAATTTGTTGATTTAATTTAATTTCATTACATAGGGCTAATCCTTCTTGGATACATGTGCTAATAAGTTTTCCATATGTATAGGAATCATAAGGGATGTTAATATGATCCTTTCTAAGATTCTTCCTAACTCTTTCAGCAAAGAGGTGAGGTAATCCATCAATAAATTTGGATTTCCAATGTGAACTATTACAATCTTGTAATTCCATAACTCTATTGAGAAATGTGTCTTTATACCATCTAAAATCAGTTAATGTTTTACATCTTAAATTCTGTAAAAGAGTTCGAATATTTTCATTTTGTTCAAAATATCTACCAGTAAAATGATCAATAATATTAACAACTAAAGTGTAGACAACATTTTCTACAATGATGTTATTTTCTTGTTTAACTGTATTCATGATTTCTTCTTTATTAGCTAGAGTTAAATAATTATCCCACTCAGCCTTTTAATTGGCCAGTAAATCCAGCAATAATCATATTAGCAATATTTTTATCCGTATTTCCATTACTTTTACAAATAGTGGAATACATAAGCATTCTATGAGCCAGATTATAA
Organism: Haberlea rhodopensis; assembly: GCA_907163345.1. NCBI lineage: Eukaryota > Viridiplantae > Streptophyta > Magnoliopsida > Lamiales > Gesneriaceae > Haberlea > Haberlea rhodopensis. The sequence goes on from CAJQUN010000335.1 coordinate 570,651, forward strand.
ATCTGTTTGTCAGGATAACCATCAATATTCCATTCATAAATATGTTTACCACTATAACTATTATTTCCATTAAGGTCATTTTCTTCATGGAGAGTATCCATTGGAGATGGCCTGCTATAATAAAATAAGCTTTGAGTGGGTTTATTGGCCCATCTATTTTTTAATTTATTTATTTGATCACCAATGACTTGTTTGTGATTGCCATGAGATAATTGATCCTGGAAATCAGTATCTAAAACCGAAATAGATAATTTCAAATCTTTAAATTTATTTTCTAAAAATTGTTCAAAGTCTCCCATTGATTTTAATTTAAAATCCTTGATTTCAGGGGGAGGTTGTATATTTGGAGTGGTTAATATTATATCCGATGGTGGTGTTATTCCAACTAAAGGTTGAATTTGTGCAATTTTTGTAATAATATTTTCAATTCTATTATGTAATAGATTAATTTGTTCTCCTAAAATAACTAGGAAAAGATTTGTGTAATTTTGTTGTTTTAATAATTTATTAATATGTTGACATGTGAGTTGTAAAGTCTCATTTTCTAATAATTTTGAAAAAGCTGAAAAATTAAGAATCGTTCCTTCCTTTTCAATTTCAAAAGGTTGTTGAGGAGGATATAAATTTGTCAAAATATTACCATTCGAAAGTTTATAAGTCCTTTCTAATACTTGAATATAGGGTTCAACATATGTTGATATAAACCATGATATAAAAGGTATGTAAGCATTTTGTTCAGAATAAAATTTATAAAATTCATTCTGTAACAAAGTTTGTTTTTCTTTTGAAATATTGTCAAAAAACCATTTTCTAAATTGTTCCCATTTAGGTTGATTAAATTCATTTTTTATTTTTTTGCCTGGCACTAGATCCAGGGCTAAAATCTATTTTGGGTGTATTATTCATAAAGAAAAATTCATTTCTGATTCAGTTATTTCTGATTCTTTTAATCCTCTGACAATATTGTCTGGATTAATATATAATTTACTTATTCTTTCATGTTGTAAATTATCAGGTAAATTTGGAACTGCAGATGTTGAAGCTCTATGTGGAGAATTATTTTCCTCCATTGGGGACATATGAGAAAAAGATGAATATGACTTAGATGATTTAGATCTTAACGATCTAGGTATTGATTGTAATAATTTTTGTTGATTATTTGGTTCAAATTGTAGTTGAATTGAACCATCGTTTGTTTGTATAACATCAACAAAATTGTTTTGAATTTTGGTTTGAACAGGAATTGCATGCTCAATTGTCCAGTTATCAGGGAAAACAATTTCATCCCATTTAATAGCTCTTCGTGTTGTAATGTTAGATCGACTAAAATTAGTTTCAATCAATATTGTTTCATTAATGGGTTTATCCATTCTCCTACATTGAGGATTTAATGTATGCAAATGTTTAAAATAAATACGATAACAGATACAAATTATTTCTGTTCCTGGAGCATAATTATAACCATGAGTTTTAACATTTAATGTTAAAGCATCTAATATATTAATATCAGATAATGATAATTGTAAATTTGGATAAACATCAAAATAAACAGGGCCATGAGCCAAACTAGATTGAATAATTCCAATCAAAGATTGTTTCCAATTTAAATTTCTTCAATCTCTTAAAGCTGCTATAAAGCTTTCTGGTAATCCTTCTAATGTTAAAGGTTTAAAAGCAATTTGCACTAGTCCAATGTGAAGAAATTTATGAGTTTCGATATAAGGTAAAATATCCTTTTCACTAAGTAATTTTAAAACCATTTCATCATTATTTAATGATACTGCTTCTTCAGTAGTTTTAACAATTTGTTTAATTCCTAATCTTTCAAAAGCTCCTAACTTATATATAAATTTAGGTTCAATTTTAGGAATTGTCCATCTATTTAATGATTCTAAATTCTGGGGTACATCATATTCTTGTACCATACTGTTCTTAACAGTATTCTGTTTCTTAACAAGATTTAAATTCCTAGGTTACTGATGAATTCATAGGAGGTCTCGAATGATATCAGAGCCAATTAGGTATTAAGTTAAGTAGAAGATGATGAGAGTTAACACAAGTAGCCGCATTCAAATGAATTTAAATCTTGTTAAGAAACAGAATACTGTTAAGAACAGTATGGTACAAGAATATGATGTACCCCAGAATTTAGAATCATTAAATAGATGGACAATTCCTAAAATTGAACCTAAATATATATATAATGTTGGGTTTTGGAAACCCGAATAATCTTGGTTTTGATGTTAACAAAACTTGTTATTGTGTTGCTAACATATTTCATCAAGTGTGCAGTTCATAGATCATAATTTAGAGCTTGATGAATTACAAAGAAGTAGCTTGAAAATATCAAGCTGAACCGCGAAGAAACAGCAAGCTGTTTCAGCAAGCAACTGTCAGTCTGGTGGCCATAACTCTCAGCTCGCTTATCGGAACGGAACGATTCAGTATGGGTTGGAAAGCTAAGACAAATATCTACAAGTTATCGTTGGAAGTGAAAGACTGAATCGGACGTTAAGATGGCCAAAACGCTCTGCAAGTCACGCCATGTGACGCCTGTAAGATCGAGCTGTTACAGCAAAGTCCCTGTCAGTCTGGTGGGCATAACTCTTAGCTCGCTTATCGGAACGGAACGATTCAGTATGGGTTGGAAAGCTAAGACAAAGATCTACAAGTCATATTTGGAAGTAAAAGACTGAATCGGACGTTAAGATGGCCAAAAAGCTTCTGCAAGTCACGCCCTGTGCTGCTACATCCAGCAAACAGACAGCAGGAGCATTGCCTCGTATTTCAAGCATAACTCTCTCATACAAACTCGAAATCGAACGATTCTTGATTTCCTAGAAATCTAAGAGAAAGGGCTACAACTTTCATGTGGATCACTTTGCCCAGAAATCAAAGAATGAAGAGTTACAAGCAACAGATCGAAGAGCAAGTTTATCAACCTGTTTTTGTATCAAGCTGATTGTCCGGACTGATCCGGACCAGACTGATCTGCCCGTGCTGATCCGGACCAGACTGATCTGCCCATGCTGATCTGCCAGACTGAGCTGCCCTTGCTGATCCGGCCAGACTGATCTGCCCAAGCTGATCCGGCCAATCCGGTCCGAAATACAAACAGCCCAGAAACCAGAATATGACTGTTGCAAGCTCGGGAATCGTGCAGAACCTTCTCCAATGGGCATATTCTTGTGTCTAACGTATATATCATTACTTGGGGCTATATATACATGATTTGGAAGCTTAATAACAGCTGATTGAAGATCAATCTAAGCCTTCCAAAGCAAACCCACTTGGGATTCAATTGAGGAACTTCAAAGACAAAAGTTGCTAAATGAAGAGCACTCCTCAAACCTTTGGCACCTCTTACCTTGCTATATCAGATTCATTATGGAATCATTTGTGCCTTTGTATTCACTCTATTTATTGTATTTGTGAGCTAAAATAGAAGAGTGAATACCATTTTAACGGTTGATGATTTATCACAACCGATGAGAGGTCTTTGTATGTGAGACATTAAAGAACATACATAGTTGAGTTGCTAGGAGTTCTAGTTGGATGGGGAATTCCCAACTGGATCGGGTTTGTACAACGGGATTGTATAAATCAAAGTCTTCTAGTGGAATCCTTCCATGCGGTGGAAGAAGGGGAGACGTAGAAGGATTACACCACCTTCGAACTTCCATAAACAAATGCTTGTTTATTTATTTTAATTGCATATCTTTAAAATGTCTTTCAAATGTTTAATCGGTTATAGAGCGGGTTATGTCGAGTGTCTTCCGCTCGGTTTTGTAACCGAACTCGATATAATCTCTCGGTGCAATTACTTCAAGAACACGAGCTATTGAAGCTCAAGTTGGTTGAACTCGGGTGTGGAATGGCAACCCACCCCCGAAATCGATCCCGACATATAAGTTAGGAGCTTTTGAAAGATTAGGAATTAAACAAATTGTTAAAACTACTGAAGAAGCAGTATCATTAAATAATGATGAAATGGTTTTAAAATTACTTAGTGAAAAGGATATTTTACCTTATATCGAAACTCATAAATTTCTTCACATTGGACTAGTGCAAATTGCTTTTAAAACCTTTAACATTAGAAGGATTACCAGAAAGCTTTATAGCAGCTTTAAGAGATTGAAGAAATTTAAATTGGAAACAATCTTTGATTGGAATTATTCAATCTAGTTTGGCTCATGGCCCTGTTTATTTTGATGTTTATCCAAATTTACAATTATCATTATCTGATATTAATATATTAGATGCTTTAACATTAAATGTTAAAACTCATGGTTATAATTATGCTCCAGGAACAGAAATAATTTGTATCTGTTATCGTATTTATTTTAAAACCTTTGCATACATTAAATCCTCAATGTAGGAGAATGGATAAACCCATTAATGAAACAATATTGATTGAAACTAATTTTAGTCGATCTAACATTACAACACGAAGAGCTATTAAATGGGATGAAATTGTTTTCCCTGATAACTGGACAATTGAGCATGCAATTCCTGTTCAAACCAGAATTCAAAACAATTTAATTGATGTTATACAAACAAACGATGGTTCAATTCAACTACAATTTGAACCAAATAATCAACAAAAATTATTACAATCAATACCTAGATCGTTAAGATCTAAATCATCTAAGTCATATTCATCTTTTTCTCATATTTCCCCAATGGAGGAAAATAATTCTCCACATAGAGCTTCAACATCTGCAGTTCCAAATTTACCTGATAATTTACAACATGAAAGAATAAGTAAATTATATATTAATCCAGACAATATTGTCAGAGGATTAAAAGAATCAGAAATAACTGAATCAGAAATGAATTTTTCTTTATGAATAATACACCCAAAATAGATTTTAGCCCTGGATCTAGTGCCAGGCAAAAAATAAAAAATGAATTTAATCAACCTAAATGGGAACAATTTAGAAAATGGTTTTTTGACAATATTTCAAAAGAAAAACAAACTTTGTTACAAAATGAATTTTATAAATTTTGTTCTGAACAAAATGCTTACATACCTTTTATATCATGGTTTATATCAACATATGTTGAACCCTATATTCAAGTATTAGAAAGGACTTATAAACTTTCGAATGGTAATATTTTGACAAATTTATATCCTCCTCAACAACCTTTTGAAATTGAAAAGGAAGGAACGATTCTTAATTTTTCAGCTTTTTCAAAATTATTAGAAAATGAGACTTTACAATCACATGTCAACATATTAATAAATTATTAAAACAACAAAATTACACAAATCTTTTCCTAGTTATTTTAGGAGAACAAATTAATCTATTACATAATAGAATTGAAAATATTATTACAAAAATTGCACAAATTCAACCTTTAGTTGGAATAACACCACCATCGGATATAATATTAACCACTCCAAATATACAACCTCCCCCTGAAATCAAGGATTTTAAATTAAAATCAATGGGAGACTTTGAACAATTTTTAGAAAATAAATTTAAAGATTTGAAATTATCTATTTCGGTTTTAGATACTGATTTCCAGGATCAATTATCTCATGGCAATCACAAACAAGTCATTGGTGATCAAATAAATAAATTAAAAAATAGATGGGCCAATAAACCCACTCAAAGCTTATTTTATTATAGCAGGCCATCTCCAATGGATACTCTCCATGAAGAAAATGACCTTAATGGAAATAATAGTTATAGTGGTAAACATATTTATGAATGGAATATTGATGGTTATCCTGACAAACAGATTTATAATCTGGCTCATAGAATGCCTATGTATTCCACTATTTGTAAAAGTAATGGAAATACGGATAAAAATATTGCTAATATGATTATTGCTGGATTTATTGGCCAATTAAAAGGCTGGTGGGATAATTATTTAACTCTAGCTAATAAAGAAGAAATCATGAATACAGTTAAACAAGAAAATAACATCATTGTAGAAAATACTGTCTACACTTTAGTTGTTAATATTATTGATCATTTTACTGGTAGATATTCTGAACAAAATGAAAATATTCGAACTCTTTTACAAAATTTAAGATGTAAAACATTAACTGATTTTAGATGGTATAAAGACACATTTCTCAATAGAGTTATGGAATTACAAGATTGTAATAGTTCACATTGGAAATCCAAATTTATTGATGGATTACCTCACCTCTTTGCTGAAAGAGTTAGGAAGAATCTTAGAAAGGATCATATTAACATCCCTTATGATTCCTATACATATGGAAAACTTATTGGCACATGTATCCAAGAAGGATTAGCCCTATGTAATGAAATTAAATTAAATCAACAAATTAAAAGACAAAATTTGTCTGAACGAAAACAATTAGGACAGTTTTGTGAGCAATTTGGTATGGACATACCATCACAAAATAAGATTTATACTAAAAATAAAACATACAATAATGAGAAAAAATTTCAAAAACATTATTATAAAAAAAGGAGAAAATATTCTCAGAAAAGATTAGATCACAAAAGTGAAAGGAAAAAATTTAGACAATCAAATAAAATACCTAAAAAACAAAATATAACTTGTTTTAGATGTGGTCATACAGGTCATTATGCTAATAGATGCAAGATTAAAGAAAAAATTAATACTTTAGATATTCCTGATAATATTAAGGATGCTCTTAATACAATATTAGTACACTCTCTGATAGTTCTGATTATTCATCAGACTCATCTTATGATTCGAATGATTCAGATGAATCAAAACATCTTCATGTTTTAGAGAATGAATCTAGTCATTCCGAAACAGATTGTTGTAAACCTTGTTCTATAGGACAACCCTGTATTAAGACTATTTCTGATGAATCAAATGATTTACATTATAAAATATTATCACAATTTCAGGATTTAAATATAAGTACTTTAACTAATACCAATATATTAGAATTTCTCAAATTAGTTAAAGACCCTGAATTAAGATATAAATTAATTGATCAAATGGGAGATATTCCTTCCACTTCAACATCTAATAATATTCCTCGGAATATTATTGATAATTCCAATAATCCTTATTCCATGACAGAAGTTTATAAGCTTCTAAGACAAAGACAATCCAATGATACTCCTACATCAATCAATGATTTGTTTATAGAGATTGATAATCTTAAACAAGAAATTAAATTTCTTCAACATGAAAATAGAATATTTGATACCCGAATATCGAAATTAGAAGATAATCAAATTTCTAATTCTCCAATTACATCTCCAAAATTTCCTGATAAGGACAATTTTCAGTTACCACCTGAACATGATTTTCTGGCAACATTAGAAATTCTAGTTGCTCAAAAATGGTATACTCAAATTACTTTATTAATAGATAATCATTTTTCCAAAACATTTACGGCACTTATTGATAGTGGTGCGGATTTAAATGTTATTCAGGAAGGATTAATTCCTACTAGATATTGCATCAAAACAACTCATAGTTTATCTCATGCTGGAGGACAGAAATTGGATATCCAATATAAACTTCCTCAAGTTTCTATTTGCATTAATCGAACATGCATAAAAACTAGCTTTTTATTAGCTACATATATTACTAATCAAGTAATACTTGGATCTCCATTTATTACCCAATTATACCCAATTACTTATATTGATAATTTAGGTATTCGTGGTACTTTTGAAGGAAAAGCTATTTTCCTAAAATTCTTAGATGCTCCTTCACCACGATACTTTAATATTATTCATGATCATATTCAAAATAAAATTCACCAATTACAATTTTTAAAATTTGAAATAAATACTATCACCATAAGTGATCAGTTACAAAATCCTAGATTAAAGGAAAAAATTAAGTTAATAGCACAACAATTTTCTTTAGAAATTTGTAGTGATCACCCCAATGCTTTTTGGAATCGAAAAAAGCATATTATCTCTTTACCCTATGAGGATGATTTTAATGAAAAATTAATCCCTACAAAAGCTCGACCATGTCAAATGAGCTCTGAATATTTAGAATTATGTAAAAAGGAAATTGAATCATTATTACAAAAGAAGTTAATTAAGCCTTCTAAATCTCCCTGGTCTTGTACTGCTTTTTATGTTAATAAAAAGAGTGAACAAGAACGTGGAGTACCAAGATTAGTTATAAATTATAAACCATTAAATAAAGTCTTAAAATGGATAAGACATCCAATCCCTAATAAAAAGGATTTATTAGATAGATTATATGATTCTCTCATATTTTCAAAATTTGATCTGAAATCAGGATATTGGCAAATACAAGTTAATCAAAGTGATACTTATAAAACTGCTTTTAATGTTCCAATAGGACATTATGAGTGGAATGTGATGCCCTTTGGTTTGAAAAATGCACCTTCTGAATTTCAACAAATCATGAATGATATTTTTACTCCTTATAGTGAGTTTATAATTGTTTATATAGATGATATTTTAGTATACTCTAAAACAATTGATTTACATATAAAACACTTAGATATGTTTAAGAAAATTATTATTCAAAACGGCTTAGTTATATCTAAACCAAAAATGTCTTTATTTCAAACTGAAATAAGATTCTTAGGCCATAATATTAATAAAGGAAATATAATTCCTATTTCGCGAAGTATAGAATTTGCTTCTAAATTTCCAGATAAAATAATTGATAAAACTCAATTACAAAGATTTTTAGGAAGTCTAAATTATATTTCTGCTTATTATAAGAATTTAACTCAAGATTCAGCTATTCTATATGATAGACTTAAAAAGGTTCCTAAACCTTGGACTGATGAACATACCAAGGCAGTTCAAACTATTAAGCAAAAGGTAAAATACTTACCATGTTTAATGATAGCAAATCCAAATTGGAATAAAATTATTGAGATAGATGCCTCTGATATTGGATATGGAGGAATATTGAAACAAATAGATCCTATTTCAAAAAATGAATTTCTAATTAGATTTTATTCTGGCAAATGGAATGACAGTCAGAAAAATTATGCAACTATAGCAAAAGAAGTTCTTGCAATTGTTAAATGTATCTTAAAATTTCAAGATGATTTATATAATCAAAAATTTATAATAAAAACAGATTGTAAGTCAGCTAAATTTATGTTTAATAAAGACTTTAAACATGATGTCTCTAAACAAATGTTTGCTCGTTGGCAAGCTCATTTAGCTCCATTTGATTTCGATATCATATATAAAAAAGGTGAAGAAAATTCTCTTCCAGACTTTTTGACTCGTGAATATTTAAATGCTTGAAATATTTTCAGGTATGAGTCAATCTTCTAGAGGAACTTCCTCTTATAGAGGAAGGGGTGGCCGAGGAGGCCGAGGACAAAATCCAGAGCATATTATAGCTCAACATGGAACACGTAGGCTTATAGCCAGGAATTTATCTCAAGAGCAGGATCCTTTATATCAGGAATTCCTTGCTTTTAGACAACAGAGAGAGGGTAATATCCCTGAAACAGAAACAACAGCATCATATGCTAATATCGTTAATAACGATGAAGGAGAATCACATAATTTTATCAAAAATGATTCTCAGGAAATCATATTTTTCCTTGAAGATATTGATCTAAAATGGGGCAATGAACCCTGGAAGATTATGAGCAGGTATATTGACACTGCATCATTTGCTTATGGGACATATAAGTCTCAAAATTATTATGAGCAATTACTCATAAATAATTCATGCGAAATTACGCGATTTCCTTTAGGACAAAAGGAAAATTTTACTTTTAGTAAAATCATTATTAAGCGAGTCATAACTCCAACTGAATGGGGAATATCACCTCTTAAGGAAAAAGAATTTGCTTTTCCTAATAATCAGATGATTAAATATAATTATTGGGATTATGTTGAAGCCTTTCATAAAGTCTTCTTCTATGAAAATAATAAGAAACGACATTCGTGGTTTATTAAAATTTGTACTGAAGTATATAAACATGATATTCCAAATTGGTTTATAAATTGGATGGCACTACGCAAAAAATTTTACCAGAAATTTATAAAACCTATTTTGATGAATGGATTGATTTATCTCCTAAATTAATTCAAATGCAACAACAAAGTTCTGGTATAACAGGACTAGCATCTTTCTATTTCTTTGTTGAATTTTCTATTCCTTGGATTTGGAAATGGTCGCCAGAAGTATCTTATACTGATACTCACATCCCCTGCCTTAAAAGGAATTTTTATTCAAAATTCTGGGATAAAATGTTAAAGGAAAACCCAGACACCAAACAAGTGTTTGGAATGGATACTTTGGAACTAATTGCGGATACCATTGCTACTTATCAGACGGATAACTTTGTTAAAAATTCTTTTGAGCAACCTTCACCATTTGAGCATATTGCTCCAAAATGTCGAATGAAATCCGACGTAATGACTAAGGAGAAAATAATTGAAGAATATTTGGAAGCAATGAAGAAGGATATATTAACCAGATTTGATGATGATAACATATCTGGAAAATCAATTTCTGAAGATTTACAGGATGCACAGGATCCAAATATTCCTTTTGATGATATTTTTGAAACATTCAAAGCCACCATGATGGAAACTGGGTCTACTGGATCCACCTTAAAAGATAAAGACAAAGCACTATAAAAAGAAGATGCTGATTCCCCGCATTATTTGGCTCAATGGCAGACAAACTTTAGTGGATATGACTAAAGTGGAATATTTCTTTAATAAAGAATTGTACGGTGGAATATATTCCATCCACTATCTTATTACTTTATTTCAGTGCGTTTACTGTTGTAAATTAGTGTGGTTCCTGTTTGTACTTTTTTATTATTAGTCTGTACTGTTTTTATTTTGTGTTTGAAGTCCGGATTTGAAATCCGATGTTCCACTCCTATATAAGGAGCTTTTATTTCCTTTGTTTAGCAGACTGAAAAATATCCACTCTTTGTAATATTCTCGTTCATATTAATAAACAGTTTGCTTTTGGTTACAACTACTGTTATTCTGCTCTTCATTTCTGTAAGTATTCTTTTATCTTTATTTTTATTTTATCATAAAATTATGATAGGCTAAATACTTATTTGTGTTAACTTAAATCTCATTTACTTACTTATGCCTTGAATTGGAATTGGTCCTTATGTATCTTATGAATAAATCATTCTAGGTTGGAATGGGTAAAACTGGCATTTAAGAACTATTGTACTATTGCCCGCTTATGACGAGGTGTGTCGATTAGGGTGTTTTTGTACTGTTATAGTTCAAAGATTGACGGTTTTTATATAGACCTCCTATGAATTCATCAGTAACCTAGGACTTCTACAGAATATAAAAACATCTACCGGGTGAAGAACTCTACCGGATGAAGACACCCACCGGGTGAAGACATCTACCGGACTGAGATAAGCACTGGATAAAGACATCTACCGGGTGAAGACATCTACCGGACTGAGATAAGCACTGGATAAAAAACATCTACTGGAATAGACATCTACTGTATTATTAATCCACCGGATAAAGACATCCACCGGATAAAGACTTCCACCGGATAAAGACATCTACTGCATGAAGTTTTTCATCAAGTCTTACCAACACCTACCGAGTTAAAGAGTACGACTGGATATTGAAGTTACAAGACCAGTAGAAGTAAATCCAGCAGCGGATTGAAGAAATAAGACAAAGTAAATACAATTCAGTCTGACATAAGTACAACAGAGCGACGAGCACTACGAAATCATCGCCACCAATTCCGTCAGATTGTAAGAGCCGTTGCTGAACAAAAATGGAAGGAAGATAAAAAGAAGAAGAAAATAGATTCTACGCTAAACCTTCCTTACCAAGAAAGTTTACCGTTGGAAAAGAAATCTATAAATACAGATGCTGAATGAATGAAGAAAGAAAAGTGTTGAATCCACGGACAATCGAATATTCTATACATTCAAACAGATAAATTTATCAAGTCATAATTCACTGAAGATTCAGCTAGAGCAAGGAACACCTAATGGTATATCAAAGATCAAGTTAAAATTGGTGTACTGCTAAAAGATCGTTCAAGAACACTCAAAACGTACAAGTGTAATAGTCATTCAAAGGAGTGTTAGATAGTTTACATTGTAAACAAATCATATACATTGTGTTGCTAGGAGTTTAGGCTAAGCTGTGTGAAAGCCTAAGGAGGTTGTATACTGTAAAGTGTAAACCAAAGTCTTCTAGTGTATCCTTCCTGCAAAGGAAGAAGGGGAGACGTAGAAACGTTGTGCTTCGAACTTCCAGAAACAATCTCTGTGTGATATACTTGCTTTTTATTATTTACTTTAGTTAACTCACAAGTGCAGCAGACGTATTCCGCACTTCACTTAGTGTCTGCTGACTTGCTTATTTGATTGAGAAGCTACTGCATCACTTAACAGTTTGCAGTAATCAGTCGAAGATCAGAATTTGAGGGCAGTGTTTATGTAATGCCTCGATTTGTTTTATACACGTGTGATATGATTCTGGTGTAATTATATCACTTGGCAGTATGATAATGGGGGTTCGGGTGGAACCAAGAATGAATGAATACATGTATGAAATGATATATGGCAAGGGCAATGAATGAAACATGGTGTACAATGATTTAATAACATATCAAGTAACATGAATTAGTAGGCATTTGAATATGCATGTGAATTGAATTTGAATTGGAGTTTCATTTGAATTTGGATTTCATCTTAAGTACATGTTTATGTCATTAACTCCAAATGATATGATAACAAATGATTTAGGGAACTAATGACCTTATATCAAGGTGATTTAGGGAGGAGAATCACATAGTTCTCATTTTACACCTACTAAAACACTACACAAGCTCCTCTCCATCTCTTTCAAGTTCTTGTTGGTTTGAGCTTGGAATTCACTTGTGAATTGAGCTAGGAAGTTGTGTGAAGTGAAATTGTACCATCTTGGTAAGGAATTTATGTTTTTCACTTGAATTGTGTAGTTGGTGTTGAAGTATGTGAATTTGAATACCAAATGTTTGTGCTTAGAATCATAACTTGTTTCTAGGCCAAGAATTTGATGCTATAATGTTAGAAACATGTTTATATGATCCTAGGGATTGCATGATATGTGGTTAAATGATAGGAAATGAATTGTGCAAGAAATACCATGAAGATATGCTTGAAATCGCCATGGTTTGAAATGTTCGAAGCGCAGAGATCGATCGGTAAGGATTTCCGATCGATCGACGCTGACAGAAACATTTTAAGGCGGTTTGAGCATGAGGCGATCGATCGGTGCATGTGGCGATCGATCGGTGCTTTTGTTCGATCGATCGGTGAAGTGAACAGTTCGGCGATCGATCGAGAATCCGGGGCGATCGATCGGTGATGGCAGAATGTTGAAAAATGTTATATTTTTGTAGAATTTGATTTTAATGCCTATGATAACATGATATATTGTTGGCATTGTTGTAGCATCATCTCAGGGGACGGGACAACGAGGCACTTAGCCAGTGACGCCTAATTTAACTCGTTTGTGTCGCAGTACAGGTACGTGTTGACGTACGGAGTATAGATATGATGTGATGATGATGTTATGGTTTTGGTATCATATGATTTATATTATCTTTGTGTCATATGATTGGTAGTATCATATGCATGTGCATACATGGATTTCATATGATTGGAATGGATGCCTTGATAGATATGTGTATATGCTTTGGTAAGATCAGTGCCTTGATAGATATGCCTGGTGTGGTATATGCTTTGGCTGGGATCGTTGCCACGATAGATATACTACATATGCTTTGGCTTGAGAGATATATACGTCTGGTTTGGGTATATGCTCTGGCTATTATCACAGATGAGTATCGTACTATGATATGTGCTGCTAATATGAAGATGTGATGTAGTTCCACTGACATATTGAGCTGAATAGGCATATCATATGGGGCTCGTGATAATAGGGTGATTGTTGAGAAATGTCATGACATGGTGCATTTGTTGATGCATGATACAGAACATTCACATTAGATGCTTTATTGTGCTTTATCATTGATATTAATATTGTGTTTTGATATCGCACTGAGATATTTGTTATCTATACTCACGTTGTGTGAATGTTTCTGTAGGGACTCATAAACGTGGGGAGACGGGATATGAGTCATTTTCCGCTGCGAGCTGAACCACTGCTTAGGAGTTATCTTGTACTAGGTTGTTGTTTATGCATATGATGTGTAGTTGATAGGTTTGAAGAAACCCTGTAACAACTTAACTAGTAAGATACTCTTAATCAGGTGTATGTTATTACTTAATTCAGACTCACAGATGTATGTTAATCGAATACATAATGGATTAAGTAACGAGGACCCCACAGTTTATTCAACCCCCCCTTCTAAACACGCCTCCGATCCTAACAAGTGGTATCAGAGCAGGTTCTTCTCATTCTTGAGATATATTAAAGTTCAGATGGCATCATTCAGCAAGATCCCTATGTTCAAGAAGGATGAGTATGATGACTGGAGAATCCGTATGCAAGCACATATAAGTGCTCAAGATGATGATATGTGATACGTGATTACTAATGGACCCATGAAGGTTATGAAAATCAATACAGCTGCCTCTATCACAACTGGTGAACCACAGATGGTAGAGAAGGAAAGATCTCAGTGGTCAAATGAAGAAAGAAAGAAGGCCAATCTGGACAATGTTGCAAAGGACATTTTGTTCAAAACCTTGGACAAAAAATATGTTCAACAAGATCAAAATGTGTCCCACAGCAAAAGACATCTGGGAGAAGATTGCTCAACTTTGCGAAGGAAATGATCAAACAAAAGAGAACAAGCTCACTATGGCATTACAGAAGTTTGAGCACATCAAGATGACAAATGGAGAGAATCTCAACGAATATGATGAGAGAGTGACTGGTATAATCAATGAACTTAGCAGTCTGGGTAAGGAGTTACCCAACAGAGAAGTCATTCTCAAGGTGATGAGAGGTCTCCCAAGAGAATGGGATGTCAAGACAATTGCAATGAGAGAGTCGAAGGACATAAACAAGATAGATCTACATGATCTATTTGCTGACTTAAAAGCTTATGAATTTGAACTAGGTATCCGGGTGGAAGGTGAACCCAGTACCAGTCAACCAACCAAAGCTCTCACTGCATCGGAGTCCCTGTCTACTTCTACAGAGATGACTCCAGAAAAGATGTGTAATGATGCTATGGCAATGTTCGTGAAGAAGTTTTGGAAATTTATGAAGAAGAACCAGAAATCTTATCAATCATATCCTCGAAGGCAGAGTTCCAAGGGAAAGTAAGAAGAAGAAGAGCGAGTGTGCTTCAACTGCCTCAAACCGGGGCACTTCATTGCAGACTGTCCTAAACCCAAGAAGGATGATTACAAAAGAGAAGCCAAGGATTACAGAAAATCCAAGGAAACCAGAAGATCATCCATAAGGGACAGAGATCAAAAAGTATTGATGGCGGAAGAAAGCAAAAGCAAATGGGCTGATTCTGAGTCAGAGTCAGAAGAATCAACGAGCTCATCAAGCGAGAGTGAAGATGAAGAAGTCCACTGCTTAATGGCAAATGATGAGATTGAGGTACACGAGTCTAACCTATCTGAATTTACACATAGTGAACCTACCAATGCATTACAGGACATGATCAATGAGTATCGGATGTTATATGAATCCTTTGAAAGCTATAAGACTGAGCACTCAATCCCAACTGAAACGCATAAAAACAAACTTGATTGTGAACAATCGAGGGAGTTGAACTTCTTAAGAGAAACATCCAGTCTCCTAGTGAAAGAAAGAGATGAAGCCAAGTGTGCTTACCAGAAACTTAGCAAACTGGTTAGCACTTGGAATGCGTCTACTACTAGAAAGGATGAAATGCTTGAGTCTATAAGGTTTGCTGGTGATTTAACCGGCATAGGCTATAATAGCAATGACGACAGTTCATCTGGAAACGAACCTCAACTGTGTCTAACAAAAAGCAAGGTTCAACCAATGAACTTTGTAAGATCTAGCACAGTATATGACCCTTATGAACTGGTTAAAGAACCTGTTAAAGCAACACTCATCAAGGAACAGGCACATCATAGGGGTATCGGTTATGTAGAACCACTCAAAGAGGCTAAACCGAGGCAAAAGTTCAGAAATGAACTTAAACCCACTGGTCGAGCAGCTAGAGAGGTTAAACCCAACTGGACTACAACTATAAGCCTGTCCAAAAGAGGTATATGCTCTATAACAGGAACTACAAACCAAGAGCACATGCATACACTCATTATCACACTACACAGTCAATATCATCACCATCATTTATGAATGCACACACATTTCAGAACACACACCGACCTAAGCCACTCAGGGTCATACAAGTGTGGGTTCCGAAAGGACTAATCCTGCCCGGACACAAGTAGGATTGGGTACCAATCATTCTTTCGCTTTAATTGCAGATATCTAGAGTCCAGCAAGTTCGAAGCTCAGAGTGGTTTCTGGACAGTGGATGCTCTAGACATATGACAGGGAATGCTACCCTGCTGTCCGAACTGATCGACATCTCAGGACCAAAAATAACATTTGGGGACAACGCGAAAGGTAGAACCGTGGGTAAGGGTAAGATTATCCATGGTAACGTTATCATCAAAGACATTTTGCTAGTAGAAAACTTATGCTACAATTTAATTAGTATCAGTCAATTATGTGACAATGGCTATTCAGTAGAATTCAACCAACACACCTGCACAATTAAGACTGATGATGGTAATACTCTAATCGTAGGAAAAAGGCATGAGAACACCTATTTGATCGATTGGAACTTTAATCAACCTGCCTCCCCTATTTGCTTTGCTGCTTTGAATTACTCCAAAAATTGGCTTTGGCACAAGCGATTGAGTCACTTAAACTTTAAAACTATTGCCAGTCTTCGTAAACTTGACCTGGTTGTTGGACTGCCCCAAATCGAGTTCTCAAAAGATAAGATCTGTTCCTCCTGCCAATTGGGTAAGCAAATCAGATCCACCTTAAAGAACAAAGGGAGTAAATCTTCTTCTCGGTGCCTAGAGTTGCTGCACATGGATCTTTTTGGTCCTATACCAGTAACAAGTCTAGGGGGAATGAAGTACACTCTAGTGTTGATAGATGATTACTCTCGTTTTACGTGGGTCTTATTTCTGAGTGGTAAAGATCAGGCTACTCCAAAGCTGATCAAGCTACTCAAGAGACTACAAAATGAGAAATCATATGGGATATATAGAATTCGCAGTGACAAGGGTACATAATTTACTAATCAATCACTCGAATCATATCTAGATGACCTAGGTATCAAACATGAATACTATGCTGCAAGAACACCACAGCAAAACGGAGTTGCTGAACGTAGGAACCGCACTTTGAAAGAAGCTGCGCGAACTATGCTAGCAGAATCCAATATATCGTAGAGGTTTTGGGCAGAAGCAGTCAACACAGCTTGTTATACGCAAAACAGATCAATGATTAATAAACGAGCAGACAAAACTCCATATGAGATCTGGAATGACAGTAAGCCAAACATTTCTTATTTCCATATGTTTGGTTGCAAATGCTTTATACACAACAATGGAAAAACTCATCTCGCCGCTTTTGATGCTAAATCTAATGCTGGAATATTTCTTGGCTATTCTACTGTTAGTAAAGCTTTCAGAGTATTCAACAACAGGACTCTTACTGTAGAACAATCCATTCATGTTAAATTTGATGAGTCTGCAGATAACACTGGAAACAACTTGCGAATCAACAATTTGAGCAATCGACTGGAAAACACAGTCATTGATGATCCAAGTGATGAAGAAGAAAAGCCAAATAGAAGGATTGACTGCAGCTTAGAGCCAGAAGTTCCAGAAGCACAGGCAGACGAACCTGCTGATCAACAGGAACTAAAACCTACTGACACTGGAACCAGGCTGATTCCTACTGCAGTGGATGGAGACAATGCACACAATGAACCAGCCGATTCTCCTGAGCAACCATCCAAAATCACTACAACTGAAGAAGTCAATCCCCTTGGACCTCCGCTCCGGTGGAAGAAGGATCATCCACCCGGGCAGGTCATCGGTAACCCTCTTGCTCCTCTGCGTACCAGAGGACAGATGATCAATGAATTCCTTCATACATCATTCATTTCTCACATAGAACCTAAGAATATTGATGAAGCTATTCTAGATCCTAGCTGGGTAGAAGCAATGCAGGAAGAGCTGAATCAATTTCAGAGGAATAATGTCTGGCATTTAGTTCCACGTCCATCACATCACACAGTAATTGGCACTAAATGGGTTTTTAGAAACAAGTTAGATGAGAATGGTGCAGTAATCAGGAATAAAGCAAGATTAGTTGCACAGGGATACAGGCAGGAAGAAGGCATTGATTTCGATGAAACCTTTGCCCCTGTAGCCCGATTAGAAGCTATTCACATATTTCTTGCCTTTGCTGCATTTATGGACTTCAAAGTCTATCAGATGGACGTTAAGAGTGCTTTTCTTAATGGTAATCTCAATGAAGAAGTTTATGTTGAACAACCCCCTGGATTTGAAAGTCATCTGCAACCCTCTTATGTTTATCATCTGAACAAAGCTTTGTATGGTCTGAAGCAAGCTCCTCGTGCATGGTATGAAACGCTGTCAAAATACTTGATTGAACACGACTTCACCATTGACACTGTGGATAAAACTTTATTCAAATTTACAAATGTTAGGATCGGTCCAGAGTGTTTAGAGGGTGGGGGGTGAATGAACACTCCTTCTAAAATTTAATCCCTTGTGATTTCTTTCGGATTAGTGAAAGAAATCTGTTTCTTAATCAACTCTTATATAGAACAGACCACTGAATGTATAAGTGCGGAACGGTCTGATCTTATATTTGTAAGAGCGACTCGATGGCTTGAATGAAAGAACAAGTGTAGAAAGACAAGGACACAGAAAATGTTTCTGGAAGTTCGAAGGTGGTGTAATCCTTCTACGTCTCCCATTCTTCCAATTAAGGAAGGTTTATACTAGAAGACTTTGATTTATACAATTCTGTTGTACAAACCCGATTCAGGCTGGATTTACCCCACTACCAGTCTGAAACTCCTAGTCACTCGATCTGTTTAGACACTCTCTGTCTGACAGTTACAATTTGTTTCTCACTTCTGTTTTTCAATACCAACTACACAAGATGCGCACAGTGATCCTAAATGATCAAATATTACAAAGTAATCGTGCTTAAGAATAATTTCAGCTCGAGAGCTTCTGAGCTTGTAAGCTTGTGCAGATTTGCTTTCTTGTGCGTTTTTCGATTGATCAGTCTCTCGTGTCCTTGTATATCTGTCTCTGTATTGTTGTTGCATCCTTTTATAGTTGTATGTACCAACGACATTATTTCCCTTAATGTGCAACTCTTGACTCTGCTTATTCTCTGAGTAAGCTACAGTCTTCTTCTTCAGGATACTTGCCGTTCTGGTTCATGCTTTCGGCGACTGTCAGGTAAGCTCTTCTTTGTCTTCTTACCTTTTATGGCAATCTTCAGTCTTTGGTCCTTTGTAGCATTAATTACGACATTTAATGCTACAATAAATAGCCGTTAATGATTCGGACTGAAGAGCCAATCTTTATACATCCTTGGCTATCTGAAGCTTCGATCTAGTCAGTCTGATATCCATCGATCCGGTCTGATATGTGATATGTCTTATCAACTTGTTCTGTTTTGAGCTATCGATCTGGTCAGTCTGATTACCCTCGATCCGGTCTGATATGCTTTGACATCTTATCAGCTTGATCTGTTTTGGGCGATCGATCTGGTCAGTCTGATTTCTCTCGATCCGGTCTGATATGTTTTGTCATCTTTAAAATCTCATCGATAAGGTTCGGAACTAACAAATTCCCCCTTTTTGATGATGACAAAACCTAGCTTCCAAGTCTTTTTAACCAGTCTTATAAGAACTCTCAAGCGTATACTTTCGGATCGATTACTTCTTCTTGTTCAAAATAAATGAACATAATTAAGTTGGATCGATTAAGTCTTTTATTATTAAGCCTTTTAGTTTAGTTCAAAATAAATGAACAAGGACTTAACAAAGAAAGATTTTCTTTATTGATCAACAGTCTTGCATACAGACAGTCTGAATATATAAACAATCTATTTTCTTGAAGACTGAGACTGATGCGGCATGAAGTCTATTTTCTTTTCCCCATTTTTGTCAGCAGCAATCTCTTGGAGAAAATCTACAACTTGTGTTAGCTGAGCGCTGATAGCGTCAAGACGAGTATCTTGAGCGCGAAGGGAGTTGGCGACGGATGCTCTGACTTCAGTGGCCAGCTCGATCTGCTCTTTTCTCAGGCTGTTCTTATAAGTGGCTTGCTGAGAGAACAAATCGTTCAGTCCTCGTTGAAGGCTGTCGATACTGGCTGTCATATTCTCTTTGAATGAATCAAAGTCCAAAGCTGTAAGCCTCTGACCTTGATGAACTTCTAGAACACGTTGAGAGAGTGACATGTAGTTGTCAGATAGGTGCTGAAGAGTCCTTGCCAGAAATGGAGGTGCATCAGATTGTCGGCTTGGAGAGTGATCTGATGACGACAAAGCATGATCATCTTCTTCAGCAATCGGCACAAGTGAAGATACAGCAGCTTGGTGACTTTCGGACCGGATCAAGGTGACCAGATCCGAAGAAAATGCTTGTAAGAAAGCCATATCTTCATCTGATTGGACTGGAGGAGTGCTGGGTCTGGAAGGCTCCTCAAGTTGTAGAGCTGCAACAACAGTGGATACCACCAGATCCGGATCGACGAACTCTGGTGCGCCAACTGTTTCAAGTTCTGCGGGTGGACTGATGTGAACGTGGGAGTCTGACGATCCCAATGGAATAGATGTTGTTGGAGAGTCCAACAAAACATTCAGGGGTTCATCTTCTGTAGCAGATGGAGCATTAGGCAATGGCTGCTCCGCTGTCTGATCTGCGACTATGTCTGCAGTCTGATCTACTTCGCGATCTGCAGTCTGTTCTGCTGCTCGAGAGGGAATAACCTCAATGAAAGGTTCTGCCAGAGTCTTGCTGGCAGAGGGATGATCCGGGCTGGTTGCTGGAGTGGATATGCTGATTTTCTATCGTTGAAATCGGACAGCTAACTGGAGAGCATGAATATCCATCTCTAATTGAGCAATAACAGCCCCATCGTCTCTGGCAGTTGGAACATTCGAATCGAAGTTTGCTTTCTTAGCAGTTAAGAGCAGAGTCGCCAGTCTGAATCTTTGATTGGCCTTGAATAGCTCTTTGCGCTGCACAGCAATCCGAACATCATCGGTCTCTGTCCCCTTCAGAACTTCTTCTTCCATTTTCTGAAGGCATTTGAGTTTGCCGAAGAACATCTCAATGTGGTTGATCGTTCTGTATTCGACGTACTCATCAAAAACCACAATGAGCTCCTTCACTCTCTCTTCAACGTCCTCCATAGCAATATCAATTGCTGTCTGTGCTGCAGATTTGGGCTTAGAGGAAAGTGGTTCGAAGAGAATGGTTTTGCCCTTGCCGGTGGAGGGAGGGGACTTGATCCCGGATTGGATATAGTCTCCCAACTCAGTGATAACAATCCCTTTCACCACGGGAATGGCAGAGGGGACTCGCATGGTTACATTTGGTGCAGTGGTTGAAGTGGTTGAGATTTGGGTTGTAGGTTGGGGTGCAGGGGTGGCTTTTGTTGGAGGCAATATGGGTAAGGCTTTTGGTTTGGTAATCTGGGTTCTTGGATTCTTGGGAAGAGGCTTGGTTGGTGGCGAGGGAGCAGACTGAGTTTCTTCAGAGTCAGTCTGGATGGTTAACTTTCGCTTGACTCGTGGTTTGCGAGCAGCAGCCTGGGCTTCTCCCTCCTCAATCTTGACAGCCACCAGATCGGTGGGAGTAGGTGGAGCACTCTTGGACTTCAGCAGTGCTAGTCCTTTGGATTTGAGAATCTTGAAGGGACTCAGAACAGACTGCTTCCCTAGCTCAATGTCCAAAGTTTCTAGGAACTTGCTGAGAGGAACAGCAAAGCAGACGGCCTGTTTGGAGGCGATCACTGTTTCCATCAGAACTCCAAAAAGAATCACGGACCAGTTCATCTTCTGTCCGGAAACAATAGCAGCCATGGCCCTGAACTTCTCGGCAGTGGCGGCGTCAAAACTCCCAGCTTTGCCCAATAATGGCTTGCCCACAATTTCGCATAGCACCTGGAAATGAAATAGCATTTCTTTCTTTTTGAATGAGGGCTGCAGGCGATGGCCAAAAATAGAAATCTTCCCATGAAGAGCTGTGAGAGAGGCTTGAGGAATCTGCCCAAACTCAGTCAGTCCGAAGTTGGGTAGTCCAAAGGTCTTGGCCAGCGTCATCAGCGAGATTTCAAAAGTTTTGCCCTTGACAGATGTGGAGATGAATGACTTCTGGGATATGGCATTGGCAAACAGTTGACGAATCTCCGACTCGTAAACCAGTGTGCCACACTCCAAAAAGTTTCTCAATCCAGACGATTCCAAAGCTCGGAAAATGGAAACCATCTCTGAATCTTCAGCCCTGTAAATGTCATTGAACTCAACAGAGAGAGAGTTGTGAGTTATGGTAGCCATTGGAGTAAAATGGAAAAAGTATACGAAAAGTTTTGAGGGAAGATGAGGGAGTTAGAGAGCAGACAGGCGGTAAATGATAAAAAGTGAATGAAAATGAAATGTTCAGCCCGCTAAATAAGAGAGAGAAGACACGTGTCTTTATCTCGAAGACTGATAAATAAATAATTCAAAATAAACGGTCAGGATAAAAGAAAGATAAGGCGGTTAAAATGCAATCAGTCCGGGCTGTTTTTTTGTTTTAAATACAAAATAAAAGATTTATTGTCCAGACAGATCATAGGATAACATCAGATTGACATAGATCGGTCTGAAAGTTCGGACCGGTCTGTATCTTTCTAAACATTGTATTATCGATCTGTGCCAACAAAATTCTTTAAGCGCGAGAAGAAGAGAACATCTTAACTATCAAGATAAGTCATTTAATCCAAGAATTTGACGGAAATAATTAAACTTAGCCTCAGGGAGCGTTTTGATGAAGATGTCTGCTGCTTGCTGCTCTGTTGAGATGTGCTCGATCCGAATCTCCTTTTTGCCAACATGATCTCGAATAAAATGATGTCTTATATCAATATTCTTTGTTCGAGAGTGCAGAACTGGATTATATGTTATAGCGATTGCACTTGTGTTGTCGCAAAATATCGGAGAGTCAACAGCTTGGATGCCATAGTCTTTGAGCTGGTGTTGAATCCAGAGCATTTGAGCGCAACAGCTTCCAGCGGCAAGATATTCTGCTTCAGCTATAGATGTGGCAATTGATGTTTGCTTCTTACTGAACCAAGAGATCAATCTTTCACCTAGAAATTGACATGTTCCACTGGTGCTTTTACGATCAATCTTACAGCCAGCGTAGCCTGCGTCTGAATATCCGATCAAGCTGAAGTTAGAATCTTTGGAGTACCAAAGACCAACGTTCTGAGATCCTTTCAAGTATTTCAGAATACGCTTAGCAGCAATAAAATGTGATTGCTTTGGTTCTGACTGAAATCTGGCGCACATACAGACTGAGAACATAATATCAGGCCGGCTCGCTGTAAGATATAAGAGCGATCCGATTAGTCCTCTATACATAGTTACTTCGACTGCCGTTCCCCCTTCGTCTTTGTCTAACTTGATTGTAGGACTCATTGGAGTGAGTTGAGCATGTTTCCATTCCGAATCTCTTAAGCAGCTCTTTGGTATACTTGGTTTGGTTGATGAAAATTCCATTGCTGAGCTGTTTGACTTGGAGACCCAAAAAGAATGAGAGTTCTCCCATCATGCTCATCGCAAACTGTCCCTGCATCAACTTGGAAATTTCTCGCATAATTTGGGGTTAGTTGACCCAAAGATTATATCATCAACATAAATCTGAACCAACAGGGTATGTTCCCCCTTAATAAATTTAAAGAGAGTTTTATCTACTGAGCCGATCTGAAAGTCATGGTTCAGCAGAAATTGAGATAGAGTGTCATACCAGGCCCTTGGTGCTTGTTTCAGACCATATACTGCTTTATTCAGTAGATATACATGATTTGGGAATGAGTGGTTCTGAAATCCAGGAGGTTGCTCAATGTAAACTTCCTCCTGAAGCTTACCATTAAGAAAGGCGCTCTTGACGTCCATCTGATATACCTTAAAGTCTTTATAGGCAGCATATGCAAGAATGATTCTGATTGCTTCAAGTCTGGCGACTGGTGCAAAAGATTCATCGAAGTCAATTCCTTCTTCTTGTCGGAATCCTTGTGCCACCAGTCTGGCCTTGTTTCTAACCACAGTTCCATCTGCGTCCAGCTTGTTTCTGAAAACCCATCTGGTTCCAATAACAGGCAGATCGCTTGGTCTGGGGGTTAGACTCCAAACTTGATTTTGTTCGAATTGATTAAGCTCTTCTAGCATTGCCTTAATCCAGTTGAAATCAGTCAGAGCTTCATCGATCTTCTTAGGTTCCAGAGTTGAGATGAAGGCAGCATGAGTGAACTCATCCATCATCTGTCCTCTGGTTCTAATCGGTGCAGAGGGACTTCAATCACTAGATTAGGTGGATGCCTCTTAGTCGATCGATAGCTTGACTCTGGATTGTCTGGTCCAGCCGGATGAGTAGTAGTAGCGGTATGATCAGCATCTGCTTTGATATGAGAGTTTGGATCATCCGGATCGGCTCGATCTGAAGAAGCTTCATTGCCTTGATCCGATCTGGCTGGTACTTCAGGTTCTGGTGGGTTGTCTCTTGACCTGTTAGCTACAATCTCATCATCACTGTTAGCTTCGAGATGGATGTTTTCCATCTGATTTTGAATTGATTCTTTGTTACCCTCAACACATAAAGATTCATCAAAAACTACATGAACTGATTCTTCTACAGTTAAGGTTCGATTATTAAAAACTCGATAAGCTTTGCTAGTTGATGAATATCCTAAGAATATTCCATTATCTGACTTAGCTTCAAATGCTGTAAGATGATTCTTACCATTGTTGTGACCGAAGCATTTACAGCCAAATACATGAAGGTGAGAAATAGACGGTCTGTTACCAGTCCATATTTCATATGGAGTGAGATTCAGCTTCTTATTAATCATAGACCGGTTTTGAGTGTAGCATGCAGTATTTACAGCTTCTGCCCATAAATTTTGTGAGATTCCAGAATCAGCAAGCATTGTTCTTTCTGCTTCTTTGAGCGTTCTGTTTCTTCGTTCTGCAACTCCATTCTGTTGAGGAGTTCGAGCGGCTGAGAACTCATGCTTAATTCCATGATCTTCTAGAAAGGATTCAAGATTCTGATTTGAAAACTCAGTGCCTTTGTCACTTCGAATCCTGTCTATGCTGGATGATTTCTCGTTCTGAGTGCGTTTCAGCAGCTTGATCAACTTCGGACCGGTCTGATTTTTGCTGCTCAAAAATATAGTCCATGTAAAGCGTGAGTAATCATCAATAACAACAAGAGTATACCGCATTCCCCCTAAACTTGTTATTGGTATAGGACCAAACAAGTCCATATGCAATAGTTCTAAACAAAGGGAGGAGGATTTGGCATTCTTGTCTTTGAAGGATGATCTGATCTGTTTGCCCATTTGGCAAGCTTCGCAGATCTTAT
Organism: Haberlea rhodopensis; assembly: GCA_907163345.1. NCBI lineage: Eukaryota > Viridiplantae > Streptophyta > Magnoliopsida > Lamiales > Gesneriaceae > Haberlea > Haberlea rhodopensis. The sequence continues at coordinate 596,256 of CAJQUN010000335.1, forward strand.
CCTTAGCAAAGTCGATCTTGGGCAGACCGATAACTATATCATGTTTACACAGGCTAGAAATAGTCTTAAAATTGATATGATTCAAGCGTTTATGCCATAGCCAGTGTTTATTATCATTGTTAGCGATGAAGCAAGTAGGATTATCAGGTTGAGCATGATTCCAGTTAATCTTATATGTATTTCCATTCCTGATTCCTACAAGCATGGTTATACCGTCTGATGATTTAACAGTGCAAGTGTGTTTGTGAAATTCTATAGCATAACCATTATCACAAAGTTGACTTATACTAATCAGATTATAGCACAGATTTTCAACTAACAGCACATCATTGATAATAATGTTACCATGGACAATCTTACCCTTGCCCACGATCTTACCCTTCGAATTATCTCCGAAAATGATCTTGGGTCCAGTACATTCTGTGACTTCAGACAGCAGCTCGATGTTTCCAGTCATGTGACGAGAACACCCGCTGTCCAAGTACCAGTCTGATGCAAGTTTCTTCGGTACCTCGTCTGTCTGACTCATCTCTTCATCTGCCATTAGACATTGAATATCTTCTTCGCTTTCGCTGGAAGAATATTCGGAGCTTTCTGAATCGGAGTCAGTCTGAGCCCACTGGCTATTTCCTTCTTCAGCTACTAGGACCTTTTGGGACTTTCCATGATTTTTGCGATCTTTGTTGTGCTTCTTTTTCCTGTCATCGCGATGCTTCTCCTTCCGTTCTTCTTTCGAGAACATAGGAATTTTGTTGAATGATGCCATCAGCTCAAGTGTCTTTGTGCTGATTAAGATGACCCGCTCTGATACCACTTGTTAGGATCAGTCCAGAGTGTTTAGAGGGGGGGGGGGGTGAATGAACACTCCTTCTAAAATTTAATCCCTTGTGATTTCTTTCGGATTAGTGAAAGAAATCTGTTTCTTAATCAACTCTTTTATAGAACAGACCACTGAATGTATAAGTGCGGAACGGTCTGATCTTATATTTGTAAGAGCGGCTCGATGGCTTGAATGAAAGAACAAGTGCAGAAAGACAAGGACACAGAAAATGTTTCTGGAAGTTCGAAGGTGGTGTAATCCTTCTACGTCTCCCCTTCTTCCAATTAAGGAAGGTTTATACTAGAAGACTTTGATTTATACAATCATGTTGTACAAACCCGATTCAGGCTGGATTTACCCCACTACCAGTCTGAACTTCTAGTCACTCGATCTGTTTAGACACTCTCTGTCTGACAGTTAAAATTTGTTTCTCACTTCTGTTTTTCAATACCAACTACACAAGATGCGCACAGTGATCCTAAATGATCAAATATTACAAAGTAATCGTGCTTAAGAATAATTTCAGCTCGAGAGCTTCTGAGCTTGTAAGCTTGTGCAGATTTGCTTTCTTGTGCGTTTTTCGATTGATCAGTCTCTCGTGTCCTTGTATATCTGTCTCTGTATTGTTGTTGCATCCTTTTATAGTTGTATGTACCAACGTCATTATTTCCCTTAATGTGCAACTCTTGACTCTGCTTATTCTCTGAGTAAGCTACAGTCTTCTTCTTCAGGATACTTGCCGTTCTGGTTCATGCTTTCGGCGACTGTCAGGTAAGCTCTTCTTTGTCTTCTTACCTTTTATGGCAATCTTCAGTCTTTGGTCCTTTGTAGCATTAATTACGACATTAAATGCTACAATAAATAGCCGTTAATGATTCGGACTGAAGAGCCAATCTTTATACATCCTTGGCTGCTCTGATCTGATAAAGATTGAGATCGATCTGAAGCTTCGATCTAGTCAGTCTGATATCCATCGATCCGGTCTGATATGTGATATGTCTTATCAGCTTGTTCTGTTTTGAGCTATCGATCTGGTCAGTCTGATTACCCTCGATCCGGTCTTATATGCTTTGTCATCTTATCAGCTTGATCTGTTTTGGGCGATCGATCTGGTCAGTCTGATTTCTCTCGATCCGGTCTGATATGTTTTGTCATCTTTAAAATCTCATCGATAAGGTTCGGAACTAACAACAAAGGATGACCATACTCTGCTAGTTCAGATATATGTTGATGACATCATTTTTGGCAGTACTAACCCAAAATTATGTGAAAGATTTTCAAAGAGAATGCAGGACCAATTTGAAATGAGCATGATGGGAGAACTATCGTTTTTCCTAGGATTGCAAGTCAAACAATCCAGTGAGGGAATTTTGATAAATCAATCCAAGTATACCAAAGAGCTTCTGAAGAAGTATGGGATGAATACCAGCTCAGCTGCTGCTACACCTATGAGCTCATCTGCAAAGCTTGATTTGGATGAATCTGGAATACCAGTAGATGAGAAAATGTATCGCGGTATCATTGGTTCATTACTCTACTTAACAGCCAGTAGACCTGACATCATGTTTGCAGTTTGCATCTGTGCTAGATTTCAAGCCAATCCCAAGCAATCTCATTTCACAGCAACTAAACACATTCTAAAGTACTTAAAAGGGACTGAGAATGTCGGTCTATGGTATCCAAAGGACTCCACTTTCAATCTTATCGGATACTCAGATGCAGACTATGCTGGATGCAAAATTGACAGGAAGAGTACCAGTGGGTACTGTCAGTTTTTAGGAGATAAACTTATTTCATGGGGATGCAAGAAGCAAACTTCCATTGCTACCTCTACAGTTGAAGCAGAATACCTTGCTGCTGGAAGTTGCTGCGCTCTGCTCTGGATTCAACAACAATTGAGAGACTATGGCATTGAGTCAACTGAAGCTCCAATCTTCTGTGACAATACATTTGCCATAGCCACTACTTACAATCCAGTGCTTCACTCTCGAACAAAGCATATCGACATACGTCATTACTTCATCAGAGACCATGTAATGAAGAAGGAGATTCGAGTGGAGTACATATCTACTGAGCAGCAAGCAGCAGATATTTTTACCAAGCCCCTACCGGATGCAAAATTCTCTTACTTCCGGAATATCCTTGGATTAATTGATATTTCCTCTTAATTCATATTTATTTACTGTTATTAAACTCAGGGGGAATCGTTTGTATGTAACTGCATATTTTCAGGGGGAATTTTGGTAAAAATTTCCTTTACTGATGCATGGCTGGTAACACAATAGTCCACTGCAGTGGATGCTACTATACCAGTAGATGTCTACATACCAGTGGATGTTACTATGATGTCTTATACCTTCTCTTTTTAGCAACCAGCTGGGACGTCGGAATTCAAATTATTTATTTTATTATTTTTAACTCATTCAAATCCCGCCCTTTTCACAACCACTGCTTCTGATATTTTTTTAAATGGTTTAGATGAACGCCACGTACACATGTGTCCGTTCATCTACAGTACGACGTTACATCTACCCACTATCTTCTAACCACCTTCTTCTCCGTAGAATCAGTTTACTTCCTTAAACACTTCTGAAAATCTCAAAACCCTAAAAGAATTTATCTCTCTATCTCACAGGATTTTCAAACTTTCAGAAGTCATTCAACATGTCAAAGACAACGCAGCCGAGTTTTCTCACCAACGCTATTCATGTGGATTTTCACTCTATCTATTCGTCAAACGACGAAGCCATGAAAGCAGTATCCAAAAGTTGGACACCTCTGGCTTACTGGTATTTTTAAGCCAATCGCCCACTTTCTACCCGGCGGCTATTCAGGAATTCTTCGCCAATGCCAGGATAGTTGGCGAAGCTGTTGTGTCCTCTATCACTGGACAACATATCACTATTACTCTGGAAAACTTTGCGACTCAGATGTGTCTTCCAATGTCTGGGATAACAAATGCCCTCTCTGTATCTGTGCCAATCCTAGAGGCAATGAGAATGGGCTTTTCTGACTCTCGTGAGCGTCTTCACAAACCGCCCTTCAAGAAGATATTGATTAAGAGCCATTTTCGCCAACTGGCATATGTAATATCAAAAGGGTTGCTATGCAAAGCTGGATCTTTCGACGTCATCACACCGGAGAAATTCGCATTGATGTGTGCAATCGTAAATAACGTTGAAGTTAACTGGTCAGTAATTTTGTTTCAAGTGCTTTCAAACTTAGTGCTCTCCGGAAAAGGTCAATCTGGATTTGCTCTTCCTCTAAGTCGTATTTTTAAGAGCAAGAATATTCAGACCGGAGGTTCTTCTTCTCTCCACCCAGGACGACTCATAAATGCCAGATATCTAGAGATCAACAAGAAACGAATCGGTGGAGAAACTAAGACCAGCCAACCAGCAGTAGTCAAGAGGAGACAACCTCTGGTAGTCAGTGACTCTGAGCATACAGTCTCCGAATCTGATGAAACTTCACCTATTCCCCATGCGAAAAGGCCGAGAACAAAAAGAGGAGGACCAGCTGCAGCCAAGCTGAAAGTATCAGCAGCCATGTCTGAGGCTGTGATCCCTACGTTGGCAGTAGAGCCAGTGAGCTCAGTTGCTCCACTGGCCATGATCGCATTTAACCCAACCTCTGCTGCAGCCAACCCATCAACCAACCCCAGTACTCTTCAACCACCAGGCTCAATTTCCTTTAGATCACCCAAATCTCTTTGCCCATATTGCCATCCCAAGACCACCTTCACTGGAAAAGGGAAAGAATCAATGACCCCATCATCCACTCCAGTGGCATATGAGATTGAATTAGTCATGAGCACAGTTGAGGCAAACATGCAGCCTCAACTTGAAGTTTTTGATAGATGGGTGAAAGCACGCTTGAAAATTCGCTCAGTTCTGGAACAGGCAAGGCAAGATGAGAATCAAGTGATGGCTTTCCTCCAAGCACAAGACGTACAGAAAGCTCTCTAGCTCCGGGATGTGTTCCGCCTAATGATCTATGTGGGTGAACTCCAGACCCTGGTCATATCCCGGCAGAGTGAATTCAATGCTACAGCTGGGACTGCCAATCATGACCGAGCTGTGCTAAATGCTCTTGGTCCCAAGCTTGAACTGGCAGAGACTGCTCTACATGACTTAAGAATCAGTACTGGTCTGCACTCATGCTCAACTGTACCAGATGATGCTGACTCCACTCCTACTGACTTGAGCTTAGTCCTAACCATCCCTGATGTTCTTAGTGCTGCAGTGCTAATTCCACAAGTTGAACCAATGGTGGCTGATGACTCTGCTCTGACCATCTCATGCTCAGCTCCAACCATCCCTCCTATTCCAAGTGTTGTGAAAATGGTTTCCACAGGTGAACCCACTTTGGATGATACTTCACCTCAACCGGATATGGACATTGATTCCATAGACGTTGACAGCGTCATTCACAAGGTAATTACCCAGGTTACCCCATCTATACCAATACCTTCCTCACCTCATACTGCAACCCAACTCACACAACAAGTTGAACCCCTTGTACCTCCGACTCACCCTGAAACCCCACTCTCACCACAAGTTGAACCCCCTGCTCACCCAACAACCTCCGAACTTAACCCCTCACTCTCACAAAAATTCATCCAGCTACTACCTCACCTGGACGCTGCGTGTCCTTCACTGCCACAGATGCTCTTACCAGCTCTCCTCTTGCTCTTCTTGGCTCACCTCCTGCACCTGCTGTCACTCCGCCTGAGGCATTGGAGCAATCAGTAGGAACTGAATCGTCTGCTGATTTTTTTGATTTTCCTGATCCTCTGTCCATCGAAGGCCCTTCTGCTCTAACAATACAGCTTGGCCATATGACTACGTTGATCTCCGGGCTGGCTAGTGAGATCAATAAACTCAAGTCTGAAGAACGCAATGCCAGCAATGCTATTGATAGTCATCAGCTTCATACAGATCATCAGTTTGGGCATATAAATCGAGAACTAGACAGACTTCAAACTGCTGTTAACAGAAATCATCAATTCGTTCTTGATGCCTTTGCCGATGTATTTTCGAGGATCTCGCAAACTAATCTCCAGTTGAAGCAGCAGAATGACTCTCTCCATGCTGCATCTACACTGGCCTTGGAGGAGAAAATTGACGACACTAAGAAGCACTTGTCTGAGCAGCTAGCTACTATGCAAGAGGTCTTTGCCTCACAACTTCAGGATTTGAGTGCTGGAATTCCGAAGCCTATCCAATACCAGTCCAAGTCCACTGCATCTGCTCCTCTACCGCGAAGAGAATCCGGTTCAGCTCAGCGCGCACCTGCTGCCTCTGAAGGTGGACATCACTACAGATCTGCTTCCCAGCCAAGGTCTCGAAGTCCACACCAACCGTCTACCGAAAAGCGCGACTATTCCCGACATTGGTTAGGGCGCAAATAGTATCATTTTCTGATCCCTTATTAATTACTCTTATCTATTTATTGTTTTCAGTTGACTTTTTCTTCGTAGTTATCCTAACGACATTAATGTGTTCACACTAAATGAATTTCTTCTATAAATAGAAACTCATGTTTGTTTTCATAACACACATTCACTCATCATGATTCTTTTCTATTCCTTGAAAATTCCTTGGTTTACCTGTTGCAATTATTCAGTTTCATGGGTTTATTACTTATCTAAATCAACCCCTCATGGGTTGATTACTTATCTAACCCAACTTCATTAAGCTTCAGCGTTTGGATCCTGCTCTGATGCTCCTCATCAGTCAGGAACTGCTATCAGGAGTCTTCTGGGTGATGATGACAAAAAGGGGGAAGACAGTGATAGAATATTCTCATTAGGTGAATCCACAAACCATGGAGGCCTGATGAATATACATTTGAACTTCCCGATCGAAGTTCTTCCCCTCTGAAACAAGGTGGATCGAGCTCTTCCTCTCCGCAACTAGGTGGATCGAAGCTCTCCGGTCTACTTTGTTTGTTTAAATAATTTTGTCATGTATCAACTAATCTGTAAAATAGATTTGTCGTTAAGTTGTATCCAGTTATAAGAATTCATCTTAAATGAAGATGAATCGCTCTAAATTGTCCAGTTTGATTACAATTAATGAAAATTTCCTTTCTATTATGTCCTCAAGTCTTTTCAGGATTCACCGTTTAAACTATTCGAGTATGAGATCGTTAATGCTTAGTTTTGTCATCACCAAAAAGGGGGAAATTGTTGGAAAACGATTTCTAAGTTTTGGTGATTACAAACACATACTGGATGAACATCTACCGGGTGAAAACACCCACCGGGTGAAGACATCTACCGACTGAGATAAGCACTGGATAAAAACATCTACCGGGTGAAGAACTCTACCGGATGAAGACACCCACCGGGTGAAGACATCTACCAGACTGAGATAAGCACTGGATAAAGACATCTACCGGGTGAAGACATCTACCGGACTGAGATAAGCACTGGATAAAAAACATCTACTGGAATAGACATCTACTGTATTATTAATCCACCGGATAAAGACATCCACCGGATAAGACTTCCACCGGATAAAGACATCTACTGCATGAAGTTTTTCATCAAGTCTTACCAACACCTACTGAAGAGTACGACTGGATATTGAAGTTACAAGACTAGTAGAAGTAAATCCAGCAGCGGATTGAAGAAATAAGACAAAGTAAATACAATTCCGTCTGACATAAGTACAACAGAGCGACGAGCACTACGAAATCATCGCCACCAATTCTGTCAGATTGTAAGAGCCGTTGCTGAACAAAAATGGAAGGAAGATAAAAAGAAGAAGAAAACAGATTCTACGCTAAACCTTCCTTACCAAGAAAGTTTACCGTTGGAAAAGAAATCTATAAATACAGATGCTGAATGAATGAAGAAAGAGAGAGTTGAATCCACTGGCAATCGAATATTCTATACATTCAAACAGATAAATTTATCAAGTCATAATTCACTTAAGATTCAGCTAGAGCAAGGAACAACTACTGGTATATCAAAGATCAAGTTAAAACTGGTGTACTGCTCAAAGATCGTTCAAGAACACTCAAAGCGTACAAGTGTAATAGTCATTCAAAGGAGTGTTAGATAGTTTACATTGTAAACAACTCATAAACATTGTGTTGCTAGGAGTTTAGGCTAAGCTGTGTGAAAGCCTAAGGAGGTTGTATACTGTAAAGTGTAAACCAAAGTCTTCTAGTGTATCCTTCCTGCAAAGGAAGAAGGGGAGACGTAGAAGCGTTGTGCTTCGAACTTCCAGAAACAATCTCTGTGTGATATACTTGCTTTTTATTATTTACTTTAGTTAACTCACAAGTGCAGCAGACGTATTCCACACTTCACTTAGTGTCTGCTGACTTGCTTATTTGATTGAGAAGCTACTGCATCACTTAACAGTTTGCAGTAATCAGTCGAAGATCAGAATTTGAGGGCAGTGTTTATTCAACCCCCGCTTCTAAACACGCCTCCGATCCTAACATTAATTGAAACTAATTTTAGTCGCTCAAATATTACAACACGTAGAGCTATTAAATGGGATGAAATTGTTTTCCCTGATAATTGGACAATTGAACATGCAATTCCTGTTCAAACCAAAATTCCAAACAATTTAGTTGATGTTATACAAACAAATGATTGTTCAATTCAACTACAATTTGAACCAAATAATCAACAAAAATTATTACAATCTATACCTAGATCTTTAAGATCTAAATCATCTAAGTCATATTCATCTTTTTCTCATATTTTTCCAATGGAAGAAATAATTCTCCTCGTAGAGCTTCAACATCTGCAGTTCCAAATTTATCTGATAATTTACAACATGAAAGGATAAGTAAATTATATATTAATCCAGACAATATAGTCAGAGGATTAAAAGAATCAGAGATAACTGAATCAGAAATGAATTTTTCTTTATGAATAATACACCCAAAATTGATTTTAGCCCTGGATCTAGTGCTAGGCAGAAAATAAAACATGAATTTAATCAACCTAAATGGGAACAATTTAGAAAATGGTTTTTTGATACTATTTCAAAAGAAAAATAAACTTTGTTACAAAATGAATTTTTATAAATTCTGTTCTGATCAAAATTCTTATATACTATTTATACCATGGTTTATATCAATATATGTTGAACCTTATATTCAAGTATTAGAAATGACATATAAACTTTCGAATGGAAATATTTTGAGAAATTTATATCCTCCTCAACAACCCTTTGAGATTGAAAAGGACGGAAGGATTCTTAATTTTTCAGCATTTTCAAAATTAATGGAAAATGAAACTTTACAGATTACTTGTCAACATATTAATAAATTATTAAACACAACAAAATTATACAAATCTTTTCCTTATTATATTAGGAGAACAAATTAATTTGTTACACAATCGTATTGAAATTATTAATAAAAATATTATTAAGATACAACCATCAGTATCTATAACACCACCATCAGAAATTATACTTGCAACTCCTAGTATACAACCTCCACCTGAAATAAAATTTTAAATTAAAATCAATGATTGAATTAGAAACATTTTTAAATAATAAATTTAAAGATTGAAATCTTTCAGTTTCAGTTCTTGATAATGATTTACAAGAACAAATAGAGACTACTCAAGATCATAAACAAGTTTTTTCATGATCAAATAAATAAATTAAAAAATAAATGGGCTGATCGACCCACACAACGATTATTTTATTACATGAGACCTTCTCCTATAGATACTCTGCACGAAGAGTTAGAGTATATTGTTAATAACAATTATAGTGGTAAACATATTTACGAATGGAATTTGGATGGTTATCCTGATAAACAAATTTATAATGTAGCTCATAGGATGCTAATGTATTTTACTATTTGCAAAAGTAATGGCAATAATGATAAAACTATTGCTAACATGATCATTGCTGGATTTACTGGTCAATTAAAAGGCTGGTGGGATAATTATTCAACTCTAGCTAATAAAGAGGAAATTATGAATACAGTTAAACAAGAAAATAACAATATTGTAGAAAATGCAGTCTACACTTTAGTTGTTAATATTATTGATCATTTTACTGGTAGATATTCTGAACAAAATGAAAATATTCGAACTCTTTTACAGAATTTACGATGTAAACCACTAACTGATTTTAGATGGTATAAAGATACATTTATCAATAGTTATGGAATTACAAGATTGTAATAGTTCACATTGGAAATCTAAATTTATGATGGCTTACCTCATCTCTTTGCTGAAAGAGTTAGGAAGAATCTTAGAAAGGATCATATTAATATTCCTTATGATTCATATACATATGGAAAACTTATTGGCACATGTGTCCAAGAGGGACTAGCCCTATGCAATGAAATTAAATTAAATCAACAAATTAAAAGACAAAATTTGTCTGAACGAAAACAATTAAGACAGTTTTGTGAGCAATTTGGTATGGACATACCATCACAGAATAAGATCTATTCTAAAATAAAACATTTAAAATGATAAAACTTTTCAAAAACCGTATTATAAGAAAAAGAGAAAATATTCTCAAAAAAGATTAGAACACAAAAGTGAAAGGAAAAAAATTTAGACAATCAACTAAATTATCTAAAAAACAAAATATAACTTGTTTTAGATGTGGTCATACATGTCATTATGCTAATAGATGCAAGATGAAAGAAAAAATTAATAATTTAGATATTCCTGATAATATTAAGAATTCTCTTAATACAATATTAGTACACTCTTCTGATAGTTCCGATTATTCATCAGACTCATCTTATGATTCAAATGATTCAGATGAATCAAAACATCATCAGGTTTTAGAAAATGAATCTAGTCATTCTGAAACAGATTGTTGTAAACCTTGTTCTATAGGACAACCCCGTATTAAGACTATTTTAGATGAATCAAATGATTTACATTATAAAATATTATCACAATTTCAGGATTTAAATATAAATACCTTAACTATTTTCCTATAATTTAAGGTCCAGACAACTATCGGGATGACATCGGTTGAGGTTTTGTAGAGCCAGAATTGCCGATTGCTGATATACTAAGATGAAATTGATGAGGAATATTTGGCGCAACTTGAGATTGTTGAGGAAATGCCAGGAACGATGGATTTCTGCGAAAACGAATGAAATTGGCTTAAAGTAAGCATGTTTGCTATGCTAACAAGAGAAATATATCGTTAGAATTTCAAGTTGAGATTCAGGTAAACTGAAGATATTACCTTTACGATGATCGATACGATTCATTCGGTGAGGTACGATGTTGCATCGATATTTTGAACCTTGTGAAGTCATAGAAAAGTTTGGTTCAGTGGTATCGTTGACACTACCACAACATTTGTCAATGATACATGATGATTCTTATGTAACTATGAATAAGATTGTGACATCTCATATGATATAAATTGTTGAGTTATACTCAGTTTTGTGATTTCGAGAACGAAGTCATTTTAAGAGGGGAAGAAATGTAAGGCCCTGATGCTAATTAATCCAGATTAACGATGATTAAGCAAACCCGGATAATTAAAAGTATATACAATGAATTAAGGTGTTCCGTACTACGATGAGTCAATCAACTAGTGGCATGTGTGTAGTGATTGTGCATGTCCATAATCACATGGCACTTGGAGAACACATGTCACTAATTAATTTAACTAATGTTTAATACATGATTTTGGACCATTAATCTTGTAAGATAGTGATCTATGGACACATGTGTTCCTCAAAACATCCAATGAATAAAAAAATCCACCCCAAACACCTAGCATGTCACGCCTCTACCCATTTTTCAGACTTGGAATTTCTAGGCATGCAAAATCCCTTCTCTCTCTCTTAAACAAAAATCCTCCCCCTTATCTCTTCAAGGCTTTTCGAAACTTTCAGCTCCTTTTCCACCAACTCCTCTTGAAATTGTGAGTGCATGTCACATGCAAAGATGGATTTGAATGCTACTAAGCTTGAGGAACAAGATGTACCAAGCAAATTCAAGTTTGGAGCAAGGATTCAAGTGGCAGCTTCATTGTGGAACTTGGGCTTCTTTGGGTTGTTGATTTTGTGCTTAACTCTTGAAGATAATTGAATGTATAACACCATTTTTGAGATTTATCAACTTGCATGTGGTTTAAGGGTCGAAATTTGATGTATCTACATGAAAAATTTGGTTACAACTTGCTGCAAATGAATCAGCAGGATTTGATGGTGCATGCAGTAGATGAGTTCGAACTTTCGATTTACTTAGAGTTCAAATTTGTAAATGGTGCCTACCAAAATCAACTAATTTGGATTTAATATGAAAACGTTATGGTTGTTTTTACCACAATGTGTACAATCTGGAATTTCAGTGCATGCGAGTTTTAATGCATCGTGTTCTTCAATTTTATGGGAATAAATGGCTATGAATTTGAAGTTTTAGGCTCTTATAAGAGTTGTAGTATTTGGTATTAGCTTGTATTTGGAATTTGACTCACTCGATTTGTAGTCCATACGAAAACATTATGCTAATTTACCAACAACTTATCTGGAAACATGGTAGTTACGAGTTTTTAGGCTGTAACGTTTTTCAAAGAATGTACCTCAAGATGAACTGATTTGCTTAGATATCATAATATATGTATTGTAGAATTTTGAGTTATCTTACATTTGAAACTGGCCCCACATTATTTGGAGTTTATATGAGTGAGTTATGCTGTTTTCTCTACCACTGCTCAATCTGTGGTAGCAGAGCATATTAGACTTCGATGAATTGTGCTATGAATCGACCTCTAGACCGATGAATTAGCTAAAACTCATAAAATATGAAATGTACCTTGTTGTTATCGAACGTTTCCCACTTGTTTGAAGTAATTTGGAGGTCTTATGAATTTATGGTGAATTTTATACTGAAACTGGTTGAACTAGTTTTTGTAAATAGAACAAGGGAAATTGTATGCTGCGATTGGGCTAATACTTAGAACCATTAAATGAACGATTTTGGGAAATTGTTGAACATATGAAATGTCCCCGTTTGAGTTATCGTTCAGGTGAAAATGGGCTTAAATCATTTGGTTTAGTGTTGAAAGACTCATGTACTTATTACTAGGTGTATGTCTGCTGAAATGCTAACAAATGAATTAAGACATAACCTTGTTTAGTGTATTGATAGATTTGGATAATTTGAATGATATTTGACCAGGTTGTGATATACCGAGGTCAAACTTGAGGAAATCCAGAGCTTACGAGTATTTTTGTTAGCCTGGTGGAGGTATGTATAAATTAGTTTTATCATGACGTCCGGCGAAGACGTGTAGTGATGCTATTGTATGATTTTACATGTCATTAATTGTTTTATATGATTTAATTGTCACTATGCGATTCTTATGTGGCTATATGACATGTTGAGATACATTGTACTGCATGATATGTATTAAATTTCACATGAGATTGCATGACATATTGAATTGCATATGTCATATGTTGCATAGATTATTCATGGGCATATCATATTGATCTATCCACTTCTTGATATCCTTGATGATGATTAAGTTGATTTACTCTGAGTGTCGGGGACGACGGGCACGACGATGACAGACAGTTTAGGTAGCAACTGTAGTCATGCACGTTGCTACCGGACCTAGACACGTGGGATGACTAGCACATCAACGGATGATTCTCCTAGCGCAAAATGTGTGTGTTGTCACCCTCTGCTCGAGCTTGATATTGATTGATGATACCTTCCTTTGAACTCCGATATTTGGTATCTTGAGATTCGATTCTTTGTATCCATTCATACATCGCATTCATACATGATATGCATTGCATGATACTTTGTCATTATTGACGTGATTCTATTGATTGGATGCTCGTGAGGAAGCATCTTAGAATACCAGGGCTCAGCAAGATCGAGCTCAGGTTTGGTATGTTGAGTCCTACTCCCAGTAATTGTTAGCGTACTTTTTAATTATATTTAAATTATCGGGGTACGCCCGGGGTATCTGTATTTGAAATATTCTATTACTGGTTGGTTATATATTTGATGCTTATGTGATTAGCAACATGTTGAATTTGGAAACTTGAATTACATATTTTCAGTATCATTATATATGTATCATAGAAAAGCAAAAATTTTATGGGCCATTTGACAAGATATTTGAAAGTATTCTTCCGATGTTTACGTAAATTAATCATTATATGGTAATTAAACACCACATTAGGATCGAGCCTTCCCAATGTCTGATTGACGTCGTTTGATCATCGACATCCTCATCCAAATTTTTTTGGTAATATTAAAAAAAACATCAAAGGAAGCGATTTCTTGACTAGGATCTAAAAAAGTAGACACACAATGCACATGTGGTATATTTTTCCTAATATTTTTTAAATTTTATCTCCATTAGATTAACAAATTCTGCCAAATCCCCATCTTCTCTACATTCAATAAATTTATAAAACATGTTAAATACAAGTGGAAGAAAATAATTTGTAGGATAAAAGACACCGAATAAAGTTCAGTTGCATCTTTAAAGGTGGATAACAAAGCAGTACAATATTATCATCGTTGTCAGACATTTGATAGCTATTATAGAAAGAAGTTAAAGCTTCATGATAAGGTAACATAGCAGCTAACATTTGATGCAAAGAATTCCACCGAGTTTCAATGGGTGGTGGGAAAATAGTATAGCTAAGACTTTGACTAGCTCACATATGTTTCCAATCACGTTTAATTCTAGATTGTCTTAACCATTGACATACATTTTTTTAGTCTGGCAATACTTTGAAAATATGTATCTTCATAGCAAACTTTTACAGCTAAGTTACTTATATGACTGCACATCTAACATGGAAAAAAACACCTTCAAGCATTGCTTTTAATACTATTTTTAGATCACGTATTGCCGTTGTATTATTAGATGCATTATCAAGTGCAATAGAAAATATTTTATCAGCAATTCCATAAATTTACAAGTATTATGAATAAATTTAGCAATTGTAGCTCCTGTATATGATACATGTAATGCATCAAGTGATAATATTCATTTTTGCATGCACCAATTATCATCACAATGACATGTAATAACAAGAAATGATAATTGTATAATGTTTGTCCAAATATCAGTAGTTAAACTAAATCTATAGTTTAAAGATGAAAGATGGTTAAACATTGTCGATATTCAACATAAACATTCATACAATTTCTTTTTAAAATTTGTCTCGAATAATTTTAATCAAAGGTTGGACTATGTTTTTTTACTTAAATGTTTTTTAAAAGTTCCGGTACCCCGGAAGAACAGCCGATTTTATAATTATAAGTTGTTTTACAAATTTTACAACCAACTGAAGAGTCGTTCGTACCAGACATTTTCCATTCTTTCTCCAGCAGTTCTCTTCCTCGTGAGTGGGCATCTTGCAATAGCCACATTCAGATGCATTCTTTGTGGTTTCTATCCACTTGGTTTCCAATAATTTCCTTTCCAAAATTTCTCTTTTTGTTGCTTGTCTTTGCTGAATTTGGGTTATAGAGTCTCTTGTCCCTCTAATCTCTTTGGATCAATGATTTGATATCGGATTCAGCTCGTAACGCTTGGTTGACTGCAAAAAGGTAATTAGTGGATTCGGTGGATAGTGTGGCCCAACGGATATCAAGATCTAACCCATGAATGAATTTCTTAGTTTTCCTTGGTTCAACATCCATATAATGTGGGGCATAGTGAATTAGTCGGTGGAATTCGGCCTCGTATTCAGCTACAGTACACCTTTCTTGTACCAAATCCATAAATTCATATTCACGAGTGTTTACTATCACCTGCGTAACATACTTTTCCTCGAATGCACGTACAAAATTTGCCTAGGTTCTCGGAGTTTGATTTCTTTTCCATTGGTGATCTATGACTCTCCACCAATGATGAGTTGCATCTTCAAATTGATAGACAACAAAGCTGGCCTTTTGTTCATCATAAAAACTGAGAACAGTAAAAATTCTCTCAACTTTGAGCAACCATTCTTCTGCATGATGGGCATTAGGGGTTCCGTAGAATTTAGGTGGGTGGAACCTCAGAAATCATTCAAGTGCTCTATCTAATGGTTCTTCATTCCTCATAACATTTTGGTGGTGGATTTTGTTGCGAGAATTGCATAAACTGTAGTAAAAGTTCCATCGCATTCCTGTTGGGTAGCTCTAGTCGAGGATGTTGTTTTTTTTGCTCGTCGTTCCTTCTTGGGTTACATACTTCATCAGGAGAATTTTCCTCATTTCCTTGATTTCTCGTATGACAGCTACCACCAAGTGATGATGACATCCTTACACATAATTAAAATGTATCAATTATCGGATTACATAAGTAAACTACTATTACATTTTCACAAAATTGTATATCACATTAATACCTAGCTCGAATTATATGTTGACGACATCATCAAATTTATGTGAAATTGGTGATTTAAAACATATTTCTTTTAAATCGGGAGTTAATATTAGTAATGTGTAATGCACAAAAAATGAAATTAATTAACTAGAGTAAAGTAAGTCACCATTCTCTGAAATAGTGACAACTGTAGAAAAAAAAAGTTTGTTGATATATTATCAATCCTCATTGGTTGATCCGAGTTTATCTAGAAGTCAACCCTAATAGTCTCAATAGAGGAAACTTTCGAGCTCGGCCTATAGCACATTAACTCTTTAGATTACTAATAATTGTTTCTCTTTCTTACCAAGGTGTTGTAAGCATTCTTGTACGAGCACTAGAGACTTTTACCATGAAATAAACCAATCATCAATGTCTTACAACCCAAAGCATAAAATTCTTATGGAGTTTTATTTTATTACCAAAGATGTTTCAGAATAGACTGGGAGCCTCGGCTATGATACCACCTCTGTGGGACCCGACTCGGGACATATTACTTTATCCATTTATTTGGTACCACATTCTCTCTGAATATTATGTACAAGAGTTTTAAACCTTTTCAGAAATAGCAGAAGCGTTTAGTCAATCACTCATTTATGGTAGCGGAAGCGTTTTTACAAACTAGATAATAACAAAATACATCCCAGTACAAACTCCTTATAATCGTCCGATACTTAATAAAAGAAAAAAAAATACTATAACAGTCCATGTAATCCCATATTTCCATTTTCCTAATTTTCCTCCAGTACTGGCTCCGGTACTCCTGTATCTGGAACTCACAATAAATAAAAAGGAAAATAGAGATTAAGTCTTTGGGGACTTATTGAGCGAATAACATTAGCTTCAATATCGTAATTATCAAACAATGCAATGTATCAATATGATATGTCATGTAACAAAGATCTTGCAATCAAGTAATTGTCAATAATGAACAGTAACGATTTAGGATTTTAGAGTGAATATCATGGGCTAAAGAGGTGGCTCCCACCGGACAGTTTGGTGTAGCACTTTTCCCCACATATTCAGATAGGATCTGTACAATCATTCATTTACGAGCCAAGGTGAACCATTATCCGGACCGTGAAATGGTGCGCGTTGTTCAGATGAGCCATATACTTGGACTGTCATCCGTTGTTCATTGGACTCACTTTCCGGGCTGAAGCCGCATTGTCCAGTGGATAAATATCCAGGGCTCCAGTCATTCATTCATTCAGTCATAGAAATCATTCAATCAAAGGGACCAATCAGTGATTGATATCATTCGAGATAATGAAATGTATATCAAGATGACCAATCGAACGATGTAATCTACAATATGATGACATATATGAACAGTGAGATAATGAATAACAGTTAATGTAAATTTCATGCCAAATGTCAAAAAGGGTTGTACAACAAAAAACTTGCAGTACACCTCACCTCACAACTTGATATCTTACTGGATTGACTTGATTTTGAACCCAGTTGCCAATTAACTTCCTATCAACATAATATAAGTAATTTATGATGATTAGTAACCTCGATATGTGGTTGAATCTTCTTAAAAATCATTTTTGTACAAAACTTATCCGGGTAATTTTGAATAAGTCGAAAAATCATGATATAATGGAATTCTAGTTCCTTACAAACCTAAATTTTTGTTTAACCTTTCTCTATTTCAGCTGTTAAATAATCATCAGAATTTTAATAAATGCCTAGGATTTTTGCTTATGATGATGGATTGGAAGAATTACTGCCCAAATTTTTTCAAAAACTGATATCCATTCCGCGCCGCATTCGTTCCCCCGTTCCACTACCCACGCCACCGTTAAATCGCTATGTTACGCTTTCATAATGCCTATCCACAACAACCTACGTTCCAGTCTGGAACTTTGGCTTGGCCACCAACGTTCCCTTTACGGAACGGCTGTTCCATGACAGCGATGATGAACCATGCCAACGTCCCATCCGACAAAAGCGTAGGCCTAAGTGGATCCAAGACTATGTGTGAAATCTGCCTCCAATATTACGTGACTCAACCCATATCTATCATTTGATTCAGTCTTTATTTACAGTTAAGCATTATTAAGCAATCCCAATGTTATTAGTGGTAGTGGTGGAATTATTGGAGCAGTGGCATTAGTTAACATGTTTTCTGATTATGGTTGTATATAACATAGATATATATATCCTTTGAATGCAGAAGAATCTATTCCAACTGTAAGGCCCCGATACTAATTAACCCGGATTAACGATGATTAAGCGAACCTAGATAATTAAAGTATAGACTTTGAATTAAGGTGTTCCGGACCACGATGGGTCAACCAACTATTGGAATATGTTTTAGTGCATGAGCATGTGCATGATCACATGGCACTTAGAGAACACATGCTACTAATTAATTTAACTCATGTTAGATACATGATTTTGGACCAATAATCTTGCAAATGATGTATTGACACATGGATTCATAATACATCAAATAAAATAAAAATCACATTTTTTGGCATAGGAAGCCACGCATAAACCCATGCAAAAATCAGAGTTTGGTTTTCATTTCACCATCATCTTCTCTCTCTTCATTCCCAACACTCCACCTTCTCCTCATTCTCTCCACATCCAGAATTTCGAATTTCCAGCCACATTTAGCCCCAATTTTGAATGCATGTAACATACAAATATGGATTTGAATACTAGTAAGCTTGAGGAACAAGATGCACCAAGAAAATTCAAGTTTGGAGCAACATTGAAGCAAGAAATTTGTGTAGCAGCAGATTGGGGAAGGATGTTCTAACTTGGTTTGGTTTTAGTTGGTTCTAAGCTTCAAATCTCAACCACTTGAAGGTATATAGGTATAATTTAAGTTTATGAACTTGAATTGGTCGAATTGTTGTGCAATTAGATGGAAATGTTGCTGTAATAGATGACAATGTTGCTGTCAAATGTATTCTGTTTGGAATCAGTACATATGCATGATGTTATTTCGAATTTTAAGCATAGTTAGGCTTCCAATTGGAAGATAATGCCCCTATGACAAGTTGTAGTATTTTGTAGTAGCTTTAATGGGCCACCAAAATCAGATAATTTGGATATAGGATGAAAAATATATGGTCATTTTACCAAAATGTGTAAAATCTGGAAATTCAGTGCATTCGAGTTTCATGCATTGTGTTCTTCGAATTTCTGGGAATAAATGGATACAAATTTGAAGTTTTAGGCTCTAATAAGAGTTGTAGTATTCAAAGTTATATTGCATTAGGAATTGGTCTCACTCAATTTGGAGTTCATATGCAAAGGTTATGCTAATTGTACCAGAAACTATACAATCTGAAAGCAGGGGATATACAAGTTTTTTAGGCTGTACGCTTTTCACATAATGTACATCTAGATGAACTAATTAGCTTAAGGCTCATACTATATGTATTGTAGCATGTTGAGTTTTCTTGCAATAGAAACTGGCCTCATATGATTGGAGTTTACTTGTGTAAGATATGCACTTTTCCCTAGAACCGCTCACTCTATCAAAACAGAATATGAGTATTTTTAAAACTAACATAGTTTGCTTTGCATGTGCCTCAAGATGAGTGAACTAGCTTATGGACTTGAAGATGAGCTCTAGTACTTTGGGTTTTAGTGATTTTCCCACTGGCCTCAAGTCATTTGGACGTCATATGAATTTATTATGATTTTTATACAAAAATGGGTCAAGCTGAAAATTAAGAAAATCAATAAGGGTCGATATTTAGAAGTTGCAATTGATTCAATGCACTATTTGAACACTTAGTGTTATATGGATTTTATATGACCATGTTAATAGATTCCGTTGTTGATCTGAGAAGTCTCGGTAGATTAGCTTGGGTCGAGGTATGTTGAAATGAGTTGTATCACGACGTCTGGAAAAGGCGTGTAATGATACTACTGTATGTTGATTTATATGATTTAATTGTCACTATATGATTCTTATGTGACTATATGACATGATGAATGTCTTGGATTACATGATATGTGAAATTACATGATATGTATATACTTTCACATGAGATTGCATTATATAGTGAGTTGCATATGTCATTTAATGCATAAATGATTCATGGGCATATCATATTGATCTATCATTTCTTTGATATCCATGATTATGACTGAGTTGATTCACTCTGAGTGTCGGGGACGACGAGCACCACGATGACAGGCAGTATAGGTAGCGACTGTAGTCACGTGCGTGTCACCTGACCTAGACACGAGGGATGGACGAGCACAACACATAGGATGAGTCTCCTAGCGCAATGTGCGTGTGCTGTCACTCTCTGCTCGAGCTGACATTGATGATACCTTCGTTTGGACTCCAATTTTGGTACCTTGATATTCGATTCCTTGTACCCATTCATACATCGCATTCATACATGGTATGCATTGCATGATCTTTGTCATGTCTTTTGTTGTTCGGACATGACAGGCTTTACAAGAGGACATGGTGACAATGCTTACAGCGACGCATCGAGAGATACCAGAGCTCCTTGGGAGCGAGCTCAGATTATGTTTTATATTTTGAGTCCCGGTAGTTGTTAGAGTGTTTTGACTTATGTTTTAAATTTACTGAGGTATGCCCCAAGTTTCTGTATTTTAAGTATGCTACTACCGATTGATGTTATACTTGATAATGTATGTTATGATCAACATGTTGAATTGGAAACCGGAATTACATATTTTAAGTATCAGTATATATGTATCACCTAAAAACGAAATTTTTTTAGGGCCGTTTGATAAGACCTTTGAAATAAATCTTCCGCTGTTTACGTAAATTAATCATTATGTGTTAATTAAATACCACATTAGGAGCGGGCCCTCACACCAACTTTCTATTTCTATATCTTGTTTGCCCAAGTCCAATCAATGAAATTGAAACACGAACTGAAATCGCTAAGGCATACACCAACAAAATGGTGCTCTCATCCGGAGCAAGGAAGATGCCTCCAAAACCCAATCAACAAACACAAATTTGGAAGACAAGCAGTGTTGAAGAAATCTCCTTACCGCAAGCGCACAGTGGTCAAGTTTTAGTATAAAAGGTGTCGAACCCACAGAGATTGAATATAAAGTTTAAATCTAAGTACTGAATTAAAATAATCCTTGCTTTATCTACAGAATCGAATGGTTGAGTGTTTTATGCAAATAATAAAAATAAATTAAACTACCAATGATCAAATCTTAAGTTGTGAAGAAATCAATTAGAGATGAATCTAGGAGTTCGATTTCACTTGTTCTGTAAGGACCCCCGTGCCCTTAACCCTTTATTAGTGTATTAATCCATGAATTTAGTGCATACAATCATATATCATGGGAAGGAACCACATGCAAGCATAGCATCATATACCAATTATAAAATTTCTTGCATTAAAACTCAATAATATTCAACTTTCCCAACCAAAGCCATTTACATAGTATGCACCCTCATAATACACTAACATACTCTCATTTCATTTAGCAATTACGTATTTAATTGCACGCAGACAATAAATGAAGAGAAGAAAGCCATACCCATTTGTACATTCCATATACACTGATAGCGTTGATTATATGCGTATTTGGGCTTTGATTTATATATATTTTCGTGTGGATTCCGTGAAGATGTTATGCTTTTTGGTATTTATTTGATTGTTTCAGGAATCTAGGTGGAATGTGGAAGAATTGAGCTACAAGGAAGAAAACGGATCAAATCAAGCCAATAAATGAAGAGTTTGATTTCTGGCATTCTCGATCAATCGGAACAGGAGGTCGATCGATAGACAAAGGCAGAAGTTTTGGCCAACATTTTATTTCAGAGCTCGATCGATCGGATAAACCTTCTCGATCGATCGAGAGAGGCAGAGCATTGACAAGAAAGTGTGAAGAAATCTTGATCGATCGGAAGCACCAGCTCGATCGATCGAGCGAGGCAGAGAAAGTCAGACTTGGAAATTAAAGGCGATCGCTCGATCGATCGAGACATATCGACCGATCGATCAAGATGGAGAATTTTCTGAAAATAAAAGTCTTGATTTGGTTTGATTTTTGGAAACACTTCCATATCTCCCCTCCTCTATAAATAAGGAAAAGAGGCACAAAAATTGCATCCATTATTCTGAATAGAATCAGACCTAAATAATTCTTTAGCCGCCTTTCATCTTCCCGGAACAAGAGAAGGTTGAAGAATCCTTTGAAGTGCAAGGAAGGAAGCGAGAGAAGAAAGATCGGTCAACGCACGGAGTCGCTCATACGTTTATCATATTTCTAAACTCTAGATTAATTTGATTTTCATAATTATTTGATGTTTTTGAGGTTGAGAGACGATTAAGCATCTTATTAATTTGATTTGAATTTAATTGAGTTTATTCTATCAAGTTTAAGGAATTTTGTGTTTGAATCTTTGATTTGGTTGTGTTTGAGTGATTTGATATCTTTTGTTCATGAATTATATGCTTCATGCTATCAAAGCCTAGCTACCTTTGATTGAATTTGCGAATTATAATTGAGATCGAGAGATAAAATTATAATACACTAAAATAATTCATGTTGTATGTTTAAGATTTAGATCGAGAGATTAAATCACATACGTGGTCACTTTAAATTGAAAGATTTAAAGATCAACGGTTTTCATAGAGATTTATTCGGTATTAAATTGGAATAAGTGAACGAGAGTTACTTGTGGCATTTTACTACTAGTTTCAATATAGTTCGAGAGAGTGTATTTATTATATTCGGATATCCGTCAGCTTAAGAATTGATTGATCCGTAATTGTTTTAACAAACAAATAATTGACGATACACATTGAACAAACATCTTGATAGATTTCTTGAGCGGAATTCCTTCGCATCTTCAAAGGAGTTGTTTTATTTTCGAGTTTTTAATTCTTTAGTTGAATTTGATAATTAATAATCTTTTTCGTAGGCTAAATATAATTTTGCTAATTTTATTTGGTATTTATACGTTAGTCCCTGTGGGTTCGACATCGTTTCTTATATATCACTATACTAAAACTTGACACCGTGCACTTGCGGTAGAATCGCTAAACTGAGAAATATTGTTTAAAATAAAAGCGATCAAGTTTTTGGTGCCGTTGCTGGGGACTACTTTGTATAATATCATACGAGATTAGTTAATTATAATTTAGCCATTAATTTTTATTTTTGTTTTATTTGTTTGTCACTCTTGACCACTGGATTTACTACATTGGTGTTTTTCCTTTGGATTGATTTTTACAGGTAATCGTTTACTTGGTGCATGCTAAGGAATAGCAACCCCACACTCGAGCCGTTTTACCCAGAAATTGAGCGTACGTGTCTAAGAAGAATAAGGGAAGCTCGAGCAATGGCTGACAACAATCAAGAAGGGGGCGCGTACAATGAAGCACCAAATCAAAGATCGATGATGGATTATGCTCAACCAGCTTTACATGGATCATTGTCAAGTATTACGAGGCCAACCATTCAAGCCAACAACTTCGAGATAAAGCCGGCTATAATACAGATGATCCAGCATTCCGTGATGTTTGGAGGAGTAGCCACTGATGATCCGAACGCTCACATCTCCAACTTCTTGGAGATTTGTGACACTTTCAAACATAATGGCGTTTCTGACGACGCCATCAGGTTAAGGTTATTTCCTTTTTCGTTAAAAGATAAGCTAAAGCATGGTTGAACTCTTTACCTACAGGATCGATAACGACTTGGGAGGGGATGACACAAGCATTCTTGTCCAAATACTTCCCCCCTTCCAAAACGGCAAAGATGAGGAACGATATCACCACGTTCGGGCAATTCGATCCTGAAACACTATATGAGGCGTGTGATAGTTTCAAGGATTTGCTTAGGAGATGCCCGCACCATGGTCTTCCTATTTGGCTTCAGGTACAGACTTTTTATAACGGTTTATTTTCATCTAACCGTTCTATGATTGATGCAGCCTCAGGAGGATCAATTATGCGCAAAACACCGGAAGCAGCGTATGAACTCTTAGAAGAGATGGCTTCTAACAGCTATCAATGGCAATCGGAGAGAAATGTGCCAAAGAAACTAGCTGGAGTTCACCAAATCGACGACATCACTGCTCTTTCGGCACAGTTGGAAGCGCTGAACAAAAAGATAGATATCATGAGCGTGACAGCAATGCAAGCTCAAGTTATCACCTGTGAATTGTGTGGAAGCAATCATCCAAGCACTGAGTGCCAAGCAGGTAATCCATTTAATCAATCTAATGAGTCCGTGAATTATGTAGGAAACAGGCAGCCCAACAACCCATACTCCAATACCTACAACCCGGGGTGGAGAAATCATCCGAATTTACAATGGTCCAACCAAAACAATGTATTGAACCCAGAACAACCACCGGGATATGTACCAAAGCCAAGTATGGAGGAGCTAATGACCAAGTTCATATCATCAACCGCAACTAGGATGCAAAATCAGGAGGCATCTATAAAGAAGTTGGAAAGACAAGTGGGGTAACTTGCAACATTGATTTCCGGACGAACTCAAGGTACACTACCAATGTGATACAGTGATTAATCCAAAGGAGCAAGCGAATGTCATAGCATTAAGGAGTGGAAAAGAGCTAAGGACACAGACTGAAGCACAGGAAAGTTGTGAAACCACGGAAGATAAGAGTAAGACTGAGGAAAAGGCAATCGAAAAAGGTAAACATTCCAACACCACACCAATCACACACACTGATAAGGTAGTAATTCCTCCCCCATTTCCCGCTGCATTAAAGAGAGCTAAAATGGACGCTGAATTTGGTAAGTTTCTTGAAGTATTTAAGAAATTGCATATTAATATACCATTTGCTGATGCTCTACTTCAAATGCCTTAGTTATGCTAAATTTTTGAAGGAAATTCTCTCTAACAAGCGAAAGTTGGGCGAATACGAAACGGTAAGCTTAACAGAGGAGTGCTCAGCAATTGTGCAAAACAAAATGCCTCCAAAGTTAAAGGACCCAGGGAGTTTTACTATACCTTGCACTATAGGATCAATTTCATTTACTAAATCATTGTGTGATTTGGGTGCGAGTATAAATTTGATGCCTTTTTCCATTTTCAGGAGGTTGGGACTAGGAGAGCCGAAACCCACCAAAGTTTCACTGCAATTGGCGGGATAGATCTATCACATATCCCCGAGGAATCATTGAAGACGTGTTAGTCAAAGTGGACAAATTCATATTCCCAGTTGATTTTCTGGTGCTAGATATGGAAAAGAACAGGGAGACACCACTGGTTTTGGGCCGACCGTTCCTAGCAACGGGAAAGGCAATCATAGATGTCCAACAAGGGAAGTTGATCCTCCGTGTAGGGGAGGATCAAGTTGTCTTTAATGTCTTTAAAGCACTTAAACACCCACACGATGAGCCCATGTATTTTAGTATTGATATTATTGATGCTCTGACTATTGATGTGTTGCAAGGTACTTACAAAGAGAAATTGGAAGCATACCTTGTGGAAGCCGATAAACAACATGACAAAGAGGAAATTGAGATCTTAGCTCAATTGAACAACATGTCCCCTACATGAAACGAGCAACTGAAAATCTTGGAGAGTTGGGAAAAAGAGACATTAAGCCTCAACGACCATCCATCAAAGAATCACCCACGCTTGAACTAAAGTCCCTCCCATCTCATCTCAAGTATGTATTCCTAGATACTGGAAATTCATTACCAATCATTATATCTTCATCTTTGACAGGTGAAAACGAGGGGAAGCTTCTTAAAGTCCTTAGGGAGCACAAGAAGGCATTTGGATGGAAGATAGCAGATATTAAAGGAATTAGTCCATCGGTGTGCATGCATAAAATTCTGATGGAAGAGACTTTCAAGCCCGTGGTACAACCACAACGCCGTCTCAATCCAAAAATGCAAGAGGTAGTCAAAGCAGAGGTCATTAAGCTAATGGATGCATGTATTATCTACCCTATCTCTGATAGTTCATGGGTAAGTCCTATTCAGTGTGTACCAAAGAAAAGGAGGCATTACTGTTGTCCCTAATGAAAACAATGAATTGATACCTACTAGAACAGTCACGGGGTGGAGAGTGTGCATTGACTATAGGAGGTTAAATGAATCAACTCGTAAAGATCACTTTCCCCTTCCCTTCATTGATCAAATGGTAGAAAGATTAGCAGGTTATGATTTTTATTGCTTTCTAGATGGGTATTCAGGGTATAACCAAATCGCTATTACACCAGAGGACCAAGAGAAAACTACTTTCACTTGCCCTTATGGTACTTTTGCCTTTAGACGAATGCCATTTGGATTATGTAATGCCCCTGCCACTTTTCAAAGATGCATGGTAGCCATATTCCATGACATGATAGAGAAATTCTTAGAAGTTTTCATGAATGACTTCTCTGTTTTTGGATCTTCATTTGATATATGTTTATATAACTTGGAATGGTGTTGACAAGATGCGAGGAGACAAATCTTGTATTAAATTGGGAGAAGTGTCACTTCATGGTCAAAGAAGGTATAGTCTTGGGACATATGATATCCGAAAAGGGTATTGAAGTAGACCGAGCAAAAATCCAAGTGATACAACAATTGCCACCACCAACAACAGTGAAAGGAATCCGAAGTTTTTTGGGCCATGCAGGATTTTATCGTCGATTCATTAAGGATTTCTCTAAAATTTCTAAACCTTTATCTCACCTATTAACCAAAGATGCACATTTTGAATTTAATGCTGATTGTGTGCAGGCATTCGAGATTCTCAAGGAGAAACTGGTAACAAGCACCCGTCTTGGTCGCACCTGATTGGGAGTTACCTTTTGAACTGATGTGCGATGCGAGTGACACAGCGGTAGGAGCAGTCTTAGGCCAAAGGAGGAACACGGTATTTCATACCATCTACTATGCTAGTCGCACTTTGAATGAAGCACAACTGAATTATGCCACTACTGAAAAAGTGCTTCTAGCCATAGTTTTTGCATTCGATAAGTTTCACTCCTATCTATCTTGCCAAAGTTATTGTGTACACCGATCATGCTGCACTTAAATACTTGCTTGCAAAGAAAGATGCCAAACCACGCTTAATTAGGTGGATATTGTTGTTGCAAGAATTTGACTTAGAGATAAGAGATAAGAAGGGTGTAGAGAATGTGGTAGCAGATCATTTGTCTCGAATAGACAATGGAGAGGATACGATTGAAAGTGAGAGAGAAGAAATTAATGAGAAATTTCCTGATGAGCAATTGTTTAACGCTGACATTTTACCTTGGTATGCAGATTTTGCGAACTATATTGCTAGTGGTATCCTCCCACAAAATCTATCTTTTTATCAAAAGAAAAAATTCTTTTCTGAGGTTAAACATCTTATGTGGGAGGAGCCCTACTTGTTCAAAGTTTGTGCAGATAGCATTATAAGGAAATGTATCCCCGAAAGGGACATGCAATCTATCTTGAAGCAATGCCACGGTGGAGAGATAGGTGGGTATTTTGGCGCAACCAAAACAGCTGCTAAGGTACTTGACTCTGGCTTCTATTGGCCAACATTGTTTAAGGACGCATTCAGGTATGTCTCCACTTGTGATAGATGTCAAAGGGTCGGTAATATCTCTAGGAGAAATGAATTACCCTTAAACAATATTCTTGAATGCGAGCTTTTTGATGTATGGGGAATCGATTTTATGGGACTTTCCCAAGCTCATGTTCAAACAAATATATACTTGTCGCAGTGGACTATGTGTCAAAGTGGGTTGAGGCGGAAGCCTTACGCACAAATGATGCTCGAGTGGTTGTGCAATTTTTGAAAAGAAAATTTGTTACTCGTTTTGGCACCCCTTGAGCAATTATTAGTGATGGGGGCACTCATTTTCGCAACAAACAATTTGAAAATATTTTGAGTAAATATGGTGTCACCCACAAAGTGTCTTCACCTTATCACCCACAAACCAGCGGACAAGTAGAAGTTTCAAACCGAGAGTTGAGACGTATTTTAGAAAAGAAAGTGACTCTAAGCCAGAAGGATTGGTCCTTACGCTTAGACGATGCCTTATGGGCTTATCGGACTGCTTTTTAGACACCTATTGGCACATCACCTTATAGGTTGGTATTTGGTAAGGCATGTCACATACCAGTTGAACTTGAGCATAAAGCATATTGGGCTATGAAATGGCTAAACTTTGATTGTCATGTTGCAGGCGAAAAACGTCTTTTACAGCTGAATGAGATGGAGGAATTTAGGAATCAGGCATATGAGAATGCCAAGATTTACAAAGAAAGAACCAAGAAGTGGCATGACTCTCATATACAAAGAAGGGAATTCCATGTAGGAGATAAAGTACTCTTGTTCAACTCCAGACTGCGACTCTTTCCAGGTAAACTAAGTTCTCGTTGGTCTGGACGATTCACAATCTCCAAGGTAAACCCAACCGGCACTATTGAAATTACCGACCATGATAAGGGCACATTTATAGTAAATGGGCAGCGGTTGAAGCACTACAACGTAAATGAGAAAGATGAGATGTTAGCCTCAATCTGTTATCTTGATAACTAAGAAAAAGGAGGTGAAAGTCCAGCTTGAGACTATAAATTAAGAACTTTTTCTCTCTATCTTTTGTTTGTTTTCAAAGTTTTTTCTAGTTAGTTCATCTTTTTATTATTTTGCTTTCTTTCTTGCTACCCAGTACCACCTCCGGAGCATGATGAGGACGACGATCACTGACGATCGTCGTCGAGGTATGTGCTTTGCTTTTGCACTTATTGTTTACCATGCATTGAGGGCAATGCATTTACTAAGTTTGGGGGTGTTTACTGTTTTCTGCTGTTATCTTGTGTTACTTCCTTGCATGACTAGTCTAGCATGAGATTAGGTCGTTTTTGGGCAATAAAAAAAAATTTCTTGAAAATGAGTTCATCATTTTAGTAATAATGAATTAGAATTGCAATGGTATTACATGATGATATTAATCCCCATCTCAACTAAAGTTTTGAAGATTTTGACTTGTTTGTTATATCTTAGATTAAGTTAATATTTCAAATTTGAGGAACATATTGAGCACTTTTGAGTCATGATTGAGTGAATTATATATTGGAACAATTTTGTTAACTATGATTTGTCTTGAGGATCTTGAAACAGTTTAGAACCTATTTGAGAGCACTTTGAGGCAAAATTTTATAGTTAGGAACTAGACATGGAAATGATTTAGGCGATCTTTGGACCGTTTGAGCCTTTCAAGCTTACCATGTTTATATCAATCTCCAGTTCCCTAATTTGAGCCTAAATGATAAAAGAATGGAGTATGTTTGACA
Source organism: Haberlea rhodopensis (assembly GCA_907163345.1). Lineage (NCBI taxonomy): Eukaryota > Viridiplantae > Streptophyta > Magnoliopsida > Lamiales > Gesneriaceae > Haberlea > Haberlea rhodopensis. The sequence goes on from CAJQUN010000335.1 coordinate 625,685, forward strand.
TACTATTAGCCCCATTCAACATTCTTTGGCAACCTCATTATACCACCTACTTGAGCCTAAATGGAAGATGTTTATCTTGACCCTAAGGGAGTATAATGATTCTCATTAGATGCACTTGAATTGCTAAACTTTGATGAGCTTATTGTTAAAAAAATTGTTGAATGAGAAAAGAACAAGATAGAAAAAGCCTTGAGAAAAAAAAGTGAATGAATAAGACCCAAAGTGGCCAAGGCTAGAAAAAAGAAGAGAAACTCAAAGTGTGCTTAAAATTTGAATTTTCTATGATTATACTCTCTTCTTTGTATTTCCCTATCTTTTCTTTGAAGCCAAACACCTAGGCCAAACATTACAAGCTTTAAAAGACCTATTAATCCAAGTCTAGAGAATAATTACATTAGTGGAGAAGTGCTTGAAAAGTAGGCTTATGAAGTGTTTAAAAGTAAATCTTGACTTTGAGTTTAATAGCATTAGTTCATTCTAAAAGTATATATGAAACTCAAGATTGACATGAACACACACGCACGTTCCGCTTTCTCGATATATTGCTTAGCTTAGGAGAAACACTTCTTGTTAATTTTTGGATTGACTTATGGTTGAAGTGTTAGTGGGATTTCTGAGCTTTTACAATTGAGTTGCTAAGTTATTTCATTCAAAGTATTGATGATGAACTTTGCATTTTGATCTTAATGTTTGCTCGAGGACGATCAAATCTAAGTTTGGGGGAGTTGATAGGGTTGATTATTACGCGTATTTGGGCTTTGATTTATATATATTTTCGTGTGGATTCCGTGAAGATGTTATGCTTTTTGGTATTTATTTGATTGTTTTAGGAATCTAGGTGGAATGTGGAAGAATTGAGCTACAAGGAAGAAAACGGATCAAATCAAGCCAATAAATGAAGAGTTTGAGTTCTGGCATTCTCGATCAATCGGAACAGGAGGTCGATCGATCGACAAAGGCAGAAGTTTTGGCCAACATTTTATTTCAGAGCTCGATCGATCGGATAAACCTTCTCGATCGATCGAGAGAGGCAGAGCATTGGCAAGAAAGTGTGAAGAAATCTCAATCGATCGGAAGCACCAGCTCGATCGATCAAGCGAGGCAGAGAAAGTCAGACTCGGAAACTAAAGGCGCCCGATCGATCGAGACATATCGACCGATCGATCGAGACGGAGAATTTTCTGAAAATAAAAGTCTTGATTTGGTTTGATTTTTGGAAACACTTCCATATCTCCCCTCCTCTATAAATAAGGAAAAGAGGCACGCAAATTGCATCCATTATTCCTAATAGAATCAGACCTAAATAATTCTTTAGCCGCCTTTCATCTTCCCGGAACAAGAGAAGGTTGAAGAATCCTTTGAAGTGCAAGGAAGGAAGCGAGAGAAGAAAGATCGGTCAACGCACGGAGTCGCTGTTGTGATTAGAAATAGACACATCTTTAGCGCTTAATTGCCTACGATTTGGTAGGTTTTGTTGGATAATTTGATACGTATGCTACCTAATCGTATATTTGTGTAATTGTAGGTACAATCGACGAAAACGAGCTAAAAATGATGTGTAAAGACCAAGAAAAGACATGGACATGACAAGGACTCAAAATTGATCAAGAAAAGGGCAAAAACGTAATTTTGAAGGAAGAGATCGATTGCCATGAAGAGGAGATCGATCGCCCTTGGACAGAAACTTGAGCAACAAAATTAACGAAGCAGCGATAGATCGGTGATTCTAGGCGATCGATCTCCTGAGGCTACTGGAGGGAAGCGATCGATCGCTATAAAGTGGCGATCGATCGTCTCAAGCGTTTTGCTGAAAAAAATAAACGAAGCGATTGATCGGTATAAAAGGGGCGATCGATCGCCAAAGAGTCCGAATTTTTGGAATTTAAGTCTTTTACCATGTTTAAAAGATTGTAACCTAGTTATTAGCCTCGAAGACCATATAACTCGATTATCATCACCTCTTAGAGAGATTTTCGAGACTTTAGAATAATTTTTAGGTTTTTAGAAGATTTTTCTTTCAAGTTTTGTCAAGAACAACGCGAAGAACGGAGCCGGAATCGACAAGCCGGAATCGTGATTCGTCTTAGTAGTTTCTTTTCCTTTGTTTATTTAATGTTTTCGAATCAGTTTGTTATTTTTAGATTCAATTATGCTAGGCTAAACTCTTAGATTCTTGGTTGAAGGGATACTTGCTTTTGGATTTGAATCTCTTGTGAGAATTTTGGTTTGTTTATTGAATTTAACTTCGATTTCAATTCTGTTTCTTGGTATCGATTTCAATGATTATTGTGTTTGTTTATTAGATTGATCACCTAGTATTCACATGCATAATCGATAGCTAATTAAGAAGCAACTAAGATTAATAATTACCGGCTGTAGGTGTTATTGAATTCTTAGGAGAAACGATTGGGTAATCAATCATTAACGGCTGTAGTTTCTATTGATTAGATTTATCAAACTCACTAGTTTTGAAATCTATCATTGATTTAATCATTAAAGGCTGTAGTTTTGATTAGAGATTTGATAAGGGTCGGATTGAATGTTGTTTTCTCTTTGACTACGATTAAGGTGGGTAGGAATTCAATTTCCAATCGATGAATAATTGAAAGAATTCGAATGTTAGTGATTTGATGATCAAGAGAGAATTTTCCAAAAGTAAAGTTGACCGAAAACCAAGAATCGCTTCACTCTCATAAGTTTTAACCGTTTTAGTTAATCTCGTTAATTAGTTTAATTCTTAAAATTTGCTTAGTAGTAATCACTAAACTCAAAAACCCCCCTTTTTACTATTCGTTTTTAAATTAACACGAATTCTCTGTGGGATCGATCCCTACTCTCGCTACTACATACTTTTGCTATTAACTTGAGAAGGGTTAATTTGGGCGTACGCGATAAGCGCTATCAAATTTTGGCGTCGTTGCCGGGGAAGGCAATTACTTTTGTGTTAACGTCGTTTTATTTATTTCGTTTTATACTACTGTGGTTTGTTGATGAGTACAGGTGAACCCTCTGATCACGAAGAGAATTTTTACTATGATCCTGAGATCGAGAGGACGCTACATCAGAGAAGACGAGAAGCATGGAGGATTGCAGAACAAGAAGATGAGGAAAGGAAAAACATGGCTGCGAACGAAAGTCTACAACAACTGGCCAATCCAGATTTGGACCAACAACCTCTTTGCATCAATTTTCCTGCTTTTGCGACTAATGTAAATTTCGAACTTAAATCAGGACTAATACATTTGTTGCCATCCTTTCATGGACTTGCAGGTGAGGATCCCCATAAGCACCTGATGGAGTTTCATGTGGTTTGCACCACCATGAAACCGACCGGAATTACTGAAGATCAAATCAAGTTAATGGCTTTCCCTTTTTCTCTAAAGGACGCTGCAAAGGACTGGCTATTCTACTTACCGTCAGGCTCAATCACAACATGGACTGACCTCCAAAGAACGTTTCTGGAGAAGTACTTTCCAGCATCAAGAGCGGCCAACATAAAAAAGGAGATCTACTCCATCCGACAGTACTCGGGAGAAACATTGCATGAATACTGGGAACGCTTCAAGAAGTTGTGTGCAAGCTGCCCACAACACCAGATAAGTGCACATTTACTCATTCAGTACTTTTATGAAGGTTTGTTATCCAATGACAAGAACTTGGTTGACGCTGCGAGTGGAGGAGCCTTTGTCGATAAAACACCAGAGGATGCAAAAAGCTTGATAGCTAACATGGCGGCCAACTCACAGCAGTTTGGCAACTTTCGAGCGGAACCAGCTCAAAGGAAACAAGGAGAGGCAAATGTGTCCAACTTAGAACAACACATTAGCCTCACTTCCCTTGTTCGTCAAATGGCCGGAGGAAATGGACAGACAGTGAAACCATGTGGCATATGTTTGGAGATGAGTCATACCACTGATGCATGCACGGCACTTCAAGAGACATCAGCCGAGCAAGTACATGCAGCATGGGGATTTTCGGGACATCCCCAACGAAGACATGACCCTTACTCCAACACATACAATCCAGGATGGAGAGACCACCCTAACTTGAGCTATGGACCACAATCGATAAATCATGTTCCTCCTCAAGTGCCACAACATCCTCCGCCATACAAGCCACCTTTTCAGAGGGCACAACAATCCAATTTTCCTTCTACTACTGACAGGTTAGAGGTTATCATTCAAGATCTTGCTCACAATGTTACTAAATTTCAACAGGAAACAAGATCGAGTATTCAAACCTTGAATACCCAAGTGGGTCAACTAGCCACTACTCTTAATCTAGTTGAAACAAACGGATCAACCACTGTACCATCCCAAACAATGGTGAATCCGAGAGAAAATGCAAGTGCAGTCACACTTAGGAGTGGGAAGGAATTGGAGATACCAGAGAAGACGGAGAAAGAACCTCCCAAGAGTGAGGAAGAAAAGGAAGTGGAAGTTGGAGAAAAGCCCGGGATAGAACACGAGGCACCAAAAGGTAAGCCCCCTTCTTTTTCTGAATATAAAGTGCCACCCCCTTTTCACCAAGCTTTCAAAGACAACAGGAAAGACGCTGGACTCAAAGGCCTGTATGAGACCTTCCGAAGATGTGAGATAAACATCCCATTGCTGGACGCCATCCAACAAGTACCTCGCTATGCGAAGTTTTTAAAGGAATTATGCACTGCCAAGAGGAGTCATAGATTGAAGGGACCCCAAAAGGTTGAACTGGGTGAAAACGTATCAGCGGTGATACAAAGAAAAATCCCTACCAAGTGTAAAGATCCAGGTATGTTCTCTATCCCGTGCACTATTGGAAACACTCACCTTGAAAAGGCCATGTTAGATTTAGGAGCATCAATTAATGTCATGCCATATTCTATTTATGCTTCTTTACAACTTGGTCCTTTGAACCCTACGGGAGTGGTGATTCAATTAGCGGATAGATCTAGTGCATACCCTAGGGGTTTAATTGAAGACGTGTTAGTGCAAGTGAATGAACTAGTTTTCCCAGCTGATTTTAATATCCTTGACATGGAGAAGGGTGATAAAAGTAGCCCCATCTTGTTAGGAAGACCATTTCTCAAAACTTCTAAGACTAAGATAGATGTGCATAGTGGTACCCTCACTATGGAATTTGATGGTGAGATTGTTACATTTAACATCTATGAGGCCATGAAATATCCATGCAATAATGATGATACTGTGTACTCTATTGATGTTATTGATTACCTGTCACGGGAAGTTTTTGAGAATGTAAGCAAAGAAGAATTGGAAAGCACTCTTACCATGGACATGGAGAAGGAAGGAGAGGACGTACCCCTCATGGACGAAGTGAAGCACACCATCGATGCACTGGATGATACACCTGAGCTATTTCAGTCAGGTAACGTTTCTTTTATATCACTGCCGGTTTCTAAAGCTAGACTTCTCCCATCTGTTTTGCAGGAACCCACCATCGAACTGAAGCCACTGCCTACCCACCTTAAATACGTATTCCTTGGTGAAGGTAATACATTACCAGTGATCATCTCCAGCAAGTTGGGGGATGATCAAGAGAAGGACCTGATTCATGTGCTCAAGGAGCACAAGACTACTATAGGCTGGACAATCGCGGACATAAAGGGAATCAGTCCCTCCACATGCATGCACCGAATTCTACTGGAGGAAGGAGGGAGCCCTACACGTCAGCCCCAAAGGAAGCTAAACCCACCCATGATGGGTGTGGTGAAGGAGGAGATTCTGAAACTTTTATCGGTTGGCGTGATATATCCTATATCCAATAGTCAATGGGTTACTCTAGTTCAAGTGGTTCCAAAGAAGACCAGATCACTGTGATAAAGAATAAGACGATGAACTTGTGCCCACAAGCATTCAAAATGGATGGCGAGTGTCCATTGACTACCGGAAGCTTAACGCTGTGACTAGAAATGACCACTTTCCTCTACCTTTTATTGATTAGATGCTTGAGAGGTTAGCATGCCATTCCTATTATTGCTTTCTTGACGGTTACTCGGGCTATTTTCAGATTGCAATCGCTCCAGAGGACCAAGAGAAGACAACTTTCACATGTCCTTTCGGCACATTCGCATACCATCGCATGCCCTTTGGACTCTGCAATGTGATAGGCTTAGATATTACGTGTTTTCAGCTGCAATTTCTTACCATTTTTCGTACTTTTTCCTGGATGAAATTACGCTTTTTGGTGTTTATTTGCTTGTTTCAGGAAAATAGGTCGGAAATGGTAGAAATGAGCTAAAATGAAGAAAACGGGTGAAATCGAGGCGAAAAAAAGAGGAAAAGTGAAGAATTCAGATTTTTAAGGCACCGATCGATCGAGATTATTTCTCGATCGATCGATCCGGGCAGAGACTTCAGCAACAAATTTAGCGAAGTGTCGATCGATCGGAACAAAAAGGTCGATCGAGGCAGAGAGTTTAAACCCTGAAGTGAACAGTGCACCGATCGATCGAAAAATCTTTTCGATCGATCGATACGTGATTTTGTGAAAATCTTATCTTCCAAATTTAACTTGATTTTCGGGGGATTTAAAATGAGATCATTTCCATGTCAAATCAGAAGATATCAGAGAGGGAGAGGAGCCGATTTTCATCACCCAAGAACCCTAGCCGCCGCCAAGAAGAAGCCGAGGAAAAGCCGTCTTCCTCCGTTCTTCGTCCGAGCTTGAGCGAGATATTTCCGGAGTGCAAGGAAGGAGCAAGAGAAGAGATTACGGTGCAACGCACGGATTCGTTCCAGCATTTATCGTATTTCTAAACTCGGATTTATTTGATTTTCATTTTCATTGGATGTTTTTGAGGTTGAGAAACAATTAAACGTCTTATTGATTTGTTTTGAATTGAATTGAGTTTATTTTATCGAGTTTGAGTATAATTGTGTTTGATTTATTGATTCGAATGTGTTTGAGTGGATTGATTTCTTATTGTTCATGAATTAAATGCTTATTAAGATCAAAGCCTAGCTAACTTTGATTGAATTTTGTAAGTTATAACCGAGATCGAGAGATAACGTTATAATACGCTACAGTAATTCATGATGTATGTTTAAGATTGAGATCGAGAGATAAAATCACATACGTGAGCACTTTGAATCGAGAGATTTAGAGTAACTAGGTTTTGAAGATTTGTGCAATATCGGATTAGTAAATAAGTGAACGAGAGTTGCTTGTTCTAATTTGATATTAGTTTCTATACAGCTCGAGAGAGTGTATTGAATAATAACGAAACCTTTCACCTTAAGAATCAATTGTTTGGTAATTGACTATTCAAACGAATCTTTGAAGATAACATAGTTGAACAAAGAGCTAGATAAATTTCTCGAGCGAAATTCCTTTGCATATCCGGAAGCCATTTATTTTATTTATTCTTGTTTTATTTGGATTCTTTAGTTTTAAATTTGCAGTAGTTAATCTACCCTCTTTTTAATCGTAGGCTAAATATAATTTTACTAGTTTTATTTGGTACCTATACGTTAGTCCCTGTGGATTCGACAACCCTTACTTTCATTTAACTATACTAAAACTTGACACCGTGCACTTGCGGTAAAGAATCGCTACACTGAGAATTTTCTGTTAAAAAAAATAAGCGGTCAAGTTTTTGGCGCCGTTGCCGGGGACTAATCTGTATAATATCATACGAGATTAGTTAATTGTAATTTAGCCAATTTGTATTATTTCGTTTTTTATTTTTTCTTTTTCGTTTTAGTTAGTTGTTCTTGTTTTTGATTTTGTATTTTTGTTGTTGTCTCCTTTTGTCTGATCCAGTACAGGAACCATTTCTAGTGCATGCTCAGAAGAGATGAGCCCATTCTCGAGCCATTTGATCCTGAAATAGAGAGAACTCTACTTAGAAGACTACGAGAAGCTCGAGCAATGGCCGACAATAACGATGCACAGAACCCGAGATCGATGATGGACTTTGCACAGCCAGCGTTTCATGGATCTTTATCCAGCATTACTAGGCCGACAATCCAGGAAAATAATTTCGAGATCAAGCCTGCAATTATTCAAATGATACAACACTCTGTAATGTTTGAGGGTGGTTCTCAAGAAGCATTTGACACCAGAGGCCCAAGCATGGTTCTCATTTGTCGCCTCACGGGTCATGCCCTCGACCCACACTTCTGAGGTGACAAAGGACAGAGCGGCCCTGGTATTTGCCATTCTGTAAGGACCCCAAGCCCTTAACCCTTAATTAGTGTATTAATCATTATGTGTGGCACATGCTTTCAATAAAATCAATCGGGAAACTCAGATGATACTTTACCATTGAATGGCAACTACAAAATTTCTTTAATACTCAATGTTATAAGATCATCATCCTAACAACATATAGACTCATCAAGTTCGCCCATTACCATCCCCTTTTTGCCACTTTTTACATTGTGGACTTTTATAAAAATTTGGGCAGAGTCTCCCCATAAATTGAGCTATCCCAAAACAAAAGCACATCACATAATATAATTCCCGGCCAGGGAATACACAATACTCAACAGAATACAGAACACAAAGTAAATTCCCAGCCAGGGAAGACACCACACATAAGACGACAAAAGTGGGTTTCAACACCCACATAATACACTAACGACTCTCATATCATTAGCAATTCTACCCTTAATTGCATGCAACATATAATGAAAGAGAGAAAGGCTCATGCCATTATATACAACCCATATACAAGTATAATCGTGCTCACATGCGAGCATCATAAATGTGTATATAACCCTCGGGTGTATATAAGTACTCTGTACGATACCGTGCTCCATCAAGCCCTGGTACCACGATCCTGGAAGTACATCCAATCAACAGCTCGAGCTCAACTCCAAAGCCATCGATGTCCCTGTTCACCTGCCCCAACAGAGACAGCCCCAACGGGGTGAGCATACCAATACACAAAATCCCATAATCACAGTAATGAAATTCATAATTTACAGCAAAAGTAAATACTAATGAATTTTAAATGATACTCCCTGGATGGCAACGTCCTCATCTGGGATTCCGTGTACTGTCCCTGTTCTCACAATCATCAAACTCATCATATCTCAAAAATCAGTAAATCAACACATTGATTTAACTCATAGCATGCCTGATTCTCAAGTATCAATAATTAATGATTCCAAATTCATTATACATACAAATATAGATATCTCGATATCTAATACTGATTTTCAACTTTGCTACCAATCACAGATAGCTCAAATGCCTAGCATTTATTTTACCAATTCTCCATTTCACTTAGACATCTCACATGTCTTATAATGAATACATGATTCAACGATCATTCTCAGGCATCTCAAATGCCCTACAATAGTCATATAAACCCAGTACCCCATATCTCTTATAAGGTCATACTACTCCAGTATCACGCACGCTTGTGGCGGCGATGTCAAGGTTGGGTCGTTCCATAACTATATCAACACATACATGTAACCATACGCACAACCATCAATGCAATCAAAATACATTATGCATTTCACAAATGCTCTCATATAAAGTAATGCTCGTACGTCGCACGTACCTTAAATCTCCGAAGTCCGAGTCAAACCTCGCTCGAGTTCCATGCCCCGAGGAATGATGTGCTAACACGATAAATAATTCACAATTATTTACGAACATGCAACCCATGCTCAAGCACACCCATAATCCTCATACAGAAAATTATTGTCAACACACGACAATTTACCATTTAAAAGACCCGGGGCAGGGCATATACAGGGAGGGAAATCGAATGAGACATTATCGAAAATTGCTCAAGAGTTAACCCTAAAATTCGAACCCTAACATCTCAATTCGAACCCAATTAAGCATCATAATACATCTAAAACACGTAATAATCGATCAATAACAAGAATCATCACCCCTTGCCAAAAACCCCCAAATTTCGAACCAAACCCTACGAAATTCGAAAATAAATTCGAACCAAAAATCACAAAATGGTAGGGAAAAACATGAGAAGCATGAAAAAGGGGTAAGGAAGGTTACCCATCGAAAATCGGAAGGAAAATCGACCGAAATCGAAGAACCCTAGAAATTGGGGATCGGCGCTTTTCTGCAAAATCCGAACGTAAATCGCGACGAAACTTCGAATTGCCGGTATAGAAAGGAGCGCCTGGACGAGACGAAGCCACCGGTGGGTCGGACGCGCCGAACAGCGGCCGGACGGCGGCGGGCACACCGCTTTAACGCGCGGGGGCTGGCGAAATCGGGAAATGGCCGACGCGGTGCGCCTGGATGAGACGAAGCCACCGGTGGGTCGGACGCGTCGAACGGCGGCCTGACGGCGGCGGGGCAACCGCTTTTACGCGCGGGGGCTGGGGAAATCGGGAAATGGCCGACGCGGGAGGGAGAGAGAAGATAAGGTGCTGAAATGAAATTTTAATTAAAATCTCGGTTCAACTGGTATTTATAGCAAAAATACCCTGAAATACTAATAGCCCCACAAATACATCATGATTCATTAAAAATCATCTGTTTTCAAAAATTCTCTCTCTAACTCAAAAACCCCCTACCGGTGCTCACACAAGCACCCGAGATTCCGAGACACTTCAACAACCCAACTCTTAGGTTTTTCACCGTAATGAGAATACAATCTCAACCTCGGGATCCAACAATCCCAACAACCCAAATAAATGAGCCCAGAAGGCCCAACACCGCGATTAAACTCCAAGTCGCCACGTAAAACAACTTTAGGGGTTATTAACACTCCGGGATTAACATCCATAATCTCTGGTCATACACATTCTCACAGGGCAGGACGTGGATTTGGGCGAGATTATTAGTAATCACATCCATGCTATCGGTAGCAGCCCACCTACCTCCGCACTACCGTTTCCATCTACCATCACTGCTTTATGCCAGAGATGCGGAGTGCAATAGGGGGAAGACGAGGAGTTACTTCCACCGAAGACCCCGATTGTTGTTGATGGACCACCACCCCCTACAGGCCGAAGAAGGGCTGAGCCACGACCCTCGGACACCAGACATGCCGGAGCATCATCATCCTCTGCTGCAGAGCATACACGCATCACTTTGAACTCCCTTCACAGGGATCTCCAAGACATTCGCCTGGAGCAGCAGATCATCCATAGCATGCAGCGGTGCATACACGGCATGCAGAGAGCATTGCAGTTGGACCATGAGCATGTAGCTTAGCGTCAGATGGAATTCATGCAATACCAGAGTGCATGGAACACTGTCATGGCCCAGGGCTTCCCAGGATTGCAGTTCCCGCCAGAGCCATATTTCCCACCATATCAGCCGCATGTACCCCCACCTGCTGATTACCCACCATTTCCGCCATACCAGGGTGAGCAGCATCACTACTCAGTTCCCCCTCCGGAGCATGATGAGGACGGCGATCAGTGACGATCGTTGTCATGGTATGTGTTTTGCCATTACGTTTATTTTTCTTGTTCATTGAGGGCAATGCACATATTAAGTTTGGAGGGGTTTTGTTTATATTTGTAGTTTTTGGACTTTTTGCTACTTATGTTGGCTCTTTCCTTGCATGACTGCACGTTTATGAGACTAATTCGTCCTTGAGCACTATCAACAAATATTTTTTTAAAAAAAATGAGTTATTCTTGAGAAATGATGAGTTGGATTTACAACGGTACTGCATGATGAAATTAATCCCCATCTAGATAGGAGTCATCAAAATTTTTAACTTGTTTGTATATATCCTTTGTTGAGCTTATGTCAAAATTGAGGAATAGCTTGAGCACGTTTTGAGTCATGATTGAGTGAAGTATGTATTGAATAAAGTGAAAACTTGTGTTAACTATGATTTGTCTTGAGTATCTTAGAAAACTCTACAATTTATTTGAAAGCACTTTGAGGCGAAATTTTATAATTAGGAACTTGACTTGGAGATGATTTAGGCGATCTTTGGATCGTTTGTGCCTTTCAAGCTTACCTTGTCTACATCATTCCTTAGTGTCCCCTCTTGAGCCTTATTGAAAAAGAATGGTATATGCATTGCATATAATTAGACCCCCATTCGATATTTTTGCTAACTCATTATACCTACCTTGGATTGAGCCTAAAGGAAAAATTCTATCCGTCCCTAAGGGAGTATAATGAATCTCATTCATTGCACTGAATTGGATATGTAGAAGAGTTCATTGTGAAAAACAAAAATGAACAAAAGAATGAGCAATAAGAAAAGATGTAGAGAAAAGCCTTGAAAAAAAAAATGAAATGAAAACATTCAAATAAGACCCAAAGTGGCCAATGCTAGAAAAAGTTGAAGAGAAGCTCAATATTGTGCGAACAAGTTTGAACTGATTCTTTTTTACTCTCTTCTTTGCATTCATCCTACCTTTTTTTGGAGCCGACACCAAAAGGCCTAACGCCATAAGCTTTTAAAGACCTTA